>OX451736.1:1127626838-1128826838 GCA_948472305.1 Vicia faba
TCCACGTGTAATAATTGTAAGAACAAGAAGTATTTCTACATCTGCCCTTGATATTTTGATGATAACTTTACATGTTATCCTAGAGAACAATTGTATACACTAATAATTTCGTCTAGTGTGTAAATGCTGCTATAATATTCTGACTCTCGTGCAAGGCATGTGACGTCATCAGGTTGTAAACATACACTCTGGAAGAAAACATGTGATTACATGTTTGGTTAAAGTCAAGATTCTGAACTGATCTTCTGCAACGTGTCTAAGGAGCGTTAGTACAAGAAGTTCGGATTATGACATTGTGGTTTAGCTTTGGAGGCCTTCTAAAGTTTTACTTATGTGTTACAAGTTCTGAATATTATGAAGACAAGGTTCTGCTGAACAAGTTCTGATGATCTGAAGAAAAGCAAGTTCTTACAATCAAGTGCTGAAGACTCTGAAGACAAGGTTCTATGTGACAAATTTCGAAAACTTCAAGACTTAGGTTCTAAGGCTTATACAATGATTCTTCTACAACAAGCTTCAATATTCAACATTCAAATATCTGAAACCTCTGAAGATAAGAAGAAAAGTTTAAATGGTTAACGTGTGATGTTGTACAAAAGGTACATAAAGTGTTTGTTACCTCTACCCTCTAGGGTGGCGTAAGTACAATTATTTATACCGTATTGACATCACTCAATCATTCTCATTGTGACCGTTGGGAACAAACTGCTGGATTTACTGCTATCTTTCTTTACTTAACGGATCTCTGTTTACAAGCTTAATAGAAAAATATTATTCGAAGGAAAAGATGAAAAGCTATCATTGAACAGTGACAGGATACAAAAATATTATTTTATACAATCTAAACTCTTACACCTTATTTTATCCATTTGGAACTAATTGTTGGTGCAGGAAAAGTCTGTTATATCCTCAAAACATCTCTCTCTGTCAAAGGCTATAAAAGAAGATCAAAGCTTCAAAGATAAATTGTTGGAAGCCGTTTGCCACTGGCCATCAAGCTTCATCCTATGGAAGAAAAGCAGTGGATTCTGAAGATATTAAAGTTACAATGTTATACATTATGAAGACCACTAAAAGAAGAAAATAAAGAAAGACGATTTCAACAAGATGCCAACCAACTATCATCATATGCATCTTGGATGAAATATAAGAAGCAGAGAGTTGTTGCTTGTAGCTTGCTTAAAGAAGAAGAAGACTACAAGATATTGTTCTACTTTCAATCACATGCATCTTGGGAGATCTCAGAAGAAGCAAGGAGTTGTTGCTCATAGCTTGCTTAACAAGAAGATGAAGAAGAACACTACAAAATGATACTCAGACTTATGATCATATACATCATTATAGAACATTGTAATGAACATAGAGTTGTTTCTCAAATAGTGTTTATGTTCATATCTCTTCATGTAAATTATTTTAAAACTTGAGTTGTTGCTCGTAGAAGTGTTAAATAATAGGTGTTTAAATATTTTGTGTAATCTTCTTAGAAGAAGCAACCATGTAAACACATAAACCCTATCAACTATTGTTGATTGATTCCTTGAGAGACTGACTGAAGATCTGATGTCAAGAAAATAATGGTTGATGGTCATTATGGGAAATCCTGATAGAAGATCTTAAGTGATCGGATTCTATTGAGTCAATGATTTTTATATTCAGTTGGATCACTTAACATATCATTGAAAGGTTCTTTGAGAGACTAAGTGAAGATATGATCTCAAGAAGATAATGGCTGCTGGTCATTATGGGAAATCTTGATAGGAGATTCTACGGGATTAGATTATGTTGGATCACTGATAGTCATATCTCAAAGAGGACCGAATGAAGGTCAGACTCTTATGAGATCACTGATGGATATCATTGCAAGAAAATCTTGGTAGGATATCTTGAGGGATCAGATTCTATTGGGTCAATGAACGTTATATCTGGTTGGATCCCTGAATATGCCATTGTGTGTTAGTTGTCGGCGGTTGCCCGTGCGATTGTAATCACTTTGGTTATAGTGGATTAAGTCCTTGGATAAGGCAAAATTATCCTTGCGAGGGTGGACGGGAGTAGCCTAGTTAACGATGAACCTGGATAAAATACTTCTGTCCTTTTCGCTTCATTGTCTTTATAGCTATTATCATTTGAGTGCAAAGAATCTCTAATAGAAAATATTTTCTATGAACACAATTCAACCCCCCCCCCTCTCTTTCTTGTGTTTTCTATATCTTCAATAACAATTATCATAATAAAATTTAAAAAAACAAAAGTCAAGTCAGCAACATTATTCACATAAGCTTTTTTTTAACAGAATTTTGACGTCAGAGACTATCTCCAACAAGAAAGTGACATATATAGAATTGGACCAAAAACCAAATTAGGGACCAAAGTTGATAAGAAGGATTTATCAACTATTATCAAATCTAGGATTTCACCATTGAAATAAACACAAAACAAGAAAGAAGTAAAATTCTGAATAATTCTCTACCCTTCCATTAAGACATCGGTCACTTAAATACTGTTCTGGACTGGGCCCGACAGGCCCAAAAAGCATTGCAAAAGCCCAGTCCAAATGGACTTACAAGGGCCACGCCGACCAAAGAGTGAGACCGTGCCCGACGCGCAGTCGCTGGCTCGACGATACGCCTCCAGCTCGACATGAGGTGGTCCCGCACCACAGTCTGAGGTCCAGCTCGACGTTACCTCGAGCACCCCAGCTAGGGCAGACTCAGTCCACTGTTCCCCCAACGATACTCCGAAAAGACCGCGTCTCCGTCCGCCCGCACTTCACGCAGAACATCCAGGAAGGGGACCACGTGCGGGTCCCCACTACGCACGTAGAACCTGGCAGTTCCTCCATTGGGCCAAACCTGCCCGGCCCAATGAAGGAACCTTGGCCCAGCGCTGGGGGCTATAAATACCCTCTGCTCCCAGAGGGTCAGGTATTCATCATTCTAACCTTACACTTGCTATTATCTGCTCGTACTCCTACTTACTTCAGCATCAGAGTGCCTTGCAGGTACCCCCCCCCCCCCCACCTCGTTCAAAAAGGCGTTCTGCTCGGAGCCAGCCGTGACGGTCCATTTCTGATCAGGTCAGATCAGTGGCGCCGTCTGTGGGAAACTAGCTTCCCCGTCTAACGAACAATTCTAAAGACCAAAGCTCAATTCAACTACCTGTCATGGCTGATCCAGCTCGCGACGAGCAGCCCGTCCGTGTCGCCGACACTAATAACGGTACCGCGGACAAGAATGGACACCTCGATAACCCCGGTGATCCCGGCCACAGTACCATCCCTGTGACAACTGCCCCTGGACCTTCCTCCTACAGGGACGGGGCTACTGCATCATCCTCTTCGACCCCTCCAGCACTCGAAGACGACCCGGTAGCTCTCGCTCATTACAGAGCTGCCCGGTTCTATGAAGTCCCAGTTCCCGCCGGGGCAGATGCCACGACTCAGGCGCTGTTCGTGGCCATTAATCAGACGAACTATCTCATCTTCGCCCAAGGAGAAAGATTAAGGGCACTTGAAGATGATCGACGACCCCCGAGGAGGCATCGGAGGCCACACTCTCCACCCCCTCGGGTCACAGAAGTTCGACACCCTTCTCCCCCGCGGAGACACTACAGGGAGAACTCCAGGAGCCCCTCTCCCCGGCCAAAGCAGAGGCGGCCCTACTATGAGAGGCAGCCCGCCGTCACTGTCGGAGAACCCAGTCGCGACCCATCAAGGCACGACAAGCGGCACGCCGGGGACGGGCGCGTGACCTTCAACCACCGAGCATCACGCTCGAGGGAAACTCAACACGATCATCGTGCCAGACATAACTACAGGACCCCTTCTCTTTCTCCGGAGAGGAGCGACGAAGACGACCCCCGCGGTCCCCTGTCGCAGGCCATCATGGATGCACCCATCCCCCCGGGCATGGAGAAGCCCCCGCACCCGAAGGAGTATGACGGAGTAGCGGACCCGGTCGACCACATTGACGGGTTCGAAGCCATGCTCCACTACCATAATGTCGGAGGGCCCATCAAGTGCCGTCTTTTCCCCACGACTCTCAGGAAGGCGGCCATGTACTGGTATAAAGGACTCGCCCTGGGCTCAATTACGTCGTGCCGGAACCTGAAGAACCAGTTCATCAGTTCCTTCACCGCTTCTCGGCGCCATCCGAAGACCGAGGCGGCCCTCGAGGCCATCATCCAAAGACAGGATGAAACCTTGAGGGAGTTCATCAACCGCTTCAACCGAGAAGCAATACAGGTCCCCTGCGCGGACCACATGAAAAGATACCTGCTGGAGAGGGGCCTCCTCCCCGGCACAGAATTCAGAAAGGCTGTGGGTATTGAACCACCTCCAACTTTTGATGCCCTCCTCGACAAGGCCCGAGCATACATGGACTACGAGGAGAGGGAAGCTGCCAACAGGGCCCGAGACTCCAGGGCTCGCGCTCCCAACAACGCCAGCAGCTCACGACAAGAGCCTCCTCCCCGACGTACCGGGGAGAAAAGGAAAGAAGATCGACCCCGGGAAGTCCGGGAACAAAGGGGCCCCTCGGGCCGCTTCACCGAGTACACTCCGCTCACGGCTTCCCGCGAGCGTATTTTGGCGGAGTGTGCCAGTACAGATTTCAGAGACGGTGGCGTCAAGCGTCCCCGACCTGTTCCCGCCAAGCCAGGGGCAGATAAAAATAAATACTGTCAATACCATAGGAGTCATGGTCATTTGACAGAGGACTGCGTCCACCTCAAGGACGCCATTGAAACCCTCATCAAGGGAGGGAGGCTCGCACAGTACAGGCGAAACGACGCTCCCTGTCGTGACGCCCATGAAACCAAGGAGCCCGAAGAAGATGCCCGACCATCAGACGAGTCGGTGCCTATCCAGACCGCCTTCTCGGTAACCAGGCCCGAGGATTTCGACGTTCCCGAGCTCCTGCAAGAGCCCCTGACAACACACAGCCGGTGGGAATACTTCCCCTCCGCCATGGTCATCAACGGGGGCGGGTTCAACGACCTCACCATCAATTCAGCTGAGAGGAAGTTGGACGAGCTGGTCGACATAGCTCCTCCACAAATTGTAACGTTCGAAAGGGTGAAGGGCAGGTCAGAGCCCATCACCTTCTACCTGGAAGAACTCCCCGGTGGAGCCCCGAACGCGGTCATCCCCTTACTGATAAGGGCAAAAATGGCCAATTTTGACGTGCATCGCATCCTGGTCGACGAAGGGAGTTCCGTCGACGTGATGTACAGCCAGCTGTTCCGGACCTTACAACTGGACGACTCACATCTCTCTCTGTATGGGGGTTCGGATCTTCAAGGCTTCAACGGCTCGACTTCCAAACCTTGGGGTTATGTCGAGCTCCTGGTTACGTTCGGAGAAGGAACGGCTACGAGACAGGTTAAGGTCCGCTTCCTCATCATTGATTGCCCGTCTCTGTACAATTGCATCTTGGGGAGACCAACACTGGCGGAGCTGACAGCGGTGCCCTCGACTGTCCATCTGAAGATGAAGTTCTATACCAAAAGGGCACGGGTAGCCACCATCCAAGGAGACCTCGTCGCTGCCCGCAGGTGCTTCAGCGCTGCTTCAAAGGGACGGGATACCGTCGACGTAGGGACCAGACCCACCAAGAGGACAAAGCAGGAGCCCGACAGAAAAGCATCCCCCGAGGAAGAAGTCCAGAAGGCCCCACCAAAGGTCGACTCCATAGCCCTCGACGCTCGCTTCGATCAGGACGAGCCATCCAGCAGCGAGCAAATCCCACTCCGACCTATTCCGGACGGTGACTTTGAACTCGTTCCCCTCGGCGCAGACCCGACCAAGGGAGTGAAGATTGGCAAAGACCTCCCCGACTTGGCCAGGAAGCAAATCAAGGCCTGTCTGCGCGAGAATGCTGATCTCTTCGCCTGGAGCGCTGCAGAGATGCCCGGACTCGACCCTGAGGTCGCCTGTCACCACCTCGCCATTGATCCAGCCGCCAAGGCCGTAGTACAACGTAGGCGTAGGCAGTCTCCAGAAAAAACGGAGGCTGCTGAAAAAGCTGTAAAAGACCTCCTAGAGGCAAATTTTATTTCTGAAGCCCGGTACTCCACCTGGCTGTCAAATGTTGTACTTGTTAAAAAGAATAATGGAAAATGGAGAATGTGTGTTGACTATACCGACCTCAACCGGGCTTGCCCGAAGGATGCTTTTCCTTTACCTAACATAGACATGCTGGTCGACAACTCGGCCGGCTACAAGACTTTGTCGTTCATGGACGCCTACTCGGGATATAACCAAATCCCAATGGCTCTGGGCGACAAACACTGCACGGCGTTCATGACCAGCTCGGGCAACTATTACTACAACGTAATGCCCTTCGGACTGAAAAACGCCGGAGCAACTTACCAACGTATGATGAACAAAGTGTTCAACAAACAGATTGGCGACATGCTCGAGGTATATATGGACGACATGATCGTCAAATCCCGAGCAGACACCGATCACGCAGCTCATCTCAAGACAGTCTTCGCCCAAGCAAGACAGTGCAAAATGAGGTTCAACCCCGAGAAGTGCACGTTCGGGGTTAAGGCAGGAAAATTCCTTGGATTCTATCTGACAGAACGAGGGATTGAAGCCAACCCCGACAAATGTCGGGCATTCTCCGACCTCCCAACACCGACGTCGAAGAAGTCGATACAAATCATGAACGGCATGCTGACATCACTATCCCGCTTCGTCGCGAAGTCCGCTCAGCACGCCTTCCCCTTCTTCAAACTCCTTCGAAAGGAAGCAGCCTTCGAATGGAACGAGGAATGTGAGCACGCACTTCGCCATCTGAAGCACAGCATGTCTCAACCGCCCGTGCTATCTCGACCAAACGACAGGGAATCGCTGTACTTATACCTGGCCGTTTCGAACGAAGCCATCAGCGCAACCCTTATCCGCGAGACCCCTGACGGGCAGAAACCTGTCTACTTCATGAGCAAAGCCTTACAAGGGCCCGAAAGCAGATATCAGCAGATAGAAAAGGTTGCTCTGGCCCTCGTCAACGCCGCGAGGAGGCTCAGACACTACTTTCTAGCCCACACCATCATCGTGCGAACCGATCAGCCGGTGAGGCAGCTCCTGGGTCGGCCAGATATGGCGGGCAGGATGCTGAAGTGGTCCTTGGAACTCTCCGAATTCGACATTCAGTACGAAAGCAGGAAAGCCCTGAAAGCGCAAGCCTTGGCCGACTTCATCGCAGAGATGACCACTCACGACCTTCCCCCGGGGAAGGAACACAAGTGGACCATCTTCGTCGACGGAGCGTCCAGCTCGTCCGGTAGCGGCACAGGGATCCTCCTGGAAAACGAAGAAGGCGTAGTGATCGAGCACTCCTTAGTTCTCTCCTTCCCGACGTCAAATAACCAGGCAGAGTACGAAGCCCTGCTCGCAGGACTGAGACTAGCCGAGGACCTGGGAGCCCGCGAGGTTCAAATTTACACCGACTCCCAGCTCGTCGCCTCTCAAGTACAGGGAAGCTACCAGGCCAAAAACGACAACCTCATCGAGTATTTGAACTTAGTCAAAAAACACATGGCAAAGTTCGTACGAGCAGAAATTTCTCATGTTCCCCGCGAGCAAAACACGAGGGCGGACATATTGTCCAAACTCGCGAGCACACGAAAGAAGGGCGGGAATAAATCCGTCATCCAGGAATCTCTGGCACGTCCAAGTATCGAACCACCCTCGACTACGGTCGAGATACATGCCATCGAGGATGCCACGTCCTGGATGACCCCGGTTTATAATTTCCTGACAAAAGGAGAACTCCCGTCGAACCAGGCCGAAGCTGCCATAATTAAGCGACGAGCATGTTCCTATGTGGTTCTCGAGCAGAAACTGTACCGAAGAGGATTCTCCATTCCCCTCCTGAAATGCATCGACGAGTCCGCCATCCCCGACGTACTGCGGGAGATACACGAAGGGATCAACGCCCAACACATGGGTGGTAAATCCTTGGCACGGAAAGCCCTTCGAGCAGGATACTACTGGCCGACGATGCAACAGGACGCCAAGGAACACGTGAAAAAATGTGATAAGTGCCAGAAGCACGGGGATATGCACCTCGCCCCCCCGCACGAGCTGAACACATTATCGTCCCCATGGCCGTTCGCCTGGTGGGGCATGGACATCCTCGGACCCTTCGTACAAGGAACCTACCAGAACAAATTTCTCATCGTCACCGTGGATTACTTCACAAAGTGGATCGAGGCCGAGGCACTCACAAAAATCACCTCGCACAATATCCTCCGTTTCTACAAAAGAAATGTCCTCGCCAGGTTCGGAATTCCGCAGGCCCTGGTGACCGACAACGGTACCCAGTTCACCGACCACGGGTTCCGGGACTTCGTCACCAAACTTGGGACAAAACAACATTTCACGTCAGTCGAGCACCCCCAGACCAACGGGAAATCCGAAGCCGCGAACATAGTCATCCTCCGAGGGCTCAAACGTCGACTCGGCGAGGCCAAAAGAGGATGGGTCGAGGAGCTCCACAGCATCTTGTGGGCATACCGCACCACACCCCACTCAACAACGGGTGAGACACCATTTCGACTGACGTATGGCACCGAGGCTGTCATCCCGGTCGAAATCATGGAACCATCCCGACGAACGGAGGAGCCCCTCGACGAAGAAATGAACGACGAAGCACTAAGGGATGAACTCGACCTAGTCGAGGAAATCCGATCGGGGGCAGCCCTGCGCGAAGCCACCCTAAAACAACGAGTGGCTCTACGCCACAACGACAAGGTCATCAAGCGCGAGTTCGAAATCGTCAGTCTGGTATTACGCAGGAACCAGAAAGATTCCCGCGAAGGGAAGTTGGCCGCGAACTGGGAAGGACCTTACCGCGTCCACGGCACCACGAGTACCGGGGCGTACTACCTCGAGCAATTAGACGGAGAGCCATTACCACGACCCTGGAACGCTGCTAAGCTAAAGCAGTACTACAGTTAGAAACTACCAACAACTGGGACCCTCGACCGACGGCGCCCGCGCTCGGTCACCGAGGAAGAAACGTCCGACTTCGTATAAAGGCTAAGGTACAAGCCCGACATACGGCCAAATCGCACAGCATCGCGCGGCAAACGATGACGATCGATAGTGCCCGACGTGGACAGCTACACCGAGCCCCACCGTCGTTGTACCCGTGAGGCAGAACACCCAGCTCGCGATGGGCAGTTCACGCCAAGGGCGAATAGTCCCGACCGGGCTTCGCGCCCGACTGAGCAACATCGCTCCAAATGCCCGACAAATCGTCAAGAATGACGGGCCATCTAAAAGGGTCAAAAGGAAGTCTCTCCCCTCGAGCACAACACTTAGGTGACTCTGGCCAGCGAAAGAAGGCCGGGCACATAAACAAACGGAAGACGGGCAGACTCGCTCGCCAAAATCACAGCCGCTTACGGGCACGCCTCGGGCCCATTACTTAGGCTAAAAATTCATGCAAATATATAAGATTTCAAACAAGGGCAAAACATCCAAAATGTAAAACAGCATTCAGATAAAAATGCCCGAAGGCGATAAAACAATTATAAACCGACCAAGAAGGCCGGCGATGTTCATAACGTACAACAAACGGGCACGCAGGCCCAAAGAATACAAATGTCAAGGGCACGCAGGCCCGCTATCCTAGTCAGGTCTCCCCAGAACCATCATTGTCGACGCTGGGAGAGTCGGGCGGAGGAACGATCACGCCATCCACGATCTGATGTGTGTGGCCGATACCCTCAGTAACCAGACCAGGGTTTAGCAAGGAGAGCTGACCGACCGCGGAGTTGAACCCATCCTCCAGGGCACCGACGCAATCTGCCTCGAGGAGCTGGATATGGGCGACAAGCTCCAACTGACTCTTCAAAGCCAATATGTCCTCGGGCTCGTCCTCGGCAGGTTGCATGGCAGCGTTCATTTCCTCGATCTGCTGGGCCAAGCGTCCGACTTCGGCCCTCAGACGATCCCTGTCTGCCCGGAGAAGCTCCCTCTCCTCGGCCAACTTCCCCGACTTCTCCTTCTCTAGGGTCAACATCTCCCTCTCAGCATCGAGCATCGCCGTCTGCTCGTGGAACATCTCCTCGGAGCGTTCCAGAGCGATCTTCAACTTCCGCGAGCTCGAGGTCAGGGCCGCCTTCTCCTGCTCGAGTTCTTCGACACGGGCAGGATCCCCTCCTTCCTCGGATAGCACCAAAGCCATCTCGGCCATTTTTACCAGCCCGTCCATGCTGGCGGCCAGATGCGTCTTCCGGGCCTCTTTACTCATCTTTTTTATAGCTGCAGCCTCGTCGGCAACCACTGTCAGAGGGAATCTCTCGAAGAAGCCCGCCTCTTCGAAGCAAGGGGGGAAGGCGAAAGATTTAATGGCACTGGCGTCCTCGCCAACAGTCGGACCACTTTCCACACGGGTCCTCTTCCTCTGTATCAGGACGGCACTAGGGTCGACCTCTTCAACTTCTGGGGTCCCATCCGACGCGGCCCCCGAGCTTGATGGCGAGTCCACCCTCACCGGCTGAGGAGCACTTGGACTGTGTGGTGGGCCCATCCTCGTCGCCTGTGGGGCCTTCACGACCCTTCTGCCTCGCTTCTGGTCGCAAGATAATTTCAAAAGCCTTTCATGTCGACCAGCCATCGAACCTGCACGAAATAAAAGTTGGGTCAGTATCGAGCAAACTCATAAATAAATGACGAGCAAAGAAATTCAAACAATAAACGACCTAGCAGACGGGCAGCCTGCCTGTACGTCTCGCACTCCACGAGTGCCTTGGTGTCGATCGGCCGGGACTCAAACGTTGGGTAACCCTCTGCGTCTAGGATGTCGTCCCCTTCCCTCGTAGCCCACCGGGCAGGATGGAAGCTATCGACAAATCGACAAAGGGCGGCGTACGCCTCCTCGTCCTCCGAGCACATGTCCCCGGCAGCAGTGTGGTAGTAACCAGTCCCATGCTCGTAGTGCATGGATAGCTAGTGCACAGGGAACTTAGTCGTACGTGCCATCACGGGACTCCCATCGTCGCCCAAAACCGCCTCCCCGTCTTCATCGCTTAGAGCCTCCTCCTCCTCGTACAGGGTTTCTAAAGCCGAGGTGGTAACTGGCCGTACAACGTACCACTTGTCTTTAAAACCCCGTACGGAGTCCATATACATTTTGAAGAGTCTCCTCGACTGCTTCAAGGAGACCCAACTGTGTTTCCCTCCTCGGGACTGGCGCTGCAGATGAAAAATCGGGAAGAAGAGCGGTATGGTCGCCCCGATCCTCAGATAGCGACACGTCAGCTCAAACGCCCGGATGAAGGCGAGTGAGTTTGGATGTAGCTGGGACGGGGCCAACTCCAGGTGAGTGAAGACCCCGACCTGGAAATCAGTGAAGGGCAGCCGCAACCCAAGGTCTTTGAACGCGATCTCGTACATCGCGAAACTATATTCTGGATACACCGAACAGATCCTTGAACGGGAAGACGGGCGCATGACTACGAAGTTCTTTCGGAAGTCGGGCTGGCCCTGGCCCGCTTCGATTACAGCGTACGGATTTCGGTCACCCCGACTGTAGACCGACGCGATCCCCCGGGGCTCGACGCCCACCCATTCCAGCAAAGGGTCGGTCACAGTATCAATCAGGTTGACCGCCTCATCGGCGCTTTGTTCTTCACGATCGTGGCGCCCGGAGGAGCTCGGCTCGTCCGCCATGGTTACCTGCAGAGCACGGGAAACCAGTTAATTGGGCACGAAGCCATACGCTCGACAAATCACGACGTCTCATTCACGACCACATAGTCCGTTTCCACGAATGGTTGCCTCCCCGACATCCTGAAACTCGATGTGCTCTTCCTCAAACCAACTACGCGGTCACTCTCCAACATGTCGACCCAAGGTATGAATATGGCGAGCCACACCATGAGGCCCACGACCAAGACCATGAACATACCGGGCGCGATCATGAATCAGGCGCCCTGGGTCATGAAGACCCCGGGCAGCGCCGAAGTTATCACCTAAAACTATGAATACGCCGACCACGAACATGCGTTTGCCGGTCCTAGGCATGAATACGTCGGGCTAAGTATGAGTTTACCGGGCTAATCCCACGCGCACAGTCCCTAAAGCATCTACAAACGCCAGAAATCATGCATTTTAACAGGAAAATGAAGAAGATAGACCACTTACTTGAATCAAAAAGAAGGATTTGGCTACGGAGTAGAAGAATCGGTGACAGAAAGTCGCAACTGGAGAAGATCTGGAAGAACAGCAGCAGAGAGAGCACAGAGAATAGAAACGTGTTATGGGGCCCAAGGTTCCTATTTATAGTGATGACGTGGAATACCAAACGTCACCTCGAGCAACCACGGACTCCCTCTCCTCGACGCGCTGCTCCCAACGCAATAATGACCCTATCCCCATAGGGTGGCGGCACAGTTCCCGAAAGATACCTCGTATGCTCGACAGACGCGCCCGATAAGGATCCTCCAGGCATCCACCGCGGAAGATGTCTCCGAGCACGACACGAGGAGGCCCTCGAGGGCCCACACCTCTGTCCCGGGCACGAGACCTCGATGAGGAAGCGACCTGAGTACAAGTCATGGCTCCTCACAAAGGGACCACGACTTGGGGGGGCTCCTGTTCTGGACTGGGCCCGACAGGCCCAAAAGCATTGCAAAAGCCCAGTCCAAATGGACTTACAAGGGCCACGCCGACCAAAGAGTGAGACCGTGCCCGACGCGCAGTCGCTGGCTCGACGATACGCCTCCAGCTCGACATGAGGTGGTCCCGCACCATAGTCTGAGGTCCAGCTCGACGTTACCTCGAGCACCCCAGCTAGGGCAGACTCAGTCCACTGTTCCCCCAACGATACTCCGAAAAGACCGCGTCTCCGTCCGCCCACACTTCACGCAGAACATCCAGAAAGGGGACCACGTGCGGGTCCCCACTACGCACGTAGAACCTGGCAGTTCCTCCATTGGGCCAAACCTGCCCGGCCCAATGAAGGAACCTTGGCCCAGCGCTGGGGGCTATAAATACCCTCTGCTCCCAGAGGGTCAGGTATTCATCATTCTAACCTTACACTTGCTATTATCTGCTCGTACTCCTACTTACTTCAGCATCGGAGTGCCTTGCAGGTACCCCCCCCCACCTCGTTCAAAAAAGCTTTCTGCTCGGAGCCAGCCGTGACGGTCCATTTCTGATCAGGTCAGATCAAATACAAACAACAATCATATTGGATAAAACTATATTTGTATAAAAAAATGCTACAATTTATTTTTATTATAAAATTATAATTACAAGTTTGAAAATATATGTAATTTAAAGTAAGACAAATGAGTTTGATAAAAACTCAATTTTCTCTCTGCGATCACGTGAAACATTATTCTATTTTCACTTCACATCTTTAAATTCATTGATACCTAAAATATTAATTGTAAGGGGCCAATCTTCCATCATCCATATCAAGTTAAACAAAACATATAGTACGATATTATAAAACAAATCATACAAAATATAATAGCTTAAGAGAAATCAAATTCACAAAAATTATTATTTTTTACGAATATCTTCAGGTATGAATATGCATGCTCTTAGAACTAAATGATTTGGATATAATCAGTCCGCCAATAAGACACCAGATATAATTCATCTCATATCAATGGAGAAAAGAACCTGCCACTAAGACAACCCGCCACAAAGGCAAACAATACATATGCCATAAAATGATGATGCAAATGCAATTCCAACCACTTAGGTAAATCCTACCACTTAGGAAATCCACCACAAAGGCAATCATACAGTCCAAATAACAACATATCATCATGCACGCGACTAAAATCACAACTTCTTAATAATCAATCTCACCACTTAGACAGACACGTCTCAAGCCATATACAACCATATACATACGTTTACAACGTACAATCACATCAATACAATTCATCTTATTCACATCATGACCACACATAATAATAACAAATCACAAACAACACAATGTTTTATCTCCATCACATCAACACGTTCAATAGACAATATATAAAACCCTTTAGTTGTTATTTTAGCTTATCAAATAACTATATTTCAATTCACTTTTCTCTTTATAACAAGTATGCATTATATCATTTTACTATATAATACCTAACTATCGGTTTCACTATAATCAACATGGGGAAGTGCCCTTACCTTAGACATTTTACTTCCCAACCACATTTAAAGATCATCCCGAGTAAAATCATATCTTTATCATACTTACACCTATTCATTCGAGTCCATGTGCAAAATTTTCACTTTCTTGACTGCTCATCCTCTCATCGTTTCGTTTTCGGTCATTTATGAAGAAATATTTAGAAATACGATATTAAAATACATTAAAAATACCAATTCTGAAATAAAGTAAATGAAAATTACCTTAAAACAAAATTCAAACTTGATAAAATTATCACTTACGTTCACCCGACCGTTTTAACGTTCGTTTCGCACAAATCAAAATTACGATGATGATGTTACGAACAAAATACCGACACTAATCAAATTGAAAAAATAATAATTTAAACGAGGTAAAAGAAGGTCTGAAAAAAATAAAATGAATAAAAATATTTAATATAATAAATAATCCATAGAAATAACATAATAAATTTAAGACGAAACAAAGAAATTTGTGCACAGGTGATTTGATGCCGGAATTAAGTTTTCTTCTCTCTAAGACAGTTATTGTGAAGGATTTGCTAAGTCTATGTACCGTAGTTTTTTCCTTGTTAATTGAATAACGAGTTTAACCCATTATTTAGTAACTCATTCTTTTATTTCTAACATTTTGTCAAATTAAAATATATAAATATTCACTTAATTATTTTACTCACTTATAATTTAAATATTAATTATTAAAATATTTGTATTAAAATATTATTATATTTATAAAATTATTAAAATTTATTAAATTATTAAAATAACAAGTATACTGATCATTTTTACTCTTAATTATTAAAAATTTAAATAGTTTTTTAGTTTTCGTTAGTTAGCGGAGACACGTAGTTAAAAGCAATAATATCTTATCATCAAGTCTGTTATTTGTTACATATATATAATGTATTGTATTTAATGAATGTTAACTTCAATTTTTAATTATTTAGTTTATATATTAAATATTAAATAATGAATATTAACTATTTAATTTATTTAAATAGTTATTTAATTAAATATTTCATTTATTTAAATAGTTTATCTTATTTTAATTCTTTATGATTTTTTAAATTTTTTTTTTTTTTTAAATTATACGGTATTATACTTATTTTTTTAAAATTATATTTAATTTATCTTATTTTAATTGTTTATACTTATTTGAGTTTTGATATTAATTTTAGTTTTTGATATTAAAAATGATAATATTTAATAGTTGACTGAAATATTTATTAAAATAATTATTTAATGAACTAAATAATTATAATTTTAATAGTTGAAATAATAAATAGTTAAAATATAAATAGTTAAAATATTAATCGTTAAAATATAATTTATATATTAAATAGGTTAAAAATATTTCAACTATTTATTAAATATTTTAACTATTTAATAGCTTAACCACTTAATATTTCAATTATTATGTATTAAATAATTATTTTATAATATATAATTCAAACTATTAAATTATTATATTAACTATTAAATATTTCAATTATTAATAATAAAATAATATAATTAAAAAATAATTAAAATATTTCATACTATTTAATATATAAATTACTGCATTTATCACTGTATATTATTATTGATTAGAACAAAACAAAAATTAACATCAAAACTAAAAACAAAATAAAATCTATTTCAAAAAAGTTATCTTATTATGTGATATATATAAATGAATTGGTAGTATATAACAAGTAATTCAAGTGTCTTGGTGGAAAGGCTTATGGGTTCAAAGATTAATGTCTCTTGTTTGAAATTGATTGGAACCATCTTTTAAAATGTTTATATTTGACCTAGACTTAAAAAAAATTCACACTAAGAGACGAAAATATTATTTAATCTATTATTAAATATAACAAATATATTTATAAAATAATCGATAAAAATAAATAATTAAAACATATCTATATACCATCTAAAATTAAAACATATTATTTTGTAACAAAATCTTACATCCATTTAAACTTGAATTTTTAATTCGTATGAGCCTACTATCACTACTATCCGGCTCAAGAACACCATTATCCTCAAGGGTGGGTTTAAGAAAAGGTTGGGTAGTTGAAAAACGGAAGCCCATTTGAGAGGCCCATTTGAAGAGGGTCCGGTGGAAACACCAAAATTGTTGGAGCTATCTGGCAGAATGGGAAGACGTGTAGAAGCTACAAAGTTGGGAAGTGCATGCGTGCCAGCTGGAAACAATAAAGGGTCACTTTGGGACTGTGCAAAGGGAGGCGTGTTCTGTTGGGAAACAGGCTAGACATGGGGACGCATGCCATCACGTGGAGAGAAGGCTTCAACGGGCAGAATATCACACGACTGAGATTCTGGGTCAGGGAATTCAATGAATCTAACGGTCTAGCTTGCAAGGGTGTTTGAACGTTGGAAATCACCGAGTTATTAAAAGTGGTACTTGTTCCCAAAGCATAAGTGTTAATCTTATTAGATTGAGACTTATACTCTTCCCTCTCATAATTTTTCCATAAGGCACTAATGAAAAGCGGATCACAATTCGAAACTATGGATAATGGAATCTCATGTAATCGGCAGATCTCAAAAGAGAAACCAAGCGCCAGATCCTTAGGAGAGAATTTTGTAGGGAACTATGAAGTGAGAAAACTTTGTCATCATGTGAAAGACTACCCCCAATAATTTTGTGACCAAGGGATTCACTTTGTCATCATGTGAAAGACTACCCCCAATAATTTTGTGACCAAGGGATTCACTTTGTCATCCTGTGAAAGACTACCCCAATAATTTTGTGACCAAGGAATTCAGTAAGTGAGTAATGAAATCCATGCTTAATTCACCCCACACCATTGTTGGTATATTTAATGGTTGCAATAATCCTTATTTCTTCTTAGGCATGTATTTGTTTTGTTGGCAAACTAAGTACATTTTCACGAACTCCTTGGTATCTTTGTATATTCTAGGCCATAGAAAAGAGGAGGAGATGCGAGCCAATGTTGGTTGAAGACCGGAGTGGCCAACCATCGGAGTTGAATGGTATTCTGTAAGTACAAATTTTCGGAGCTCTTGAACAAAAGTTATGTATATGTACTCTTTTTAGTATAGAAGGCCATCTTTGATTTGATAAATGGTTTGCATGGATGTGTCTGTTTGATCTTTTTGCATAAGAATTTTACCTTATGGAATTGTTTTGTAATACTTCTGTAACAGGGGAACAAGAGAATAGATGGAAAGGAGAAGTGCTTTATCTTTATTCTGGATAGGACTTTAGAGCATCTGCAACTTGGTTAGCTTTACCAGATTTATAATAAATGTCAAAGTGAAAACCTTGTAACTAAGGTTGTAAAAATGAGAGTCTACTCAAACTCGTAAAGGGTCCATAGACTCGACTCAGACTCATTCGTAAATTAGTACTAGTCTATGAAAAATTAAAAATAACTTTTAAATGACACATAAATAAATGACACACATATATTTTTAAACATGTAAATGTCACATATATGACACAAATGAAGGTATGACACAAAATATATATATAGATAGATGTACATTTTGATTGATATATTTACAATAGGGTATAATGGTTGCATATTCATATAACCATGGTTGTCAAAATCGTTCCCACTCATAGGATCGTATGATTTTACGATCGTGATATCTTGGCGATCTTGTGAAGGCAAAAACTTGGATTTCCATCATATAGGATCTCAATTTTGACTATCTTACCTGTAACTTAGAGTAGGTATGAAATATAAGGAATATAACAAGTTGCAGTCTGGATAGTATAGTTCCTTCATCACGCTTATTTCCACCTGCCATTGATAATAATTCCTGAAGGAAAGGCAATACATGAGATATCTGATAAAGAAAAAAATTAGACAACATGCAATTGATCATTAAATCTTGGAGGAATATTTTCATTGCACATCTTTCGTAATGTCCATTTAGTAATCATCAGGACACGTTTGTTAGTAGTTTTCAACATACACATCAGTAGCGTGAGTGTACCATTTTCAACAACAATATCTCTTTTCTCTAAAGAATTAGGCTATATTTCCTAATGTCCATGCAGTCTGCCCAATACTAAACAGTTATATCATGTACAATGAAAAACTAAATTACACATTTAAATTAAATCATACATGTAATTTAGTTTTTTTTACATGATATAACTTTTTAGTATTGAGCAGACTGCATGAGCGTTAGGAAATATAGCTTGTGATTTTTTAGAGAAAAAAGATTTTGTTGTTGAAAATGGTGCACTCACGCTACTGATGTGTATGTTGAAAACTACTAACAAACGTGTCCTGATGTTTACTAAATGGACATTACGAAAGATGTGCAATGAAAATATTCCTCTAAGATTTAATGATCAGGTTTTATTTATTATTAATTACATGTTGTCTTATTTTTTCTTCATTAGTACCTCTTGTATTGTCTTTCCTCTAGGAATTATTATCGGTGGCGGATGAAGATAAGTATGATGAACTCTTGTATTGTTTTTCTTTTGGGAATTATTATCGGTGGCGGATGAAGATAAGTATGATGAAGGAGCTCTACTATCCAGACTCCAATTTGTTATATTCCTTGATCATTCAAGTGAACTATACAAAGTCTTAGCTGAAGAAGATGTGTATTTGCAAATCGTAGAATTTCTTTGGTAAGTACAATAATATAGTTTTTAGTAAAATTATTCTTTGGTTGACTGACTAACATATTGGATTTCATTATTACAGCCATGATCCAAAATATAGTCAGCTTGCTTTAATGGTCATAGGAAATTTGGCACCGTGTGGAAAGGCACAAAAACAAGTAAAATGCTACTAGAGCGCTCATTTTTTTTCACAGATCTTTTATCACATATCACTAAATTTGCAGGGTGTTTTTTATATCATAATCGACACAGGAGCTCTCTTTGGCCTTAAGTGGCTACTTAAGCAAACTGTTCCTTAAAGAAGCATGTTGGATAATTGGGAACCTAGTAGGTGGAACAACATGCCATTTACAGGTAAAATATGATTTGACCTCGAAAATTGTTTTTGTTTGAAAACTCTAAACTCATCGCATGTGGACAATTGGTTACTTGAGCAAAGTATAACTTTGATTGTTTTTTTGAAAACTCTAAACTTGTTCCTTGATATTTAAGCTGTCATTGATGAGGGTTTTATCCCTATTCTGATTGATCTTATGAAGAATAAATTTGACATCAGGTATGAGGCTGCATGGGCAGATTATTCTTTCAGTTGTGGAAGCTTTAAACAAATAAGCTAAGTCTTACCATTAGATTTAATTTTTCCTTCATTCATTTAGCCTGTCTCATTCTATGTGGTGGGTATTGTGGAAAATATTTAATACCATTAATTGTGGATATTTATAGGTACTTGCTGCATATAGAAGTTATTGAATGAGTAAAGGGATTATGTAATCTCCTTAGTTTTACAAGCGGCCCAAAGTTACTTGTGTGCCTAAATGGGTTAAACAATTTCTTAATTCAAGGCGACATGCTAATGAAAAAATCTACTGCCAACGTTTATGCCGAAACAATTAAAAATGATCAGATATTTGATTTAAGGAGGTTGTCGAGTTTGAAGGATCACAACAATGAAGAGATTTCTTATTTGGCCGTTGAAATTTTTGAGAAGTATTGGTCTTCTGAAAGAGGTCAAATGGAAATGTAGTGTCTTGTGCAAATAGTGATTTAAGAACAGAGAAGTTTTATAAAAATAGTATTTTGAACCAAGGCCTTAATCCAATTAACATCTGACATAATTGATATTGATGATGTAATTTTGCTTTTAATGTACTAATATATTGAAAATCCATCCACAAGTTATAACTCTTGTGAAAATAGTGTTTTGAGCCAAGGCATTAATTCAATTAGCATCTAACATAATTGATATTGATGATGTAATTTTGCTTTTAATGTACTAATATATTGATTAAATAAAAGCCAATTTTCATTAGTAGAGCTGAAAAAAAATTGAAGAAAGAAAATTTTATTACTTCAAAAAAACTAAACAAGCACGGCGATCCAAAGGGATCCAGCCACCCAGAAGACTACACACACTAAGGAAACATTAGTTTGCTAAGATAGCCCCTTAGCCTAGACTTAGCCCAACATCTATACACAATACAATTAATGATCTTAGGCCCAATATCCTGGATACTACTAACCCCACCAAAACAGCAAGTATTCCTGTAATTCCAAGTCTCATACACAGTCTCTGCCAATGCACACTTGAAAAGTAGTTCCTCATTCCATTCACTGGGCGAAATGGTGGATTTGGAGCCACTGAAGCACATGCATCCAAATCCCTTTAACACCATTGCCACAAATAAAAGATGTTGCAAAATTTCGTGCTGCCTGCATAAAACACAATTGCCATTATCAACAAACCCAAATCTGATCATTCTATCTTTGGTTGCAAGTCTGCCATGACATGCCAACCACAGTGAATAAAGCTCTCGGCCTTGCTATATTTCCATTCAGAATTTTCCTCCAATTAACCACCGGGTCCTGCACCTTGAGATTATGATACATAATGCTTGTTTGAAACTTTTCCTGCAGTAACATTGCATCCCAAGTCTGGTAGAGCTGGAAAATTACAGTTACAAATAAACAAGGTGAGTTTATGACAGACAGCCTACTACTACAAAACAATTGTAGAAATAATATTCTTAATCAAAAGAACACATCCACACAGCATAAAGTGATTTCATGTTTCTAGTGGCAATATAAATAACTCTTAAATACATCTTTATAGCTTGAGTCATTATCTTTAACCATATCATTCATTTTTCAACATAATCAGCCTAATGTTGCAGAACAGAAAAGACCACATCATCTATGCACTAACCAAAATATTCTGCATTGCTTCCTCAATAAAAAGCCATTTTGATTCCTCACAATGTTTTAACTCTATTACACCCCAATATCATTACATTCCATTTGATTAATTCAACTGCCTTGCTAATAGCAAAAGGCTTGTATGTTGTAGCTACTAATCCATGCCAAGAAAACATGTGTACAAAGGCTTTTTTAACAAACAAAAAGGAAAAAAAATCAGTGTGAGTATCATTTGATGCATTGAGAATTTGAAGAGAAACTTTTTCTCATTTGAAAACACGGAAATGCTTAATTAAGAGCTTCCTTCACATTCAAGATTAATTTGGAGTTATTGTTGGAGGTAGAATTAGAAAGGCAGAAGTTTTTAGTTACATTAGATATGCCTCTAGCAAACTATTGATCAAGGAAAATGCGAGCTATAGTTCTAAACTTGAAGACCATTCTAGCACAACATGAGACAACAATGTGTCAAACATGTTAGATGCATAAATATATTAAAAAATGAGAAAGCTTCTTCCTCTAAAACATGAGACAACCCCAATCAGTGAATTAAGACACTCGGTAAAATATGAATGGTGGTAAAAGAGTGACATCCAAAATAACTATTTTCAATTCTACTAAATCATACCCGTTTTCTTTGACAAACTCTGCACCGGCTATTCTCTGCCACGCAGTGATTGTAATACCCTATTTATAACATTGCTGAAGTAAATAAGGTGTCGAGTAATTCTCATATCACTTTGTGGAAATAAATAAGACAAAAGAATCTTATCAAGTGAATTTAAGGCAAAGCCAGGTAAAGAAATACAATATAAAACTACATAGAGTACCAAATTGCTTGCATTATACAAAATATGAAATCTTTCAGAAATACAAAAGCAGTTATCATGCACAAACTAATGAGGAAATACACATATGTAAACTGAAATAACTTAATTAAAAAAAACAATTCCTCATGGAAGTGTTGCCCAATCCAGAACAGAAGTAAATATGAAAAGAAAGACATGTTACATTTCAGAATTCAAACTTCAGAAAACAATGCATCCTTGACGCAAGCGGAGGAGTTTCCTCTCAGTTTCAGTGAAATGAATATGAGGTAGAGCAGTTATCTTTCTCAATGATGGACTTGAAAATAGCATTGAGGCAGCAACATTGGTGTGCACATTCAAACAGTTATTCAAATTGATCTCTCTGAGTGGCGTGCAGTTCTCTACCACATGTTTGACTCCCTTGTGTGTGCATCGAGAACAATTAATTAATAACAATTGCAAAAGCCCTGAACAATTTTTTGAGATCACATGGAGTGTTGCATCGTCAACTTGTGAAGACGTCAAGTTTAGCATCTTGAGGTGGGGAACTTGAAAGTTCATTTCAAGTAGATTCAGTCCTGAAGTTAAGTTACAGAATGATAAATCCAAATGGCTTATCTTGCAGCATCTCTTTAAAACTTGAACAATAGCTTGTAGCGATATGTTTTTGCAAGGTTTCAAATCAAGTAATTGCAAATTGGGGAAAGCAGAAACAAACATTAAAACAAATAAAATAGAAAAAATATGTAGTTAAAGATTTAAAGTATTAACTTTTTCTTGGATATTATATAATATAAAGCAAATAAACATAAACCAAATATGTTAATATATTCAAATATCCAAAGATCCGTGAAATCATCACCACCAATATCATCACCTTCATTGGTATTTTGAGGCGCTTTAAATCTCTAGAGCAATTGCAATATACTACAACCACTCCCTCGACCATAATTTAAAAGTGTCTTTGTTCAAACTATTTTAGTCTTATGTCAAAATATATTCTAAATTGAGGGTTTTTTTGTCTTTATCAGCAAGATTGTTAACTCACCTTAGCTTTCCTTACAACACTTATACGCAAGTTCCTTATAATTATTATTAATAATTAATTAATTAGTAGAACTTGTAAGTTTTCATGTGTGCAATGAATTGTTTCAAAATTGACTAAAATGTTTTCTGTCATAAATCATAAATCATCTAAACTATTTTGTCACGTGCAAACTGTTCCATGGAGATTGGGATCAACAGACCTGATTGAACAATGATACATCATTTTACACAAGAGAACATACAAGGAAGCATCCAAGTGAAACATACAAGAAAAATACTTACTCAATAAAGTATAGATGTATGACAACAAACAAAATTAAATCAAGAGAAAGAACAAATGACAAATGAGACCATGTCGTCGATGAAGGGAGGAACAAACTTTGTTAAAACAACAGACTAGGGGAAAGACTTTCTAATTCCCGTACAAGCAATTTTTTTTTTTTTTTATAAATAAAATAAAATATTTTGGGGAATTTGGGCCTTTTTTGAGTTAAAAAAAAATAGTAAAACTTATAGACTCGCAAACTCACCATAGACTCATGAGTCTATACGAGTTTGTGCGAGTCTACCCGAGTCTACTCGAGTCTAGTAAAATATGATTTTATGCACGAGTCTACTCGTTTTTTCTTCCTAGACTCGTAAACTCGTACGAGTTTATGAGTCTACTCGCGAGTTTGACAACCATGCTCGTAACTTAGCGACCAATTTTCGATGTTCTGGAGTTTGGATATTTTGTACCAAGATATTCTTTAAACTTTTATGATCTGTATAAATTTGAAAATGTCTACCAATTAAGTATTGTCTCCTTTTTTTACAGCTCTAGTAATAGTGTACAATTCATGAACATAAACAGAAGAAGCCTAAAGACGGTTGCACAACTTCTCGCTAAAGAAAGCTATCATATACCCCTCTTAAGATAAGATTTCTCCAATAACAACTGTTGAAGCATCCGTTTAGAGCACAAAGGTCTTGGAGAAATCTGAAAGACCCAAGACAGGAGTTTTCAGTATTTTTTTTAATGTTGTAAATGTTGTTTCAGTTGTTGTACTCTAGTGTAACTTAGTGGAACATGATAAATCAGCGAGGAGAGCAGCGAGAGAGGCGTAATGACGAACAAATCTTCTATAAAATACAGTGAGGCCTAAAAAATCTTGAGTGTCGTGAGTGAACGAGGCCTTGGCCAGTCTAGTATAGCTTGAATCTTTGTAAAATATGGGGTTACACCTTCACTTGAAATAATATGACCTAGGTAATAAACTCTAGGCACATCAAAAACACATTTTGATAGTGTTAATTCTCTGATTTTATGATTGATATTATGTTTGATAAAACTAATATAGTAGCAATATGTTAAATAAGATATGTTAACTTGTTGGGAAGAGCAAGCGGAGCAAGAAGTTCTATTTTATGTTAAGACATGTTGAAATGAGAAGTTCTTATCATCTCGAGTAACATGTTGGATAAGATATCCTATGCATAGTGATACGGTATCGTGCCCGAGCTAAACGAAACAGTTGGATTCTGTTATGATCTAACAATTATAGAATATTATGGGAATATTATGAAGCCCTATATGGCACTGATTTAAAGGTCTAGAATAATCAAGAAGAATATTGACGAATATTGAATTTCTAAATAAGGAGACTTTTTAGGAAAGATTTGATTGAAGACCTATTTTATTGCAGAATCTTCTGCAAATTTATAACAACTGATATGTTGGGAGTTAAAGCCCAAATCCAGTTGGGAGATAGGTTTTAAGTAGAAGCATTGTAACCTAGGTAAAGACACCAATCATGAAAGTAAAGATGTAGTCATTAGGGACGAGTCTGTACCACTCTCTAGGAGAGTTGGTTGTGTGATCCACTCGGGTTATGAGTTGAATTGTTGTTCCTTGAGTTGTAAGGTTATGTTCCCACTCAGAAGCCTTTAGGTAATGAGTTAAGTATTGTTCTTGGAGGAAGATTTTAAGCAAATCCAAGTTATGTTCTTAGTCAAAAGTCTTGGCTAGGTATTATCATGGAAGTGTGTCTTCTCGCCATAGAAGTGTGTCTTCTATTTTTGTCATAGAAATGTGTCTTCCTGTGTTGTCCA
This sequence comes from Vicia faba, assembly GCA_948472305.1. Classification (NCBI taxonomy): domain Eukaryota; kingdom Viridiplantae; phylum Streptophyta; class Magnoliopsida; order Fabales; family Fabaceae; genus Vicia; species Vicia faba. Next base: position 1,127,651,761 of record OX451736.1, read on the forward strand.
ATCGCTATTTGTGATTGAAGGGGATTTGAGGAGGACCTCATACCTAGGTGAGTCTTAGGTAGAAGTATAACACGGGTAGTGATTAAGTGAGAAGTTATAAACGGGAAAGTTTAGCTTCAAATAAATACTATCATAGTGGACTTGATTCTAGGTTGGTATGCCCCCGGAGTAGGAGAGTTATTCCGAATTGGGTTAATAATTCTTGTAGTACTATTTTTATATGCTTATACCTTGCATGTGTTTTTCAAGTCAGATCAGATGTCTCAACATGTCATAGGACATCTGAAGTCTGATATACCAGAATTTCAATTAGTATCAGAGCAGACATCATGTCCTGTTCTGGGTGAGATCTTGGGAAGATACTTTCCAGTTCATGGGCAAGTAATAAGGTATTTGATGAAAAGTTGTTTGAACTTGGATAGTTCATATTGTTTGTTTGAATGGTACCTTAAAGTGGAGGATGAACTATTCTTGATAGGGTGTGTATTAGACATGTCTGTGTTGTTATCAGGCCTGTAGCTTTGGAGGTGAGATGCTTTGGGGTTTGATTTATTTTCAAACCTTTGTTGTCCTGTTGCACCTGGAGTGTGGTGTGTTTGTGCAAGGGTTATTAAGTTTTTCCCGAAGGTTTTTGAGGAGTTTTCTGGTTTGTTTTTCCGCTGCTTATGTATATGATGAAAAACTCCTATTCGTGTTGTGAGTGTCTGGTGTTGAGGCTGTATCCATTTGTTCCTCTCTGAATATGTATCCCATGGTGTGGTGATACTTGGAGGATAGTTTCAACCATCTTACTAAAGTTGCCAAAGATACTTGAGGTTTTATCTCAAGTCCACTCATAAAGGCACTTTTTGATGAGTTTGTTAAAAAAAAGATATGAAGAAAGTGTAGAGGATCTCTTGGTGTGTCCCTTGGAAATATGTTCTACCAGATGTTGGAACCTCTCATCAACATTTTGAGCAAAATCCCGTGGGACAAAGGATTCACTCAGTAGATGCTTTGGATGCTAAGAAAATGTGTATTGATCACATATATTTGGAACCTACTCCTGATCTGGAAAAGGAGGCATCTGGGGTGTTATATTGACACTCATTGGATTAGTTTATTTCTGATCTAAGTGATTTGGAGTGTTAAGGTTGTGCTTTGTTTTTCTATGAAGGCGTGTTAAAGATATCCTTCTCAGAGTCTTTATGAAGGGAGTAATTGGTGTGTACCAACCACAGGACGTGCAACTATTAAAGGGGAGAATGTATAATTCCCTTAGGAGTTCTCAGCAGTTAATAAGAGGGATCTTTAATCTGAATCTAGAAGAACTTGAAGATATATCAGACGTAATGTCTTGACATCTGTGTGTTGAAAATCTATTTTTCTCAACATGTCTGATGGTGTTTTTCTCTTAAACAAGATAGAGGTTGTTTACTTAAACTTGATATCTCTTATCAAGTCTATGAGAGCATGAAACTCTTGTTTTGTTGTAGTAGAAAAGTCATCCAAGGGTTGTATGCATTAAAGATGTATCAAATGAAGTTTTGTGGTTTATTGGTACCTGCATTGTTGAAGTGTCATTTGAATCACCTAGGATGAGCATTTCATATTTCTGTCTGGAGTAAGGAGGAGGAGGTTGTTTTGGATCCAAAGGATAATGGTTCTTATTGTTTGGGAAGTTTCTCCTCAAGTATGGATTCAGTTATGTGGTGTCCTCACATAATGGAGCATTTGTTTCTGCAAGGATTGAAGGGGATCCTTGTGTCTTGAAGAGGCCGACTTATTTTGAACAGTATGTGTGAGGTATGATGCCATGTTTATTGAAGTCTGCTTCAGATACCTGTTAGAGGGAATATCCTCTTTAGGTACAGAAGAATAGCGTCTAACACCTCAAAGTCAGACATGAGGTTTGGACATTATGCTCATGAGAAGAAATTTTCTTGAGGTGTGCATGCTCTGCATGTATTTTGATATGATCTTGAAGGTTGATCAACTACTAATGGTTGATCCTCTTGTGTCCCTTGTAAGAGTTTTATATAGATTGTTATGGATGTTGTCTCCAGAGCCACAGTAAATGCTTAAACCCATGTCATTTATATTGATGTCAGAACTGATGTTGGAACATCATTTATGTTCTTTGCTTCTTCAACCAATGACATTTTCAGGTTTGTTCATGGTGGAGTATAAGGTCAAGCCACTGGCCTAATTTAAAGTAGTTTGTGGTGTGAATGGTTGTCATGACTGGTTGTCATGAAGAAGACTCAACTGGTTCTAGTGGTGTACAGAAGAAGAATATCAGACCAAATATCCTACCTTGTGTGAGAAGGTAACCTTATCTGACTATTGCAAATACTCATAAGGGAGCTGAATATTTGTCTGTCCTCTGTTGAGGTTGTGCATGTGAGTAATGGTGAATACTTTGACAAGAGCTAAGTATTTGTATGATGTGTTGGTGCAAGTCTGCAGTCTGAACCTTATAATTCAGAAGGAGTATGGAGAATTTATTTTTCTCTATGTGGCTGTGTTGAGTAGCTTAGGATAGGAAGCTGCTAACTACTGAGAGTTTATTTCTCTGTGTGATGCTTTGGTGTGACAACCTGAATTGGCTGCTGAAGTTGTATCATTGGAGATCCTCTGGTGTCAAGGACTTTTATGCAAATAATAAGTCTTATGGATGATGTTTTTAAGGACTAGAGTGTTTGGGGTCTGTGATGAGAAGATGAAGTCCCAAATAATGTTGTAACATCATGTTGGGTTATGTTTGGAAGATGCTTGGGTTTGGGCATATGGAGTTGAATGCTCAAGCATTATTGTCAAAAGAGGCATTTCTGACATTGTGGATTAGAATATGGAGATTCTGATCTTGTTGTTAGTAGTATGCTCTGGAAATGCATGACTACTATCATTTTTGAAGACTTCACTAGTATCAGCAACTACTAGTGGATGTAAAGACAGAAGAATGTTAACATATATTGATGTCTGGTCTAATTAGGATATGTTGAAAGTGTTTTTTTCTGCTGCAAGTCACTCTACAAGAGATTGGGATAAATCTGGATCTTAGTAAAGCTTTTAAGAAAACTAAAAAAATTTGGAGCTTGTGAGTTATCTCACACCTAGCATGCATGACACTTTCATATTCAATAGGTCATGATACTGTGTGTAGATCTGTAAGTACGTTGTTCATATATGTCCTTGTTGAAGTAAAGAAGTTAGAATACTTGGATGTATTCTCAAGGAGTGAGAGTATCTGACTCAGAATTGACTCCACTGTGGGAGTTTGTGTTAAACATGTGTGAAGTTGTTGCCTTTCAACATGAGAGTATGAAGTCTTTCATATGTTTTCATCAGGTGTTCAAATGTCCATCTTCAGAAGGAGCACTGATTATCCATGACAGGGAAAGTGAAGTACTTATCTATATATGGTTGCTGCATTGATGCGAATTTTTTAAAAGCTTGTGTGTTGTACAAGCTTGTGAAGTTTTTATGAGGTTGTGATGTCAGACAACATGTCGTGACATAAGGCTACTGGATGTAGTTATTTGTGCCATTAACAAGGTCTGTGTGGGTGTAGCTATGAGTAGCTGATTAGTGTTGTCCTATTCCTAGTGATAGTGTTTTCATCTGGGAGAATTTATTTTTCTCTATATATTAAGGAAGGACTCAAAGGATGTTTTGGGTTGGTGAATGGAAATATCACACAGTTGTTGTTTTGGTATTTTGGTATGTGTCACTCTTATTGGCCGAAAAGAGTGTATTCATAGTCCAGTGGGAGGTATTGTGATTATGCTTAAGAACATATGGATAGTTTTGTGAAGCATCCCTGACTGGTGGTTGATTTGTTCTTAAGTTTCCTCTTAAAAGAGAGAGAGAATATTTGTGTTGGACTGTCATGAAGAAGTCTTATTGTTGATATTGTGACATCATGACTGAAGACAGTGAAGACTATCAAATGTGTGAAGACTAAAGACTGATTGCTTATGATGTTTTTAGTTTATGGTTGCTGCTGAATGTATTGTTTGTTTGGACTTTGCCCTTGATTTATGTTCTTATTTGTATGCAAAGGTTATGTAAATTAGTTTTAGCCAAAATAATCTAAGGGGGGATTGTTAATTATCTGATTTTATGATTGGCATTATGTTTGGTAAAACTAATATATCCCCAATATGTTAAATATGATATGTTAACTTGTTGAGAAGAACATGTAGAGCAAGAAGTCCTATTTTATATTGAGACACGTTGAGATGAGAAGTTCTCATCATCTAGAGCAACATGTCAGATAAGATGTCCTATGCAGTGTGATATGACATCGCGCTTGAGCTAAGGAAAACAATTGGATTCTATTATGATCTAACAGTTGCAGAATATTCTGAGAATATTATGCAGTCCTATGTGACACTGATTTAAAGGTATGGAAGAATCAAGAAGAATATTGACGAATATTGACTTTCTAAATAAGGAGACTTTTTAAGAAAGATTTGATTGAAGGCCTATTTTGTTGCAGAATCTTCTACAGATTTGTAATAGTTGATATATTGTGATTTAAAGCCCAAATCCAGTTGGGAGATAGGTTATAAATAGAGGCATTACAACTTAGGTAAAGGCACCAACCGTGAATGTAAAGATGTAGTCATTAGGGACGAGTCTGTATCACTCTCTAGGAGAGTTGGTTGTGTGATCCACTCAGGTTGTGAGTTGAATTGTTGTTCCTTGAGTTGTAAGATTTTGTTCTCACTTATAAGCCTTTAGGTAATGAGTTGAGTATTATTCTTGGAGGAAGCTTTTAAGAAACTCCAAGCTGTGTTCTTAGTCAAGAGTCTTGGCTAGGTATTGTCATGGAAGTGTGTCTTCTTGCCAAGGAAGTGTGTCTTCTATTTTTGTCATGGTAGTGTGTTTTTCCGTGTTGTCCAATCGTTGTGTGTGATTGAAGGGGATTTAAGGAGGGCCTCATACCTAGTTTATTCTTAGGTAGATGTATAGCACAAGTAGTGATTAAGTGAAAAGTTATAAACATAGGAGTTTAGCTTCAAAATGATACTATCATAGTGGACTTGTTCCTGGCTTGGTATGCCCACAGAGTAGGAGAGTTGCTTTGAATTGGGTTAACAATTCATGTGTGTTGTTCAGTACTATTTTTATATGTTTATACCTTGCCTGTGTTGTTCAAGTCAGATAAGATGTCTCAACATGTCATAGGACATCTGAAATCTGATATACCAAAATTTTAGATAATTTGGCATAAAATTCATTGGGCAACAGTAACTCTAAAATGAACTTTAAATTGATGAACATGATCAGAAATGCAAAAGCTATATATTAGAATGTCATCAAAAAAGACTAAAACAAATCGTCGTAAGTAAGGGAGAAGCAAATCATACATCGGTGATTGAAAAGAACAAGGAGTGTTAGTTAAGTCGAAAGACATAACCAAAAACTCATAATGTCCATCTGTAACACCCCGTTTTTCTTTAGTAATTATTTTAATATTATTTATTTTATTAATTATTATTTGATATAGTAATTAATTAAATTGTTTGATTTTATAAATATTTGGATTAATTATTTAATTGTGTTTTGGGTTAATAAGTGTGAGAATAACAATATTGAGTATTGGGTCTTAAGTGTCACATTAAAATGGATGGGTGAAATAAGCCCATTAGTGAAATAAGGGTTAGTAAGGTGATGTGAAACAAAAAAGAGATAGAATTGTAAAACAAGAGAAGAGAAGAAAAGGAGAAAATAAGGAAAGAAGGGAGAAAGGGAGAAGAGAAGAGGAAAAGCTTAGAAAGAGTCTACATCTAAGGTAAGGATGCGATTTCTTGTTATTATGAGATTATATATGAGTATGTAATGGGTACTAAAATGAATTAGGGATTTCAATTTCAATTTCTTGGTTTTTGATATACTTAGGTTTTGAAATGTGAATCATGAGTTGTTGTTTGGAAATTATATTTTTATGTTGGTAATGGATACTATATGTTAGATATAATTCATAATACATTTAATTGGTGAAAAATGGATGTTGGAATGAATTTTGGGTGAGAATTTCGTAACAAGATAGAACTGTCCGCAAGCAGATTCTTCGGCATGATTGCAAGGGCGCTTAGCACGGTGGGTGGCGCTTAGCGTGGTTTAGGATGAAAACTTTTATATTTTCATGAATTTAATAAGGGTTTGTATGTATATAATTTATCATTGATTTACATGAATTTAAATAATTTATTTGATGTGTTTTGGATTGGTTTTTGATGGATTTTGATGAGAAACATGACACTTGATTTTGTGTATGTAATTGTTAGGAATTGATGTTGATTAAAGATAACATAGTTTATACTTGTTTGCTACATGTTATAATAATGTATTGAGATGATTAATGCTATGAGGATGCATTGTGTGTGATTGATGATAATGTATGTTGTGCAATTTGGTGAAGATAATTCAAATGTGTTGAATTATGTAAAATATGCTTGTATGATTAAGATTGAGGGATGGTCTTAACTGCATATTGTAATACGGTGGGAGAACTGACTTTACTGGTTTTGCATTTTATCGCAATTGTTACGGTTAGCAAGAGTCGGCACCGACTTTTCTTTTATCCAATAGGAAAGGGTGAAAAGAACAGGAAATACCTTTTAAAGATTTTTGAGTTTGGGGGGTAGGTTATGGAAAGGTAAGGTGTTAGCACCCTTTTCATCCGTAGTTATCTACGAGCTCTTAGTTGCTAGCTCACTTTGAAAATGTTTTTTTGTGTAAGTGTATTTTTGAAAAGATGCCTTAGTGTGGTGAACTTTGTAATGATTCTCGTATCGTTGAGAATGCATACAAAGTGTTTTTGTCTTTTGAAAATATTTAGAAAAAGAGAGTGTATATGTAAGAAATTTTGTTTTGTTTTGTGAGCAAGAAACTACGAGCTGTCTACCTACTCAAATGGTCTTTATTCTTTTCCTCTTTTCCTTTAGATAATGTTATCCCATCATTGGTTGGTAGGTAGCCCTATCATTGGATGTTTGAGGGAGAGGTGAGGGTCATCGTACAATCACGAAGGCAACTCGTAAGATTTTTTAGCAATTACTCTAAGGTACCAAGATCATTTTCCGAGGCAACGTCGAAAGTTCATCGAGGGACTATGATCTTTTAACCAAAGGTCTTTGCTAAAATTTCTCACGTTCGAGAGACGTGACTGTTTTGTTTTCTGGAGGCAACAAATGGAGGTATCTTAGAGGTGCGCGTGTGTGAAGTGTGTTGTGTTTCAATTGTTTATCTTGGATATTTAGGTTTTCTACCATTTTGCTTTTAAGTCTTGCCATGCATGCCTAATTAGTCTAACAGTTAAATATATATACATAAGGGCAAAAAATAAAAGCGCAAGAATTAAACTACGCTATTACACCGCTTCGGAGATGGGGAAGTAAAAACTATAAAATGAGGATAAAAATGTAAAAGGGTCCTAATTAGGTATTACAAACTTTGGACAGTTACAATATTGAAAAAAAATGCGAAAAGTAACTACGCGGAGATTGAAGAGAGTTATATATATATGATTTTATTAAAAAAAGTGATTAAAAAAAAAGAAAAAAAAATTGATTAAAAAATAATAATAAAAAAAGGACTATGGGCCCGCTTTGTGAAAAGCTGATGGGGGTGCAAGGGGAGAATGTTGCTTGCAATGTTCGATTCGATGATCAATGACTTTGGTGCCCTAACAATGGTAAAACACCATTTCTGCGTCAAACTTTACATGTAATGTACCTATCCTGTTCTAATGATGCATATGAGGAGATCAAACATGTTATTAATGAATAAAAACGCAAGAAAACATAGTTTTGATTTTTACCAATTTCAAAAACCAGCATGATGCACAAATCATGTTCTGGTGCTCAAGGAGTACAACTATGGATCTAGATCAACTCATTTGATCTTCAGGAGGTGAATGCTAGCCTTAGTTCGAATTGGAACTTGCTGGAAATGTGAGATATGATTTTCACAACTTTTTTGAATTTTAGAGAATTTTTGGAGTGCTTTTTTACAAACGATTTTGTGGTCCTTTGGCATGGCTTTGCTTGCCTTTATATAGAGAATGAAATAGGAGCCAATAAGTATGGAAAGAGAAAATGTATTCATGCCTATGAAATCAATATTCCAACATATTGAAAACTTGCTTTCTTTGCATGATTCTTATCTCTTGGATGCCTTGCACGAATCTGGACATGTTGTTGGCTTGTATTTGGGCTGAAAAATATGGCATGGAATCAACTCATGAAGCCATGGTTTAAACAAGAATCAATTTTTGAAAACTTGCCAATTTGATTTATTTCTTTGCCATTTTGAATCTTGCACGTTTTATCAAGGTTCTAATGAGTTGTCATGAGTTGTCTTGGGCCTTTGGATGGTTGAAACAAAAAGCCCAAGCCTTTATACCACTGTTTTATATTTTATTTGATTTTATTTGCATTTAAATGAATAAAAATTCAAATAAAAGAAATAAAAATCATAAAAAATACATGAATGGATTTAGAGTCCCTCTAACACCTTATGAACATGTTTGAACATCAAAAGTTAGGTCCACTAGTTCAAAACTTCAATTTTGCTCATTTTGCATTTCATAAATTTCTTCAAAATTTCCCAACTTGTGAAATGCATAACTTGTTCAATTTTTATCTTTTGAAGATGATATTTTGACTTTTTGGAAAGATAAAGATGTTCTCTACAATCTCTATGTTGATCATTTTTGCTTTTCAATATTTATCTTGATATAAGTTTCCTTGACAAAAAGTGTCTTTTGTTGACTTTTGAAAATGACCTATAATGTTTTAGCTCATATCTTTCAAAATGAAGCATTTTTTGGACTTGAGCATACAAAAAAAGGTGTAGGGAATTGAATTTTATTCAAAATAGGCTTTGATTGGGGAAAGTTGATGTAGCATGTGAAAGTTATGTTTAGTCAAAGTTCAGTTGACTTCTCCTAAGGAAACTTTAAGTTGACAATTCTTGACATTTGATGATTTGAGAGCTTTCCTTGAGGAATCATGATAAATACTTGATCAAATGATGAATATAACTTTAAAATGTTGATGTTGACTAAAAATATTGAAGTTTGACTGTATGTTGACCACAATTAACTTTTTGACCAATACAATTGATTTTCAATCATCTGAGCCATTGACCAAGCAAACTTGTGAGGTAGGAATTGAAACTTGACATGAACCTGATTGAGGACCTACGGAGAACCATGAAATCCACTTGAGACCTTTTCAAACCAAATCTCCTTGATAAATTCCAAACCCTAGTTGTAGGCATTTCGCTTAGAAGGAGCATCCTGACTAGTCAACCCTTGAGTGTCTTGAATATCTGAGAAGCCTTGAAAGAATGTCTTGAAAATAAAAGGGGAGGGAAAATATTGGGGTACAATAGCTGCCCCTGTTAAATCTTTTTAAATCTGAAGAGTTATATTGGCATGTCCGCCATTCGTGACATGAAGGTAGAAGATGATTGAACACTTAAGTGCCCAGAAATTTGCACTCGCCTGTGCAAGAGGCAATGTTGTTGGTTTATTGTATCAGGAATGAGCTTATAGATGCCACTTGGAGAGGTTATGGAGAGTTTTCATAGATGGTCTTATAGATGCCATCCAAAATAACTCTTAAATTCAACTGGAAGAAGTATCAGAATAAATCTTTGGTTGATTTAAACTGAACCAGAGAAAGGTCTACTGGAAAAGCATCAAGATAAATCATTGGTTGATTTAAACTGAACCAACAGAGGTATATGATTATCTTTAACTGGATAAGAATCAGAATAAATCTTTGAGCGATTTAAGTTGAACCAGAGAAAGGTCTTAATTGTCTTCAACTGGATAAGAATCAGAATAAAATTTGGGCGATCTAAACTGAACCAGAGAAAGTGTCTACTGGAAAAGAATCAGGATAAATCATTGGTCGATTTAAACTGAACCAACAGATGTCTGTACTTAACTTTAACTGGATAAGAATTAGAATAAATTTTTGAGCGATTTAAACTGAAACAGAGAAAGGTCTTGGTTGTATTTAACTGGATAAGAATCAGAATAAATCTTCGGGCGATTTAAACTGAACCAGATAAAGGTCTATTGGAAAAACATCAGGATAAATCACTGGTCGATTTAAATTGAACCAACAAATGTCTGCTTTTATATTTAACTGGATAAGAATCAGAATAAATCCTTGGGCGATTTAAACTGAACTAGAAAAAGGTCTACTGGAAAAGAATCAGGATAAATCATTGGTTGATTTAAACTGAACCAGCAGATGTCTGCTTTTGTCTTTAACCGGATAAGAATCAGAATAAATCCTTGGGTGATTTAAACTGAACCAAAAAAAGGTCTATTGGAAAAGAATCAGGATAAATTATTGGTCGATTTAAACTGAACCAGTAGATGTATGATTTTGTCTTTAATTGGATAAGAATCAGAATAAATCCTTGGGCGATTTAAACTGAACCAGAAAAAGGTCTGCTGGAAAAGAATCAGGATAAATCATTGGTTGATTTAAACTGAACCAACAGATGTTTGTAATTGTTTTTAACTGGATAAGAATCAGAATAAATCCTTGGGCGATTTAAACTGAACCAGAAAAAGGTCTACTGGAAAAGAATCAGGATAAATCATTGGTCGATTTAAACTGAACCAACAAGTGTATGCTTTTGTCTTTAACTGGATAAGAATCAAAATAAATCCTTGGGCAATTTAAACTGAACCTGAAAAAGGTCTACTGGAAAAAAATCAGGATAAATCATTGGCCGATTTAAACTAAACCAGCAGATGTCTGCTTTTGTCTTTAGCTGGATAAGAATTAGAATAAATCCTTGGGCGATTTAAACTGAACTAGAAAAAGGTCTATTGGAAAAGAATCAGGATAAATCATTGGTCGATTTAAACTGAACCGGCAGATGTCTCTTTGAGAATGACCTTCTGGGGAAAATGTTGAAATAGACCTTTGCCAGATGTAGCCTTTGAGAAGACTGTTAGGTCATATAAGTAGTTAATAATGTTCGTTGATTGGTCTTTCCTGAAAAGGTGAAGAGTTAGCTGTATGCAATGTCATGATGTATGAAATGCATTGTGTAATGATGTTCTCAAAATAAATGAGACTATGCTATATGCGATTCGTATGCATATGCTATGACGTTTGTAAATGTTGTATGAATATGACATGTTATTGAAGTGAATTTGTAAACTCGAGCAGCATCTTCGCCTGGGGAAAATAAATTCCTGATTGTCGCTAGGGATGAAGAGTATGTATGATCTTCAATATTTTGGGGATTACTTCCGCTGGGGACCCCTGCTTTGAGGAAACTTCACTAGGGAACATTGATTTTTGCTTTACTGGAGAATGTTAATTCCTGCTTGGGGAGAAGAGTTTAAGAACATTGGTTGTTCATTGCTCTACCAGGGAGTTTATACCCTAACTGGGAATAGAAGAGATGGATAACCTTCTGGCTCGTCTAGGGAAGATAAAGTTGACTAACATCTGGTCTGGTTCCAAGTTTCGTAGCAACTCTCTGGGGATAGTGATGACCTCACTAGGGAGGGGAATTTTACCGGCGACTCATGACCATTTGAGTAACAGACTCAAGCCGGGGAGACGATAATTTGTTGGGGAAATTAACCATGTTGGGGAAATAAACCCTGTTGATGGAGCAATACTATGCTGAGGAAACACCCTTGTTGAGGAAATGAACTCTGCTGGAGAGTAGAGACATGCGAGTGGTTTTGCAATCTCGGAGGAATAAACTCAGCTGAGGGAGAGAACTTCCATGAAATATACTGATTGGAATTCCATATGTTGGTGATATTACCGAGAGGAAGGTCATATTCCTTTATCTATCTGAGTGATCCGCTGAGGAAATTGTGGGATATGTATGAACTTGTGAAGATTACCCTATGGAGATAATCTTATAGAAGTGTATCTGCAAGGATTATCTCATGGAAGTTGTGGGGATTCATGGGCGGCTTGAATGTTATCCCAACTCCCAGAGTATTGAGTAATTGCTGATCAAGGTGATAAGTCTTCTACTGATAGACAAGTGATGAGCTGACGGGACATAGTCATATGCTTTAATCCCTAACTTTTTCTTGGACTGCCCTTTTGAATTTTCAGTCCACAGGGATACCGTTTTTTTGCCCAAGCCGCCTTTTCAGGTTTTCGACTTGCCGGGTGTACAGTTTTATTTATATATCCCTAATTTTTGCTCGAACTTTTTTGGTACGCCGGGATGTCCTTATTTTTTCCTAGGCCAGTCAACCTAGTGGGTCTTTTTTCTCATGCATAGTATTTTCCGACTATGTCCGTGTTCACAGGGGGCGGAGAATTATTATTATCCATAGTAGTAAGTGTTGTAGTACCGCCAGAAAATGTTTTCTTGATCGTACGTCTCCCTTTTCTTGAACTCATGTCAATTCCCCAAGTGATTTATATGGAGGTTTGCCCCTGTCTATTCGACACTTTTGAGAGATTCCTTGAATCTTGACTCGACTGCCCCCAGATCAGTTAGATACCATGTCATGCCCCGTGATTATGAAAGACCTGTTACTGGAAATTTCTTTCCATCTGAGGTGATTTTGTTCATTGAGAGGATTTCCATTCATTGAATATCCGTCGTGCGAATTTCTCTACTGTCGAACAATTAGTCATATGCAAACAATGGCATTTAAAAATGCAAAGCTTATGTTTGTCTTGAAGTTTTGAAAATTCATTTTTTAGTAAACAAACATAATTTTATAAGAATATAAATTCAACTCAGGATTTATAGTAAGCCTTACAGGAGTCAGAGTACCTTTTTTAACAATATGCTTTCGAACTAACCCATGCTTCAGCTAGGACTTTTAAGGTTTGTAACGTGGTCTGGTACACGGTTTAAGAAACAAAGGAAAAAGGCTCAAAATTTATTTGTACCCACCCGTTCTCCGTGATGTTCTTCGGTCCTATACTCAGTTAATTGTGCGTTTAGATTTCCATTGAGTATGGAATTATAACAACGATATTCCGGTGATGGTTCAGATACTGGGAGTTTATTTGAGAAGGCAGTCATTTTTTGTGACATTTTTTCTATTGTCGAGGATTCGTAACAACCTCTTTTTTGATTTTATTACTCATACCTTTTGCATGAACCGTTTCTTTTATGATTACAGTCAGCGGGATGCCCAGGTTTTTTCTTAAGTCTCCTTCATAGGTTTTGACTTAACAGGTTTTTCTTTTGAGAGATAATGAATGTCTGCTTTACGAGGAACCATCACCTTCTTTTGATTTGGGAGTACATTTTTTATACTATAAAGGGAAAGCTTGCGACTGAACATGCTTTTGAATTAACTGAGAAACTACCCTGCCCCAGGTTATGATTAAAGGTTTCAATTTATGTGAAAAAGAAAACTCATACTTCTTAGGCTCAAAGGGGTTGACTAGGGATTATCTTCCTTATAACTCCACTATTTAGGATTTGAAACAACACATGTACATCGTCAGAAAGGTCTGTTCAAAAGCATATTTATGAGATTATGGTATTGTTTTCGTCATCCTCCCTCTAAAGGCTTATAGTTTTTTTAATCGAGAGTTGAATATCACAAAAGGAAGTAAAAGCATAGTATAGTGAAAATGAATGGATTAACTCAAGACAAACATATGCAATATATTAATGGGAAGAACCAAAGTTTGACATAAATATAAGTGTTTGAACAAACAAAGAAATTACAAACAAAATTTCGAATGAACAAAAAGCTTCTCCTCCTGAGTTTGTCACTTTAGATGGTGTGCCTTGGAGCCTCAATATTTTAGGGATAACAAAAGAATTCGATTTGACCATCTTGTGTGAACTCGAAAACTCCTTCGTCAATCAGGTCCTGAATGTTATGTTTCATCCAACCGCTGTCAGTGTCATGCTCCAGACTGTTGGAGTGATACGCGCACCTTACATTAGGATTGTGACGAGAAGAAGAAGTATTGGGATTTTGAGGAGGATCCTTCAATGTAACTAGCTTGGCATTCAACACGTGTTACAATGCTTGAGCCAAAGACATGTTGATTTTAGTAGATTGTCTTTTAGGTGTATTCTGGTTACGTTAATTACCCTATTGTTGTTGGCGAGGTCGTTGTTGGACTTGCGATGTAGTAGCAATCCAGGAAGACCTACTTTTAACCAAGCCAACTTCCTGTCTCATTAGAGGTTAATTAGTGATTTGATCCTCCATTCTAGTCGTTCGTCCCATACAGCTGTATTCATCCTGATGAAGTTTGCTGATGAGAATTTCAACTCTTCTTGCCCCCGAGCTAAATTTTGGATAATAGCCTTCTTACCAATCATCTGGATTCTAATCGTTGCCATCTCAACTTGAAATTGTTCCAACTGGTCATCCTTGTTGTCTTCGGGATTCTTCTTGGTCATTCTCTCAGTGAGGAGTTCTTTCAATTCCTCTTTCCCCTTAGATAGGTTCACGAACATTTCTTAGAACTGAGCCTCTCGAGTTTGGAGGTCTCTGACGGTCTGTTCGAGAGCCATTTTTCTTACTGAAATAAACAGCGAGAAAATGAGAAACCTGTCTCGAGAATATCATGGTATGTGGATTCAATGTTTTCAAGGATCTCGCAGGATAAATGCAAGAAAATGTTAAAAGTTGAATTTTAACTGCAACTTCGATTTGAAGAGCTTCGTATCGTTGAACGTCCTTCTACGAGAATCAAGCTCACCATATCGAGTGGGTCCTAGCTACTGACTAAAGACATCATGCTTTGACAACATTGGCCAGAGGAAAATAAATCCCCTTTCCCCTTGCTAGACGTCTAGTTCATCATAACCTGTATTACAGGCCCTTGAGATCCTTGAAATGATTAAGAAAATGACATGTCATGATGTTATGATGTTATGTTCAAACAATTTAATCATACACAAGCAAAAACACAAAGGGCCTTAGGTTTAATATTGCATGGAGTTGTAGGTAAGTACCCTCTTGAAGTTTTAATTGGCTCAACCTGTCCTATAAGAAAGTAATCGGGTTGTAAGGAATCTCAATATCATTAATCTTTCTTCATCGGGCATTGTTTTAGCACAAGCAATATGTTTTTGCGACCGAAATATCCCAAAATTCCAATCTCAATGAGTGTAGTAATGAGTATCAACCAACTTTAGTTTTCACCAAAGCCGTCTATCTCACTACTTTCTAATGGCCAAGTTGTTCAACTAAGATTCTATGGTCAGTTAGTACTTCATGACACCACTCAGCGGCCCTGTATTCTCATTGATTTAACTAAAGGGACACCGGTACCCACAAATGTGTCACACTAACATAGATATTGCTTCAACCATATTGGTCTATGCCGTACAGTTTCCACAATCTATTACTACTTACCTAAAATGCCCCAGATCTGGGTATAGGATCTTTACAAGAATATCCAAACAAACCTTCAAGAATAAATCAAGCAAGTCAAACAAGGAAAGCATTTAAAATATTAACTATCCCTAAGGTAACCCCACTTTTAATTATCCCCAACAGATTCGCCAGTTCTGTAATACGGCGAGAGAACTGACTTTACTGATTTTGCATTTTATCACAATTGTTGCGATTAGCAAGAGTCACCACCGACTTTTCTTTTATCCAATAAAGGAAAGGGTGAAAAGAACAGGAAAGACCTTTTAAAGATTTTTTAATTCGGGGGGTAGGTTATGAAAAGGGAAGGTGTTAGCACCCTTTCCATCCATAGTTATCTACGGGCTCTTAGTTGCTAGCTCACTTTGAAAATAATTTTTTGTGTAAGTGTATTTTTGAAAATATTTTTGAAAAGACGCCTTAGTATGGCAAACTTTGTAATGATTCTTGTATCGTTGAGAATGCATACAAAGTGTTTTTGTCTTTGAAAATATTTAGAAAAAGAAAGTGTATATGTGAGAAATTTTGTTTTGTTTTATGAGCAAACAACTACGAGCTGTTGTTGTACCCCAATTTTTTCCCTAAGATCCCTTCATCATACCATATTGTTTCAATCACCACAAAATCACATTAGGGATTTTGGTTCTTGTCCCTATCTTTAGCTTTGCTCTTTGAAAAGTTACAAAGTACCTTGACTTGTTTGCTTTTATGATCATAGATATTTTACTTTGATTTTTATCTCTAATTAACAAAATGAAATATTGATTTGTCTTACTTGTTGATAATGTAGGTAAAGGCAATGAGGTTTAGCAAGTTGCTTCATGGGTTCATGAGTTTATTTCCATGCCCTAGTCAAAAGCTTGAGAGATTCAAACCTCACCATTGAAGTTGTTTTTAAGTTGGTATGAAATTGGTTTTGGTGGCCATAGGTCCTCATCATCATCCTCAACAATTTCTATACTCAAAGGAAAAATATTGGCACAAAATTTTTGTTCAAACTTGGTAAAGTTCCACCAAGCATTCTCTTGATCTAGAAACTAGGGTTTTGGACTTCAAAGGGGAATATCTTGCTCATCTTTTGGTATTTTTGAGTGATTCCAAAAACATTCTTATCTTCAAAGATTTACCAACAAATCACTTCAAAAGTTCCAAGGAGTTTTCATGTGGAAAGAACTTGGTGAAGAAGAAAGATTACAAGTCATCCAGATGAATCCCCAATTTTCCATATGTGACTTCAAATGGTCATAACTTGGTCAATTTTTATCACCTTGAGCCCATTCTTTTTTCATGATGATCCTAAGGATGTTTACTTCATGCCTTCTTTTATGTGCAAAGTGAGAAAATGGATGTAAGTTGCCTTAAGAATGCAAAAGATTATAGGTCATTTCATGATTTTTGGCCAACTTCAACAAGTCATAACTTGCTCAATTTTTGGAGATTTTGAGTGGTTCAAATTGCAAAATTCCATTCAAGAGATCTAATTCGTTCCATCTTTTTTGGTCAAGAGCAAATTCTAAGTGGAAGGCCATGTTTGGATGCAAGAGATTATAGGTCATTTTTAAAGAAGAATTTGAAATATTTCTAAGTATGGAAAGTCAACTCTTTTTCTTCAACTTTAACTCCATGTAATTTTCAGCTCAAGCCTCCATTTGATTCCATTCTTTTTCCATTACAAAGCTTGTTACCTAATCTTTCCAAAGCATCAAGAATTTTTCCCTAAGACTCCCTGAGGTGGAAATGCCATTGGATTGAACTTGGTAACTTGGAACTGAAGTTTCTCCATAAGTCAGAATTTGAAATCCATGTTTTGGCCTTTAAACATCAAATTAGCACGCGTTTGTGATCTAAACATGTTTAACCAAGTTGCCAAAGTGGATTAGAGCCTTGAAATGCAAGGATTAGATGAGTTTTGATGCAAATCAGATCACACTTTGCTCGTGCATCAGGTTCACACAATTTCCCTCTAAATTGCATCATTCCACACGCTCGAGCATCCCGTTTAATTCCCTATAAATAGAGGGTCATCCCCCATTCAATTTCCCAAGCTTAGATAGCCAAAATCACCCTGCCAAACTTGCTTCACAACTAAGAATTTAGCTACTTCGAATCCTATTCTCAAGCCTTTTTCAATCTATTTTCTTCATCAATTCACCTTCCTTGATCTTCCCTGAAGCTAACCATATAATCACATTCAAGAATTGTGCCCTATATTCCTCCATAGAAGTCCAGTTTCAGAGCTCTGCAACTCAACTTCAATAGGTAGATTCCTTCATCAATTCTTCAAAACTTTGGTATCATTGTTTTGTTCTCATTTCCCTGGTTCTAGTCGCAACACTTACTTTTCTCTGGAAGCACGTTTTGAGCATGAATTTTCAAATCCCTTTTCAAAACTTTCTTTCCAGATTGCTTGAGTTACAATTTATATAAATATGGCGCGAGGGTATGGTTGTCTTTGTCTTGAAGAGACAAAGCGAATGGCATAGGTCTGAGCTTATGATTTTACAGTTTGAGAGACCTGCAATTCGTGAGGGCTGGAGGTTGAAGATGACCAACATGTCATCTTCTAACCAATGAAAGCGTGCCATTTGTTTTTTTTCAAAAATCTGATTTATTAATGATTCTGTACATTATTCACTAAAGACCATGATATGCACAGCGCGCCAGATCCTTTGGATTTGATTACTAACGCGTTTTGACTCTCATCCAATGGTCCACATCTTTTTCTTTTATTTTCTTTTTCTGATTTTTATATTTTAATTGTTTTAAATTTCAAAAAATCATAGAAAATTCATTTTTAGTCCAAAAAATCCAAAAAAATTATGAAAAATATTTTTGATTATTTTCTTTATGATTTTTATTTTTTCACAATTTAATTTTGTGTTTTGGTATTTTTTATGAATTTTGCACTTATTTGATTTATTTAAAATGTTTAAAAATACTTTTACACATTTTTAAATTCTGAATTTTTTTTGGAATGATCCAATGGTATTGTGACAAATATTGGTGACCTTATTTTATTTTTGTTTCCGACTTTACTATTTTTTACTATTTTTGTTTATTTTACCCATTTATTTCAATTTTAAAAAATAGTTTCTGACTTTTAAAAATTCCCAAAAAAATTGTATAATTACTTGACCTATTTTCTGATTTTTCTGTGGTCTTATATTTCATTCCTTGATTAATTTGAATATAATTGACATTTTCCTTATTATTTTTCCATTTTTTAAACCATTTTTAAACCCTTTAATGCATATATTAAATATATTATTATTTTGTGAATATTTTCTGGCTGTCTTGGGTTAATTTTTTTGATCATGGCTTTATTAACATCATTGGATCCATGGTGTTGAGTTTAAATCCACAAAATATGGATGAATGATTTTAATAATAGTTTGATTAAATATTAATTCAAATGTGGTTTTTCTTTTTACCCTAATTCCTCTTCATCTCATCCCCTTCTCATTGCATTAAATGTTGTTAGAGCATGATCTCTATATCATGTCTTAAAACAAATGGTGCATAGATTGCTATTGACCGACCTCAAAATAGGTGTGACTTCTATATAAGTTCACTTACGATTGCTTAACATAGCGCTAAATTTTGTCCCGATTCGAATAAATGATCATTCATGGCCCAAACTTATGATTGTAAGCCCAAGTATGTTAATTTGATCTCTTTGATCCAATAACCTTGAGATTCATTGTGTGGAGGCTTTGGTTCTACCAATCCTCTAATGGATCTATAACACCTTTGGTCAACACATATCACTTAAACATCGTTGATCATTAAATGATACTTGTGAGAATTTCAAATGGATGATATACTTGACAAAAAGAAAATGCAACTTGTTGTGTGGAGGCTTTGGTTATACCAATCCTTTAATGAGTTCCAAATGCAAGTTTCAAGATGGTCATCCAACTAACCACTAATTATTCACTTGTTTTATTCTTATGCTTTTATTCTTTTATGCTTTATATACTATTTATCTTTTTTTTTTAAAGCATTTTTCATTTCATGCCATTTTCATCTTTGCTCATTTGAGCATTTATTTATTCTTGTTATTTTTACTTTGCTCACTTGATCTTTTCTTTTTCTTTTTCCTAAGACACTTAATAATCAACACAAACCCTAAAAACCTCTTAATGATACTTGGACTATTTCGTTACTATCCTTGGCATTATGGAGCAGTGAAATTTTTTTGGACTTAGGATTAGAAACCTTGGCCTAATCTTGGAGACCTTGTGATCTTATCTGATTATTTTGTCTGGAGCTCTTGAGGTTTACCTCAAGACACTGGGTTGCTTGTTTGTTTTGTGTGCAAGTTTTTCTGATTGCATCCTTTGTTTGTAATATGGAATTCACCCGTATACAGCCGTTACTCTGCCCAATTTTTGTGAAGACTTAATACATTTGAAGAAGTCTAGTATCTTTGCTTGCTTGGTTTCAATCTAAAGAATGAGAATTCTATCTTGGCTCATAATGTCAAGTTTTGGCTTCTTGTTGGTTAGATGGTCCTTATCCTTATCTTTTACCTTATGCTTTAGGATAGCCTCTTCTACTACTCCCATCTTCTTTAATTTCAAAAATCTTCTCCCTCCTTTTGAAAATCCTTCTTGTTTTGAAACTTAAACCACTTTCATAAAAAAAACTTGGACTTAGGTCCATGCATTTTCAAAACATTTTCATAAATAAACTTCAATCAATTTAATAATACCTTGACATTTTTGTGAGAATACTAAAAGTCAATTAATCTCATTTCAAACCATTTTGCCACTTTGGCTTTCATCTTTAAAACTTTTCTCAAAAAGGTTAGACTCTTGTCAATCCTTGTAGTGATGCAAACAACTATACTTCTACAATATATAGTGAAGAGAGATATTTTCCACTTGGGTGTTGAGTGAGGCATTGTTGATTTTAAAATCCAAGCCATATCCTCCACTTTGAGATGAAGCAAATTCTCCTTTCTCATGATTGTGGGTAGTAAGTATGTTTTCCACACGGACAATGACGATGATGTCTTATCTCTTAAAATTAATCAACACACTTGTGTTTCAAATTTTTAAAAGAGGAACTACGTGTACCCTGATCCCCTATTGCATGAAAGGTGGTACGTAGGCACTAAAGGTTCGCAACTGTGGCGGGTGCAAAAATCATAAAAAAATATTTCTTTTCTCACCTCCACCATCAATTTTATATACAACACATTTTTTATAGCCAAAATATACAGATTTTACAAAGAGATTCCTGCGGAGTACCGTAGATGTTTAGGGTGCTAATACATTCCCTTTGCATAACCAACCCCCTTACCTTGGATCTTTCCCCCCTTTTTTGGGTTATTCGCTTTTTTCCCATTCCATTGAAAACAATAAAGCGCGGTGGTGTTTTTTATTTTGATTTGTATAAAGTCTAGTCAATCCAATGGCTTAGTCTTGAACATTTCTACCTCTACAGAAAAATGGCGACTTTACTAGGGAAAGATTGACCTCTTGCAGGTCCATCCCTAAGTGGGTTAAGCCTATCTTTGTTTATTATCTGTATATGTGTTATGGTGTTTATGTGTTATATTTTGTATATATGTTTGTTTGGATTTTCCTGGTTTTCAAGGTGCTTGGTGATTACTCATAAGTCCTATACCTGGACTTGGGCAAACTTTAAGATAGGACGGGCGGTATAGTCATGTTAACTTTGAGGGAGTAATCCCAAAAAAGGAGGCATGAGATCCTCCACTCAGTGGAGGCCCTTTTGAATGTAGTGTCGTTTACCGAGTAATCGAGAAGACGTACTGCTTTCGACCTAGGAGCCTGCTGAAACTGAGGACCGTAGAATACCAAACCCATCTTGGCCTTTTAGGTGTAGTGCGGAAGCTATGACGAAGTAATCCGTAAATAGTTGTCACGCGATACTACGCTCGGACGAGTCTTTCTTGAGAATATTACTAATTACCGAGTTAATCAGGAAGTTGGTAATATCCGAAGGACGGATGTAGACTCTAGGAACCTCTAGAACCTTGTTCGGCAGGTGATAACTCTTAGACCAACACCTTATGGGTAGTACCTTCGACCTCATGCTCGTGACGTTGAACCTATGAACCCTATATGTGTGATCTTATGTGTGATTGTTGCATCATGCATCCATGCACTCATAAGCATCTTTTGAAGAAAGTAATATTTCAAGGGATTCAAAGGTTGACTATTTGTGAATATCTCAGGTACTTTTAACCATGGATTCTGGAAAGAGAAATACCGGGAAATACAGTTTCAAAGATCCCAAGATAGATGAGCTGATCAATATGATTCCAGAGATTAAGTGTCCTGCAAACTTTCGGAAGAAGTATGGATCCATTATTCCTCTCATGAAGCTGGAGATGAAGGAGGGTATTCTCTCGACCTTGGTCCAGTTCTATGATCCGGTCTATCACTGCTTTACTTTTCTTGATTATCAGCTGATGCCTACACTGGAGGAGTATTCTCATCTATTGGATTTACCCGTTATCGATCGTGTTCCTTTTACTGGTTTAGAGGGCGAGCCAAAACCACATGAGATTGCTGCTTTGATTCATCTGGGGAAGTCTGAGGTGGAAGCCCATATGACTACCAAAGGAGGGATTAGAGGATTAACAACTCAGTTCTTATTAGAGAAAGCTCGTTACTTTGCCAGGATGAAGAGTACGGTTGCTTTTGAGGCCATCTTTGCTTTACTTGCTTATGGATTATTCTTATTCCCTAATATGGACAAGTTTGTCGACATTAACGCTATCGGGATTTTCATGATTGGAAACCCGGTTCCTACACTGTTGGGCGAGGCTTATTACTCTGTTCATCTTCGGAGTTCTTATCATGGAGGAATGATTATCTGCTGCACGCCTTTGTTGTACCAGTGGTTCATCTCTCATATGCCTCAGTCTGATGCTTTTTGGGATGTCAAGAAGGAACCTCGTTGGGCTCCTAAGATCATGGCACTTACTCACTCGGATATTGATTGGCATCATCGAGCTCATCAGGATGTGGAGATTATTGACAATTGTGGTAGTTTCCCCAATGTACCTCTTTTTGGTACAAAGGGAGGAATTAACTATAACCCTGTTCTTGCACAACGATAACTTGGATATCCGATGAGGGATAAACTGAACAATATTAATTTGAGTAGTTTCTTTCTGAAGGAGGGAGAAGACCACAGGGAATCTAGGGAGCAGATTGCGAAGGCCTGGCGCCACATTCATAAGAAGAGTAGGAAGGATTTAGGACCTAGGGGTGTTGTTTCTCTGGAGCCATATCTTCAGTGGATCCGATCGAGAGCCATTCAGTTGAAAATGCCATATACTCGGGAGACACCCATGCATGATCTGTTTGTGAAGACCACTCCTCCTTTCTTAGACGATCTAGAAGAGTTGCAGCTTGCTTTGGTCAGGATGCAATAGGAAAGAGATGCTTGGAAGAACAAGTTCCATACTTTAGAGAGTTCCTACATGGCAGACTTGAAGGAGAAAGATGATTTGATCGAGATCCTTGAAAGTCGAGCGGTGGAGTCTATGGAGAGGCAAGGGGATTTATTTTCTCCTAAGCCTCAAACAGGTGCTGATTACTCACTTCCTGCTTCAGATGATTGGAAGGAGGTTGCCATCAGACAGGTGGAAGAAAACCAGAGGTTGAAGGCTCAGATTGCCAGGCTCACAGAGAAGCGCCAGCGTACAGATTGATCTCTATCAGTTTCTTTCTCTCAGGATTTTTAGATTGTATTTTCATCTTGTACTTGGGATCATTGAAACTTGTAATCCATTTTGGAGTTATTATAATAAATGTTTTTTCCAGTATTTCAAATGCGTTATTATTTTGATGTTTGCAATATGTCTATAAATCTTAAATCCCTTTAAATATTAAATGATGGAATAAAAATAATCATGTGCATTGCATGACATGCATCATATTGCACATATTTCTTGCATTTATTATGCATATCCAGGTGCCTTACCCAGCTTCTTTACTTCGTTCAGCAAGCTGACTCATCCCTACAACACTCAGGCTAACTTAAAAAAGATGGACAATTTGGAACAGGAGAATCGCGAGCTACGTAAAGAAGTTTCTACTTTGAAGGATGGCTTGGAAAATTTGACTACTCTGATGGAAGCTCTGGTGGTTGCTCAGAATCAGCCACCGAGTGTTCAACCTCAACCAACAAGGGAAAATGCTGAAGTTCGTACTGTTCCTGTATCTGCTACCCCGACTGTTCTTCAGAACCGTATGCCTCTGGGTTATCTGTGGGGAATGCCAGAGAATTTTGCACCCAAAGGTTTCAATTTGGGCCCCCAAGATGCTCCAGTGGTTCCAAATGTTGTTACTCCAGCACCTCCTGTGGTGCATGCTGCTCCTGTTGCACCTCCTTTGGTGAATTTGGTTCCGTTTGAAGATGTGTGTCGTCCTTTCCCTCTGCCGAGTGAAGATTTGGGTCTTTATGATAGAATTGATGATTTCCAAGAGCAGTTTGATAGAATGCAAAGAGAGATGAAGGCTCTTAGGGGAAAAGAGCTATTTGGGCAAAATGTGAATGAGCTGTGTTTGGTCCTGAATGTTAAAGTGCCTGCTAAGTTCAAGGTCCAAGAGTTTGAGAAGTACAAGGGCAACACTTTCCCTCGTGCTCACTTGGTGATGTATGTAAGGAGAATGTCAACCCACACCGATGATCAGCGTCTACTGATTCACTTATTCCAGAATAGTCTGACCGGCGCAGCACTGAAATGGTACATGATTTTAGATAGCGCCAACATCCATACCTTTAATGATTTGGGAGAAGCATTCATAAAACAATACAAGTACAACATGGACATGGCACCCGATCGTGACCAGCTTATGGCCATGGTTCAGAAAGACAGATAATCGTTCAAAGAGTATGCGCAGAGATGGCGCGAAGTGGCTGCACAAGTGATTCCTCCCATGTAGGAGAAAGAAATGACTAAAATTTTTCTGAAGACGCTAGGCGCTTTCTACTACAAAAGAATGGTAGCAAGTGCCCCAAGTGATTTTACAGAGATGGTAGGAATGGGTGTCCGCCTAGAAGAGGCAGTAAGAGAAGGCTGTTTGACAAAGGGTGAAGGATCCAGAGGTGTGAAGAAGCCAGCTTATGGGTTTACAAAGAAGAAAGAGGGGGATACCAATTCTGTCATGCAAGATAGGAGAGTGAATGCTCCTAGAAGGAATTTTCAGCGTCACCAACAAGTTGCTTCAGTGAATCCTGTTATGAATGCCGCTCCAACTACCGTTGCTTATCAAAGACAATCCCAGCAGGGGAACCAAGGGAATAGTCAGAGAAGGGAGAACTATGACCCTATTCCCATGAGTTATGCAAAGCTACTACTAACATTGTTCAGAAAAAGTTGGTCCAGACACGACCACCTCCAGCAGTACCATCACCTTTGCCTTGGTATTACAAAGCAGACCAGACGTACGCCTTTCATCAGGGAGCACCAGGACATAGTGTTGAAAATTGTTATCCTTTGAGGACTGAAGTGCAAAGGTTGGTGAAGTCTGGAATTTTATCTTTTAAAGACATGAGACCTAACGTGAAAGGCAATCCTCTACCCAAGCACGAGGGAGTGAGTGCTGTGAATATGGTGGCCAGTTGTCCTGGTGACTTCCAGATTTTTGACATTAATGTGGTTAGAGGGGATTTGGTAAAGATGCATGCAGACCTATGTGAATTCAGTTATTATACGCATGACCACGCCGATTGTTCTATTTGCAGTTCAAACATCCAGGGTTGCGAGAAGATAAAGGCTGACTTACAGGAGATGATGGACGAAGGTTTAATCCATATAATCAGGCCTAGGGAAGAATATGAGGAGGAAGTGAATATGGTTTCTGGATGTCCGGGTGAATTCAAATTTTTTGAAGTAGAACATTTGAATGAAGATCTCGTACAATTGCATGCTACTTTCTGCCGTACTGCTGGACAGGTGGAACACCAATATGGGTCTTGCTTAGTTTGCTGTCAAGACCCCCGAGGATGTTCTATTGTGAGGGAGGGTGTTCAATTACTGTTAGACAATGGGACAATTAAGATCACAGGTCAGAGAGATGATTATCACGAGATTGATATGGTTGAAGTTTGTTTTATGGAAGAAGAGTCAGAGGAAGAGTATGCCTCCGCGGATGAGTATTTCTCTTCAGATGAAGATTTGTTTGCCGGAAATGACCTTTTGAGGGCTGACTATGTTGAGGAAGGTGTAAACGTCATTGTACCTTGTTTTGGTGCACCCGCTCATCTTGAGGTGGAGTACCGTAGCAAACTAGTTGTTACCCCATTGGTAATTAGTCTGCTAGGTCCTGTTCCCTATAAATCAGATAAGGTTGTGCCTTACAAATACAACGCTACAATCTTAGAAGATGGGGTGGAGGTTCCCATCCAGCCAATGCCAGATGTTGGGAATATAGCTGATAATAGCAGGGTGACCCGTAGTGGTCGTGTGTTTGCGCCGGTTATTCGAAGAGACGTTGTTGCTGGAAAGAAAATTACTGAGAACAATGAGCTTAAGAATACTGCAGGAGAGACTAGTGGAGCCACATTAGATAAAGAAGTGGATGATATCTTGAAGGTAATTAAGATGAGCGTCTACAAAATTGTAGATTAGCTATTGCAGACTCCTTCAAAGATATCCATCCTAGCATTATTGATGAATTCCTCCGCTCATAGAGAATGACTGATGAGAGTACTAGACCAAGATTTTGTAGAGAATGACATGCTGTTAGATCAATTCAGCAGCATAATTGGAAACATTACATCATGTAACAACTTGAGTTTCTGCGATGATGAGTTACCAGATGAAGGGAGGAATCACAACCTGGCCCTCCACATATCCATGAACTGCAAGAATGACTCGTTATCTAAAGTGCTAATTGATAACGGATCCACGTTGAATGTTATACCAAGAAGTACTCTCATGAAGTTAAAGTATCAGGGAACACCTATGCGCCCGAGTGGCATCATTGTGAAGGCTTTTGATGGGTCAAGGAAATCTGTCATCGGCGAAGTGGACTTACCCATCCATATAGGACCATATTTGTTCTTGATAACCTTCCAGGTAATGGACATTATTTCCGTGTATAGTTGTTTGATAGGACGGCCATGGATACACGAAGCAGGGGCTGTCACTTCAACTCTGCATCAGAAGCTAAAATTTGTGCGTGAAGGGAAGGTAGTGATCGTAAATGGGGAGTAGGCGTTGTTGATATCCCATCTATCCTCTTTCAGCATTGTAGAAGCGGATGAGGCTGCTATTGGAACCCAGTTCCAAGCCCTATCCATTGACAACATAAGGAAGAACGAGAATTTTGTGGTCTCACTGAAGGATGTGCAACAGGTTGTGCGCAATGGTCATAATGCAGTTTGGGGACGACTTGTGGATCCACCCGTGAACAAAAACAGAGATGGTTTAGGTTTCTCTTCGAGGAATGGCAAAAGCAAAAGTTTGAAGTCAAAGTCTTCTGTGAACAGTTATCATGATGTTTTCCATAGTGGAGGCTACCTCCATCCGATTGGTTCTGGAATTAATGCTATTGAAGAGGATGAAGCAGAGCAGGAAGCACCGAATTATGTGATGCATGGAGTCTGAGTTCAGAACTGGGTCACCATTGATGTTCCTTCTTGCATACATGTTTCAAAGTAATTTGTTTTGTTAATCTGTTTCTTTCTTTCTAAAAGCTTTCACTCTGCCCAAGGTGGAAGTATTAATGTTGTAGGGCTTATCTGTTTGCTATAATTGATAAGATCATTAATGAAAGTTGTCTTTGCTTCCAAAATTATGTCTTTTATTTTCTGCCTTTTTCTTGGGAAATGGTAATAAAAAACCCTTTCAAAATAAATAATAACTGAAAATTAATCTGCATGATCACTTGTTATATGTGCCAGTTTCTAAAAGCAATCATAAATCACATGTGCAGATTAATTAAAAAACCTGTTGAATACAATGACCCTGCACCCTCTCCCAACTTTGACTGTCCTGTGTTTGGGGCTGAAGAAGAAGATTATGATGAGATTCCAGAAGAGGTCTC
This sequence comes from Vicia faba, assembly GCA_948472305.1. Classification (NCBI taxonomy): domain Eukaryota; kingdom Viridiplantae; phylum Streptophyta; class Magnoliopsida; order Fabales; family Fabaceae; genus Vicia; species Vicia faba. The sequence continues at coordinate 1,127,679,172 of OX451736.1, forward strand.
ACGGTTGCTTGAGCATGAGGAGAATACCATTCAGCCATATAAGGAGCCTTTGGAAGTGGTTAATTTGGGTTCAGAAGAAGATCCGAAGGAGGTTAAGATTGAAGCGTCGTTGCATCCTGATGTAAAGAGCGGGTTGATTGAGCTGTTGAAAGAATATATGGATATTTTTGCTTGGTCTTATCAAGATATGCCTGGTCTAGATACAGACATTGTCGAGCATCATTTGCCGTTGAAGCCAGAGTGTCCGCCAGTTAAACAAAAGTTGAGAAGAACCCATCCAGATATGGAAGTAAAGATCAAGGAGGAGGTCCTAAAGTAGATTAATGTTGGTTTTCTTGTGACGCCAGTGTATCCTCAATGGATTGCCAATATTGTCCCTGTACCGAAAAAAGACAGAAAATTCCACAGAGATCTAAATAAAGCTAGTCCAAAAGATGATTTTCCATTGCCTCACATTGACATGTTAGTGGATAGCACAGAAAAATTCAAGGTATTCTCGTTCATGGACGGATTTTCCGGGTATAATCAAATAAGAATGGCTCCAGAGGACATGTAAAAAACAATGTTTATCACACCCTGGGGAATATTCTGTTACAGAGTGATGCCCTTCGGGTTGAAGAATACTGGTGCAACGTACCTGAGGGCTATGACGACCCTATTCCATGATCTGATGCACAAAGAAATCGAAGTATATGTTGATGATATGATTGCCAAATCCCAAACTGAAGAAGGGCATATAAAATATTTGTTGAAGTTGTTTCGGCGTTTGAGGAAGTATCGTCTCTGTATGAATCCAAATAAATGCACCTTCGGAGTTAGATCTGGTAAATTATTGGGTTTTATTGTTAGCCAGAAAGGAATTGAAGTTGACCCTGACAAAGTCAAAGCAATTCAAGAAATTCCAGCACCAAGAACTGAAAAGCAAGTTAGGGGTTTCCTCGGGCGTTTGAATTATATCTCTAGATTTATTTCCCACATGACTGCAACGTGTGAACCGATCTTTAAGTTGTTAAAGAAAGATCAAGGTTGTGTATGGACAGATGACTGCCAAAGGGCATTTGAAAGTATTAAAGAGTATCTGCTTGAACCTCCTATCTTGCTCCCTCCTGTAGAAGGAAGACCGTTGATTATGTATCTGACAGTGTTAGATAAATCCATGGGTTGTATTCTGGGACAACAGGATGAAATAGGGAATAAGGAGTTTGCCATTTATTATCTCAGTAAAAAATTCACTGATTGTGATTCACGGTATTCTATTCTAGAAAAAACATGTTGTGCTTTGGCCTGGGCGGCAAAGCGTTTGCGGCAGTATATGTTGAATCATACTACTTGGTTGATCTCCAAAATGGATCCAATCAAGTATATTTTTGAAAATCCTTCTCTTACTGGGAGAATTTCCCGCTGGCAGATGTTGTTATCTGAGTATGATATTGAGTACTGCACTAAAAAGGCTATCAAAAGTAGTGTGTTGGCAGATTATCTTGCTCACCAACCGGTGGAAGATCATCAGTCTGCAGAATATGAATTCCCCGATGAAGATGTGATGTTCTTGAAAGTGAAAGATTGTGATGAACCATTGCCGGAGGAGGGCCCCGACCCTGAATCTCGTTGGGGTATGGTATTTGATGGAGCTGTGAATGCTTATGGTAAAGGAATTGGTGTTGTGATTGTTACCCCTCATGGATCGCATATTCCTTTTACCGCGAGATTAACATTTGATTGCACTAATAATATGGCGGAATATGAGGCTTGCATCATGGGCCTTGAGAAAGCTATTGATCTCAGAATCAAGATTCTAGATGTGTATGGTGATTCATCTTTGGTAATAAATCAGATTAAAGGAGAATGAGACACTCGTCACCCTGGCTTGATCCCTTAAAAATATTATGCTAGAAGATTACTACCCTTCTTCAACAAAGTTGAATTCCATCACATTCCTAGAGATGAAAATAAAATGGCAGATGCTCTGGCAACTCTGGCTTCCATGTACCAAGTAAATGCTTGGAATGATATACCCCGAATTACAGTTCGACGGCTAGATAAGCCCGCTCATGTGTTTGCGACAGAGGAGGTAGCAGATGAAAAACCTTGGTATTATGATATCAAACATTTTCTTCAGACTCAGGAATACCCGTTCGGTGCGTCAAAGAAAGATAGAAAGACACTGAGAAGATTGGCAGGCAGTTTCTTCCTCAGTGAAAATGTGTTATAGAAGAGAAATTTTGACATGGTCTTGCTCAGATGCGTGGATAGACACGAAGCAGACATGTTGATGCATGAGATTCATGAAGGTTCATTTGGCACTCATGCTAAAGGACACTCAATGGCTAAAAAGATGCTAAGGGCAGGTTATTATTGGTTGACAATGGAATCCGATTGTTACAAATTTGCAAAGAAGTGCCATAAATGCCATATTTATGCAGATAAGATCCAATGTGCCTCCGACACTTCTCAATGTGATTTCCTCCCCATGGCCTTTCTCTATGTGGGGGTATTGACATGATCGGGATGATAGAACCCAAGGCTTCGAATGGACACCGTTTCATCTTGGTAGAAATTGACTACTTTACCAAATGTGTAGAGGCTGCTTCATATGCCAATGTTACCAAACAGGTGGTTGTGCATTTCATCAAAAACAATCTTATATGCTGATATGGTGTGCCAAGAAGAATCATCACTGACAATGGCTCAAATTTGAACAACAAGATAATGACATAACTGTGCAAAGAATTCAAGATTGTCCATCATAATTCATCTCCATACAGGCCAAAGATGAATGGGGCTGTTGAAGCTGCTAATAAGAATATCAAGAGAATTATCCAGAAAATGGTTGTCACTTATAAGGATTGGCATGAAATGCTCCCTTTTTATCTGCATGGATATCGAACATCTGTTCGCACTTCAATAGGAGCAACCCCATTTTCCCTAGTGTATGGAATGGAAGCTGTACTCCCTGTCGAGGTAGAGATTCCCTCGTTGCGTGTGATAATGGAAGCCAAATTGTCAGAGGTTGAATGGGTTCAGAACAGGTTTGACCAATTGAATTTGATTGAAGAGAAGAGAATGACAACTTTGTGTCATGGGCAGTTATATCAGAAAAGAATGAAGAAAGCATTTGATAAAAAGGTCAAACCTCGTGAATTCAGAGAAGGAAACCTCGTGCTCAGGAAGATCATGTCTTTCAATTGATTCTAAGGGAAAGTGGACTCCCAATTTTAAAGGCCCGTATATTGTCAAGAAAGCCTTCTCTGGTGGTGCACTAATTCTTGAAACTATGGATGGCGAGGAGTTCCCACGTCCCATGAATGCTGACACATTCAAGAAATACTTCGCCTAAAGAAATAAAAGAACAACTCGCTAAGTTGAAAACCCGAAAGGGCGGCTTAGGCAAAAAGGAGCGTCTCGGTAGGCCGAAAACCCGAAAGGGCGATCTAGGAAAAAATTAGAGACATAAACAGAATAAATTTCCCGCTAATTTGAAAACCCGCAAGGGCAGCTTAGACAAAAGTTAGGGATTTTCTTGGCAAGTAACTACGTCAGACGAAACTTGATCGTCGAAGCAACAATCTTCTCGGATCCTCACCATACTTCAATAAAAGCTGTTGCTCAGGATTTCAAAAGTTGCTAGGGGGGATAGTGGTCATTGTATCTCAATGTATCTTTTCCATTATGTATTACCATTTCCCAAACTTTGTAATTATCCATGGAGTCTCGCCATTCGCAGACTACCATTCTATTAATGAAAATCGAGCTTTTGCCCAAATCTTTGTGTTCTTATTTTTATTTAGCTTGCAAAGACTTCATTTATTACTAATAATAACTTTTAAAGCAAAGAGATTAAAAAGAAAAATTGACTTTTAAAAAAAAAGAGATCTTTACAATTCAATTTACTTTGGGATTTTTGCTGAAACAATGACAACAAAAATGGTGATTCCAAGGATGAATAAACTTTGGTTGTTTTAAGAAGATTTACTTCCTTCATGAAGGTTTTCTCCGGTCATTTTGCTGATATGTGCGTAATCTTTATGTATTTCCCAGATAGTTAAAGACGATATCAGTGGGTACAAGGTACAGTATTGGGTTGGTGATCCCATTATCCCCAGTCAAGTCTTGATTCGCTTTTGATTTTGGGTTTGCATGGTCAGAAGCCTCCGTCCCAGTTTCCCCAGCAAAGTCTTCCCTCATATGATGAAAGGTTTTATTCTCTTGGTGTGCTGAGATGTCGCTCTTTTTACAGTATCGACACTAGTGTTGACTTCTTGATTTCTCGGGAAGGTTATCCCAGGGCATCTCTTGTTGGAATGAGGGTTCGTGGTGAAAATTTTCAATTTGCAGTTTCTTTTCTCCTAGGAGGTAGGCTTGAATTCTCCAGTGAGGTTTGGTTGTTTCGACGTCAGTCTTCTTTATTTGAGGTTGATCTTGCAATCTCCAATAGGCATGTTGCTTTTGGAAAACTATTTCTCCGGTGAAATCGGAAGCAGGATGTTCTATCCCGGTGTCTGTTTGATTTAAGCTACATTCGGATTATGTTTCTCCTCAGTGAAGTTAATGCAATAGGTTTGGTTTCCGCAGTCGCTTTTACCTTTCCTAAATTGATCTTTCTGGTTGAAGCTTAGGCCAATGTTGTTAGTAACTGAGGCAGTTTTGTTTGTCTGCCCTGATTATGTATCCTTTTTATCAGCATATGCACAATAGCACTCATACATTCATACATACATCATGCATTGCTAAAATCATCATTCATTGACATTGTGTTCTGACCTTTCCTGCAATGCTCTTTGCTTAGTTGAATTTGGTCTTCCCTCTTGAGTTTATTTCTCAAAGGATGAATATGCTTTGGCTGTCTTGCTCCGGTATATTTCTGAATTGGATTTGTGGTTGCATGACAATATCATTTATTAGGGATTTCTGAAAACTTTGAGTTTTTGTTTGTGCATTTATTTTGCACAAGAAGACTTTATCTCCTCAGCAGGAATATCATGGCATTTCTCTGGGAATTCATATTTCTATCCCTAGAAAGTCATTTCTCTTTGCATTTCCCCTTTGACAAATAAGTGGAAGTCTCTTTATTTGAGACAGGTTACATATTACCCTTTCTATGAAGATCTCCTTGGTTAAAGAAGAAGTTGAGACCCGTTCTTGGCAGAATACCAGAATTCTGGGAAAACTTGATATATTCTCTTTCTACCTTCAGTGAACGTTGGTAGTACATCGGCAATGAACGTTGGTGTTTGTTATCTTTTTGCTATCTTCAGTGAACGTTGATAGTTCATCATCAGTGAACAGCGGTGATGTGATATTTTCTCTTTCTACCTTCAGTGAACGTTGGTAGTACATCGGCAGTGAACGTCGGTGTTTCTTATCTTTTTGCTATCTTCAGTGAATGTTGATAGTTCATCGTCAGTGAACGGCAGTGATATGATATTTTATCTTTCTACCTTCAGTGAATGTTGGTAGTACATCGGCAGTGAATGTCGGTGTTTGTTATCTTTTTGCTATCTTCAGTGAACGTTGATAGTTCATTGTCAGTGAACGACGATGATATGATATTTTCTCTTTCTACCTTCAGTGATCGTTGGTAGTACATCGGTAGTGAACATCGATGTTTGTTATCTTTTTGCTATCTTTAGTGAACGTTGATAGTTCATCGTCAGTGAACGGAGGTGATATGATATTTTCTCTTTCTACCTTTAGTGAATGTTGGTAGTACATCGGCAGTGAACATCGGTGTTTGTTATCTTTTTGCTATCTTCAGTGAATGTTGATAGTTCATCGTCAGTGAACGGCGGTGGTATGATATATTCAGTGAACGATGATAGTACATCGGCAGTGAATGTCGATGCTTGTTATCCTCCTCTCTGATTCTATTCTTGTGGTTTACCAGTGATTTATTTTCCTGGTGGGACTACTCTTTTGCTTCTGCATTTTGTGTTGCCTCCCACATGCTACTTTGCGTCTCTTCTGTTCCATTCATATGCATTCATATGCATAAACATTTGCATGGCATCTTAGGGCCAAAAACAGGGTTTGTTTTATATTTAAGTGTCTTCGATCACGTCGACACGAAGATTTTTAACCTTCATATCTTTGGATAGAAGAAACTTAAATAAGGACAGCTGTTGTACCCCAATTTTTGCCCCTAAGATCCCTTCATCATACCATATTGTTTCAATCACCATAAAATCACATTAGGGATTTTGGTTCTTGTCCCTATCTTTAGCTTTGCTCTTTGAGGAGTTACCAAGTACCTTGACTTGTTTGCTTTTGTGATCATAGATATTTTACTTTGATTTTTCTCTCTAATTAACAAAATGAAATATTGGTTTGTCTTACTTGTTGATAATGTAGGTAAAGGCAATGAGGTTTAGCAAGTTGCTTCATGGGTTCATGAGTTTATTTCCATGCCCTAGTCAAAAGCTTAAGAGATTCACACCTCACCATTGAAGTTGTTTTGAAGTTGGTATGAAATTGGTTTTAGTGGCTATAGGTCCTCATCATCATCCTCAACAATTTCTATTCACAAAGGAAGAATATTGGCACAAAAAGTTTGTTCAAACTTGGCAAAGTTCCACCAAGCATTCTCTTGATCTAGAGGCTAGGGTTTTGAACTTCAAAGGGGCATATCTTGCTCATCTTTTGGTATTTTTGAGTGATTCCAAAAACATTATTCTCTTCAAAGAGTTACCAACAAATCACTTCAAAAGTTCCAAGGAGTTTTCATGTGAAAAGAAATTGGTGAAGAAGAAAGATTACAAGTCATCCAGATGAATCCCCAATTTTCCATATGTGACTTCAAATGGTCATAACTTGGTCAATTTTTATCACCTTGAGCCCATTCCTTTTTCATGATGATCCTAAGGATTTTTACTTCATTCCTTCTTTTATGTGCAAAGTGAGAAAATGGATGGAAGTTGTCTTAAGAATGCAAAAGATTATAGGTCATTTCATGATTTTTGGCCAACTTCAACAAGTCATAACTTGCTCAATTTTTGGAGATTTTGAGTGGTTCAAATTTCAAAATGTAAATCAAGGGATCTACTTCATTCCATCTTTTTTGGTCAAGAGCAAATTCTGAGTGGAAGACCATGTTTAGATGCAAGAGATTATAGGTTATTTTTAAAGAAGAATTTGAAATATTTCTAAGTATGGAAAGTCAACTCTTTTTCTTCAACTTTGACTCCATGTAATTCTCAGCTCAAGCCTCCATTTGATTCCATTCTTTTTCCATTGCAAAGCTTGTTACCTCATCTTTCCAAAGCATCAAGAATTTTGCCCTAAGACTCCCTGAGATGGAAATGCCATTGGATTGAACTTGGTAACTTGGAACTAAAGTTTCTCCATATGTCAGAATTTGAAATCCATGTTTTGGCCTTTAAACATCAAATTAGCACGCGTTTGTGATCTAAACATTTTTAACCAAGTTGCCAAAGTGGATTAGAGCCTTGAAACGCAAGGATTAGATGAGTTTTGATGCAAATCATATCACACTTTGCTCGTGCATCAGGTTCACACGATTTCCCTCCAAATTGCATCATTCCACACGCTTGAGCATCCCATTTAATTCCCTATAAATATAGGGTCATCCCCCATTCAATTTCCCAAGCTTAGATAGCCAGAATCACCCTGCCAAACTTGCTTCAAAATTCAGAATTTAGCTACTTCGAATCCTATTCTCAAGCCTTTTTCAATCTATTTTCTTCATTAATTCACCTTCCTTGATCTTCCCTGAAGCTAACCATATAATCACATTCAAGAATCGTGCCCTATATTCCTCCATAGAAGTCCAGTTTCAGAGCTCTGCAACTCAACTTCAATAGGTAGATTCCTTCATCAATTCTTCAAAACTTTGGTATCATTGTGTTGCTCTCATTGCCCTGGTTCTAGTCGCAACACTTACTCTTATCTGGAAGCACGTTTTGACCATGAATTTTCAAATCCCTTTTCAAAACTTTCTTTCCAGATTGCTTGAGTTACAGTTTATATAAATATGGCACGAGGGTATGGTTGTCTTCGTCTTGAAGAGACGAAGTAAATGGCATAGGTCTGAGCTTCTGATTTTACAGTTTGAGAGACCTGCAATTCGTGAGGGCTGGAGGTTGAAGATGACCAACATGTCATCTTCTAACCAATGAAAGCGTGCCATTTGTTTTTTTCAAAAATCTGATTTATTAATGATTCTTTACATTATTCACTAAAGACCATGATATGCACAGCGCACCAGATCCTTTGGATTTGATTACTAACACGTTTTGACTCTCATCCAATGGTCCACATCTTTTTCTTTTATTTTCTTTTTCTGATTTTTATATTTTAATTGTTTTAAATTTTAAAAAATCATAGAAAATTCATTTTTAGTCCAAAAAATCCAAAAAAATTATGAAAAATATTTTTGATTATTCTCTTTCTGGTTTTTATTTTTTCACAATTTAATTTTTTGTTTTGGTATTTTTTATGAATTTTGCACTTATTTGATTTATTTAAAATGTTTAAAAATACTTTTACACATTTTTAAATTCTGAAAAAATTATGGAATGATCTAATGGTATTGTGACAAATATTGGTGACCTTATTTTATTTTTGTTTATGACTTTACAATTTTTTACTTTTTTTGTTTATTTTACCCATTTATTTTAATTTTTAAAAATAGTTTCTGACTTTTAAAAATTCCCAAAAGATTTGTATAATTACTTGACCTATTTTCTGATTTTTCTATGGTCTTATCTTTCATTCCTTGATTAATTTAAATATAATTGACATTTTCCTTATTATTTTTCCATTTTTTAAACCATTTTTAAACCCTTTAATGCATATATTAAATATATTATTATTTTGTGAATATTTTCTGGCTGTCTTGGGTTGATTTTTTTGATCATGGCTTTATTAACATCATTGGATCTATGGTGTTGAGTTTAAATCCACAAAAGATGGATGAATGATTTTAATAATAGTTTGATTAAATATTAATTCAAATGTGGTTTTTCTTTTTACCCTAATTCCTCTTCATCTCATCCCCTTCTCATTGCACTAAATGTTGTTGGAGCATGATCTCTATATCATGTCTCAAAATAAATGGTGCCTAGATTGCTATTGACCGGCCTCAAAATAGGTGCGACTTCTATATAAGTCTACTTACGATTGCTTAACATAACGCTAAATTTTTTCCCGGTTCGAATAAATGATCATTCGTGGCCCAAACATATGATTGTAAGCCCAAGTATGTTAATTTGATCTCTTTGATCCAATAACCTTGAGATTCATTGTGTGGAGGCTTTGGTTCTACCAATCCTCTAATGGATTTACAACACCTTTGGTCAACGCGGATCACTTAAACATCGTTGATCATTAAATGGTACTTGTGAGAATTTCAAATGGATGATATACTTAACAAAAAGTAAATGCAACTTGTTGTGTATAGGCTTTGGTTCTACCAATCCTCTAATGAGTTCCAAATGCAAGTTTCAAGATGGTCATCTAACTAACCACTAATTATTGACTTTTTTATTCTTATGCTTTTATTATTTTATGCTTTATATACTATTTATCTTTCTTTTTTTAAAGCATTTTTCATTTCATGTCATTTTCATCTTTGCTCATTTGAGCATTTATTTATTCTTGTCATTTTTACTTTGCTCACTTGAGCTTTTCTTTTTCTTTTTCCTAAGACACTTAATAATCAACACAAACCCTAAAAACCTCTTAATGGTACTTGGACTATTTAGTTACTATCCTTGGCATTATGGAGCAGTGGACTTTTTTTGGACTTAGGATTAGAAACCTTGGCCTAATCTTGGAGACCTTGTGATCTTATCTGATTATTTTGTCTGGAGCTCTTGAGGTTTACCTCAAGACATTGGGTTGCTTGTTTATTTTGTGTGCAGGTTTTTGTGATTGCATCCTTTGTTTGTAATATAGAATTCACCCGTATACAGCCGTTACTCTGCCCAATTTTTGTAAAGACTTAATACATTTGAAGAAGTCTAGTATCTTTGCTTGCTTGGTTTCAATCCAAAGAATGTGAATTCTATCTTGACTCATAATGTCAAGTTTTGGCTTCTTATTGGTTAGATGGTCCTTATCCTTATCTTTTACCTTATGCTTTAGGATAGCCTCTTCTACTCCTCCCATCTTCTTTAATTTCAAAAATCTCCTCCCTTCTTTTGAAAACCCTTCTTGTTTTGAAACTTAAACCACTTTCATAAAAAAACTTGGACTTAGGTCCATGCATTTTCAAAACATTTTCATAAATAAACTTCAATCAATTTAATAATACCTTGACATTTTTGTAAGAAGACTAAATGTCAATTAATCTCATTTCAAACCATTTTGCCACTTTGGCTTTCATCTTTAAAACTTTTCTCAAAAAGGTTAGACTCTTGTTAATCCTTGTAGTGATGCAAACAACTATACTTCTACAATATGTAGTGAAGAGAGATATTTTCCACTTGGGTGTTGAGTGAGGAATTGTTGATTTTAAAATCCAAGCCATATCCTCCACTTTGAGATGAAGCAAATTATCCTTTCTCATGATTGTGGGTAGTAAGTATGTTTCCCACATGGACAATGACGATGATGTCTTATCTCTTAAAATTAACTAACACACTTGTGTTTCAAATTTTTAAAAGAGGAACTACGTGTACCCTGATCCCCTATTGCATGAAAGGCGGTACGTAGGCACTAAAGGTTCGCAACCGCGGCGGGTGCAAAAATCATAAAAAAAAATATTTCTTTTCTTACCTCCACCATCCATTTTATATACAACACATTTTTTATAGCCAAAATATACAGATTTTACAAAGAGGTTCATGCGGAGTACCGTAGATGTTTAGGGTGCTAATACCTTCCCTTTGCATAACCAACCCCCTTACCTTGAATCTTTCCCCCCTTTTTTGGGTTATTCTCTCTTTTCCCATTCCTTTGGAAACAATAAAGCGCGGTGACGTTTTTTATTTTGATTTGTATAAAGTCTAGTCAATCCAATGGCTTAGTCTTGAAAATTTCTACCGCTACAGCTGTCTACCTACTCGAGTGGTCTTTGTTCTTTTCCTCTTTTCCTTTAGATAGTGCTATTCCACCATTGGTTGGTAGGTAGCCTTATCATTGGATGTTTGAGGGACATGTGAGGGTCATCGTACAATCACGAAGGCAACTCGTAGGATATTTTAGCAATTACTCTAAGGTACCAAGATCATTTTTCGAGGAAACATTGAAGGGTCATCAAGGGACTATGATCTTTTAACCAAAGGGTCTTTGCTAAAATTTCTCACATTCGAGAGACATGACTGTTTTGTTTTTGGAAGGCAACAAGTGGAGGTACCTTGGAGGTGCGCGTGTGCAAAGTATGTTATGTTTCAATTATTTATCTTGGATATTTAGGTTTTCCACCGTTTTGCCTTTAAGTCTTTCCATGCACGCATAATTAGTCTAACAGTTAAATATATACATAAGGACAGAAAATAGAAGTGCGAAATTAAACTACACTATTACATCGCTTCGGGGATGGGGAAGTACAAACCATAAAATGGGGATAAAAATGTAAAAGGGTCCTAATTAGCTATTACAAACTTTGAACAGTTACAATACTGAAAAAGAATGTGAAAAAGTAACTAAAAGCGCGGAGATTGAAGAGGGCAAGATATCTAAAAAAATTCTAAGTCAAAAAATTATTTTTGGTGTTTTTATTTAGAAAAATAATTGAATGATAATTAAAGCCTAATTCTAATTATATTTTAATTAATAAAGTAAACTTAAAGTGATTAAATTAATTAATTTTTATTATAAAAATAAAGTTAATTAATTAAAATCTATATCTAATTTTTTTATTTTTATGATTTTATTATAAAAAAGTGATTAAAAAAAGAAAAGAAACAGATTAAACAATAATAATAAAAAAAGGACTATGGGTCTGCTTTGTGAAAAGCAGATGGGGGGTGCAAGAGGAGAAGGTTGCTTGCAATATCCGGTTCGATGATCATTGGCTTCAGTGTGCTAACAATGGTAAAACACCATTTATGCGTTAAACTCTACATGTAATGTACCTATCCTGTTCTAATGATGCATAGGAGGAGATAAACATGTTAGTAATGATTAGAAACGCAAGAAAACATAGTTTTGATTTTTACCAATTTCAAAAACCAGCGTGATGCACAGATCGTGTTCTGGTGCTCGAGGAGTACAACTAGGGATCTAGATCAACTTCTTTGATCTTCAAGAGGTGAATGCTAGCCTTAGTTTGGATTGGAACTTGCTGGAAATGCGAGATATAATTTTCACAACTACTTTGAATTTTAGAGAATTTTTGGAGAGCTTTTTTGCAAATGATTTCGTGGTCCTTTGGCATGGCTTTGCTTGCCTTTATATAGAGAATGAAATAGCAGCCAACAAGTATGGAAAGGGACAAGATATTCATGCCGATGAAATAAATATTCCAATACATTGAAAACTTGCCTTATTTGCATGATTCTTGTCTCTTGGATGCCTTGCACGAATCTGGACATATTGTTGGCTTGTATTTGGGCTGACAAATATGGCATGGAATCAACTCATGAAGCCATGGTTTAAACAAGAATCAATATTTGAAAACTTGCCAATTTTATTTATTTCTTTGCCATTTTGAGTCTTGCACGTTTTGGCAAGATTCTAATGAGTTGTCATGAGTTGTCTTGGGCCTTTGGATGGTTGAAACAAAAAGCCCAAGCCTTTATATCATTGTTTCATATTTTATTTGATTTTATTTGCATTTAAATGAATAAAAATTCAAATAAAAGAAATAAAAATCATAAAAAATACGTGAATGGATTTAGAGGTCCTTTAAAACCTTATGAACATGTTTGAACATCAAAAGTTAGGCCCACTAGTTCAAAACTTCAATTTTGCTCATTTTGTATTTCATGAATTTCTTCAAAATTTCCCAACTTGTGAAACTCATAACTTACTCAATTTTTATCTTTTAAAGATGATATTTGACTTTTTTGAAAGCTAAAGATGTTCTCTACAGTCTCTATGTTGATCATTTTTGCTTTTGAAGACTTTATCTTGATGTAGGTTGCCTTGAAAAAAAGTGTCTTTTATTGACTTTTGAAATGACCTATAATGTTTTAGCTCATATCTTTCAAAATGAAGCATTTTTTGGACTTTAGAATAAAAACAAAGTTATAGGGAATTGAATTTTCTTCAAAATGGGCTTTGGTTAGGGAAAAGTTGATGAAACATGTGAAAGTTATGCAAATCTCTTCAAAAGCCTGCAAATCCAGAGCATCCCAAAAGAGTTGAGCCTTCTCAAACAGAAACTTAGCTAGAAAACCCTTAACACCACTTCTTGTTTCCCAATTTGCCACAATGTCGGACAGTTTCAAATGTAAAGCTAGAACAATATCCTCAGGTATTGGGTCTTTCTGAATACTGGTGAAGGGTAATTGATCAAGAATAGGCACTCCTAAGAGTTGATAAAACTCCCCCATGGTGGGCACCAATTGGTAATCAAGAAATGTAACGCAATGGTGCTTAGGGTCAAAGAATTGAAAGAGTACCCCCATCATTTTTTCTTCAAAATTTGAGGTAACCAAGTTGATGAGACCAACATACTTCTTGGTGAATGGAGAATCTTGGGGAAACCTCGACACTAACTCCTTGAGTTGAGGAGGCACTTTCACAAAGCCAATTCAGATAGTCTTTCTACGAGTGGAATCCATGTCCTACAAAATAGACAAAGATAAATCCCAAGGTCCTTAAAATGGTTAGTGCAAATGCCATGTGTTATACCCCAAAATTTTTCCTCTCATTTCTCAAAGAATCATCCTGGACCCTCAGGTTTGCTTCTATCAAGTTTCAAGTCTTGAATTACAATTTTCCAAGAAAATCATTCACAAGGGCAAAATGGTCAAAAGCATACTGAAAAGTCAAACTTTGACTTTTAGATAAAAAAATCAAGTTTCAACAATTATATTTCATCAAGACATGAAATTGGTTCATCAATCACCAGAAGTCAGAAATTACTTTGAAAAATCAAAATTTCTAAACATTTAGAAAATTTTCTAAGTGTTAAGAGAATATGGTACTTCAAAACTTCTGAGCCAGCCTCCACGCAAGTGCAGTCAGAATTTGCAAACACGGTTTAGAGCATGATGCTTCAATCAGAACATGTGGAAGCGATGCTCTTCAGTTAGAACATGATTCTTCAGCATATGAAGGCTATGTTCAACGCTTTGGTCAGAACATCACTCTTCGAGTCTCACTCTGGTCTTCTGCAATCAGAACATCACCAAATCCCAAAACCTCGTTTGAGCAACCTGCTACACTGCTATAGCACATACCTGCCACCAGCTGCCACAACACTTCAAGGTGCTACTGATACAGTCCATGCCTGTGTTTTTCTCAAACCCCATAATTGCACCAAATTAGCATGCAAAAACTGTGTTTAAAAAGAAATGGAACAATATGCCAAAAAGGTTTAAATCCCATTTGTTTTCCCACCAAAACTACATCAAACTCACCTATAAATAAGTTTCTCCATCACATGTTCAAGGGGCTGGCTTTTGGAGAGAGAGAATTGTCAAAAGAGAGAAAAGAAAACCGTGAAACCATCATAAAAATCCAGAATTCCCAAACAGAAAACCAAACCTTTGTTCTTCCCTTGGAATCATAGATATTCACATTTTCTCTTCCGTTGTCCCTACTGACTCCAGAACATCTGAAGGCAGCAGTTCAAGTTCCAAGCACACGCTCCAGATTAAAAGTAAGTCTTTCTGACTTTGCATCTTTCCATTCAGAACATCATTAAATATGTAAATATCATAATATTGATGTTGTCCATATCATTGCATAAGTAGAAAAACTGTGGATCAGAACTTCTTGATTAAGGTTAGGCTCAGAATTAGGATTAGAACTTCTATAAACTGTTATGCTTTTATCCTTCTGATTTGCTGTTTGTTAAGAACTGAGTAAATTGCTGATATGCTGATTAATATGAGGAAAGAGTTGAAATGTAGCACATAACTTCTGAGTTCTCCTCACTGTTTTAACACACAAAACTTCTATGATTTTCTCACTGTTTAAACACACTAAACTTCTGATGTTCACTTGCTATTAACACACACTGAACTTCTGATGTTCACTCACTGTCTTAGCACATACTGAACTTTTGAGTTCTCTTCACTGTTTTAATACACACAACTTCTAAGACTTTCTCATTGTTCTAACACTCAGAAGTTCAACATATAGCAACCCAGAACTTCTGTGTTTTCCCTCTAACGTTTCTTGCAGGACCTCAGAGTGTATCAATCCAGAACTTCTGACGCTTCTTTCTGAACCACAGCGTGTCCGACATCAGAACTTCTGATCCCCTCTGTTTTGCTTTCAGCAGCATGCTATCTCTCATTATTTCCCTTTTTTAAAAAAATTTTTACAATATTAATACACTTTTTTTAATATAAAAAAGACATAAAAATATTTTCTTTTTATTAAATAATTTATTTTAAGACAAAAAACCATTTTCTAAACAAGTCCTTTTTCTTTCTTGCATTGTACATTTCAATATGGTTGTAATAGTTAATTAGGATTTAAATTCTTGCAACCCCCATTGGTAAATTTGTACCCCCATCCCTACATGATGTAATAGCGTAGGACTTTACATTTCTGCAATTTATCGCTTCCAAATGTAAATGCTAGTAATTAGGGTGTGTATGGCAAGATATGAAATCAACAAATAGATAACCCTAAATCAAGACTAAATGCATGTAAATAAAACACACTTGCACACTAGAACCCTTAGGGTAATCCTACTTTGTTGCCTTTCGGAAAATAGTCATGTCCCTCGAATATGGGCATTTAGCAAAGACCCTCGATAAAAGATCGTAGTCCCTCGATGTCCCTCGATGTTGCCTTTGATAAACGATCTAGTCCCTAAATGACATTGCTAAAACGTCTCATAGGTTGCCTTCTATGACTATACAAATGTCCCACGCCCGTCCATCCACATCCAACGATGGGGCTTCTTACCAAATCAATGGTAAGATAGAAACATCTAAAGGAGGAGGAAAAGAACATCTAAGACCTTTCGAGTAGGTAGATTTTCTCCTAGTTGCTCGCTTGCTCATGACCAAACATTTTACACCAACACTTTCATATTAAAACCTTTTAAAAATACAAAATATTTTTGCATACGTTCTTATAGAGACGAGAACCATTACAAAAACATCTTTTCAAGAATACATTCAAAACTCATACCACAAGCACACTCAAATAAAAGCAAGTGATCTAGCAAGAAACTAAGAGCCCGTAGATAACTACGGATGGAAAGGGTGCTAATACCTTCCCTTTTCATAATCTACCCCCCAAACTCAAGAAAACATCTCAAAAGGTCTTTCCTGTTCTTTTCAGCCTTTCCTTATTGGATAAAAGAAAATTCGGTGACGACTCTTGCTAACCGCAACATTTGCGATCAAACGCAAAACAACCAAGTCAGTTCTCCCACCGCGTTACAGAACTGGCGACTCTGATAGGGACATTTCTAAAGTGGGGTTACCTTAGGGATATATCACATTTCCTTTCTTTCCTTGTTTGACTTGCATGCTTTACATTATGGTTCCTTGTTTGGGCTCACTAAAGATCATACACCCGGATTTGGGACACCTTTTTTAGGTAAGTAGCAATAAACTGTGAGGGAACTGTGCGGGTTATACCGACACGGTTGAAACAGTAGCTATGTTGATGTGATACTTTGGTGTGTACCAGTATCCCTTGAGTAATTAAGGAGAATACGGGGCCGCTGCGTGGTATTATAAAGCGTCAACTGACCTTAGCACCTTAATTGACCAACTTGGCTTTTAGGACATAGTGAGATAGTCGTCTTTGGTGTAAACCCAAAGTCGCTTGATACTCGATGCTACACTCATTGAGGTTTGACCCTTGAGTTTTGTTTGGTGGCAAGTCAATTGTCTATCGAAACGAGATTTGGGGGAGAGACCGGTGATATTGAGATCCCTTAGAACCCGGTTACTATATTTAGGACAGGTTGAGCCAACCCAACTTCAAGAGGGTATCACCTTAAAATCCACGCAAGTCTTAAACCTAAGGTCTATGTATGATTTTATTGTGCTTGCTATGTCTGTTATATATGAGCATATTCATGACATCATAACATAGCATGTCATACTAACCATTTCAAGGATTCTTAGGGTTTATTTTTGTCTTGTTTTGTAGGACATGGCTCTCGCCCGTAGATTCACTATCCAAGTCAGTCTGGTAAAAGTACCTCCTCAACTCAAGTATTTGGTATTAAGGGTTCCCGAAAGTTCTCCATTCACTAAAATACATGGTAGACTTATTAGCTTGGTCACTTCAAACCCTGATGAAGAAATGTTAAAAGTACTCTTTCAATTCTTTGACCCTCTACATCACTGCTTCACTTTTCCGGATTACCAGTTAGTGCCTACTATGAAGGAGTTTTCTCTGTTGTTGGGGATGCATATCCTTAATGAGCTACCTTTCAATGGTATGGAAAGAGACCCTAAACCTGAAGATATTGCCAAAGCTCTATCCTTACAACGGTCTGACGTAGTAGCAAATTGGGAAACCCGAAGAGGTGTCAAGGGTTTTTTTGGCTAAGTTCTTGTTCGAGAAAGCTCATCTTTTTTGGGATACCTTGGACTTACAAGATTTTGAAGAGGTGTTAGCCCTTCTCATCTATGGTTTGGTACTATTTCCTAATCTGGACTAGCTCATAGACGTCAATGCGGTTAAGATTTTCCTGTCATGTAATCCAGTACCTACTCTGCTTGGAGATATCCTACATTCGTTGCATACTCACATTGTAAAGAGGAGAGAAACCCTTTTGTGCTGCACGCCTCTCTTGGCTAGGTGGTTTATTTCACACATACTCCGATCCGTCTTGAAGAACGAACATGGATTGAGATGGTCTCAAAGGTTGATGACTCTTACACATTCAAGCATTTATTAGTGTCCCCGATTCTCAGAGAATGTTATTATCATTGATCGATGCAGAGAATTCCCTAATGTCCCTCTTTTAGGAATTAGGGGAGGAATCACTTACAATCCTTGTTTGGAACTACGACAGTTTGGATATGCAGGAAGGGATGGTCCTCATGATGCACTTATTTAAGGAATTGTTTTTGACTACGAGAATGATGCTCAGGATTACCGCAAAAGGTTCATATGAGATTGGGGCATGGTACATAGAGTTGATAGCAAGACGCTGAGGCACAAGAATTCCATCCCCCTTGAGCCTTATCTCAAATGGGTACGAGCTCGTGCTCAAAGTCTTATGATGCCTTACCCCTATATTCTCCCAGTTATCATAGAGCCTGTTGTGGAATGAGATGTCCCATACACCATCCTTCATCCCAACATACCCACCTCTCTCGAAGACTTGCAAAGGGATTGGATACAACTTAAAGGGGAGCGAGACACTTTCGAGGCCCAATTCTACGCCAACGAGAAGAAGGTTATGGAACTCACCAAGCAGCTTCATGAAGAGCGGAGCCTGAACGCCTACATCGCACCAAAGAGGATGCGTTCAACTTTTTTATCTTAGAGTTTTTATATTTTTCTTTGTAAGCCCAAAGAGACATGATGTACTCAAACTTTGATTTATTAATATAACATGTGTTCCTTTTTTTTGTCTAAAAGAAATTTTAAGTCTCTAATTTCCTTGAAATCATTGCATATGCATCTCCATTCATCATCACATAAACATGTTTCTTACCACAGGTCTCCTTATCTTTCTACTGTTTATTTCAATAAGATGGATCTTGAGCAGACCGTAAAAGATCTCTAGGCGCAAAATGCCCAGTTTCAACAAATGTTCTTGACTTTGGCAAAAGGGCAAGAGGATTTGAAAACTTTGCTGATCGAAAAGGATAATCAAGAAGGGAAAAACAAGGAAGTGATTTCCCATTCAG
Source organism: Vicia faba (assembly GCA_948472305.1). Classification (NCBI taxonomy): domain Eukaryota; kingdom Viridiplantae; phylum Streptophyta; class Magnoliopsida; order Fabales; family Fabaceae; genus Vicia; species Vicia faba. Next base: position 1,127,698,086 of record OX451736.1, read on the forward strand.
AATCTGAAGAGGAAGAATAAGAGGATTACTCTGAGGAACAGTATCCTCCGGCCGACGACAAATACAAACATCTGGAAGAACGTCTAAGTGCAATGGAGATTCAGAAAGTGCCCGGGCTAGACTTTGAAGAGCCGGGTTTGGTGTCTGGGATTGTTGTTCCACCAAAATTCAAAGCACCAGTGTTTTCTAAGTACGACGAGGTTTTGTGTCCCAAGATGCATCTCCGATCTTATGTGAGGAAGATACAGCCTCACACTGCTCACAGAGATTTATGGGTCCACTTCTTTTAGGATAGTCTATCCGGGACTCAGCTAGATTGGTTCTATCAATTGGAAAGGGCCAATATCCATAATTGGGAAGACCTTGCCGCTGCTTTTTATAAACAATATCAATACAACGCATACCTTGCTCCCACCCGTACTCAACTCTAGAGTATGGCTATGGTTTCAAGCGAAGGTCTCAAAGACTACGCTCAGAAATGGAGGGACTTAGCAGGAAGAGTCCAGCCTCCCCTGTTTGACTGGGAGCTAGTAGACATGCTTTTAGGCACCCTGTCCGGTCCTTTCTTTAATCATCTAATTGGAAGCTCCTCAGCAGGCTTCACTGAATTAATCTTGACCGGGGAAAGAGTGGAAGCTAGGATTAAAAGTGGGAAGATCCAAAAGAATGCATCCTCCAGTGCCGTGAGAAAACCATTTATTGGGAAGAAATAAGTTAGTGTTGTATACCCTCAAAGGAATCAGGACAGAACTGAACACCGTCCAATGGTAGGGGCTGTCATGATCCCTAAGCATGCATCTACTCAACAAAGGAGCAACCAGCCTAGAACAGAAAGACCAGTAAGACAATTTACCCGGATAAATATGACGTTGTCTCAAGTCCTGCCACATTTGTTGAGATCTAATCTGGTAACTTTGAAGGAAGCCCCGAAGAATCCCAACACCGCCTCTCCTCATTACCACCCTAATACTCGCTGTGCTTACCATTCAGAAAGTCCAAGCCATGATACCAACAACTATTGGGCTTTGAAAAATAAGGTGCAAGACCTTCTCGAGGAAAAAGAAATTGAATTTGATGCTCCTGAGATCCCAAATGTTATCACCGCTCCTATGCCCAAGCATGGTCGTGATGTTAATTCTATTAAAGATGATATGTTTGTTATTGTTGTTGATGAACTTGTTACTCCTCTCCTGACTATCAAGAAGAACCCGTTGAAGGCCAATTTATTTCCAGGTTGTGGCAAAGTCTGCCACCTCTGCTTATCCCTACAACTTGTTGCTATTTATTGAGGCAGGTATCCAACACCTAATGGATGACAAAGAGATTTTGTTTGAAAAGACTCCCGTTCCAACCATTTCTTACAATGATGTTTCAATAGTAACCATTTCCGCCAATCCTTCCAGGGTCTCCACAAAAAGACCCGTTAGGATTACATCAGTTCCTAAGGTGACTCCACTGGTAATTACTATGCCAGGGCCGATCTCGTACTCCTCAGATGAAACTATCCCATGGAACTATGGGGGTGACATTTACTATCACGACGTCAAGCAGGATTGGTTGGCTGATAAAGACTCGATTTTATAGAAGGCTAACCCCGACATCGACAACATTGCAGGAACCAGCAAAATAAACCAAAGTGGAAGAGTGTTCTCTCTCGAGATTTCTCCTCCGAAAACTGTTACCGGTCCTGTGATCATCCCTACTTTTGTTCCTGTTAACACTACTATTACAGTTCCTATGGTTACCCCTACTGACACCCCTACCACCGAGTCGACCAAGACTCAGGGAAAAGGAATTCTGGTTGAGCCTGTCCGGATGAAGGTGCAATCAATATCTATCCCGGAAGCCTCCAAAAAGGAGATGGAATAAATTCTAAAAATTATAAAGAGAAGCGACTACAACATAGTCGAACAACTAGGGAAAACTCCGTCAAAGATCTCCATGTTGGCTTTATTATTATGCTCTGAAGCTCATGCGAAGGCCTTGGTGAAATTTCTTAAAACTGCCCATGTGCCACAGGAAACCTCTGTTGATCAGTTCCAAGACTGTATAGCCAGTTTGACCGCTGACAATGGTTTAGGCTTTTTTGATGCTAACCTGACACCTAGAGGGAGGAAGCACAACGAGGCATTGCATGTCTCTATCGAATGCAGAGGCACAACTTTGGCCCGTGTCTTATTTGATACTGGTTCGTCTTTGAATGCGCTGCCTAAGAAGGCTCTTGATAGACCCGACTGTGAAGGTTTGACATTAAAACCCATCAACATAGTGTAAGGGCCTTCGATGGTTAAAAGAGAATGGTGCATGGGGAGGTGCACATTCCCATTAAAGTTGGAACTCAAACCTTTGATTCAACTTTCTACGTGATGGATATTCGCCCTTCCTATTCCTGTTTATTGTGCCGGCCTTGGATTCATAACGCTGGTGCCGTCACCTCTACATTACATCAAATGCTAAAATACCCAACCAAAGGGAAAATCATCATTGTCCATGGAGAAGAGGAATATACGGTCAGTCACTTGAACTCCTTCAGATACGTGGAATTAGATGGTGAATTCATTGAAACTCCGTTTCAGCATTTCGAGGAAGTCCCACAAACCGTGGCAGTAACCAAGAATGTTTCCCAAGTCCCGAAGATTACAAGACCTCTGTTAAAGATGTCTTCTCTGAAAGATGCCAGGGCAGTGGTCGAAGAAGGTGGGTGTACTATTTAGGGCCAACTCCCGGATATCCCTTACAAATCTGAAAATTTTGGTTTGGGTTTCACTTCAGGAGCCCAGAGAGTTGTTCGTCGTGCTCGTGCCGAGGGACCACCTTTTAAGATCAGCAACCATAGAGTCAATACAGTGGAGGATGATGATGACAGTTGCGACCTAGAAGATTTGATTTTCCCAACCATCAACAGAGGGCTCAGCAACTGGGAAGCTAAAGATTTTGTCCCAATTACTTTTATCCAACAGTAATTATCTTTAAATTTTTGTCGGACCTGTAATAATTAAACAATTCAGACTTTTAAAACCTCGTGTCTTACCCGAGGCACAATGGTCCATTTGTAAGGGTTGTTACTTCATTTTCATATGTCATCAATGAACCATGGACGTTTTTGCATGCAAACTTTGTGCTCTTTGTCTTTCTTTTTCTACATTTTTATTTCTTTCAAAGATAGCCATGCTCTTACACACACTCACATATCAAAATATAGATCTACATCCACTCAGGATCCCATGGGTAACAATTCTGCTATGGCCTTTTGTGACTTTGAAAATCTAATCTACCAAGCCGAAGACGAAGGTGAGGAAGATTGTGAAGTGCCAGGGGAACTAGCCAGGTTACTACAACAGGAAGAGAGGACCATATAGTCCCACGAAGAACCAGTGGACACAATTAACTTAGGTGCCAAAGAGGACAAGAAAGAAGTCAAGGTAGTACACCATAAAATGGGGATAAAAATGTAAAAGGGTCCTAATTAACTATTATAAATTTTGTACAATTACAATATTGAAAAAGAATGCGAAAAAGTAACTAAATACGCAGAGATTGAAGAGGGCAAGATATCTAAAAAAATTCTAAGTCTAAAAAATATTTTTCGTGTTTTTATTTAGAAAAATAATTTAATGATAATTAAAGCCTAATTCTAATTATATTTTAATTAATAAAGTATACTTAAAGTGATTAAATTAATTAATTTTTATTATAAAAATAAAGTTAATTAATTAAAATCTATATCTAATTTTTTATATTTATGATTTTATTAAAAAAAAGTGATTAAAAAAGAAAAGAAATAGATTAAAAAATAATAATAAAAAAGGACTATGGGCCTGCTTTGTGAAAAACAGATGGGGGGTGCAAGGGGAGAAGGTTGCTTGCAATATCCAGTTCGATGATCAGTGACTTCGGTGCCCTAACAATGGTAAAACACCATTTATGCGTCAAACTCTACATGTAATGTATTTATCCTGTTCTAATGATGCATAAGAGGAGATAAACATGTTAGTAATGATTAAAAACACAAGAAAGCATAGTTTTGATTTTTACCAATTTCAAAAACCGGCGTAATGCACAGATCATGTTTTGGTGCTCGAGGAGTACATCTATGGATCTAGATCAACTCCTTTGATATTCAGGAGGTGAATGCTAGCCTTAGTTCGGATTAGAACTTGCTGGAAATGTGAGATATAATTTTCACAACTACTTTGAATTTTAGAGAATTTTTTGAGAGCTTTTTTGCAAATGATTTTGTGGTCCTTTGGCATGGCTTTCCTTTCTTTATATAGAGAATGAAATAGGAGCCAACAAGTATGGAAAGGGACAAGCTATTCATGCCGATGAAATCAATATTCCAACACATTGAAAACTTGCCTTATTTGCATGATTCTTGTCTCTTGGATGCCTTGCACGAATCTGGACATATTGTTGGCTTGTATTTGGGCTGACAAATATGGCATGGAATTAACTCATGAAGCCATGGTTTAAACAAGAATCAATATTTGAAAACTTGCCAATTTGAGTTATTTCTTTGCCATTTTGAGTCTTGCACGTTTTGGCAAGATTGTAATGAGTTGTCATGAGTTGTCTTGGGCCTTTGGATGGTTGAAACAAAAAGCCCAAGCCTTTATATCATTGTTTCATATTTTATTTGATTTTATTTTCATTTAATGAATAAAAATTCAGATAAAAGAAATAAAAATCATAAAAAATACGTGAATGGATTTAGAGGTCCTTTAAAACCTTATGAACATGTTTGAACATCAAAAGTTAGGCCCACTAGTTCAAAACTTCAATTTTGCTCATTTTGTATTTCATGAATTTCTTCAAAATTTCCCAACTTGTAAAACTCATAACTTGCTCAATTTTCACCTTTTAAAGATGATATTTGACTTTTTCGAAAGCTCAAGATGTCCTCTACAATATCTATGTTGATCATTTTTGCTTTTGAAGACTTTATCTCTATGTAAGTTGCCTTGAAAAAAAGTGTCTTTTGTTGACTTTTGAAATGACCTATAATATTTTTGCTCATATCTTTCAAAATGAAGCATTTTTTGGACTTGAGAATAAAAACAAAGTTGTAGGGAATTGAATTTTCTTCAAAATGGGCTTTGGTTAGGGAAAAGTTGATGAAGAATGTGAAAGTTATGCAAATCTCTTCAAAAGCCTGCAAATCCAGAGCATCCCAAAAGAGTTGAGCCTTCTCAAACAGAAACTTGGCTAGAAAACCCTTAACACCACTTCTTGTTTCCCAATTTTCCACAACGTCGGACCATTGCAAATGTAAATCTAGAGAAATCTCCCCAGGTCTTGGGTCTTTCTGAATAATGATGAAGGGTAATTGATCAAGAATAAGCACTCCCAAGAGTTGAGAAAACTCCCCCATGGTGGGCACCAATTGGTAATCAGGAAATGTAACACAATGGTGCTTAGGGTCAAAGAATTGAAAGAGTACCCCCATAATTTTTTATTCAAAATTTGAGGTAACCAAGTTGATGAGACCAAAATACTTCTTGGTGAATGGAGAATCTTGGGGAAACCTCGACACTAACTCCTTGAGTTGAGGAGGCACTTTCATAAAGCCAATTCAAATAGTCTTTCTACGAGTGGAATCCATGTCCTACAAAACAGACAAAGATAAATCCCAAGGTCCTTGAAAATGTTAGTGCAAATGCCATGGTATGATGTCATGATGTTATGTACAAATAAACATATACAAACCAAGCAAACAAATTCTTAGGTTTAGGCTTGCATGAGGTTCATGGGTAAGTACCCTCTTGAAGTTTAGTTGGTTCAGCCTATCCTATAAAGTAATCGAGTTCTAGGGAATCTCAATATCATTGATCTTTCTTCATTGGGTATTGTCTCAGCACAATCAATCTTTTCTTACGATCGATATATCCCAAAAGTCCGATCTCAATGAGCGTAGTATCGAGTATCAACCAATTTTCAGCTTTCCACCGAAATCGACTATCTTACTACTTCCTAATGGCCAAGTTGTTCAATTAAAGGTTCTAAGGTTAGTTAGTGCTTCATGTTACCACACAGCAGCCCCGTATTCTCCTTGACTCAACACAAAGGATACCGGTACCCACAAACGTGTCACACTAATGTAGCTATTTCTTGAACCATATCGGTCTACGACGTACAATCTCCATAATCTTTGCTACTTACCTAATAATGTTCCCAGATCCGGGTAGAGGATCAATACAAAACCCAAACATGGACCCAAAATGTAAAGAAAACAAATAAAAAAATTAAAGCATTTAAAGGTGATATAGTCTCTAAGGTAAACCCACTTTTAAATGTCCCTAGCAGAGTCACCAGTTCTGTGATACGGTGGGAGAAATGACTTCGGTGTTTTGAGTTTTATCGCAATTGTTGTGGATAGCAAGATTCGCCACCGACTTTTCTTTTATCCAATAAAGGAAAGGGTGAAAAGAACAGGAAATACCTTTTGATAATTTTTCTTGAGTTTGGGGGGTAGGTTATGAAAAGGGAAGGTGTTAGCACCCTTTTCATCTGTAGTTATCTACGGGTTCTTAGTTGCTAGCTCACTTTGAAAATGCTTTGTTTGAAATGTGTTTGTGATTGTTTATGAAAGTATTTTTGAAAAGTTCCTTCATTTCGATAAACTTTTTAATGATTCCCGTCTCTATAAGAATGTATACAAAGTGTTGACTTTTGAAAATATTTCATTTGAAGGTGTTGGTGTGTTTTGAAAGATGTTTTGAAAATGGTTATGAGCAAGCAACTATGAACTTTCTACCTACTCAAAAAAGTATTAGTTCTTTTACTCCTCCTTTAGATGTTGCTATCTTACTATTGATTGGTAAGAAGCCCCACCGTTGGATGTGAAGGGACAAGCGTGGGTCGTCGTACAATCATAGAAGGCAATATTGTAGGATACCTTAGCAATTTGTCATAAGGGACTAAGATCATTTATCGAAGGCAACATCGAAGGGTCATCGAGGGGCTACGATTTTGTAATCGAGGGTCATTGCTAAAATACCCCATGTTCGAGGGACATGACTGCTTATTCGTAGGCAACAAGTATGGGTTACCCTAGAGGTGCGTGTGTGAATTGTGTTTTGATTTCATGCATTTTTGTCTTAAAATTAGGGTTCTCTAAGATTGATTTTATCTTGCCATACACACCCTAATTACTAACAATTATATTAAAAGCGATAAATTACGGAAATTTTAGTAAACAAACATAATTTTATAAAAATATAAATTCAACTCAGGATTTATAGTAAGCCTTACAGGAGTCAGGGTATCTTTTGTAACAATATGCTTTCGAACTAACCCATGCTTCAACTAGGACTTTTAAGGGTTATAACGTGGCATGGTTCACGATTTAAGAAACAAAGGAAAAAGGCTCAAAATTTATTTGTACCCACCCGTTCTCTGTGATGTTCTTCAGTCCTATACTCAGTTAATTATGCTTTTGGATTCCCATTGAGTCTAGAATTATAACAATGATATTTCGGTGATGGTTCGGATATTGGAAGTTTATTTGATAAGGCAGTCATTTTTTGTGACATTTTTTCTATTGTCTAGGATTCGTAACAACCTCTTTTTTGATTTTATTACTCCTACCTTTTACATGAACTGTTTCTTTTATGATTACAGTAACGGGATGGCCCCGTTTTTTCTTAAGTCTCCTTCATAGGTTTTAACTTAACGGGTTTTTCTTTTGAGAGATAATGACTGCCTGCTTTACGGGGAACCATCACCGTATTTTGATTTGTGAGTACATTTTTTATACTATGAAGTGAAAGCTTGCGACTGAATATGCTTTTGAATTAACTGAGAAACTAACCTGCCCCAGTTTATGATTAAAGGTTTCAATTTGGTGTGAAAAAGAAAACTCCTACTTCTTAGGCTCAAAGGGGTTGACTAGGGATTATCTTACTTATAACTCCACTATTTAGGATTTGAAACAACACATGTACATCGTCAGAAAGGTCTGTTCAAAAGCATACTGTATGAGATTATGGTATTGTTTTTGTCATCCTCCCTCTAAAGGCTTATAGTTTTTTAATCGAGAGTTGAATATCACAAAAGGAAGTAAAAGCATAGTATAGTGAAAAGGAATGGATTAACTCAAGACAAACATATGCAATGTATTAATGGGAAGAACCAAAGTTTGACATAAATATAAGTGTTTGAACAAACAAAGAAATTACAAACAAAAATTCGAATGAACAAAAAGCTTCTCCTCCTGAATTTGTCACTTTAGATGGTGTGCCTTGCAACCTCGATATTTGAGGGATAATAGAAGAATTCGATTTGACCATCTTGCGTGAACTTGAAAACTCCTTCGTCAATCAGGTCCTAAATCTTATGTTTCAATGCCTAACAACTGTCAGTGTCATGCCCCAGACTGTTGGAGTGATACGCGCACCTTAAATTAGGATTGTGACGAGAAGAAAAAGTATTGGGCTTTTGAGGAGGATCCTTCAATGTAACTAGTTTGGCCTTCAACACGTGTTACAATGATTGAGCCAAAGACATGTTGATTTTAGTAAATTGTCTTTTGGGTGTGTTGTATCCCAAAATTTTTCCTCCCATTTTCACACAAGACATACTCCTAGAGGTTCTCAATTGCTCAAAGGTTGACCAAGAATTGACCAAACAATTTTCCTCCTAAGGCAATGAACCCCCAACTAGGGTTTCAATTTTCATCAATATTGTTGAGCTTCAAGGATTTCAAATGTTATCCATTGTCCTAATATTCCCTCAAGGCCATCCATTCCAAGTTTCATGCCTTGCTCAATAAGTTTGCTTAGTCAATTGCTCAAGTATTAGAAAATCAACCGTGCTAGGTCAAAAGTCAACTGTGGCCCATGTACAGTCAAACTTCAAGATTTTTGGTCAACATCAACATTTTGAAGTGATATACATCATTTGATCAAGGGTTGATCATGATTCCTTAAGAAATTCCCCTAACTCATCAAAAGTCAAAAATGGCAAATTAGGGTTTCTATAGGAAAAGTCAACAAAAATTTGACCAGGCATAACTTTCTCATACTTTATCAGAAATTTTCCAACTAAAGCTCATTTTTAAGAGAATCCAATTCCCTACAACTTCCCTTCATCCACAAAGATCAAGAAATGCACCATTTGAAAGATATGAACTCAGACATTATAGGTCACTTTCAAAAAGTCAGCAAAAGCCACTTTTTTACAAGACCTTTTATATCAATATAACTTCTTCAAATGCAAAATTGATAAAAAGAGTCATTGAAGTACACATCTTGGGCTTTCCAAAAAGTGCAAGGTCATCATCATGAGATACAAATTGAGCAAGTTATGGCTTTCACAAGTTGGGAAAAGTTTGGAAAATTCAAGAATGGTGCATTGAGCAAATTTGAACTTTTAGGGCTATGGCCTAACTTTTTGGACTTCAAACACTCTCATGACCTTATGAAGGACATCTAAATCCATTTTTGTATGCCTTTGATTTTATTTACATTTATTTTGATTTTTGTTTAATTTAAAAATTAAATAAATACAAAATAAATGCATAAAATAATAGGTTAGTATTTTGGACATGTGGGCTAGTGTTTTGGGTCAGTCTTGAGGCCCATTTTTCATGCACAAATTTCCAGATACATGCTAGCATGGAAAGGGCAAGTTTTGGCAAATTTGGAAGCCTTTTAATTTGTTGGATTTTGGTTTGAAAACACGAGTTATGACATTGATTCTTTCCATATAACCTCGTCTCTCCCTTCTACCATATAAATACATCACCTTGGCAAGCCAAATGAAGGCCTACACACGGTACAAGAGCTCTACCAAATTTTCAAGAAAATTGTCAAAATCGTGAAAATCCAAAACCTAACTTCCAGCCCGTTTCAATCCAATCTAAGCCCTCCATAAACCTTCCGAGCTTCCCAGGAATACATATCACTCCTTATCCACGCTGTTCCACAACCAAAAGTGCCCAACCGAATCATCTCCAATGGGTAAAATTTCACATCTTTGATCTTTTAGTGTATGCATTTTAAGCAGATTTGAAACTCATAATCATGTTTGTTTAGTCATTATGAAGCTTTCTAATGTTTTACATGTAAAGATAAGGCCATGGATTGCAGGTTATCATTTCTAAGGTTCTAGAATGGTTAAGCTTCAAACAGGACATTGCAGGACTTTTCAGGCCAAACGGCCACCACCATTGAACTCGTAGCATATGAAATAGGGGAATAGCCTTAATCTCAAACCTTGATTTTTCTTTGTGCAGGTTTTAGGGTTTTGAATGGCCGGAGAAGTTGACTGAAATTTGACTCAGGCACCTCTGAAATGTTGACTCCGGTAAGCCATCGTGCCTCTCTTCCATTGGACCATTCAAAACTAGCGCGCATTTTTTTCATTTCTAATATATCTGACCAATCTTCTTATATTATATTATTGTTTTGGTTATATAAACAAATGGTCATACAACTCAATTGGAAAAGGAACATGTACGTGAGAGAGAGGACCTGGGTTCGAGTCCCAAGTCATGCATTTTCTTTTTTCTAACATATTATCTGCAGATTGGATGCTTCAAGTCCAAACGCGTGCATCATAAACCACTAGATCCAAGCCATCATATCACCACTTGATCCAGATCTAGCACCTCCAATATGCAGACCACCATGCGCTTTCCAAAGCTTTCCTCACTGGATCATAGAGCAGACCTGGGCTCCTCTTTGTATGGGCTTCATGTTTTTTAATCAACACCCCATATTTGCTCCATAACACCCATACCCATTTGCAATTTTTTTTTATACTTTTTGTTTTATCATTTTTATTTTCTTTTAATCTTTTTTCTAACAAATCATAAAAACAAAAAAAATATAGATTTAGGTTTTCTAAAATTATTTTAATTAATTAGTTAATTATTTTAATTTTATTTTATTAACTTTAAAATCAATTAGACTTAGGTTATTTCATTCAAATATTTTCTTAAATAAAAAAATACAAAAAATGTTAGGTTTTTGTTTAGAATTTAATTTTGATCAATACCTTTCTTTTATTTTAATTAATTAAATTTAAGTTTAATTTAATTTAGTTTTTCCTAAATAAATAAAAAACAAAACAATTTTTTTTTTACTTAGACTTTTTTAGGTTGTTAGACGTTTCTTTCCATTTTCACGCGCGTTTATCTTATTCTCGCAACTTTTATAATATTGTACCTGCTGTCGAGATGTAATAGATTAAAATAGGACTTTACTGCTTTTCTTTATTTTCTTTCCCCCAGTTGGACATGTAAATGCCCCCTCCCCGAAGACATTGTAATAGCATAGATTTAAATCCCCGCACTTTAATTTTCTGCTAAATATTAACTTCTAGTAAATTAGGCGTGCATGACAAGATAAAGTCAATTAACCATTAGATCACTAATATCAAGATAATATAACTGAAAAAACACACTTCTCACACTTGCATCCTTAGGGTATTCCTCACTCGGTTGCCTCAGAAATGGTCATGTCCCTCGAACGTAGGGATATATTAGCCAAGACCCTCGGTATAAAAGTCATCATAAAAGATTATGGTCCCTAAATGTCCCTCGAGTTTCCTTTCAGTAAATGGTCTTGTCCCTCAATGTTGCCTATATGATGGCAGTCCCTTCGAAATGCTAAGATATCTTTACATGTTGCCTTCAATGACCATAGCGTTCCTTTTGATAGTCCCTTAACATCCGACGATATGGCTACCTACTCACTAATAGTGGGATAGTGCTATCTAAAGGAAAGGAGGAAAAGAACATCCTTTTTCGAGTAGGTAGATAACTGTTAGGTACTTGCTCAAGAACAACTTTTTCACACTTACACACTTTCAAAAACTACTTTTAAAAACGCTTTATCACACTCTTGAGGACTGATACAAGAGTTACCATAAAGCAAACAAAACTTTTCAAAACACACAAACACAAACATTTTTCAAAATGAGCAAGTACCTAAGAGACCATGGAAAACCACTGATGGAAAGGGTGCTAATACCTTCCCTTTCCATAATCTACCCCCTTACTCAGAAACTCTCAAAAAAGGTATTTTTCTATTCTTTTCACCCTTTCCTTTGTTGGATAAAAGAAAAGTCGGTGGCCTTGCTTACCGCGACTTTTGCGAACAACAAACACAAAACCAGTATTAAACAGTCGGTTCTGCCACCGTATCACAGAACTGGCGACTCTGCTGGGGAAATTATAAAAGTGGGGTTTACCTTAGGGTCTAGATCATTTCTAAATTGTTTACTTGTTTGTTTGCTTTATTTTTAAGGGATTATTTGGGTTACTATAGATCCTACACCCGAATCTGGGAAAACATGTTAGGTAAGTAGCAATAGATCATGGAAATTGTACGGGGTATACTGACACGGTTGAAGCAACGGCTACATTGATGCAACACTTTGGTTGGTACCGGTAGCCCTTGAGTTAATCAAGGAGAATACGGGGCCACTGCATGGTGTCATAAAACTTCAAATAAACTTAGAACCTTTAAATGAACAACTTGGCCATTAGGACGTAGCGAGATGGACGTCTTTGGTGTATTCCCAAAGTCGGCAGATACTCGATGCTACACTCATTAAGACTTGACTCTTGAGTTCTGTTTGGTTGCGAGTCAGTCGCCTATCGAACGAAGCTTATGGGAAAGGTCAGTGATATTGAGATCCCTTAGAACCCAGTTACTATTTATAGGACACGTTGAACCAATCCAACTTCAAAAGGGTATGGCCTTAAAACCCATGTAAGCCTTAAACCTAAGGTTCTGGTGTGATTTGCCTATGCTTGCTATATATGTGATTTCTTATCATAATCATGAAATCATAATGTTGTACCCCAAAATTTGCCCTCCCATACTTATCAATACATATCAAGTGAGGTCCTCAAATTGCTCAAGGAGGTCCAAGAGTTGACCAGACAAACTCTCTCATAAGGCAGTCTACCCCAAATTAGGGTTTCAGTTTTCATCAAGATGCTTAAGTCCAAAGGATCCCAAGTTCTCACCATTGTCCTAATATGTTATCAAGATCACCCATGCCAAGTTTCAAGCCTTACAGTAGAAGTTTGCCCAGTCAATTGCCCAAAGGCTTGAAAATCGACTATGTGAGGTCAAAAGTCAACTATGGCCCACATACAGTCAAACTTCAAGATTTTTGGTCAACATACTCATTTTAAAGTATCATTTATCATTTTATCAAGGGTTGATCATGATTCATCAAGGATTTCTCACAATTCATCAAAACCCAAAAGTTGCCAAATTAGGGTTTTGTAGGAAAAGTCAACTCAATTTTGACCAAGCATAACTTTCTCATACTTTATCAGAAATGACCAATCCAAAGCTCATTTTTAAGAGGATACAATTACCTACAATTAATCTTCATCCACCAAGTTCAAAATATGCACTCACAAAAAGATATGAATTTTGACATTATAGGTCATTTTGAAAAGTCAACAAAAACACCTTTTGGGTCAAAGCTTCATACATGAACATGGAAGACTCAATTGAGATTAGAAAAAATGTGTTGCTTAGAGGACATCCTAAGATTTCTAAAAAGTCCAAGAACACCTCTTTAGGGTCAAAATGGAGAGAGATATGCATTGTCAAAGTTGGCAATTTTTGGGAAATAATCAAAGGTCAACATTGATCAAAATTGCATTTTTTCCACATGGGCCCATCTTTTAAAAATTGCATCTCATTCCTAGCATATTCCACGACCTATGGGACCCTCCATGCTTTATTTATTTATTTATTTAATTTATTTTGATTTTTATTCATTTAAAATTCAAATAAAATCAAATAAATCCAAATAAATCATATAATGTGTTTTAGGGATGATTTTTACATTGAAGGAAGATCTTATGTGCTGTCAAATAAGAATCAATTCGTGAAAGACTGATTTGGATGGAAAAAGATTGGATTGAAGCAAATTTGGAAAGATATCATATGCCATGAAAGACCAAATCGAATCTTCATAATGGGCAAGATTCAATTCGTTTTTGTTGACCTAATATGTTGCATTACATATACAGAAGAGATCCAAGGCAAGAGAAAAGGTTGAACAGTCGTGCAGAGCAAGAGCAAAACTAAAAAATTTCTAGAAAAAGTGGTGATCCAATTTCAATCCTAGAGGACAATTCGAGCCGTTCTCACAATACCAACAGATTCCTGGACATCTCCAGAAAGGATTTCAACCAATTGCAAGCTTTCTCACGCCTGGAATCAAAGGTACATAAGTCACGCTTTGCCTAAAAAATTCGTTTTCATTTTCATTGATTTATACATCATTTGTACGTTTTGATTACATATTCTTGTTCCTTAATGAGTTTGTAAGCTAATCATTATATTCAATTGCATTTTTGATGACTGTATGTAAAACTTCCATGGCTAGGGTTTCTTGTTTAGTTTTAGGGCTTTGCAATATAGGTTAAATTGAACGTTGATTCTGGTACCATGATACTCGTGAGGATGAGACGAGTTGATTGGTACCAGCCATGGTCATTTATCTTACTTGTGGACAATTTTTGAAATACACATGTTTGTAGCTACAGTGCAATGTCCGTAGGTAAAGATATCTTGGGCTAAAACGACGGTTGGGAGGAAGAAGATGATGCGTGGCGCTCCCTGGTTGGGCAGTTTGAACTTTAGCGCATTTTTTCCATTAACCATTATTTTTCATATATTATATTTTGTTTTCATAATATATACAAACAAGTCAAATAGCTCAGTTGGCAAGCGTGCATTGGAAATAGGCCTAAGGACCTGGGTTCGATCCCCAGGTCCCAACCTTTGTTCATATTTTTCTTCAACAGGTAATCTAGCACGTTACACATCAGGAGGTTTACCGTGTGCCTTCGAGATCCAACCATCAATCATGTCTCTAGCTTAGATCCAAGGCTTCTCCCTTGGATGACTACCATGCGCCTCCAGTCAACCCACACACCAGATCCAGCAAAGTCAAAACGGGCCATCAACTTTAGGCCCAGAAATTCAGTTGGCACCCCCTTTCAGCAAATACCACCAGGCCCATTTACTTCTTTTTTTTATTTGTTATCTTTTATTCTTTTAATTTCCCTTATTTATTTTAATTCACAAATTAATTTATTTTCCATAAAATCATAAAATCAATAATCCACAAAAAAAATTAGGATTAGTTTTATTATTATCAAATTTAATTTAATTTAGTTTAACCTAGGGAAGCTTTAGTTTATTTTCATAATTAAAATTAAATTAGAAAATTAGGTTAACTTTTAATTTTATTTTCTCTTTTTCTCAAATAGATAAAAAATACAAAAATAGGTTTTAGAATAAATTAATTTATTTTTTGTAATTTAAAATTAATTATAATTAGGATTTTCTTTTAATTTAATGATTCCATTATTTTCTTAAAACATAACAAAAGCTTTTTTTCAATCAATCGTCAATAGGTTCAGTTAAGGGTCAAAACCCTAATTATCTCGTAGTTGATTCATCGCGCGCATGTTATTTATTTCTGCCAATATTTTTTGTAATTGTTCATGGTGTGTAATAGTTTAATCTAGGACTTTTTACTTATCGCTTTTTCCCGGGTTTTTGGCTATGTAATTAACCCCCTCCCCGAAGCCTTGTAATAGCGTAGATTTACTTTCTCGCGTTTTAATTCTCGCATATATTTGACCGTTTAGATATATGCTAATAGGATTGTATGACAAGAATGCATGACAAAGTAATACAGTTAGAAAACCCTAATGTGCAAAGACTAAATAATTGAAAACAGATCATTCGCGCATATCACTCTTAGGGTATACTCACACTTCGGTTGCCTTCGGTAAACGATCATTAAGTATAGGGTGTCTTAGTGGCTGCCCTCTTGTCTAAAAAGATCAAATGTTGCCTCGGAAATGTTGCCTCAGAAATGTTGCCTCAAATATGATCTTAAGACTCTAGGGTTACTACTAAGGTGTCCTAACATTGCTTTAGTGATCGTACTTACCTTTCGAATTGACCCTTACAACTCCAATGATGGTTCTACCTATTCCTCAATAGTAGGATAGCGCTGTCTAAAGGAAACAAGAATAGAAACGATCTTTTTTTCGAGTAGGTAGATGCTAGTAGGTACTTGCTCAAATCAAAACTCTTCACACTTACACAGTTCAAAACAATTTTCAAAACAACTTCGTCACACCTTTGAGGACTGATACAAAGCTTATCACGGAGTTAAAACTCTTTTCAAAACAAAGCACATACGCAAGCAATTTTAAAAAAAGATGAGCAAGTACCTAAGAGCCCATGGAAAACCATGGATAAAAAGGGTGCTAACATCTTCCCTTTCTATAATCTACCCCCCATACTCAGAATATCTCGAAAAAGGATTTTTTATGTACTTTTTTCCTTTCCGATTGGATGAAATAAAAGTCGGTGGAGACTCTTGCTTACCGCGACATTTTGCAAACAAAAAATGCAAAACGCAAACCAATATTAAACAGTCGGTTCTGCCACCGTATCACAGAACTGGCGACTCTGCTGGGGAATAGTAAGTGGGGTATACCTTAGGATCTAGTTCATCATAATTGCTTCTCTTGATTGTTTTGTTTGTTTTACTTTTTAAGGGTTTTGTTTGGGGTTACTATAGATCCTAACCCGGATCTGGGGACACCTTTTAGGTAAGTAGCAATAGACTGTGAGGGAACTATACGACATAGACCGATACGGTTGAAGCAGTGGCTACATTGGTGTGGAACTTTGGTTGGTACCGGTATCCCTTGTGGAGAAACGAGGAGAATACGGGGCCGCCGCATGGTGTCGTTAAGCATCAACTGACCTTAGAACCTTTAAATCGCCCAACTTGGCCATTAGAAAGTAGTGAGATAGCCGACCTCGGTCTAAAGTTGAGAACTGGTTGATAATTGATGCTACACTCATTGGGACCATACTCTTGGAATAGTTCCAGCCGCAAGAAAATATTGCGTGAGCTGAAACCATGACCGATGGAGGATGGTCAATGATATTGAGATCCTCTAGAACCCGGTTACTTTTTCTAAGACAGGTTGAAACCAACTTAACTTCAAGAGGGTATTACCTTTGACCTCATGCAAGCCTTAAACCTAAGGGCTTTGTGTGACTTGTTTGTATTTGCAATACCTGTTATTTGCTATACCTGTGTTTTATCATAACATCATGCATCAAAACATAGCATTCATGCTTCATTACACTAACCATTTCAAAAACCAAGGGAATTTATCTTTGTTCTGTTTTGCAGATCATGGCTTTCGTACGTAGAAAGATTATCCGAGTTGTTGTACCCCAAAATTTTCCCTCCCATTTTTCACTCAAGATGCTATCCTAGGTTTTCTCAGACACCTAATTTGGTTCATAAGTTGATCGGACAGATTCTCTTCCTAGGAAGTAAGTCAAACAATTAGGGTTTGACGTTTCTCAAAGAAAATTGAGTCTTCAGGGTTTCAAATGGTCTTCATATGTCTTCACGTCTCCTCAAGGTTGTTTAAATCAGTTTTCAAACCTCGCATTGCAAGTTTGCTCAACCAATGGTCCAGATAACTGAAAATGACTACATTGACTTGAAAATTGCCCTTTTGCGAGAACAAATTCAAATGATCGTAACTTCTTCATTATTCAAATTTTTTGAATGGTTTTTCTTGCGTATGATTCCCCTTGATGCCATCTCAAATTCCTCTTCACAAATCAAGAACTGATTACACATAGAAAACCACCAGAAGTTCGAATGCGTTGAAAGTCACTTCATGAATTTTGACCTAATTTCAAATAACAGTCGTCTGATTTCTAGAATTGTGATTTCTTCAAATTACAAGACCTTGAGACATTTATTTCTGCTCATGGTCATGTGTGATGTCACTCATGGGTTTATCTTCAAAGAATTGAAGGAAAATTGCACTTGGAAGACTTTGAAAGTTATCAAATCGTCGCAAGTCATTTGTTTGTTTTCAAAATGTTCTTAATCATCATTGATCTTGGAATTTGTAAAGGTTGATGAGGGTTCTCAAAGCATGATTGTTTAGCAATAAAGTCCCACTATTATCAAGCATGGCATGCGAGTTTCATTCTGAATGAAAATTCGGTGTGGACAAAAGGCGAAGGTTAGGACTATCATTTAGATGACCATGGCTTTGGGATTAAGTTAACCAAGTTAGAATTTTTAAACATTTATTTTGTTTAGAAGTTTGATTGGAATACGAGACATATTGATTATTTGATCATTTGTGTTTGCTTAAAATTCAAGTTACCAAATCAAGATGTTTTAGTCCAAAACATACAATTGAGAATTGAAAATTTAAATTCAAGTCTTGAACAATAAAATTCATTACATCAAATTTATTCAAAGCCTCACTTTATTATATTACAAATGGTTTGATTTACAAGTTTTTGTTACAAAGAACTACAGGTTTTTGTCTACCAAGAAGGAACATTTATTTTGTTTCTTCAAATCACTGTTGTTTTATCTTCAAGTGACCATTCCCATCCCCGCTTGCTATCCACGCCTCATGTTCATGTAACAAAAGAAAAAAGAAGAAGTTAGCAAACAATAAGCATTGAGAAATTCAAGCAAAAATGAGTTCATCATTAGGGTTTTGCAACTTGGAATCAGAATATTTGTTTGTCTTTCATCACAATCCATTTCCAAATTGCAAATCACAAGAAAGTTGCCTTTCTTGGTTCACAAGAAAGGAAACAAATGTACAAGTCAAACTGGCCAGCACAAAACAGCACACATCATCATAGAAATAGGGCAGCATAAGGCAAAGTATAAGAGACAGCAGGCAGCAGGCTGCAATAGCATGCAAGCAAAAACCTGCAACAAAAACAATGCAGCAAGCAAGCTACCTGTTGCACCCCAAAATTTGCCCTCTCATGTTTTCCAAAGTCTTCCCCCTGCCTGGTTGATCACAAACTCTTGCCTAAGGAAAAAGAAGATTTTTGTGTGGTACTTCAAATACCTTTCGATTGGCATTCTAAAGGAGTATTTCAATTGGCATTCTGAAGGAGTATTTCAATTGGCAGTATGGACAAGAATTCGATTGGAATTATGTCAAGGCAATGTCGACAGGCATGTCAACCATGTCCTTCATTTGGCGTGAACAACACCTTTTGATTGGCCTGTTAGCAGAGCATTTCGATTGGAATCCTTCGATTGATATTTGGGCCAGGCCCATTCGAAGGGTACGCAGGGAGTCCATTCGAAAGAGGCAAATCAGGACTAATCGAAAAGCATGGCCTGAAAGCACTCGAAATCCAAGCGTCTAGGTTCATTCAAGGGACACGAATGTTTCAAAAAAGGAAATGATTTAATGTGTTTGATTTTTGTCCAGAGCGTTAAAGGCCTATTTTAATGGTTGTCACTTGCCATTTTCGTGCACTCCCACACTCCTATAAATAGGAGGCCAGTGACACATTACAAGACACACAAAAAAAAAATTACACGAAAAATCACACGAAAATCATAGAACGAAAACTATACACACTTCTTCAAAAAATCTGCAGGAGAACAAAACATTGGAGAGACGCTGCCCAAAATTTTCCAAGCCAAAGCAGTCCCTCAGATCGAAGGTGCCTACGCCCAGAAGCCCTCAAATCAAAAGTGCCTGCGCCCAGAAGTGCCCAGATCGAAAGTGCCTGCGCCCAGAAATCCCAGATTGAAAGTGCTCCCATCCAGCCAGAGCCCAAATCGAAGACTCAATCTGCAGGTAAGAAAGGGTAAATTGTCCAACCTTACATTTGCGTAAACGCATTATTACTTGTTGTTACCTTTGACCTGCCATCTTAGACAGGATCGAAAGGCCTGGGTTTGGCACCCAGGTCACATTTCTCGTGTGCTAACATTTGCTGCAGATTTAGCCTGAAGAGACCCCAACAAGTGCAGGATCGAAGGGCCTGGGATTCAATACCCAGGCCCTGCATTTTTGTTTCGCTCACATACTTTTGCAGGTATAACATCCCAGATCGAAGGAGAGCCCTTCTCTGGATCGAACCCATTAGCATGCTGGATCGAAAGAGGCATCTCATCCCTGGATCGAAAGCCATGACCTCCATGATCAAAGGGCAATCCTCTTCCCTGGATCGAAGGCTACTCACGCCTTACTGTCTGGCCCAATCGAAAGGACCAGGACCCTCTCTGGACCGAAGCAGTCCATTCCCTCCCTGGGTCGAAACTCCTTTTTTCCCTGGATCGAAGGATCCCTCCTGCACTTTATTTTTTTGTTTTTATTCTCATAGACTTCTTTTTATCTTTTAATTAACATTAAAATATAAAAAAATCACAGAAAAAACATTAGGTTAGTTTTTTATTCAAATTAATTTTGTAAATAAATAAATTAATTATTTTAACTTCATTTTATCAATTTAAAATAAACTAGGCTTAGGAGTATTTAATTCAAATATCTTCTTAATCAAAAACAACAAAAAGAGTTCTTATTCTTAGGATTTTTTTAGATTCACGCGCGTTTATTTTACTGGGATGTAATAGCTTAAACTAAGACCTTCTTTTACTTTACTGTTTTTATTTCCCCCAATATTTTTGGACATGTAAATAATCCCCCTCCCCGAAAGCCTTGTAATAGCGTTTGATTTACAATTCCCGCACTTTAAATTCCTGTACATATATTAACTGCTTAGATGTATGCTAACTAGGATTGTATGACAAGATTAACTCTTAAACTTAAAAATCAACAATAGCTCACCATGACATGCAAGAGTAAAATAACTGAAAATTGACACACTTGCACATGCCACTCTTAGGGTACACCTCACTTGGTTGCCTCGAACGTGGTCATTAAGTATAGGATGTTTTAGAGGTCGTCCTTTGTCCCAAGATCATAAGCTGCCTCGGAATGGTCGCCTCGATAAAAATGATCTAAGACATTAGGATTACCACTAAAACGTCCTAACGTTGCTTTAGTGACCACATGTCCCTAATAATCGAATTGACCCGAATAACTCCAACGACGGTGCTACCTACTTCTCAATAGTGGGATAGTACTGTCTAAAGGACTCTTACACAGCTTAATTCCTTAGAGTAGGTAGATTTCTCCTAGGTACTTGCTCTCTCAAACAAACAAAAACATCTTTTTCACACCTACACTCTCAAAAAGTTTTTTCGAACGAATATTTCATACACTCTTGAGGACAGATACAAGAGTTACCTAGAAATTTTTCAAATGAAACTTTTTCAAAACCCACATACACTTGAAAAGCAAATCGTTTTTGAAAACATAAGAGCAAGTACCTAAGAGCCCGTGGATAACCACGGATAGAAAGGGTGCTAACACCTTCCCTTTCTATAAATCTACCTCCCGAACCGAGAGACATCTCAAAAAAGGAATTTTGCTGTGCTTTTGTACTTTCCATGTTGGAGAACATAAAAGACGGTGGCGACTCTTACTTAACGCGACATTTCGCGAACCAGCTAAAAAAAAACAATCAGTTCTATTTCCACCGATCACAGAACTGGCGACTCTGCTGGGGATACTTAAAAGTGAGGTGTACCTTAGGATTAGACCACTCTTGTGTTTTCAATTGCTTGTTTTAAAATTGTGGGCCTGTCTTGGAAGTTTCATAGATCCTAACCCTGATCTGGGGGATACCTTCTAGAAAGTAGCAACAAACTGTGAGGGAACTGTGCGGGGTATACCGACACGGTTGAAACAGTTTGCTACGTTGATGTGGCACTTTGGTGAGTACCGGTAACCCTTGAGTCAAGTCAAGGAGAGTACGGGGCCGCCGCGTGGTGTCGTGAAGCATCAACTGACCTTAGGAACCTTACTTGACCATCCTGGCCTCTTTAGGGGTAGTGAGATGACTGACTTTGGTGCAGTTCGAAGTTGATTGATACTCGATACTACACTCATTGAGGGTTGTTTTCTTGGAATATTTTGATCGCCAGTCCAGTGGCTAAATCAAAACAATGAACATAGAAAACAACCCAATGATATTGAGCTCCTTAGAATCCGGTTACTTTTGATAGGACAGGTTTTTGAGCCCACCAACTTCAAGAGGGTAGTACCCCAAACTTCATGCTGGCCTAAACTCTAAGGGTTGTTTTGTGTAACTTGTGTGCTTTCAAACTTGACTATTTGCATGCTTGTTATCTAACACATGAGTTTCTTGCAGGGTTTGTTTACAGTCCTTAACCTGGACTCATAACAAGGTTTACTTACATCACTCCACGCATAGCATAACATCATGCCATCATACCATTGCATACATCCTACATAAGGACTAATCCATTTCAAGGATCTCAAGGGTTTGTGATGTAGGTCATGATGAACCAAATGTCTAGCAAGGGGTAAAGGGGATTTATTTTCCTCTAGCCAAGGTTGATAACTTGAGTCAGGGGCTATGACCCACTCGATATGGTGAGCCTTGACTCTTGAAGAAGGACTCTCATCAACATGAAGCCCCTTCCATCAAGCTACAAAATTCAAGTTCTAACAATTTTCTTGTTTGCCCCGCGAGATCCTTGGAAACATTGCATGCATACATACATATCATTGCATTACAGGTACTCCTTTGACAGGTCACTTACCATATTCGCTGTTTATTTCAGCAATGGCTTCCCAACAAGGCAACCAGGATCTTCATGCTCAAGAGACTCGGTTCGGGGAAATCCTCCTAAATCTATCCAAGGGGCAGGAAGAGCTGAGAACACTCCTCATGGGGACTTTGGTCAGGAACAGTCCAGAAGACGATAAAGACGAACGGTTGAAACGTCTGCAAGCTGAGGTAGATACAATGAGAACCCAGATGCTGGGGCAGATGGCTCTCATTCAAGACTTAGCTCAAAGACAAGAAGAGCTCAGGGTTCTCGTCAACCAACTGCGTCGGGATAACCAACTGGGGCAAACATCTAAGGTTGAAGATCAAGTCATCATTCAACCACCTTTGGGGCAAGAAGACAAGGGGAAATTTCCTCAGCTTGCTTCAGGGTCACAAGCCCAGCATCAACCTCACCAAAAGCAACGGGTTGACCGAAGGAAATTTACCAAGCTCAACATGCCGCTGTCTCAAGCTTTACAACACCTGTTAAGATTGAATCTGGTGACATTAAGGGACCCTCCTAAGAATCCCAACACAACCTCCCCAAGGTACAATCCTGATGCAAGGTGTGCATACCATTCTGACAGTCCTGGACATGACATCGACGACTGTCGGACTTTGAAGAACAAAATTCAAGACCTGATTGATGAGGGAGCAGTGAAATTCACCCCAGATGGTCAGGTCGAGTTCTTCTACTATCCCTGCGAGATTCACCATTTGAAGTGACAAGTCCGGAGACTAGAAGACTTTTTGTTCATTCGAATGTTCAAGTTGTATTTTCTTTGTTTATACAAACAATTATTGTCATAGCAAACTTTATTACTTTATCAATGCACCGCATATGTCTGTTTTGAATCAATATATTCGCATTCGCTATATTCAAAATTGCTTTCATTTTTTGTGATGTTCAACGCTCGATTAATAATTCTAAGCCTCTTGAGGGAGGATGAAGAAAACGATACCATAATCTACAGTATGCTTTTGAACAGACCCCGCTGATGAGGTACAGGCATTGTTTCAATTCCTAAACACTGGAGTTATAAGGAAGATAATCCCTCGTCAACCCCCTTTGAGCCAAAGAAGTAGGAGTTTTTCTTTTCGAAAATTAAAACCCTTAATTATAACCCGGGGCAGGGTAGTTCTCTCAGTTGATCCAAGTACACAGCGAATAGCACCAAAGAAGTCCTTACAAAGCAAAAGACAGTGATGGTTCCGAACAATCGTAAAGACAGGCAGTCATTACCAAAAAAAAATAAAAGCCCATTAAGTCAAAACCTATGATGGAGACTTACAAAACTGGGGCATCCCGCTGACTGTAATCGCAAAAGAAACAGTTCAGGCAAAAAAAACAGGGATAACGAAATCAAAAAAGAAAGAAAGAGGCCATACAAACCCTCGACAAAAGGAAATGACTGCCTATTCAAAATAAACTGTCAACATCCGAACTATCACCGGAATATCAAGGCAAAGACTCAAACAAGGTCTAATGCACGATTAGCTGAGTTTAGGTTTGAAGAACATCACGAAGAACGGGTGGGTACAAATAAAATTTGAGCCTTTATCCTTTGTTTCTTAAACCGTGAACCGGGCCACGCTATAACCCTCAAAAGTCCTAGCTGAAGCAGGGGTTAATTCGAAAGCATACTGTTACAAAGGTATCCTGACTCCTTAAGGCTTGCGGTAAAATAACGAGTTGACATCACAGTTTACAAAAAATTCACTTGTTTTTATAAAAAAAAATGCATTTTCAAAAACTTCAAGACAGACATAAGCTTTGCATTCTTGATATAACACTGTTTGCATATGACTATTTGTTCGAACAACAGAGAAATTCGCACGACGAATATCTAAGTGAACAAAAGTACTTCCAACCAAGGGGCAGACATGATCATGGTCTATCATCTGGGGCAGTTAAGTCAAGATTCAGAGAATCTCTCAAAAAGCCAACCAACTTGGGGAAAATCTCCATCTGGATCACTTGGAGCATTGGACGATCAAATGAAGATCTTCTGGTAGTAGGGCAACACAACACTACTGACAGGGGCACCTCCCTACATCCTAAGAGCACGGACATAGTCGAAAAAATATTGCGCATAATCAAAGACCCGCTAGGTTGACGCACCTAGGCAAAAATAAGGGCTTCCCGGCGAACCAAAAGGGTTCGGGCAAAATAAGGGATGAAAATGAAAAAAATATGTACACCCGGCAAGTCGAAAACCTGAAAAGGCGGCTTGGGCAAAAATGGGTATCCCGGTGGACTGAAAACCCGAAAGGGCGGCCCAGGCAAAAGTTAGGGATCAAAAGCGTACGACTATGTCCCGGCATCCCGTCACTTGTCTACTAGAAGAAGATTTGTCAATCAAGACCTCCACAGGTACCTTCTCCCGCAAAAATTGGGGCAATAAGAACTGTCTAAGCGATCTGGCTGCTCTGTCAACCAAGGTACCAAAGTAGGTTCAGCTGAAGAACATGATCAAGACACCTTCACTCCCCGCAGAGTAAGACAAGATTCAGCAACACTCTCCCCCGAGCAGAGTTGGTCTCCAATCATCCCCGAAAAGGCACAGTATCTCCAGTAAGTCAGCGATACTCTCCCCAAGCAGAGTTAGTCTACTGTCAGCCTTAAGGAAGTTGGGTATCCCCAGAAAATCTCAACATTCCCCAGCGGAGTATGCAGATATTCCTTAACAAGCATCCCCGGCAGTCTTAATATAAGATTGTTCCCCGGCGGAATCCAGACACCCAGTGGAGCCACTCCCCAGTACAATCTCAAAAGTCTCCCCAGGAGAGTTGAACCATCTCCCCAGTAGATTCTGGAAGCTTATCCCCAGTAGATTCTGGAAGCTTGTCCCCTGCAGAATATGAACGTGTCTCCCCGGCTTTATTCAAAGGTTATTCTCCACCAGAGCTTATAACTGGGTTATCCTCAGCCAATTACCACGGAAAGATCGTCCTCGGCGAGGTTCTTCCTATCCCCCAGCGGAGTTCATCAATTCCCCAGCATAACAGATCAATTGGAATCCCCAGCGGAGTTCTCATCAAAACCTCAGCGAAGTATCTCTCCCCACAGAGTAATTCCCCGCAGAGTAATCTCTCCAACAAGTTTATTCCCCAACAGAGTCATCTTCTCCTACCTGTTTATTCTTACAATCAACATACCCAGCGGAAACGAAGAACTCTACTCTTCGACATCAGCCCAGGATTCAACTTCCCGACATTCGTCAAGGATTTATTTTCCTAGACAAAAATATATTCATAAACATATCACATTTCATACATCCTGCTCACATACATCACAATATACATATAACACAATCTCGTTTATTTTGAGAACATCATGACACCATACATTTCATACATCATGACATTGCATACAACTGACGTTTTTCCTTTTCAGGAAAAAGGTCAATCCAAAGATAATTACTATCAACTGTCGCAATTCCAGATTCGATTCCTGTATCCAGCCAGGGCATATCTGTGAGTAGATTCGATTCCTGTATCCAGCCAGGGCATATCTGCATGAAGAGTTTAGAGATTCGATTCCTGTATCCAGCCAGGGCATATCTGTAGACGACAAATTCCAGATTTGATTCCTGTATCCAGCCAGGGCATATCTGTGAGTAGATTCAATTCCTGTATCCAGCCAGGGCATATCTGCATGAAGAGTTTAGAGATTCGATTCCTGTATCCAGCCAGGGCAAATCTGTAGACGACAAATTCCAGATTCGATTCCTGTATCCAGCCAGGGCATATCTGTGAGTAGATTCGACTCCTGTATCTAGCCAGGGCATATCTGAAGAGTTTGAAGATTCGATACCTGTATCCAGCCAGGGCATATCTGTAGATGACTAATTCCATATTCGATTCCTGTATCTAGCCAGGGCATATCTGAAGAGTTTGAAGATTCGATACCTGTATCCAGCCAGGGCATAT
This sequence comes from Vicia faba, assembly GCA_948472305.1. Classification (NCBI taxonomy): domain Eukaryota; kingdom Viridiplantae; phylum Streptophyta; class Magnoliopsida; order Fabales; family Fabaceae; genus Vicia; species Vicia faba. The sequence continues at coordinate 1,127,724,539 of OX451736.1, forward strand.
CTGTAGATGACTAATTCCAGATTCGATTCCTGTATCTAGCCAGGGCATATCTGAAGAGTTTGAAGATTCGATACCTGTATCCAGCCAGGGCATATCTGTAGATGACTAATTCCAGATTCGATTCCTGTATCTAGCCAGGGCATATCTGAAGAGTTTGAAGATTCGATACCTGTATCCAGCCAGGGCATATCTGTAGATGACTAATTCCAGATTCGATTCCTGTATCTAGCCAGGGCATATCTGAAGAGTTTGAAGATTCGATACCTGTATCCAGCCAGGGTATATCTGTAGATGACTAATTCCAGATTCGATTCCTGTATCTAGCCAGGGCATATCTGAAGAGTTTGAAGATTCGATACCTGTATCCAGCCAGGGCATATCTGTAGATGACTAATTCCAGTTTCGATTCCTGTATCTAGCCAGGGCATATATGAAGAGTTTGAAGATTCGACACCTGTATCCAGCCAGGGCATATCTGTAGATGACTAATTCCAGATTCGATTCCTGTATCTAGCCAGGGCATATCTGTGAGTGGTTGATTGTAGATTCGATACCTGTATCCAGCCAGGGCATGTCTGCATGAAGAGTTTAGAGATTCGATTCCAGTATCCAGCCAGGGCATGTCTGTAGACGACAATTCCAGATTCGATTCCTGTATCTAGCCAGGGCATATCTGTGAGTAACTGATTGTATATTCGATTTCTGTATCCAGCCAGGGCATGTCTGCATGAAGAGTTTAGAGATTCGATTCCTGTATCCAGCCAGGGCATGTCTGTAGACGACAATTCCAGATTCGATTCCTGTATATAGCCAGGGCATATCTGTGAGTAACTGATTGTAGATTCGATTCCTGTATCCAGCCAGGGCATGTCTGCATGAAGAGTTTAGAGATTCGATTCCTGTATCTAGCCAGGGCATATCTGTAGACGAAGAATTCCAGATTCGATTCTTGTATCTAGCCAGGGCATATCTGTGAGTAATTGATTGTAGATTCGATACCTGTATCCAGCCAGGGCACGTCTGCATGAAGAGTTTAGAGATTCGATTCCTGTATCCAGCCAGGGCATATCTGTAGACGAAGAATTCCAAATTCGATTCCTGTATCCAGCCAGGGCATATCTGTGAGTGACTGATTGTAGATTCGATACCTGTATCCAGCCAGGGCATGTCTGCATGAAGAATTTAGAGATTCAATTCCTGTATCCAGCCAGGGCACGTCTGTAAGCAACCTTTTGAAGTTCCGGATTCGATTCCTGTATCTAGCCAGGGCACATCTGTGAGCAATTGATTGTGGATTTGATACCTGTATCCAGCCAGGGCATATCTACATGAAGAGTTTGAAGATCAACACCTGTAACAGGACAGAAAACCATCTTCCTTTCTCAAAATACGCAAGTTCTCGTTAAGGAATCTCTTATGCGATCGACACCTCAGATGGCATCTATAAGCCCATCCTCCTACCAACCATCTCCAAATGGCATCTGTAAGCCCATTCCCGACGTCACAATGTTGATACTACACCATGCGAGTGAAAATTTCTGGGCACTCTAGTGTTCAATTATCTTCCACCTTCGGATCGCGAAAGGCTAGAAAGCCAATCTATATCCTCAGGTTTAAGAAAATTGAACAGGGGCAACTGTTGCACCCCAAAATTTACCCTCTCATGTTTTCCAAAGTCTTCCCCCTGCCTGGTTGATCACAAACTCTTGCCTAAGGAAAAAGAAGATTTTTGAGTGGTACTTCAAATACCTTTCGATTGGAATTCTGAAGGAGTATTTCGGTTGGCATTCTGAAGGAGTACTTTGATTGGTAGTATGGACAAGCATTCAATTGGAATTATGTCAAGGCAATGTCGACAGGCATGTCAACCATGTCCTTCATTTGGCGTGAACAACACCTTTTGATTGGCCTGTCAGCAGGGCATTTCGATTGGAATCCTTCGATTGATATTTAGGCCAGGCCCATTCAAAGGGTACGCAGGGAGTCCATTCGAAAGAGGCAAATCAGGACTAATCGAAGAGCATGGCCTGAAAGCACTCGAAATCCAAGCGTCCAGGTTCATTCAAGGGACACGAATGTTTCAAAAAAGGAAATGATTTAATGTGTTTGATTTTTGTCCAGAGCGTTAAAGGCCTATCTTAATGGTTGTCCCTTGCCATTTTCGTGCACTCCCACACTCCTATAAATAGGAGGCCAGTGACACATTACAAGACACACAAAAAAATTACACTAAAATCATAGAACGAAAATTATACACACTTCTTCAAAAAATCTACAGGAGAACAAAACATTGGAGAGACGCTGCCCAGAATTTTCCAAGCCAAAGCAGTCCCTCAGATCGAAGGTGCCTACGCCCAGAAGCCCTCAAATCAAAAGTGCCTGCACCCAGAAGTGCCCAGATCGAAAGTGCCTGCGCCCAAAAATCCCAGATTGAAAGTGCTCCCATCCAGCAAGTGCCCAAATCGAAGACTCAATCTGCAGGTAAGAAAGGGTAAATTGTCCAACCTTACATTTGCGTAAACACATTATTACTTGTTGTTACCTTTGACCTGCCATCTTAGACAGGATCGAAAGGCCTGGGTTTGGCACCCAGGTCACATTTCTCGTGTGCTAACATTTGCTGCAAATTTAGCCTAAAGCGACCCCAACAAGTGCAGGATCGAAGGGCCTGGGATTCAATACCCAGGCCCTGCATTTTTGTTTCGCTCACATACTTTTGCAGGTATAACATCCCAGATCGAAGGGGAGCCCTTCTCTGGATCGAACCCATTAGCATGCTGGATCGAAAGAGGCATCTCATCCCTGGATCGAAAGCCATGACCTCCATGATCGAAGGGCAATCCTCTTCCCTGGATCGAAGGCTACTCACGCCTTACTGTCTGGCCCAATCGAAAGGACCAGGACCCTCTCTGGGCCGAAGCAGTCCATTCCCTCCTTGGGTCGAAACTCCTTTTTTCCCTGGATCGAAGGATCCCTCCTGCACTTTATTTTTTTGTTTTTATTTTCATAGACTTCTTTTTATCTTTTAATTAACATTAAAATAAAAAAAAATCACAAAAAAAACATTAAGTTAGTTTTTTATTCAAATTAATTTTGTAAATAAATAAATTAATTATTTTAACTTCATTTTATCAATTTAAAATAAACTAGGCTTAGGAGTATTTAATTCAAATATCTTCTTAATCAAAAACAACAAAAAGAGTTCTTATTCTTAGGATTTTTTTTAGATTCACGCACGTTTATTTTACTGGGATGTAATAGCTTAAACTAAGACCTTCTTTTACTTTACTGTTTTTATTTCCCCCAATATTTTTGGACATGTAAATAATCCCCCTCCCCGAAAGCCTTGTAATAGCGTAGGATTTACAATTCCCGCACTTTAAATTCCTGTACATATATTAACTGCTTAGATGTATGCTAACTAGGATTGTATGACAATATTAACTCTTAAACTTAAAAATCAATAATAGCTCACCATGACATGCAAGAGTAAAATAACTTAGAATTGACACACTTGCACATGCCACTCTTAGGGTACACCTCACTTGGTTGCCTCGAACGTGGTCATTAAGTATAGGATGTTTTAGAGGTCGTCCTTTGTCCCAAGATCATAAGCTGCCTCGGAATGGTCGCCTCGATAAAAATGATCTAAGACATTAGGATTACCACTAAAACGTCCTAACGTTGCTTTAGTGACCACATGTCCCTAATAATCGAATTGACCCGAATAACTCCAACGACGGTGCTACCTACTTCTCAATAGTGGGATAGTACTGTCTAAAGGACTCTTACACAGCTTAATTCCTTAGAGTAGGTAGATTTCTCCTAGGTACTTGCTCTCTCAAACAAACAAAAACATCTTTTTCACACCTACACTTTCAAAAAGTTTTTTCGAACGAATATTTCATACACTCTTGAGGACAGATACAAGAGTTACCTAGAAATTTTTCAAATGAAACTTTTTCAAAACCCACATACACTTGAAAAGCAAACCATTTTTGAAAACATAAGAGCAAGTACCTAAGAGCCCGTGGATAACCACTGATAGAAAGGGTGCTAACACCTTCCCTTTCTATAAATCTACCTCCCGAACCGAGAGACATCTCAAAAAAAGGAATTTTGCTGTGCTTTTGTCCTTTCCATGTTGGAGAACATAAAAGACGGCGGCGACTCTTGCTTACCGCGACATTTCGCGAACCAGCTAAAAAAACAGTCAGTTCTATTTCCACCGATCACAGAACTGGCGACTCTGCTGAGGATACTTAAAAGTGAGGTGTACCTTAGGATTAGACCACTCTTGTGTTTTCAATTGCTTGTTTTAAAATTGTGGGCCTGTCTTGGAAGTTTCATAGATCCTAACCCTGATCTGGGGGATACCTTCTAGAAAGTAGCAACAAACTGTGAGGGAACTGTGCGGGGTATACCGACACGGTTGAAACAGTTTGCTACGTTGATGTGGCACTTTGGTGAGTACCGGTAACCCTTGAGTCAAGTCAAGGAGAGTACGGGGCCGCCGCGTGGTGTCGTGAAGCATCAACTGACCTTAGGAACCTTACTTGACCATCCTGGCCTCTTTAGGGGTAGTGAGATGACTGACTTTGGTGCAGTCCGAAGTTGGTTGATACTCGATACTACACTCATTGAGGGTTGTTTTCTTGGAATATTTTGATCGCCAGTCCAGTGGCTAAATCAAAACAATGAACATAGAAAACAACCCAATGATATTGAGCTCCTTAGAACCCGGTTACTTTTGATAGGACAGGTTTTTGAGCCCACCAACTTCAAGAGGGTAGTACCCCAAACTTCATGCTAGCCTAAACTCTAAGGGTTGTTTTGTGTGACTTGTGTGCTTTCAAACTTGACTATTTGCATGCTTGTTATCTAACACATGAGTTTCTTGCAGGGTTTGTTTACAGTCCTTAACCTGGACTCATAACAGGGTTTACTTACATCACTCCATGCATAGCATAACATCATGCCATCATACCATTGCATACATCCTACATAAGGACTAATCCATTTCAAGGATCTCAAGGGTTTGTGATGCAGGTCATGATGAACCAAATGTCTAGCAAGGGGCAAAGGGGATTTATTTTCCTCTAGCCAAGGTTGATAACTTGAGTCAGGGGCTATGACCCACTCGATATGGTGAGCCTTGACTCTTGAAGAAGGACTCTCATCAACATGAAGCCCCTTCCATCAAGCTACAAAATTCAAGTTCTAACAATTTTCTTGTTTACCCCGTGAGATCCTTGAAAACATTGCATGCATACATACATATCATTGCATTACAGGTACTCCTTTGACAGGTCACTTACCATCTTCGCTGTTTATTTCAGCAATGGCTTCCCAACAAGGCAACCAGGATCTTCATGCTCAAGGAGGCATGATGTATTCAAACTTGGTTTTATTTAATATGACGTGTGTTCCTTTTTTGGTTTGAACAAGTTTAAATCTCCAAATTTCCTTGAAATCATTTGCATATTGCATCTTCATTCATCATAACATCATACAGGTTTCTCATAACAGGTCGCCTTATCCTTCTACTGTTTATTTCAGTGAGATGGATGTTGAACAGACTGTGAAAGATCTTCAGGCGCAGAATGCCCAATTTCAACAAATGCTCATGGCACTGACAAAAGGACAAGAAGAGTTAAAGACTCTGCTGGCCAAATAGAAGAAGAAGAAAACGAAGAAATCAACCGGTGTTGTGATCATGGGTAGGAGGTTTAAAGGATAAGACAGACGAACTTTGGACTTTGCAACATCATCAGGCGAAGGAGATAATCAAACCCAGGAAGTGAAAAACGACCCAGCATCCTAAGAAGAGGAAGAGCCTGATTACTCTGAGGAACAATATCCTTCTGCTGATGATAAATACAAACAGCTAGAGGATCGTTTGAATACTATGGAAATTCAGAGGGTACCCGGTTTGGACTTTGAAGAATTAGGACTCATCTCGGGGGTTGTCATCCCACAAAAATTCAAGGTCCCCACTTTCGCCAAGTACGACGGTGTCTCTTTCCCGAAACTACATCTAAGGTCATACGTTAGATAGATTCAACCCCACACGGCTGACAAGAATCTGTGGGTGCATTTCTTCTAAGAGAGCCTATCTTGGACGCAGTTGGATTGGTTCTATCAATTGGAAGGGACCAATGTTCGCAATTGGGAAGAGTTGGCCGCCGCTTTCTACAAACAGTATCAGTATAATCCTGATTTGGCTCCGACTAGGACGCAGTTACAAAGCATGTCTATGGGAACGGGTGAAGGTTTCAAAACCTATGCTCAAAAATGGAGGGATCTCGCAGGCAGGGTCCAACCCCCTCTATCCGACAGAGACTTAGTGGATATGTTCCTAGGCACCTTGTCAGGACCATTTTTCAATCACCTGATTGGGAGTCCCTCAGATGGGTTCACTGAATTAATTATGACTGGTGAGCGGGTTGAGGCCGGCATAAAAAGCGGAAAAATTCAAAGAGATGCATCCTTGAGTATGGTGAAGAAGCCCTTTGTTGGAAAGAAGGAGGTCAGTTCTGCATATGATTATAGAAGTCAAAACAAAACCGACCGTCGTCCGGCAGTAGGGGACGTCATCATTTCTAACCCTGCGCCAAATCAGCAGCGAAATTATCAGCGCAAACCAGAAGCGCCCATGAGACAATTTACCTGGATTAACATGACCATATCTCAAGTTTTGCCACACCTTCTAAAGACCAATCTGGCAACTTTAAAGGAAGCTACCAAGAATCCCAATACTGCTTCTCGTCGCTACAACCCGAACGCCCGATGTGCCTATCATTCTGAAAGCCCGGGGCACGATACAAATGATTGTTGGGCCTTAAAGAACAAGGTGCAAGACCTTATCGATGAAAAAGAGGTTGAATTTGATCCCCCAGAAATGCCTAATGTAATAACAGCGCCAATGCCCAGACATGGCCAAGGTATCAACGCCATTGACGATGATCATTTTGTTTCCTCTGTGAATGACTTAGTTACTCCTCTGTTAACCATTAATCAGAATCTACTGCAAGCCGGCCTGTTCCCAGGCTGCGATGAATATTGTCACTTATGCAAGTCTCTACCGAACGACTGTTTGTTACTAAAGATAGGCGTCCACCGCCTGATGACTAGCAAAGAAATCCTATTTGAAAAGCTACCTCTTATTAAAAGTTCTTATCAAGATGTTTCGATAATCACCATTTCCGACAATCCTCCCAGGGTCTCCACCAAAAGACCCGTCAGGATTACATCTGTTCCCAGATCTGCACCTTTAATTATCACTATGCCAAGACCAATATCATACTCCTCGGATAAAGCTGTTCCCTGGAGTTATGGGGATGACGTTTATTACTATGGCGTCAAGCAAGATCAGTTGGCTGTTAAATACGAAGTTGCGAGAGATATTGATCCTGATATCGGTAACATCACTGGGACCAGCAAAATAACAAGAAGTGGAAGAGTCTTCTCACCTAAGATTTCTCCAAAGACCGTTGTTACTCCTGTGATCATTCCTACTGCCACTCCTACCGACACTCCCAATGATACTCCTACTGTTATCCCTGCTGCCGATACAAGGGGAAAAGAGGCTTTGAATGAGTTTGTCCAAGCAAGAGAGCGTCCCAAGATCATCCTTGAAGCTTCTAGAAAAGAAATAGAAGAAATCCTGAAGATAATCAAGAAAAGTGACTACAAGATTGTAGAACAATTGGGGAAGACCCCCTCAAAGATAGCATTGTTGTCCTTACTTTTGTGTTCTGGAACTCACACCAAAGCCTTGGTAAAGTTTCTTAAGACCGCCCACGTGCCCCAAGAGACCTCCATCGACCAATTTGAAAACTGTGTGGCCAGTCTAACTGCTGATAATGGATTGGGCTTTTCCGATGCTGATTTAACCTCTAAGGGAAGGAAGCACAATGATGCCTTACATATTTCCATTGAATGCAGGGGTACCACACTTGCCCACGTTCTGGTGGATACTGGCTCATCATTGAATGTCTTGCCCAAAAATGCTCTCGACCGACTGAATTGCGAGGGGCTCATCTTGAAACCAAGCAACATCATAGTGAGGGCCTTTGATGGCTCCAAGAGGACAGTGCACGGAGAAGTTAATATCCCCATAAAAATTGGGACTCAAACTTTTGACTCAATTTTCTATGTGATGGACACCCGCCCTTCATACTCTTGTCTATTGGGTCGACCCTGGATCCATGGTGCTGGTGCCGTCACTTCTACCCTACACCAAATGCTGAAATACCCGATCAGAGGAAAGATTGTCACAGTTCACAGAGAGGAGGAGTACATGGTTAGTCATCTGAACTCTTTCAAGTATGTTGAAATGGATGGTGAGTTCATAGAGACTCCCTGTCAGAACTTTGAGGAGGTTCCAGCAACGGTCGCGGAAACCAAGTCTACTCCAAAGGTCCCGAAGATTACCAGACCTCCACTGAAGATGGCCTCTTTGAAAGATGCTCGAGCAGTAGTTAAAGAAGGAGGATGTACTATCTGGGGTCAGCTTCCAGATATACCCTACAAGTCCGACAAATTTGGGTTGGGGTTCACTTCAGAGGCCCAAAGAGCTGTTCGACCTTCTCACGCTGGGGGACCACCTCTGCGTATCAATAATCAAGGAGTCAATGCAATAGAAGACAATGATGGCAGCTGTGACATGGACGGATGGATTTTTCCAACCATCGGCGGAGGGCTCAACAATTGGGAGGCCAAAGATTTCATTCCTATTACTTTTATTCAAGAGTAATTGTCCTTTAATATTTTCAGGCTTGTAATATTTAAACAATTCATACTTTTTAAAAACCTTGTGTCTTACCCGAGGCACAACGGTCCATTTGTGAGGGTTGTCACTTCATTCTCATATGTCATTAATGAATCATGGATGTTTCTGCATCAAATGTTGTTTTCTTTGTCTTTTGTTTCTTACATTTTATTTCTTTCAAAGGTAGCTATGCTCTTACACACACTCACATATTAAAAATGCATATCTACATCCACTAAGGATCCCATGGGTAACAGTTCTGCTATGGCCAATTATGACTTTGAAAATCCGATCTACCAGGCCGATGACGAAAGTGAGGAAGATTATGAAGTGCCAAGGGAGTTGGCCAGGTTGTTGCAATAGGAAGAAAGGACCTTTCAGCCACACGAAGATCCGGTCGAAACAGTTAACTTGGGAACTGAGGAAGACAAGAAGGAGGTCAAGGTGGGTGCCAATTTGGAACCCAGTGTCAAGGAGCGCCTGATTCAGTTATTACACGACTATGTTGAGATCTTTGCCTGGTCATATGAAGACATGCTGGGACTTGATGCAGACATTGTGGTACATTGTCTGCCTACAAAAGAAGATTGTCCCCCAGTAAAGCAAAAGGTTCATCGCATGAGGCCCGATATGTCGGAAAAGGTCAAAGCAGAAGTCATGAAGCAATTCAATGCCGGATTTTTGGCTGTCACCTCTTATCCCCAATGGGTGGCCAATGTTGTTCCTGTACCCAAGAAAGACGGTAAAGTGCAAATGTGTGTGGACTACAGAGATTTAAATAGGGCAAGCCCCAAAGATGATTTCCCACTTCCCCACATCGACATTCTAGTTGACAATACGGCATAACACAAAGTGTTTTCCTTCATGGACGGTTTCTCAGGCTACAACCAAATCAAAATGGCGCCTGAAGATATGGAGAAAACGACCTTTGTTAAACAGTGGGGCACATTTTGCTATAAGGTCATGCCATTCGGACTGAAGAATGTTGGGGAAACTTATCAGCGCACCATGGTAGCTTTATTTCATGACATGATACATCATGAGATAGAGGTCTACGTGGACGATATGATAGCCAGATCACAGACGGAAGAAGAGCACCTTGATCACTTACAAAAGCTATTTGAGAGGCTGATGAAGTACAAGTTGAGATTAAATCCAAACAAGTGCACGTTCGGAGCACAGTCTGGTAAACTCTTAGGCTTTATCGTCAGCAACAAGGGTATTGAGGTTGACCCTTCCAAGGTTAAAGCGATACAAGAGATGCCATCTCCTTGTACTGAAAAGGAAGTCAGAGGATTCTTGGGACGTCTGAATTACATAACCAGGTTTATTTCTCACCTGACAGCTACTTATGAGCCAATCTTCAAACTCTTGAAGAAAGATCAAGTAGTCAAATGGAATGACGAATTCCAAGTTTCTTTTGACAAAATCAAAGAATACCTACAAGAGCCTCCTGTGTTGCTTCCACCTGTCGAGGGAAGGCCATTGATCTTATATCTAACTATTTTAGAAAACTCAATGGGGTGTGTGCTGGGGCAGCATGACGAGTCTGGCCGAAAAGAGCATGCTATTTATTACATGAGCAAAAAGTTTACCGACTGTGAAACGAGATATTCACTGCTCGAGAAAACTTGCTGTGCTCTGGCATGGGCTGCTCGCCGGCTGAGACAGTATATGTTGACTCATACTACTCTGTTGATATCTAAAATGGATCCGATAAAGTACATCTTCGAGAAGCCCGCTCTTTCTGGGAGAATAGCGAGATGGCAGATGATCCTGACAAAATATGACAAACAATATACTACCCAGAAAGCTATAAAGGGTAGTGTATTGGCTGATCACCTCGCTCACCAAGCTGTGGAAGACTATCAGTCCCTAAAGTTTGAGTTCCCAGATGAAGACATCATGACATTAGACAACTGTGAAGAAATCAGGCCATATGACGGACCTGAACAAAGATCCCGATGGACCCTGTTCTTTGATGGGGCATCCAATGCACTTGGAAATGGTATCAGTGCTGTACTCATATCTCCAGAAGGATGTCATACTCCCTTCACTTCCAGACTTTGCTTCAACTGTACAAACAACATGGCAGAATACGAAGCATGCATCTTCGGTCACAAAGCTGCTATAGACTTGGGGATCAAATACTTGGATGTATTTGGAGATTCAACTTTGGTTATTAGTCAGGTCAAAGGGGAATGGGACACCAAACACCCAAACCTTATCCCTTATAAAGAACATGTGTTGACATTGTTGCCGCATTTCTAGAAGATTACCTTCGAGCATTTCCTGCGAGAAGAAAATCAGCTAGCAGACGCATTAGCTACAATGTCATCTATGTTTAAACTTAATTGGGATAATGAGGCTCCTCAAATCACCATTGAGCGGATGGATGAACCATCCTACTATCACGAGGTCGGTACTGAAGAAGTAGTGGATCGACCTTGGTTCCACGAAGTTAAAAGGTATCTCGAGTCTCAGGAATATCCAGAAGGAGCTTCGGTGAATGACAAGAAGTTCCTAAGAAGATTCTCGGCTAAATTCTTCCTTAGTAACGACATTTTGTACAAATGCAGTCATGACTCTGTGTTGCTTCTGTGCGTAGACAAGGCTGAGGCTGAAAGAATCATGGTTGAATTACACGAAGGCACTTTTGGCACCCATTCCAGTGGGCATACAATGGCAAAGAAAATCCTACGGGCAGGCTATTATTGGTCTACCATGGAGGCAGATTGCTACCAACACTCTCGAACTTGCCATAAATGTCAGGTTTATGCGGATAAAGTACACGTACCTCCAGTTCCTCTAAACATCTTGACGGCTCCTTTGCCCTTTGCTATGTGGGGAATCGATATGATTTGGGAAATCAAGCAAACGACCTCCAATGGACACCGCTTAATCTTAGTAGCCATCGACTATTTTATAAAGTGAGTTGAGGCAGCTTCCTTTGCTTCCGTTACCAAGAATGTGGTCGCCCAGTTAATCAAACAGAATCTCATCTGTCGGTACGGTATCCTAGAGAGAATCCTCACTGATAATGGTACGAAACTAAACAATACTATGATCACCGCCTTGCGCGAGCAATTCAAGATTCAGCATCACAATTCTTCCCCTTATCGGCCAAAGATGAATGGTCCTGTCGAAGCTGCAAATAAAAACATTAAGAAGATCATACAGAAAATGACAGTCACATACAAAGACTGGCACGATATGTTACCATTCGCTCTCCACGGGTATCGTACCACAGCTCGCACATCAACTGGGACAACACCCTATTCTCTGGTATACGGCATGGAGGCTGTCTTGCCTATTGAGGTCCAGATCCCCTCTCTAAGAATCATGATGGATGCTGGTTTGAATGAAGAATATTGGATCCAGACTCGGTTTGACCACCTAAACTTGATTAATGAGAAGAGGCTTACAACTATCTGTCATGGTCAGATGTACCAAAAACGCATGATCAAAGATTTTAATAAAAAGGTCAAACGTCAGGTATATCGGGTCGGTGACTTAGTAATCAAGCATATCATTTTGCCACAAGGTGATCCCAGGGGCAAATGGACCCCTACATACGAAGGGCCATTTGTAATTAAAAGCATATTCTCTGGTGGAGCAATGATCTTGACCACTATGGATGGTGACGACCTTCCTCACCCTGTCAACGCAGACATAGTTAAAAGATACTACGTATGATAAAAGACCCGCTAGGTTGACTGGCCTAGGAAAAAATAAGGGCTTCCCGGCGAACCAAAAGGGTTCGGGCAAAAATAAGGGATGAAAATAAAAAAATCTGTATACCCGGCAAGTCGAAAACCCGAAAGGGCATCTTGGGCAAAAAAGGGTATCCCGGTGGGCTAAAAACCCGAGAGGGTAGTCCAGGCAAAAGTTAGGGATTAAAGCGTATGAGTATGTCTCGTTGGATCATCTGACAAACAATCTTCAGCGTCGATCAATCAACTCAAACAACTCTAAATTAATCCAATCAACTTCACCGAGGCGACAAGTGGACAAGATATTCATAGACATAAAGACTATAGCAGAATGGGAACCCCATGAGACTATTTCACATAGCTATCTTTTCTTTGTATCAATTTTCATTTTTTTAAGATAACATTCTCTCGCTAGAATGCTCATCTCATTGTACAAAATACTTTTTCAAGTTAATACAAAGATATCCCTTTGGAAGTGCAAAACCATTTGTTTTCTTTTTTATCTGTTTGTGTCTTGTTTACAAAAACGTCCAATGATTTATTTTTGAGCATATGCATTGGAACGTGATTACTGTTACAAATAAAAAAAAAACGGAAAGACAATTACTAATGACTTTGATAAATAGGATAATATTTATAAGCCATTCCATAAGATCCCCGCAAGCACCTTTTTCAGCAGGAGCGGAAGCAAATACATCCTACCACAAAATCGCTAACATATCCCCAGTATGCAGCCTGTTGGTATCAAGCGGTCTCATATTCCTGACAGAGCAAAAAACTTCCAACTACCGCTCCATAGGTTCTCCAGTAAGTTGCCCAGCTTCTCAGATTTCCCCAGCAGAATTTCACGAAGTCTACAAGCGATGTCCGACATTTCCCTTCTACAACAAAGTTTACATTTGGAAACTCACCCATCAGTGCTTCAGAAGGGATTTATTTTCCCCGCTTCCAGTAACACTGCGGCATAAACAATATTTAATTCCATACATTTGCATCCATACGTCATAACATTGACAACCCAAGTACATACAGTGCAATCTCATTAATTTTGAGAGGAAAATATAACCCCATGCATCACATACATCATAACATTGCATACAATTAACTCTTCACCTTTTGCAGGAAAGAGTCATTTGACAGGAAATCATCATCAACAAATTTCCAACAGACCAAGATTTTCAACAAGAAAATACTGGTCGACCATCTACATAACAAATTTTTTTTCCAGACTCTTACTGGTTCAGATAAACCTTTCACCGGTCTATTCTGATTCATCTCCAGATTATTTCACTGGTTCAGATAAATCTCTTAATGGTTTATTCTGATTCGTCTCCAGATTATTTCACTGGTTCAGAGAAATATCTCAACGGTTTATTCTGATTCGTCTCCAGATTATTTCACTGGTTCAGATAAATCTCTCAACGGTTTATTCTAATTCGTCTCCAGATTATTTCACTGGTTCAGATAAATCTCTCAACGGTTTATTCTGATTCGTTTCCAGATTTTTTTACTGGTTCAGATAAATCTCTCAACGGTTTATTCTGATTCGTTTCCAGATTTTTACTGGTTTAGATATATCTCTCAACGGTTTATTCTGATTCATCTCCAGATTATTTCACTGGTTCAGATAAATCTCTCAATGGTTTATTCTGATTCGTCTCCAGATTATTTCACTAGTTCAGATAAATTTCTCAATGGTTTATTCTGATTCGTCTCCAGATTATTTCACTGGTTCAGATAAATCTCTCAACGGTTTATCCTGACTCATTTCTAGATTTTCACTGGTTCAGATAAATCTCTCAACGGTTTATCCTGATTCCTATCCAGATTTTTATTGGTTCAGATAAATCCCTCAACGGTTTATTCTGATTCATTTCCAGATTTTTCACTGGTTCAGATAAATCTCTCAATGGTTTATCCTGATTTCTATCCAGATTTTTACTGGTTCAGATAAATCTCTCAACGGTTTATTCTGATTTGTCTCCAGATTTTCACTAGTTCAGATAAATCCCTTAACAGTTTATTCTGATTCGTTCTCTGTTAAGATCGAGTTCAAATTTTACGTCAACAATCGTCTTTGAAGACATCTATAAGCCCATCTCCGAAAATTTTCCTTTGCTTCTCCAAATGGCATCTTTAAGACTATTTCCTTATGCAATCGATCAGTGCATCATCAAGCGCAAATTTCTGGGCACTCTAGTGTTCAATCATCTTCTACTTTCAAGCCGCGAACGATAAACACGTCAATCTCGCTTTTCAAGTTTAAGAAGATTGAACAGGGGCAGCTGTTGTACCCCAAAATTTTCCCTCCCATTTTTCACTCAAGATGCTATCCAAGGGTTTCTCAGACACCTAATTTGGTTCAGAAGTTGATCGGACAGATTCTCTTCCTAGGCAGTAAGTCAAACAATTAGGGTTTGACGTTTGTCAAAGAAAATTGAGTCTTCAGGGTTTCAAATGGTCTTCATAGGTCTTCATGTCTCCTCAAGGTTGTTTAAATCAGTTTTCGAACCTCGCATTGCAAGTTTGCTCAATCAATGGTCCAGGTAACTAAAAACGACTACACTGACTTGAAAATTGCCCTTTTACGAGAACAAATTCAAATGATCGTAACTTCTTCATTATTCAAAATTTTTGAATGGTTTTTCTTGTGTATGATTCCCCTTGATGCCATCTTAAATTCCTCTTCACAAATCAAGAACTGATTACACGTAGAAAACCACCAGAAGTTCGAATGCGTTGAAAGTCACTTCATGAATTTTGACCTAATTTCAAATAACAGTCGTCTGATTTCTAGAATTTTTATTTCTTCAAATTACAAGACCTTGAGACATTTATTTCTTCTCATGGTCATGTGTGATGTCGCTCATGGGTTTATCTTCAAAGAATTGAAGGAAAATTGCGCTTGGAAGACTTTGAAAGTTATCAAATTGTCGCAAGTCATTTGTTTGTTTTCAAAATGTTCTTAATCATCATTGATCTTGGAATTTGTAAAGGTTGACGAGGGTTCTCAAAGCATGATTGTTTAGCAATAAAGTCCCACTATTATCAAGCATGGCGTGCGAGTTTCATTCTGAATGAAAATTCGGTGTGGACAAAAGGCGAAGGTTAGGACTATCATTTAGATGACCATGGCTTTGGGATTAAGTTAACCAAGTTAGAATTTTGAAACATTTATTTTGTTTAGAAGTTTGATTGGAATACGAGACATATTGATTATTCGATCATTTGTGTTTGCTTAAAATCCAAGTTACAAAATCAAGATGTTTTAGTCCAAAACATTCAATTGAGAATTACAAATTTAAATTCAAGTCTTGAACAATAAAATTCATTACAACAAATTTATTCAAAGCCTCATTTTATTATATTAAAAATGGTTTGATTTACAAGTTTTTGTTACAAAGAACTACAAGTTTTTGTCTACAAAGAAAGAACATTTATTTTGTTTCTTCAAACACTGTTGTTTCATATTCAAGTGACCATTCCCATCCTCGCTTGCTATCCACGCCTCATGTTCATGTAACAAAAGAAAAAAGAAGAAGTTAGCAAACAATAAGCATTGAGAAATTCAAGCAAAAATGAGTTCATCATTAGGGTTTTGCAACTTGGAATCAGAATATTTGTTTGTCTTTCATCATAATCCATTTCCCAATTGCAAATCACAAGAAAGTTGCCTTTCTTGGTTCACAAGAAAGGAAACAAATGTACAAGTCAAACTGCCCAACATAAAACAACACACATCATCACAGAAACATGGAAGCATAAGGCAAAGTATAAGAGACAGCAGGCAGCAGGCTGCAATAGCATGCAAGCAAAAACCTGCAACAAAAACAATGCAACAAGCAAGCTACCCAAGTTGCCTAAGGAATGCAAGCAAAAACCTACAACAAAAACAATGCAGCAAGTCCAAGGCTGCCCAAGCAACAACAATATAGCAGCAAGAATAGGCTACAAAACAAACATAGCAAGCAAGTCCAAGGCTGCCCAAGCAACAGAAATATAGCAGCAAGAATAGGCTACGAAACAAACATAGCAAGCAAGTCCAAGGCTGCCCAAATAGCAGCAATATAGTAGCGAGGATAGGCTGCAAAATCAGATGACATACAAGCTAGCATCATCATTTTCCCTATGTTGCAAAACCCTTTAGAATTTGGAGTAAAAAGCAAGTTGCTTTATTTCATGGAAAGATGAAAGAGGAAAGAAGATAGGGACAAGTTAGAAAAGTATCACCTAAACCAAAGAAACTGTCCAAAAACCTGCTACAGCCTGCTAACAATGCTGCAAAAATCAGCCTAACACTTGCTAGGTTATAGTGCCCATAACAGTACAAAGCCTGTCATACCAAGTCCAACCATATAACAAAAATAGCAAAATAGAAACCTGCTACTCAAAGGTTCAAAACTAGCATATCAGAAAATATTCAAACCCACCAATATTCCCCCCAAAACCCACTCTCTTTGGATATAATACAAGGGTTCTGCGTTAACAAAAAGGAGGGAGAAAGCCAAAAACATTACAGAACCAAAGCTCACACCAACCCTTTGTCTCAAATAAACAACAAAAACCAGCAGTTTTTTTCAAGCATATACAGAAGTAAAGCTCATCCAAACCCTTGTCTCAAATCCCAAAATAAACACCATAAAACCAAGAAGAGCCAAACCAAGGCAAGATACAAAGCAGCATATCAAAATACAAAAAAAAAGCAAAATATACAAAAGAGACCAAGAGCAGAACCATCAATCTGATTCCATCAACAACATAACCTCTCTTCAAACACACGAAAATCCCAATATCCATCACCACAATTTGTACCAAACACAAACACATCCAAAAATGCAACAGTCATACACAATCAGAAGAGGAGCCAAAAGCAGGATATTAGAACTTACCTCCAAGGCTGAAAAAGAGGTAACTCATCGCTTGTTCTTACCTTCTCTTACCCTTTTGCAATTGCTGTATCGATCCGATTTTGGGGCTTTAGGGTTTCTCCGGAGATGAGGGTAGCTAGAGATAAGAAAGATAACGGAGAGTGAGATCGACATGCTATTAGAACATAGGGGCATTGAGATAAACAGAGAGATGGCGAAGAGAAGATTAGCGTGAAAATTAGGAAGATAACAGGGAAGGAGGCGCTGCCTCGTTATTGTTTAGGGTTCATGAACCCTTCTACAAACTTTGAAGAAAAAAAAAAGGGCTGGACCTGGGTCTGGCCGGATCCGGTCCAAGCCCAGCCCACTTTTTTTAAGAAAAAAAAACAACATTTACCTTTTTTGTGTAAAACAATTTTTTTAATTTATTTCTTTGGGCTTTGCTGTTTCACAAGTTCTAAGCCCAATCTAATTTTTATTGCATACCCCAATATACTGCTTACACTTTTTGTTTAAATTATGTTTAGCTCTTTATTTTTGTCTATTTATTTTTTCATCAGCTTAGTTAAGTAAGATTAATTAAATAATTATGTTTTGATTAACTAGAATTTTTTAGTTTAGTTCCATAATTAATTTAATAACTCTATTAGTTTAGATTTAGTTTTAATAAATAAAAAATGCAATTTCTAGATTAGTTAATTTTCGTAATTAATTTAATTTAGGACTTTGTAAATAATTTTTACTAATTATTTTGTGCTTAAGCTTTAATTTGCTTATTTAATTTCTAAATAACAAAACCCTAAAAATACATACATTTGATTTATCTCTTAAGCTAATTGATAGAATAGATTTTTCTATCTTTCTTTCCAAACTTTTCGAACAAATAACAAGAATCTTATTTCCTTGATTTGTTAATTAATTTTTATTTTTATGACTTCAATTAATCGCTCAAAATTCGATTTTGTTGTATTGTTTGTTATTTGGACTTGTTAATCGCGTTCGACTCATCCCCATTTGTAAAAAAATTGTACCCCCATTCCCGAAAACTATGTAATAGCGTAGAATTTCAATTTCTACAACTTATTGTTTTCTTTATACTGTATAGTAATTAGGCGTGTATGGCAAGATTTAAAATCAATCGCTAGATAACCTAATTTCAACAAAATAACTTGAAACAAACACTCTTTTTCACATGCGCACCTCTAGGGTAACCTCGCTTGTTGCCTCAGAAACACAACCATGTCCCTCGAATACGGGATGTTTTAGCAATGCCCCTTCGATAAAAAGATCGTGATCTAAACGAGTAACTAAGAGCCCATGGAAAACCATGGATGAAAAGGGTGCTAATACCTTCCCTTTTCATAATCTACCCCCCGAACCCGAGAAATAATCTCGAAAGGTCTTTCCTGTGCTTTTTTACCTTTCCTTTTGGATAAAAGAAAAATTGGTGGTGACTCTTGTTATCCGCACAAATGCGATCAAAATGCAAAACACCAAGTCAGTTCTCCCATCGTATCACACGAGTCAACTTTGTGGAGATACCATCCCAACTCAAAGAGCTAGTGTTAAGAATTTCTAAAACTTCTATGTTCATTAAGAGACATGGTCAACTTCTCAGCCTGGTTACTTCAAACCCTGATGAACAGATGATGAGTGTACTTTTTCAGTTCTTCGATCCCGAGCATCACTGTTTCACTTTTCCAGATTATCAACTGGTACCCACCTTGGAGGAATTCTCTTATCTATTGGGCATATCCATTCTTGAGCAGGTACCCTTCACATGTATGGAAGAAGTTCCTAAGCCAGAAGTCATTGCCTCAGCTTTGCATTTGAAACGGGCCGATGGAGTATCCAATTGGGAAACTTGAAGCAGAGTCGAAGGTTTTCTAGCCAAATTTATGATAGAACAAGCTCAACTATTCTAGGATGATTTGGCTTTTCAGGCTTTTGAAGATGTCTTGGCTCTCCTTATCTATGGTTTAGTTCTCTTCCCTAATCCGGATTCCTTTGTAGATGTGAATGCTATCGAGATTTTCCTTTCTTGCAACCCTGTGCCTACCTTGCTTGGAGATATCTTGCA
This sequence comes from Vicia faba, assembly GCA_948472305.1. Lineage (NCBI taxonomy): Eukaryota > Viridiplantae > Streptophyta > Magnoliopsida > Fabales > Fabaceae > Vicia > Vicia faba. Next base: position 1,127,743,973 of record OX451736.1, read on the forward strand.
CACTCTCTATACTCGTACCATGAGGAGAAGAGGCACTCTTATGTGCTACATGCCATTGTTGTCGAGGTGGTTTATTTCTCACCTCCTTAAGTCTATGCTGAAGAACGAAGAAGGTTTGGGTTGGTCACATAGAATAATGTCACTTGCTCATACGAATATTCTTTGGTGTTCCCGGGCTATGGAAGATGTTGCTGTTATTGACCGTTGTAGGGCGTATCCTAATGTACCATTACTTGGTATCATAGGAGGTATAACTTATAATCCTTGTCTAACTTTGCGACAATTTGGTCGTGCTCGAAGAGATGGTCCCCATAGGTTACTTCTCGAGGATATTGCATTCGACTATGAGGATGATGTTAAGGGGAATCACTGGAGGTTCATACGAGCTTAGGGCATGGTAAATAGATCTGACCCCCATGAGTTGGGACCAAAGACTTCCCTTCCTATGCAGCCTTACCTCCAATGGGTCCGAGCTCGTGCCCATAAGCTTGTGATGCCTTATGCGGCAGTGTTACCGGTGATTGTGGAACCCACTACTGAAGACGGCATTCCTTACACGATTCTCTATCCTTACATACCCACTTATCTTAGGGAGCTACAAAGGTATTGGATTCAACTGAAGAATGAGCGAGATACTTACAGGGAGCAGTTCCACGAGCAAGAGAGGAAGGTTTTGAAGCTCACTAGGCAGCTCGAGGAGGAAAGAGTGCTCAATGACTACATCAGCAAAAAGAGAAAACGTCCATGGGACTTTTGATTTTGCTTTTTAGTTTTAGATTTGTTTTATTTACTTCTTTGTAACGCCTTAAGGGCATTGTTGAACCTTTCAAAGTTAAGCTAATAAAAGTTTGTTTATTTTTGGTTTGCAAATTTAAATTTCCCAAAGTCTTTGAAATCATTACACGCGCATCCCATTATCATGCACATCATCACAAGTACCACTACAGGTTTCTTATCTTCTTCACTGTTTATTTCAGCAGAAATGTATTACGATCAAGCCATCAGAGATCTTCAGGCACAGAACGCCCAATTCTAACAGATGTTCATCAGTTTGGCAAAGGGGCAAGAGGATCTAAAAGCCCTCATTTCGAAAAAGGAAAAGAAGAAGAAGAAGGTCGGTATTCTGAATATGGGCAGAAGGTTTGGAGAAAGGTTGAAGCATCAAACTGATATGACCTCTTCATCCAAAGAAGGGGAGAACCAAGAAGAGTAAAAGGACCCTAGTCCTGCGGTCTCTGATAATGATATTGATTTTGATGATGAGCAATATCCTCTTGCCAAGGATAGGTACAAGCAGCTAGAAGACCGTCTGAGTGCTATGGAAATTCAGAAGATACCTGGTTTGGATTTTGGAGAACTAGGACTGGTATTGGGAGTGGTCATCCCTCAGAAGTTCAAGGCTCCAGTTTTTGCTAAGTATGATGGAGTGTCCTGCCCAAAACTCCATCTCTGCTCTTATGTCAGGAAAATTCAACCCCACACGGCTGATAGAAATGTGTGGGTGCATTTCTTTCAAGATAGTCTGTCAGGGACTCAACTTGAATGGTTCTACCAGTTAGAAGGGGCCAATGTTCGAAACTGGGAAGATCTTGCTGTTGCTTTCTACAACCAGTATCAGTACAATGCCGACCTTGCTCCCACTCGTACTCAACTCTAGAGTATGTCCATGGGTGCAGATGAAGGTTTTAAAGATTACGCTCAGAAATGGAGATATTTGGCTGGCAGAGTTCAACCCTCTTTTTCTGATAGGGAGTTGATTGATATGTTCCTGGGGACGCTGTCTGGTCCATTTTTCAACCACTTGATTGGCAGCTCATCGTCTGATTTCACCGAGTTGATTTTAACTGGAGAAAGAGTGGAGGCTGGATTCGAAGTGGTAAAATATAGAAAGATGCATCTTCGAGTTCGTTAAAGAAACCTTTTACTATTAAGAAGGAAGCCAGTGCAGTTTATAGCCCGAGGGGCCAAAACAGATCTGAACACCACCCAACGGTAAATGCTGTAGTGATACAAGGACCCGCTGTTGCCCCACAACATAACAATCGATAGAGGGTGGAAAGACCACAGCGATAGTTTACCCACCTTAGCATGACGTTGGCTGAAGTGTTACCTCACCTGCTGAGATCCAACTTGACCATATTGAGGGAGGCTCTCAAAAATACAAACACTACCTCTCCTAGATACAATCCCAACGCACGTTGAACCTACCATTCTGAGAGTCCTGGCCACGATACCAATGACTGCTGGGCTCTGAGAAACAAAGTACAAGATTTGCTGGAAGCTAAGGAGATAGAGTTTGATGCTCCAGAAAAGCCGAATGTAATAACTACTCCTATGCCCAAACATGGTCGTGGGGTTAACGTTGTTGACAATGATTTGTTTGTGACCTCTGTTGAAGAAATTTCTACCCCTCTTATGACTGTTAAGAGGAATTTGTTATTGGCCGGTTTATTTCCGGGTTGTGGTGAAGGTTGCCACATGTGCTCGATTCTACCTGCTGGTTGCCACTTGTTGAAGTCAGGTGTTCAGAACCTGATAGATAATAAAGAGATTCTGTTTGAGAAGACTATGATTCCTGTTGTTCCCAATGAATATGTCGCCATCATAACCATTTCCGCCAATCCTTCCAAGGTTTCCTCGAGAAAACCTGTTAGGATTACACCTGTTCCAAGAATTGCTCTGCTAATAATCACCATTCCTGGTCCCATCCCGTACACTTTAGACAAGGCTGTCCCATGGAACTACGATGCTGATGTGTATTATCATGGTATTAAGCAAGATTTAAAGAATGAAGAAGTTGATACTGATGTCAGTAATATTGTCGGGGCTAGTAAGGTTACCAGAAGTGGAAGACTTTTCTCTCCCGAGATTGCCCCTCTGACTGTCCACAAACCTACTATCATTCCATCTGCTAGTACATCAACTACTATTCCAGTTCTTACTCCAGTTATCACCCCTGTCGCCGAGCCATCTGGGACTCGGGGCAAATAAGTCATAGGTGAGCCTGCCCGGACGGAGGCGCCTAGAAAAATTGTTGTGGAAGCCTCTAAACAAGAAATAGAGGAAATATTGAAAATTATCAAGAAAAGCGACTACAATGTGGTCAAACAGTTGGGGAAGACCCCGTCAAAGATCTCCATGTTGTCTCTGCTGTTGTGTTCTGAAGCCCATGCAAAGGCCTTGATTGCATTTCTCAAGACTGTGCATGTGCCGCAGGAAACTTCTGCAGACCAGTTCAAAGATTGTGTGGCTAGCCTGACTATTGACAATGGGCTAGGATTTTCAGATGCAGATCTGACTGCTAAGAGGAAGAATCATAATGATGCTCTGCATGTCTCGATTGAGTGCAGGGGAACCACTATGGATCATGTTCTAGTGGATACCGGGTCTTCGCTGAATGTTCTACCAAAGAAAACGTTGGATCGTTTGGACTGTGAGGGTTTAACTTTAAAGCCGAGTAACATTGTGGTAAGGGCTTTTGACGGATAAAAAAGGATGGTGCACGGGGAGGTAGACATCCCCGTCAAATTGGGTTCTTAGACCCTTGGGTCCACCTTTTATGTGATGGACATCAGGCCATCGTATTCTTGCTTGCTGGGTAGTCCTTGGATCCATAGGGCTGGGGCAGTTACTTCTACACTCCATCAAATGCTGAAGTATCCAATACATGGAAAAATTGTCACAGTGAAAGGTGAAGAAGAGTACATGGTGAGTCATCTCAATTCCTTCCGTTATGTGGAGATGGATGGGGAATTCATAGAAACTCCTTGTCAGAAATTTGAAGAGGTCCCTCAGACTTTGGCGTCAACTGAAGTTACTACCAACAAACCTCCGCTGAAGATGGCTTCTCTCAAGGATGCCAGGGCTGTAGTTGAAGAAGGTGGGTGTACCAATTGGGGTCGGCTCCCTGATTTCACTCACAAAACTGACAAATTTGGTTTGGGATTTACTACAGGGGCTCAAAGGGCTGTTAGGTGCGCGCGGATTGGAAGACCTCCTCTACACATCAGCAATTGGGGAGTTAATGCAATTGAAGACAGTGATGAATATTCAGACATCGACAGATGGATCTACCCAACAACCAATGGTGGACTGAATAACTGGATGGCGAAGGACTTCATACCTGTTTCTTTTATTCCGCAGTAATTGAATTTTGTTTTAAGATTTGTAATAAACAGTTTGAAACTTTACGGCCCGGTGCCTTGCCCGAGGCACCTTGGCTTTGCTTGTGAGGCTTATTATTTTTCATTTTCATATATCATTAATAAAACATTGGACGTTTCTTGCATTACAAATTTTGTGCTCTTTGTTTTTCTTTTCTGTCTCCCACTTTATCAAAACAACTATTCTCTTACACACACTCACATATCATGCGGCAGATCCATATCCACTATGGATCTCATTGATAACAGCTCTACTACTGCCAGTTATGACTTTGAAAATCCGATCAACCAAGCCGAGGACGAAGGTGAGGATAATTGTGAGGTGCCTGGAGAACTTGCTAGACTACTACAGCAGGAAGAAAGGGCCATACAACCTCATGAAAAGCCAGTCGAGTCAGTAAATTTGGGTACAGAGGAATACCGGAAGGAGGTTAAAATAGGTGCGAATCTGGAGCCTAGTGTCAAACAACGGCTAATAGAGATGCTCCATGACTATGTTGAGATCTTCTCCTGGTCCTATGAAGACATGCCTGGTTTAGACACTGATATTGTGGTACATCGCCTGCCGACTAAAGAAGACTTCCCTCCGGTAAAACAAAAGGTCTGCCGTATGTGCCCCAAAATGTCAGAGAAAATCAAGGCAGAGGTCATGAAACAGTTTGATGCCAGATTCTTAGCTGTCACTTCTTATCCGCAGTGGGTTGCCTACATTGTTTCGGTACCTAAAAAGGATGGTAAGGTACGGATGTGTGTGGACTACAGAGATCTGAACAGGGCAAGCCCCAAGGATGACTTCCCACTTCCTCACATTGATGTTCTAGTCGATAACACCGTGCAACACAAGATCTTTTCCTTCATGGATGATTTTTCTGGCTACAACCAGATCAAGATGGCTCTTGAGGACATGGAGAAGACAACCTTCGTTACACAGTGGGGAACCTTCTGTTACAAGGTAATGCCTTTTGGGTTGAAGAATGCTGGGGAAACTTATCAGCGCACCATGGTCGCTTTGTTCCACGATATGGTTCACCATGAGATCGAGGTTTATGTTGATGACATGATAGCTAGGTCCCAGACTGAGGAAGAGCACCTTGATCATCTCCATAAACTGTTTGATAGGTTGAAGACATACAAGCTGAGGTTGAATCCGAACAAGTGTAACTTCGGGGTAAGGTCTGGAAAGCTTATGGGTTTCGTTGTTAGTGACAAAGGTATTGAGGTGGGCCCTGAAAAGGTAAAAGCCATACAAGAGATGCCATCTCCCCACACATAAAAAGAAGTTAGAGGTTTCTTGGGACGTCTGAATTACATTGCCACGTTCATTTTGCATCTGACTTCTACTTGTGAGCCAATCTTCAAACTGCTGAAGAAAGATCAAGTGGTAAAGTGGAATGATGAATGCCAGACTGCTTTAGAAAGAACCAAGGAACACCTTCAAGAACCACCAATTCTGATGCCTCCAGTTGAAGGAAGACCTTTGATATTATACTTGACAGTGCTAGATAACTCAATGGGGTGTGTGCTGGGGCAGCATGACGAGTCTGGTCGAAAAGAGCACGCCATTTATTACCTTAGCAAAAAGTTTACCGACTGTGAGACCCGATACTCATTTCTCGAGAAAACTTGCTGCATTTTGGCATGGGCTGCTCGATGACTGAGACAGTATATGCTGACTCACACCATTTTGTTGATATCAAAGATGGATCCGATCAAGTATATTTTTGAGAAACCCGCCTTATCCGGAAGAATAGCAAGATGGAAGATGATCTTAACCGAGCACGATATCTAATACACAACCCAAAAAGTAATCAAGGGGAGTGTATTGGCAGATCATTTGGCGCATCAGGCTGTGGATGACTACCAGTCCATGAATTTCGAGTTCCCGGATGAGAATATCATGTTGGTGACCGACTGCGAAGAACCTGGACCGGATGAAGGACCTGAGGAAGGATCCCGATGGTATATGTATTTTGATGGAGCCTCGAACGCTTTGGGTAACGACATTGGCGCTATAATTATATCTCCTGGGGGCTGTCATACTCCGTTCACCACCCGATTATGTTTTAACTGCACCAACAATATGGCGGAGTATGAGGCATGTATCATGGGTCTTCGAGCTGCTATTGACCTAAGGATTAAGTTCTTTAGTGTGTTCGGAGATTCCGCTCTAGTGATAAGTCAGATCAAAGGCGAGTGGGATACGAAACACCCGAATCTTATTCCTTACAAAGAATATGTGTTGACATTGCCTTCACACTTTGAGGAGATAACTTTTGAACATTTCCCGTGAGAGGAGAATCAATTAGCGGACGCGCTAGCTACCATGTCCTCTATGTTCAAAGTCAGATGGGACAATGAAGCTCCCCAGATTACCATTGAGAGGTTGGTCAAACCCGCACATTGCTGTGACATTGAGACTGAAGAGGTAGCAGATAAACCCTGGTTTCACGAGGTAAAGAGGTATCTTGAGGACCAAGAATACCTCGATGGGGCATCTGTTAATGATAAGAAGTTTCTGAGGAGGTTCGCTGCAAAGTTCTTCATCAGTAATGGGATCCTCTATGAGCGTGACCATGATTCAACCTTACTGCGGTGTATGGACAAGAGCGAAGCAGAAAAGATCATGGCAGAGTTACATGAAGGTACCTTCGGAACCCATTCCAGTGGACATACCATGGCTAAGAAAATCCTACGGGAGGGATATTACTGGTCCACCATGGAAGCCGACTGTTATCAGCACTCTCGAACCTGTCACAAGTGCCAAGTCTATGCTGATAAGGTGCATGTGCCTCCGGTTCCCCTGAATGTTTTGACAGCTCCTTGGCCCTTTGCAATGTGGGGCATCAACATGATTGGCGAGATCAGACCTACTGCGTCTAATGGGCATCGTTTCATTCTGGTAGCAATTGATTATTTCACCAAGTGGGTTAAGGCAACTTCCTTTGCTACAGTAACCAAGAACGTCATGGCGCCGTTTATTCGACACAATCTGATCTGTCGATATGGTGTACCGGAGAGAATTATTACTGAAAATGGTACAAATCTCAATAACACAATGATCACCGATCTCTGCAAACAGTTCAAGATACAACATCATAACTCTTCTCCCTACTGGCCGAAGATGAATGGGGCTGTTGAAGCAGCTAACAAGAACATCAAGAATATTGTGCAGAAGATGACAGTGACATACAAAGACTGGCACGAGATGTTACCATTCGCTCTTCATGGGTACCGTACCTCAGCACGGACGTCGACATGGGCAACACCCTACTCTTTGGTGTATGTCATGGAGGCAGTCCTACCCATCGAAGTCCAGATACCCTCTCTCAAGATTATGAAGGATGCAGGTTTGAACGAAGACGACTGGATCCAAACTCGACTTGATCAGTTGAATCTAATCGACGAAAAGAGACTTACTGCTATCTGTCATGGTCATACGTATCAAAAGCGAATGATCAAGGCTTTTAACAAGAAAGTCAGACGCCAAGAATATCAAGTCGAGGATCTAGTGATCAAACGCATCATACTACCGCAGGGTGATCCCAAGGGAAAATGGACCCCCACATACGAAGGGCCATTTGTGGTTAAGAACATTTTCTCGGGAGGAGCTATGATTCTGACCACCATGGATGGTGACGACCTTCCTAACCCCGTCAATGCAGACATAGTGAAAAGATACTATGCATGATCAAAGACCCGCTAGGTTGACTGGCCTAGGCAAAAATAAGGGCTTCCCGACGAACCAAAAGGGTTCGGGCAAAAGTAAGGGATGAAAATGAAAAACTGTACATCCGGCAAGTCAAAAACCTGAAAAGGCGACTTGGGCAAAAAAGGGTATCCCGGTGGACCGAAAACCCGAAAGGGTGGTCCAGGCAAAAATTAGGGATCAAAGCGTAACACTATGTCTCAATGGATCATCTTACAACCAGACTTCGGTATTGACTATCAAGCTCAGACAGAGCCAATCAACCTGATCCACCTTTGACCAAGCAGCAAAGTGATGAGATGCTTGAAGATATAAATGCAATAGCAGAGTTGGAACCCAATGGGGTTCATTTCACATAGCTGTTTTTCTTTCTTAAAACAAAAATTGTAATTTCTATCTGTCGGCGGCGTTCTCTTGCTAGAGCGTCAGCCTCTTTGTATAAAACGCCTATTACAGGCCAACTTCAAAATCAATACAAGTCATTTTCACAAAGCTTTGATTTATTTTATTTTTCCTATTTTGTTTTTCTAGAACATCTAACGATTCATTTTTGATATATGCAATTGATAATAATTGTCGCTAATAAATATTTACCTGAAAAAACAAATGACAATTACTCGTAATTCCAGGAACAGGGAAAAACAAGAAGTGTCCGACCTTACAGTTACTCTGCCCATCAGGTACAGGGATAAAGTCAGCTTGAGAACATGAGTAGTGGTACATACACTCCCTACAGAGTAAAAGGTATCCAAAGACAGTGATGTTAGCTTTCCCGAACAGGGCATAACTCTCCCCAACTAAGGTTCACAATCGCGGGAGAGTCAGTAAATTTTTTCCCCAAACAAAGTTTATTTCTCTCACAAGCAGAAATTCAGTCTCCAACAGAATTCATTATCGCCAGCAACGGAAATTCATCCCCAGTTGAGTTTGTTTCTCCAAATCAGCAGATCTATCAACAGAGCATCTCCTCTCCAACCGAGTTATTCCCCACAGAGTTATCCTTAGACAGAGTCTCGTCCGGCAGAATATTTACCAGCCAAGGGGCAAATCCCCAGCTAGTGATCTCTGTTCACCATCCCCAATAGAAGTAAAGGAACTATGGTTTTTACAGCAGTCAAGAATACCATATCTCATACTCTCCAAACAGCAGTCAGGGATTTATTTTCCCGGACTCAGAGTATTACATCGGCATTTCATGTTCATACATCATGACATGTGCATACATCCCATATAACATAGTCTTATCTATTTTGATAACGTCATCATACAATGCATCTCATGCATCGCACATAACTAACCCTGTATTTATTTCAGGAAAAGACAGTTATTATTAATAATTTCCAACAGGTACATGATCAACGCTCAAAGCTAAACAGAGTAATCATCGACAACAAATGAAACCTTATGCAGGTTCCTTATCAGCAACCCTACTATCCAGGCTTTCATATCGAAGTAACCCTGCTACCCAGGTTCCTTCTCACAACCCTACTATCCAGGCTTTCATATCGAAGTAACCCCACTATCTAGGTTCCTTCTCACAACCCTATTATCTCGGCTTTCATATCGAAGTAACCCTACTATCTAGGTTCCTTCTCAGCAGCCCTACTATCCAAGCTTTCATATCAAGGTAACCCTACTATCCAGGTTCCTTCTCACATCCCTACTATCCAGGCTTTCATATCGAAGTAACCCTACTATCCAGGTTCCTTCTCAGCAGCCCTACTATCCAGGCTTTCATATCAAGGTAACCCTACTATCCAGGTTCCTTCTCCAGCCCTACTATCCCGGATTTCATATCGAAGTAACCCTAGTATCCAGGTTCCTTCTCAGCAGCCCTACTATCCAGGCTTTCATATCAAGGTAACCCTACTATCCAGGTTCCTTATCACAGCCCTACTATCCAGGCTTTCATATCGAAGTAACCCTATTATCCAGGTTCCTTCTCAGCAGCCCTACTATCCAGGATTTCATATCAAGGTAACCCTAATATCCAGGTTCCTTCTCCAGCCCTACTATCCCGACTTTTATATCGAAGTAACCCTACTATCCAGGCTCCTTCTCAGCAGCCTTACTATCCAGGCTTTCGTATCAAGGTAACCCTACTATCCAGGCTTTCATATCGAAGTAACCCTACTATCCGAGTTCCTTCTCATAACCTTACTATCCGGGTTCTTCCTCTCTTATCCCCAGACAGCAGCCCTCAACATGGTAAGATCGGGACCCGATCAAACACAATTGATTTCACATTTCCCCAGAAAGTCGTGGTGTAGCGTATACCCCAACCAAACACACAGTTCACTTCCGCTCCCCAAACCAGAGTTATCCCCCAGTGGAGTAACGGACAATTGAAGCTCCTAAAACTCTATTTCTCCCAAGACAGAGACCAGCATTCCCCAACGAAGTCCTCCTCAACAACAGGTATACGGGTTCTCGCAATGGAATCTCTTATGCGATCGAACTTCTTCAGATGGCATCTTTAAGCCCATCTCCGACAATTCTCTAGCAGATACCAAATGGCATCTATAAGCCCATTCCCGATCACGAATCACTTCATACGAGTGCAAATTTCTGGGCACTCTAGTGTTCAATCATCTTCCACCTTCCGATCACGAAAGGTAGACGAGCCAATCTACATCCTCAGGTTTAAGAAGATTGAACAGGGGAAGCTGTTGTACCCCAAAATTTTCCCTCCCATATTTCTAAATACATATCAAGTGAGGTCCTCAAATTGCTCAAGGAGGTCCAAGAGTTGACCAGACAAACTCTCTCCTAAGGCAGTCTACCCCAAATTAGGGTTTCATTTTTCATCAAGATGCTTAATTACAAAGGATACCAAGTGTTCACCATTATCCTAATATATTCTCAATATCATCCATGTCAAGTTTCAAGCCTTACAGAAGAAGTTTGCTCAGTCAATTGCCCAAAGGCCTGAAAATCGACTGTGCTAGGTCAAAAGTCAACTATGGCCCACATACAGTCAAACTTCAAGATTTTTGGTCAACATCCTCATTTTAAAGTATCATTCATCATTTTATAAAGGGTTGATCATAATTCATCAAGGATTGCTCACAATTCATCAAAACCCAAAAGTTGCCAAATTAGGGTTTTGCAGGAAAAGTCAACTCAACTTTGACCAAGCATAACTTTCTCATACTTTATCAGAAATGACCTGTCCAAAGCTCATTTTTAATAGGATGCAATTGCCTACAATTAATATTGATCCCACAAGTTCAAAATATGCACTCACAAAAAGATATGAATTTTGACATTATAGGTCATTTTGAAAAGTCAACAGAAACACCTTTTGGGTCAAAGCTTCATACATGAACATGGCAGACTCAATTGATATGAAACCAAAAGGGTTGCTTAGAGGACATCCTAAGCTTTCTAAAAAGTTCAATAACACCTATCTAGGGTCAAAATTGAGAGAGATATGCATTGTCAAAGTTGGCAACTTTTGGGAAATTGTCAAAAGTCAAATTGGTCAAAATTGCATTTTTTCCACATGGCCCCATCTTTTCAAGATTGCATCTCATTCCTAGAATAGTCCACGACCTATGGGACCCTCCATGCTTTATTTATTTACTTATTTAATTTATTTTGATTTTTAATCATTTAAAATTCAAATAAAATCAAATAAATCCAAATAAATCATATAATGTGTTTTAGGGATGATTTTTGCATTGAAGGAAGATCTTATGTGCTGTCAAATAAGAATCAATTCGTGCAAGACTGATTTGGATGGAAGAAGATTGGATTGAAGCAAATTTGGAAAGATATCATATGCCATGTGTGATACGGTGGTAGAACCGACTGTTTTGGAAATGTTGGTTTGCGTTTTACGTTTTGTATTCGCAAAATGTCGCGGTAAGCAAGAGTCGCCACCGACTTTTATTTTATCCAACAAGGAAAGGAAAAAAGCACAGAAAAATTCCTTTTTTGATATTTTGAGTACGGGGGGTAGATTATAGAAAGGGAAGGTGTTAGCACCCTTTCTATCCATGATTTTCCATGGGCTCTTAGGTACTTGCTCATCTTTTTTTGAAATTTGCTTGTGTGTGTTTGTTTTGAAGAGTTTGTTTTACTTCGTTTTAACCCTTGCTTCTGTCTTCAAGAGTGTTACGAAGTGTTTTTGAAAACATTGTTTGGAAAGGTGTAAGTGTGAAAGTTTGATTTTGAGCAAGTACCTACTAGCGTCTACCTACTCGAAAAATGATCGTTTCTATTCTCGTTTCCTTTAGACAATACTATCCCACTATTGAGAAAGAGGTAGCACCGTCGTTGGAATTGTAAGGGTCAATTTGTAAGGGACGTACAATCACTAAAGCAATGTTAGGACATCTTAGTAATAACCCTAATGTCTTAAGATCATATTCGAGGAAACATTTCCGAGGCAACATTTCCGAACGAGACTTTTAATCTTTGTTAGACAGGAGGGCGACCACTAAGACACCCTATACTTAATGATCGTTTACCGAAGGCAACCGAAGTGAGAGTATACCCTAGGAGTGCGCATGTGCGAGTGATTTGATTTCAAGTTATTATCTTTGCACATTAGGTTTTTCTAGCCATTTTAAATTTGCATGCAATCTTGTCATATAATCCTATTAACATACATCTACAGTTAATATTTACGAGAATTAAAACGCGAGAAAATAAAACTACGCTATTACAAGGCTTCGGGGGAGGGATTAATTACATAGCCAAAAACCCGTAAAAACGATAAATAAAGAAAACCCTAATTAAGCTATTACATACTGGGAGCAGTTACATTAATATTCGCAAAAAAATATAAATGCCCGCGATGAATTGAAAGCAAAAGATTTAGGGTTTTGACCCCAACTACCTAATTGCAAATTAAAAGAAAGAAAATCATTTTTTTTTGTGGTTTTTGCTATTTTTGAGAAAATAAAGTTTTAATTGAATAAATAAAAACGTAATTACTAATTAATTCAAATTTGAGAAAAATAATTAAATTAACCTATTTTTGTATTTTTATTTTATTTGAGAAAGAAATAAAAATTATATCAAGCTAACCCTAATTTTTCTAATTGATTTTAAATATTTAAAAAAAGTTAAAATTACCCTAAATTAAATTAAACTAACATTAAATTAAATTTGATAAAATAAAATAATAAACCTAATTCTAAATTTGTGAATTTTGATTTTATGATTTTTTGAAAAAAGAATTTAATTGTGGTTAGAAAAATAATTTAAACAAATTAATTTAAATAAAAGAAATAAACAAAAAGCAAGAGAATGGGCCTGGTAGCTTTCAGCAAAAGGGGGGGGGGGGTATGACTTATAAATTTGAGCCCAATAAACTCTGGCCTTTGTTGACTTTGCTAATCTTATGCATGTGCTTGACTGGGCGTATGGTGGACCCTCACGTGGGAAGCCTTGGATCTGGCATGTTGATGATCTGATTGGTTGGATACTGAGGACGTATGGTGGACTCATTGGATGCTAGCGTGCCTGAATATGTAAGAAAAAATAACATGAAGCAAAGTTGGGACCTAGGGATCGAACCCAGGTCCTTGAGCCCTATCACGCTGCATGCTTACCATCTGAGCTGGCCACGTTATTTGTACGAATAACAACAAAAATTATTATATGATAAAACCAAAATATAAATTTTTAAACGCGGGAAATTTGAATGGGCCATTCACCACCTGCCACGCCATCATCGTCCTCATGGCTTCTATCGTTTTAGATCAAATACCTTTACCTACGAACACTGGGCGTAAGTACAACCCTTGTCCACTCTAAAATCTTGTCCCTGCATGATAAATCACAACCAACCAGTGGTACCAATCAACTAGTTGCAACCTCACGAGCATCATGGTACCACTATCCACGCTTAATTGTTCCTGTACACAAAACCCCTAAAAATGAAACTAGAACCCTAGCCATGGCAACTTGCTATATAGTCAATATAAATGCAATTAAGTACAACCATTAGCTTGCAAATAACTCATGGATTAAGAATATGCTAATAATCACGTTAAAGATGCCAGAATGATGGTATTCGATTTCAAGAAAATATGAAAACCGTGTGGTACTTACAGCACAATTCTGAGTGTGAGGAAGCTTGTTAATGATTACAACACGGTCCAGGAATGTCCAGTAAGTGATTGGGATGGTTAAAACGCCTTGAAGTGAGCTGTAACGTGGAAATAAGTTTGCCACTTTTCTTTAATTTTTTTGAAACTTGCTCTCTCTCTCTCTCTCTCTCTCTCTCTCTCTCTCTCTCCCTATCTCTCTCTCTCTCTCTCTCTCTCTCTCTCTCTCTCTCTCCTCTCTCTCCTCTCTCCTCTCCTCTCTCTCTCTCTCTCTCCTCTCTCTCTCTCTCATCTCTCTCTCTCTCTCTCTCTCTCTCCTCTCCCTCTCTCTCTCTCTCTCTCTCTCTTGTACGCCTCCGACCCCTTGTTTTTGGTCTGCAAATGTTCCTTATGTACCCTAGAATGAATTAGGGTTGCAAACTTGTTTCAAATCTTCTCCAATTATGATCATTGATTCATGATTTGATCCTTGTGCAAATCTTTCCAAATGAAGCAAAATGCAATCTTTTTGTGTCCAAATGAACCTTGCACGATTTGATCTCACTTCCAGCTGTATAATAGACCTAAACATGCAAAAAATCTCAAGATTTGATTAGTTTTGATATTTTCATTATTTTATTTTGATTTTAATTGATTTAATTGAAATAAAATCAAAATAAATGACAAAAATAATAGAATGACAAATGGAAGGGATCATGGGTCGTGGGTCATATTACAAACTCAGTGCAAGCATAAAAGGTTGGGACCATTTAGGCAAAAATTGCAATTTTGGCCACATTTGACTTTTGGCAATTTTGCAAAAAGGGTCAACTTTCCCAATGCATAACTCCTTCAATTTTGACCCTAGAGAGGTGTTATTTGTCTTTTAGAAAGCTTAATATGTCCTATAAGCAAACCTTTTGGTCTCATCTAAATTAAGTTTTCCATGTTCATGTATGAAGCTTTGACATAAAAGGTGTTTTTGTTGACTTCCCAAAATGACCTATAATGTCTAAATTTCATATCTTGTGAGTGCATATTTTGAACTTGGGAGATGAAGATGGATTGTATGGAATTTCATCCTCTTCAAAATTAGATTTGGATGGGTCATTTTTCATAAAGTGTGAGAAAGTTATGCTTGGTCAAAGTTGAGTTGACTTTTCCTGCAAAACCCTAATTTAGCAACTTTTGGGTTTTGATGAATTGTGAGCAATCCTTGAGGAATCATGATCAAACCTTGATCAAATGATGAATAATACTTCAAAATTGGAATGTTGACCAAAAATCTTGAAGTTTGACTGTATGTGGGCCACAATTGACTTTTGCCCTAACACAGTCGATTTTCAGGCTTTTGAGCAACTAACTGGGCAAACTTCCTCTGCAGGGCTTGAAACATGTCATGGATGATCTTGGGAACATATTAGGACAATGGTGAGTATTTGGGATCCTTTGGACTCAAACATCTTTGTGATATGGTGGGAAGAAGTGACTTTTTTTTTGGAATGCTGGTTTGCATTTTGCGTTTGTGTTTGCAAAATGTCGCGAAAAGCAAGAGTCGCCACCGACTTTTATTTTATCCAACAAGGAAAGGAAAAAAAGCACAGAAAAACTCCTTTTTTCGAGATTTTCTGAGTACGAGGTGTACATTTATAGAAAGGGAAGGTATTAGCACCCTTTCTATCAGTAGTTATCTACGGGCTCTTAGGTACTTGCTCATTGTTTTCAAAATTGTTTTCTTTGTGTTCGTGGGTTTGAAAAGTTTTGTTTTAACTTCGATTTAACTCTTGCTTCCGTCTTCAAAAGTGTAATGAAGTGTTTTTGAAAACTAGTTTGTAAAATCGTAAGTGTGAAAAAGTTTTGTTTTGAATGAGCAAGTATCTAAGAACTAATCTACCTACTCGAAAAAAGAATCGTTCTATGCTAATTTCCTTTAGAAAATGCTATCCCACTATTAGTGAGTGGGTAGCATCGTCGTTGGAGTTTGAGGGTAAATTAGAATGAGGGACATACGGTCACTAAAGCAATGTTAGGACGCTTTAGCGGCAACCCTAATGTCTTAGATCATTTATTCGAGGCAATGATATCCGAGGCAACCGTTTCGAGACAACTATGGTCTTTTAGACAAGATGACGACCTCTAAAACGACCTATACTCAATGACCATGTATGAAGGCAACCAAGTGGGGTATACCCTAGGAGTGCGCATGTGCGAGTGTGTTGATTTAGGTTATTTTTATCTTTGCACATGTTAAGGGTGATCTAACTTAATTTTAAGATTAAGCATTCAGTCTTATCATGCAAACCCTATTATCAAACATCTAGCAGTTATAATTAGTAGAAATTAAAGTGCGGAAATTAAACTAAATTATTACAAGGCGTCGGGTATTTACATCGCCAAAAGCAACCCTTTGAAAATAAAATAAAGCGGTAAAAATAAATAAATGTCCTATTTAAAACTATTACAAGCCGGGAACAGATACATCAATAATTAAATAAGGAAAAATAAATCGCGCGAGTGAATTGGATCGAATGCGAAATTAGGGTTTTGACCCTTTTAATTAAAGAAAATGTTTTTTTTTTGGTTTTTATTTTTAAGAAAAGAAATTAAGTCCTAAAATTAAAAGCTAAATTAATTATTAAATAAATAAATTAATGAAAAATAATAAATAACATATTTTTGGAGTTTTTGATAATTTAGGAAAGAAATTAAAATAATTAAATTAATGATTAAAACCTATTAATTCTAATTAATTTTAAATATTTACAAAAGAAACTAAAGTTATTCTAGAATTAAGAACCTAATTAATTAATTAAAATTTATTAAAGAAAAATAAAGTTCTGAATTTTAATTGGACAAAAATATTTTTTGTGATTTTTTTGATAAAAAGAAATTAATTTGTTGGTTAGTAATTAATTAAAGATAATAAAATAATTAAATAAAAAAACAAACAAAATATAAAAAGTTAGAGAAATGGGCCTGATTTGGAGAGGTGTAGAAAGCAATTCTGTTGGCCCAATTATGGAGATCTGTTGGACTTTTTGTGATCCAATGCATGAGCATTTGACCTGCCTATGGTGTGCCTTCAATGCTTGGCCACCAGATCTGGCCATCTGGCGCATGGATGAGGAATGAACATGGTGGACATCAGGCTTGAGCATGCACTAGATTCCCTGAAAATAAACAAGAAAATGCAAATTGCTAGAGGCAGGGATCGAACCCCTGACCTCCAGCCTCGGGATCCTTATGCGTTGATGTGTCTTCCACTAGGCTGCGTTGTTGTTTTTGTTATTACAATACAAATGAATAATAATATATAAAAACAAAATAAATGTCCAGAAAAATAAAAAATTGCGTGCACTATTTGAACGGGCGAACGGGGAAGCGACACGTCTTCGTCCCTGTCCTCTAAAACTGTAACTTTTACCTGCGGATTTTTATCCGCATCTAAAATCGTGGCTTCATTCTAAATTCTTCCCCAGGCCATATAAATGGAAGGTAGCGCCATGGTTGAGCTCGTCTTGTTCCTCTGTACAAGATGGCACCCTTCACGAAAGCCAATTATTCCTGTAACAAAAAGCCCTAAAAAAAAACCTAGAAAACCCTACAATGGTGATCCATGATATAAAGCATATGAATGGAATTGGTTATTGCAAAAAGCTAGAAAATGACATGGTGATTCAGAATATGCAATTGTTTTTCATTATGGATGCAAGAATCGTATAAATCGAATTCAAGAACAGGGCGGCTTCGTGGATGACTTACAGCGCTTGGGAGGGTCTGGAAATGCATGATTTTGATTGGTTTCGCTTGTGGAGGTTGCCAGGGAACGATTGAGATGCTTGCCAAGCCTCTTGCCAAGCCTCGAGGATGCCTCTATGCCCTGTTTCGATCTCCAACTTTTTCTTATTTTTTGCAAATTTGGTTCTGCCTCTAGAACTGATCTCCAACCCCCCTTTTGGTCTGCACACGACCCTTATGTAATGCACAATGCATTAGGGTAAAAAACTCTGTCCAAATCTCTCTTTTTCAATGCTTGGATATTTGATTTGCTTTGCTTTTACAACCTTCCAAATTTGGCTTGATTTGAATCTTTTTGTGTACAATTGCTTTGATACGAGTTTGATATGGTGCAAGCTGTCCATTAAAACCTGAAATCATAAAAAGATCTTTGGTTATCAATATTTTTGATTTTATTTTATTTAATTTGGTTTAAAATGAATTAATTCAAATAAAAATCAAATTAAATAATAAAAATATAATATGGACACATGGCCAAGACTAGAGTATGTGGCAATAATGCAAACTCAAAATAAGTGAAAAATAATGGGCCCATTTGGCAAAATTTGAAGTTTTGGGGATAGTTGACTTTTGGCAATTTTGCAAAAAAAGTCCAACATCAACAATGCATAACTTCCTCAATTTTAAACTTTTGGAGGTGTTCTTAGACTTTTTAGAAAGCTTCAGATGTCCTATAACAAACCCTTGTGGTATCATCTCATTTTGATATTCCATGCTCAAGTTAGAAGCTTTGACAAAAAAGGTGTTTTTGTTGACTTTCAAAAATGACCTATAATGTCCAAATTCATAACTTATTATGAGTACATGTTTTGATCTTGGGATATGAAGATGGATTGTAGGAAATTTCATCCTCTTAAAAATGAGCTTTGGATGGGTCATGTCTCATAAAGTATGAGAAATTTATGCTTAGTCAAAGTTGAGTTGACTTTTCCTACAAAACCCTAATTTAGATACTTTTGAATCTTGATGAATTGTGAGCAATCCTTGATGAATCATGATCAACCCTTTATCAAATTATGAAATAAACTTCCAAATGAGGATGTTGGCCAAAAATCTTGAAGTTTGACTGTATGTGGGTCACAATTGACTTTTGCCCTAACACAGTCGATTTTTGGACCTTTGAGCAATTGACTGAGCAAACTTCCTCTGCAAGGCTTGAAACTTGACATGGATGGTCTTGAGAACATATTAGGACAATGTTGAGCATTTGGTATCACTTAGACTCAAGGACCTTGATGCAACATGAAACCCTAATTTGGGGTAGACTGCCTTAGGAGAGAGCTTGTCTGACCAACTCTTGGACTACTTTGAGCAACTTGGAGATTTTTCTTGCAATGTTTTGAGAAATATGGGAGGGAAAATTTTGGGGTACAACAGCTTCCCCTGTTCAATCTTCTTAAACCTGAGGATGTAGATTGGCTTTTGTGCCTTTCGTGATCCGAAGGTGGAAGATGATTGAACACTAGAGTGCCTAGAAATTTGCACTCGCATGAAGTGATAACTGTCTTGTGATGTCAGGAATGGGCTTACAGATGCCATTTGGAGGAGCGTCGATTTCATAAGAGATTCCTTAGCGAGAGCTTCCATACCTGTTGTTGAGGAAGATTCCGCGGGGGGAAGTCTGATCTTTGTTGAGATTTAGGAACTCGTCCGTAATCCAACTGAGAAAACTTCTCTGTTGAGATTTAGGGACCTGTCTGTAATCCAACTGGGGGGAAACATCTTCGTTGAGATTTAAGAACTTGCCCGTAATTCAACTAAGAAAACTTCTCTACTGAGATTTAGGAACTTGTCTGTAATTCAACGGAGGAACATTTTTGTCGAGATTTAGGAACTCGCTTGTACTTCAACTGAGAAAACACCTCTGCTGAGATTTAAGAACTTGTCCGTAATTCAACTGGGGAAACATCTTCGTCGAAATTTAAGAACTCTCCCGTAATTCAATTGAGAAAACCTTTCTGTTGAGATTTAGGAACTTGTATGTAATTCAACGGAGGAAAATCTATGTCCAGATTTAGGAACTCGCCTGTACTTCAACTGAGAAAACATCTCTGCTGAGATTTAAGAACTTGTCCGTAATTCAACTGGGGAAACATCTTCGTCGAGATTTAAGAACTCGCCCGTAACTCAACTGAGAAAACTTCTCTGCTGAGATTTAGGAACTGGTCTGTAATTCAACGGAGGAACACTTTTGTCGAGATTTAGGAACTCGCCTGTACTTCAACTGAGAAAACATCTCTGCTGAGATTTAAGAACTTGTCCGTAATTCAACTGGGGAAACATCTTTGTTGAGATTTAAGAACTCGCCCGTAATTCAACTGAGAAAACTTCTCTGTTGAGATTTAGGAATTTGTCTGTAATTCAATGGAGGAAAATCTTTATCGAGATTTATGAACTCGCCTGTACTTCAACTGAGAAAACATCTCTGCTGAGATTTAAGAACTTGTCCGTAATTCAACTGGAGGGAAACATCTTCGTCGAGATTTAAGAACTCGCCCGTAATTCAACTGAGAGAATTTCTCTGCTGAGATTTAGGAACTTGTCTGTAATTCAATGGAGGAACACTTTTGTCGAGATTTAGGAACCCGCCTGTACTTCAACTGAGAAAACATCTCTACTGAGATTTAGGAACTCGTCCGTAATTCAACTGGGGAAACATCTTCATCTAGATTTTGGAACTCTCCCGTAATTCAACTAAGGAAACTTCTCTGTTGAGATTTAGGAACTTGTCTGTACTTCAACGGAGGAACACTTTTGTCGAGATTTAGGAACTCGCCCGTACTTCAACTGAGAAAACATCTCTGCTGAGATTTAGGAACTTTTCCGTAATTCAACTAGAGGGAAACATCTTCGTCGAGATTTAAGAACTCACCCGTAATTCAACTGAGAGAATTTCTCTGCTGAGATTTAGGAACTCGTCTGTAATTCAATGGAGGAACACTTTCGTCGAGATTTAGGAACTTGCCTGTACTTCAACTGAGAAAACATCTCTGTTGAGATTTAAGAACTTGTCCGTAATTCAACTGGGGAAACATCTTCATCGAGATTTATGAACTCGCCCATAATTCAATTGAGAAAACTTCTCTGCTGAGATTTAGGAACTTGTTTGTAATTCAACAGAGGAAAATCTTTGTCGAGATTTAGGAACTTGTCTGTACTTCAACTGAGAAAACATCTCTGCTGAGATTTAAGAACTCGTCTGTAATTCAACCGGGGAAGCATCTTCGTCGAGATTTAAGAACTCGCCCATAATTCAACTGAGAAAACTTCTCTGCTGAGATTTAGGAACATGTCTGTAATTCAACGGAGGAACATCTTTGTCGAGATTTAGGAACTTGTCTGTACTTCAACTGAGAAAACATCTCTACTGAGATTTAAGAACTTGTCCGTAATTCAACTGGGGAAACATCTTCGTCGAGATTTAAGAACTCACCCGTAATTCAACTGAGAAAAACTTCTCTGCTGAGATTTAGGAACTTATCCGTACTTCAACGGAGGAAAAAACTTCATAGCTTTGAATTTTGTGAGAATTTAACCGTATCTTTCCTGAAAGGTAAAGGTTAGTTGTATGTAATGCGTGATATGTATCAGGCAATGATGTTCTCTAAATAAATGAGATCGTGCTGTATGATGCGTATATGCATGTGTCATGATGTATGAAAATGTAATGTTTGTAACTGGGGAAAATAAATCCCGGATAGCTGCTGGAGAAAAGAGTTAAATTCTTCGTTTCCGCTGGGGATAGCGAATGAAGATGACTGTGAGAATAAACCTGCAGGAGAGGATAACTCTATTGGTGAATAAACTGATGAGGAGGTTACTCTGTGGGGAAGAGATGCTCTGTAGAGGATACCGCTGATAAATTCTGCTGGGGATAAATTACCGTTGCTGGTGATACTGAATCTTGTTGGGGATTGAATTGCTGCTTGTGAAAGGAATGAACTCCACTGGGGATGATCTTTCAGTTGCGACTTCACTGGGGATAACCTTTTAGGCTCTACTGGGGACAATCTTCCAAAGTCTAATGAGGATGATTCTCCACACTCCACTGGGGAAGCTTTTTCAGACTGCGCTGGGGAAAATTTTCAAACTCCACTGGGGATATGTTTTTTATACTCCGCTTCAGATATTTAGACCTTTTAGTGCCGATGGTAGATATACTCTGCTTTGGGAGAATATTACCGATTCATTCACAGTTGCATGTCTCAGTTGGGGAGAGCTATCATTACTGTCTTTTCTTACTCTGCAGGGAGTGAAAGTATTTCAGCCATATTTTTCAGCTAAATCTACTTTTGTACCTGGTGGACAGAGCAACTGTAAAGCTTGGACAATTCTTATT
Source organism: Vicia faba (assembly GCA_948472305.1). Taxonomy (NCBI): domain Eukaryota; kingdom Viridiplantae; phylum Streptophyta; class Magnoliopsida; order Fabales; family Fabaceae; genus Vicia; species Vicia faba. The sequence goes on from OX451736.1 coordinate 1,127,766,020, forward strand.
TCCCCTGTTTCTGATATTACGAGTAATCGCCTTTTGTTTCGTATGTAAATATTCATGAGCAACAATTAATGTCAAACGCATATATCAAAAATGAACATTGGACATTATTTGCAAAACAAAACAGAAAAAAGGAAAACAGTTTGAAATTTCTCTGAAGATGAATTGTATTGATTTTGAAGTTTGGCATGTAAATAGGCGTTTTTGTACAAGAGGTTGACGTCCTAGTAAGAGAACACCGCCGAACAATAGAGTTTATACAATTTTGTGAAAAACAAAGAAAAACAGTTATGTGAATAATCCCACCGGGTTCCAACTCTGCTATTGCCTTTATGTCCTCGAGCATCTTATCACTTTGCTACTTGGTTGAAGGTAGATCAGATTGATTAGTGCCGTCCGAGCTTGATAGTTGATACCGAAGTCTAGTTGCAAGGTGATCCAACGAGACATAGTGTTACGCTTTGATACCTAATTTTTTCCTAGACCGCCCTTTCGGGTTTTCAGTCCACCGGGATACCCTTTTTTTCCCAAGCCGCCTTTTCAGGTTTTCGACTTGTCGGGTGTACAGATTTTTTTCATTTTCATCCCTTATTTTTGCCCGAACCCTTTTGGTTCGCCGGGAAGCCCTTATTTTTGCCTAGGCCAGTCGACCTAGCGGGTCTTTGATTATGCGTAGTATTTTTTCACTATGTCTGCATTGACGAGGTGAGGAAGGTCGTCACCATCCATGGTGGTTAGAATCATAGCTCCTCTTGAGAAAATGTTCTTAACCACAAATGGCCCTTCGTAAGTAGGGGTCCATTTGCCCCTGGGATCACCTTGTGGTAGGATGATGCTCTTGATCACTAGATCCCCAACTTTATACTCTTGTCGTCTAAATTTCTTGTTAAATGCCTTGATCATCCGTTTTTGATACGTCCGACCATGACAAATAGCAGTGAGTCTCTTTTCGTTGATTAAGTTCAGCTGATCAAGTCGGGTCTGGATCCAGTCATCTTCATTCAAACCTGCATCCTTCATAATTCGAAGAGAGGGTATCTAAACTTCAATGGGCGAGACGACCTCCATGCCATATACAAAGGAATAAGGTGTTGCCCCTGTTGACGTCCGCACTGAGGTACGATACCCATGAAGAGCAAATGGTAACATCTCGTGCCAGTCTTTGTATGTCACCATCACCTTCTACACAATCTTCTTAATGTTCTTATTAGCCGCTTCGACAGCCCCATTCATCTTCGGCCGGTAAGGAGAAGAGTTGTGATGCTGTATCTTGAACTGTTTGCAGAGCTCGGTTATCATCTTATTGTTGAGATTTGTACCATTGTCTGTAATGATCCTCTCTGGTACACCGTATCGACAAATCAGATTATGCCGAATGAACCGTGCCACGACGTTCTTGGTTACAGTAGCAAAGGAAGCTGCTTCAACCCACTTCGTGAAGTAATCAATAGCTACCAGGATGAAACGATGCCCGTTGGATGCTGTAGGTCTGATCTCACTGATCATATCAATGCCCCACATTGCAAAAGGCCATGGAGCTGTCAAGACATTCAGAGGTACTGGAGGTATGTGCACTTTATCAGCATAGACTTGGCACTTGTGACAGGTCTAAGAATGTTGATAACAGTTGGCTTCCATTGTGGACCAATAATATCCCGCCCGTAGGATCTTCTTTGCCATGGTGTGTCCACTGGAATGAGTTCCGAAAGTACCTTCATGTAACTCTACCATAATCCTTTCTGCCTCGTTCTTATCCATACATCGCAATAAGGTTGAATCATGGTTACGTTTGTAAAGAATGCCATTGCTGATGAAGAACTTCACCGCGAACCTCCTCAGAAACTTCTTATCATTAACAGATGCACCCTCGGGGTACTCTTGAGCTTCAAGATACCTCTTCACCTCATTAAACCAGGGTTTATCTGCTACCTCTTCAGTCTCAATGTCACAGCAATGTGCAGGTTCGTCCAACGTTTCAATGATAATCCGGGGAGCCTCGTTGTCCCAATTGACCTTGAACATAGAAGACATCGTAGCTAACGCGTCCGCTAACTGATTCTCCTCTCTAGGGAAGTGTTCAAAGGTTATCTCTTCGAAATGTGGAAGTAATGTCAATACATACTCCTTGTAAGGAATAAGATTTGGGTGTTTCGTATCCCACTCGTCTTTGATCTGACTGATCACGAGAGCGGAATCTCCAAACACACTCAAGAACTTGATCCTTAGGTCAATTGCTGCTCGAAGACCCATGATGCACGCTTCATACTCCGCCATATTGTTGGTGCAGTTGAAACATAGTCGGGCGGTAAGCGGAGTATGAGAGCCTTTAGGAGATATGATCACGGCGCCAATGCCATTACCCAAAGCGCTCGAAGCTCCATCAAAGTACATAGACCATCGGGATCCTTCCTCAGGTCCTTCATCCGGTCCAAGTTCTTCACAGTCGGTTACTATCATGATATTCTCATCCGGGAATTCAAAGTTCATAGATTGGTAATCATCCACTGCCTGATGTGCTAAATGATCTGCCAACACACTTCCTTTGATTGCCTTTTGGGTCGTGTATTGGATGTCATACTCAGTCAAGATCATCTGCCATCTTGCTATTCTTCCATACAAGGCGGGCTTTTCGAAGATATACTTGATTGGATCCATCTTTGATATCAATAGAGTAGTGTGAGTCAGCATATACTGTCTCAGCCAGCGAGCAGCCCATGCCAAAGTGCATCAAGTTTTCTCAAGCAACGAGTATCGGGTCTCGCTGTCGGTAAACTTTTTGCTAAGGTAATAAATAGCATGCTCTTTTCGGCCAGACTCGTCATGCTGCCCCAACACGCACCCCATTGAATTGCCGAGTATTGTCAAGTATAAGATCAAAGGCCTCCCTTCAACTGGAGGCATCAGAATAGATGGCTCTTGGAGATATTCCTTGATCCTTTCGAAAGCAGCCTGACATTCATCATTCCATCTTACTACTTGATCTTTCTTCAGTAGCTTGAAGATTGGTTCACAAGTAGCAGTCAGGTGCGAGATGAATCGGGAAATATAGTTCAAACGTCCTAGAAAGCCTCTGACTTCTTTTTATGTTCGGGGAGCTGGCATTTCTTGTATAGCCTTCACCTTTGCAGGATCCACTTGAATACCTTTATCACTTATGACGAAACCCAGCAGTTTACCAGATCTCACCCCGAATGTGCACTTGTTCGGGTTTAACCTCAGCTTGTACAACCTCAACCTGTAAAATAGCTTCTGAAGGTGGTCAAGATGTTCTTCCTCAGTCTAGGATCTTGCAATCATGTCGTCGACGTATACCTCAATCTCGTGATAGATCATGTCATGGAACAAAGCAACCATGGCGCGCTGATACGTTGCCCCAACATTCTTCAATCCGAAAGGCATGACCTTGTAGCAAAAGGAACCCCATTGAGTAACAAAGGTTGTCTTCTCCATGTCTTCGGGAGCCATTTTAATCTGATTATAACCAGAGAAACCATCCATGAAGGAGAAAACCTTATGTTGAGCGGTGTTATCAACCAGAACGTCAATATGAGGCAGAGGGAAATCATACTTGGGACTCGCCCTGTTCAGATCCCTATAGTCAACACACATTCGAACCTTACCATCCTTCTTCGGCACAGGAACCACGTTGGTAACCCACTGCGGGTAAGAAGTAACTGCTAGAAAACCGGCGTCAAACTGTTTCATAACTTCAGCCTTGATTTTCTCAGACATCTCCGGGCGCATTCGACGGACCTTCTGTTTCACTGGAGGACAGTTTTCCTTGGTAGGCAGGCGGTGAACCACAATATCGGTATCCAACCCAGGCATATCTTTATAAGACCAGGCAAAGATCTCAACATAGTCACGCAGCATCTGAATTAGTCGTTGCTTGACACTAGGGTCTAGATTTGCACCGATCTTGACCTCTTTATTTTCTGCCTCTGTACCCAGATTCACTGATTCCACTGGCTCTTCATGCGGCCGTATGGCCCTCTCTTCCTGGAGTAACAACCTAGCAAGTTCACCGGGCACTTCGAAATCGTCTTCACCTTCATCTTCGGCTAAGTTGATCAGACTTTCAAAGTCATAACTGGCAGTAGCAGAGTCGTTATCAGTGGGATCCAGAGTGGATGTAGACCTATATATGTGAGTGTGTGTAAAATAGCTATTTTGCAAGATAAAAGAGAAAAAACAAGGAGCGTAAAATTTTAAATGCAAGAAACGTCCAATGCTTTTATTAATGATATATGGTAATGACACATATAAATCCCTCACAAACAAAACCACGACGCCTCGGGTAAGACACTGGGCCGTAAAGTTTAAAAAAATGTCTGTTACAAATTCAAAACAAAAGTCTCATTACTAGGTAATAAAAGAGATTGGGACGAAGTCCTTTGCCATCCAGTTGCTTAATCCGCCGTCGGTAGTTGGGTAAATCCAACTGTCGAACTGAGACTCTTCATCATCATCTTCGATGGCATTCACTCTTGAATTGCTGATAAATAGGGGAGGTCCTCCGATCCGCGCACGCCGAACAACACTTTGAGCTTCTGCAGTGAAACCCAAACCAAACTTGTTAGTCTTATGTGCAAAATCAGGGAGTTGGCCCAAATTTGCACACCCACCTTTCTCAACAACAGCCCGGGCATCCTTGAGGGAAGCCATCTTCATTGAAGGATCTTTAGTAACAGTTTCAGTTGACGCCATCGTTTGGGGGACTTCTTCAAAATGTTGACACGAGGTTTCAATGAACTCTCCGTCCATTTCCACATACCGAAAGGAGTTGAGGTGGCTCACCATGTACTGCTCCTCTCCTCGTACTGTAATAATTTTCCCCTTCACTGGGTATTTCAGCATCTGGTGGAGCGTAGAAGTTACTGCCCCAGCTTTGTGGATCCACGGGCGACCCAGCAAACAAGAATAAGATGGCTGAATGTCCATCACATAGAATGTAGATGCAAAAACCTGAGAACCAACCTTAACCGGAATATCCACTTCTCAGTGTACCATCCTCTTGGACCCGTCAAAGGCCCCAACCACAATGTTGCTTGGTTTCAACACCAACCCTTCACAGTCTAACCGGTCTAATGCTTTCTTAGGTAAAACATTCAGCGAGGACCCAGTGTCCACCAGCACGTGGGCTAGAGTAGTGCCCCTGCACTCGATTGAAACATTTAGAGCGTCATTGTGATTCTTTCTCTTGGCAGTCAAGTCGGTGTCGGAGAAACCCAACCCATTATCAGCAGTCAAACTAGCCACACAGTCTTTGAACTGATCAGCGGATGTTTCCTGAGGTACGTGTGCAGTTTTCAAGAAAGCAATTAGAGCCTTGGCATGGGCTTCTGAGCATAGAAACAAAGACAACATATATATCTTTGATGGGGTTTGCCCCAGCTGCTCGACTACATTGTAGTCGCTCTTTTTGATGATCTTCAAAATTTCCTCCATCTCTTGTCTAGAGGCTTCAACAGTAATCTTCTTTGGTGTCTCCGTCTGGGCAGACTCACCGATGATCCCTTTGTCCCGAGCGTCAGATGACTCGGCAACAGGGGTAAGGGTTGGAACATGAACATGAACAACAATAGATGTACTTGTAGGTTTAATAACAACAGGCTTCCGAAAAGTTGGTGGAGAGATCTCAGGGGAGAAAAGCCTTCCGATGCGGGTGACTTTACTAGATCTAACAATATTGCTGATGTCAGTATCAGCCTCTTCAGCATTCAAGTCTTGTTTAACTGCGTGATAATACACATCAGCCCCGTAGTGCCATGGGACAGCTTTATCTGATGTATATGGGATAGGCCCGGGAATGGTAATGATTAGAGGAGTGATTCTTGGAATGGGTGTAATTCTAACAAGCTTTCTCGAGGAAGCCTTGGAAGAATTGTCAAAAATGGTGATTATAGAAATGTCTTCAAAAGGAACCAATGGAACAAAAGTTTTCTCAAACATAATTTCTTTGTTAACCATCAGGCGTTGGACACCTGACTTCAAAAGATGGCAACCAGTAGGTAGGACGGAACACAGACGGCAACCTTCGCCACAACTCGGAAATAAACTGGCTAACAAAAGGTTTTTCTTCACAGTCATCAATGGAGTAGCAATGTCTTTTACAGAAGCCACAAACGAGCCTTCATCTATAGCATTCACTCCATGCTTGGGCATAAGAGCAGTCATAACATTAGGCTTTTTAGGCGCTTCGATCTCAATCTCCTTAGCATCAATCAGGTCCTGTACTTTATTCTTCAAGACCCAACAATCATTCGTACATGCCCCGGGCTATCGGTGTGAAAAGCACAACGGGCGTTCGGATTGTACATGGGTGATATAATATTGGGATTCTTCGGGGCTTCCTTCGGAATCACCGGATTGGTCTTTAATAACTGCGACAGAATCTGAGACAGGGTCATATGAAGCTGAGTGAATTGTCTTCGCGGCCTCTCGGCTCTTGGCTGATTGTTGCGCTGAGGGGCAACAACAGGTCTTGATATAACAACCACATTGACTACTTGGCGGCGCTCAGGTCTATTATGGCTCTTTGAGCTGTAAACAGCGCTGGATTCCTTCTTAAAAGGCTTCTTCTCGGTGCTTGATGAAGCACCCTTCTGTATTTTACCGCTCTTGATACCGACCTTAACTCTTTCCCCGGTTATAATCAGCTCAGTAAACCCGGACGATGAACTTCCAATCAGATGGTTGAAATACGGACCAGACAAGGTCCCCAGAAACATATCTACTAACTCCCTGTCAGTTGACGGGGGTTGTACTCTCCCAGCAAGGTCCCTCCATTTCTGAGCGTAGTCTTTGAAACCTTCGCTCGCACCCATAGACATACCCTGAAGTTGGGTACGCGTGGGAGCGAGGTCGGCATTGTATTGGTACTGCTTGTAAAAAGAAGCAGCAGGGTCTTCCCAATTACGGACACTAGCTCCTTCCAGCTGGTAAAACTATTCAAGTTGAGTCCCTGAAAGACTATCTTGAAAGAAGTGGATCCAGAGGTTCTTATCAGCAGTGTATGGCTGGCTCTTTCTAACATACGAGCGGAGGTGTAGTTTTGGGCAGGAGACCCCGTCGTATTTAGCAAAGACTGGTGCTTTAAACTTGTGGGGAATCACCACCCCAGATGACAAACCCAAATCTCCAAAGTCTACACCAGGCACTTTCTGAACCTCCATTGCGCTCAACCGGTTTTCGAGTTGCTTATACCTATCCTCAGCCAGAGGATACTGGTCTTCATCAAAGTCAGTCTTGTTGTCAGAAACCATAGGGCTAGGTGCCCTCCTTTCTTCTTAGTTTTCTCCCCCTCCAGATGAGTGAGTCAAATCAACCTCTTCCCGTAAATTGTTTCCGAATCTACGACCCATATTCAGTAGGACCGTCTTCTTCTTCTTCTTCTTCTTCTTCTTCTTCTTCTTATCCTTCAAGATAAGAGTCTTCAGATCTTGCTGACCCTTGGCCAGGTTCATGACCATTTCCTAGAACTGAGCGTTTTGAGCTTGCAGAGCCTTGATGGCTTGTTCAGTTGATGTTTCTAAAGACATGATGTGCTGAAATAAACAGCGAAGAAGATTAGAAACCTGTAAGGGTACCTGTTATGAGGTGCATGCGAATGGAATGCGTATGATATGATTTCAAAGACTTTGGAGATTCAAATTTGTAAACCAAAATGAAACACACTTTTTATTAGATAAAAACTTGAATTCAATGTTCAACAAATGCCTTTAAGGCGTTACAAAAAGAAATACCGAAAAGCAAATCAAAACTAGAAATAACAAAAAGACATCAGCGCTCCCATGGTCGTTTCCCTTTGGTGCTGACATAGTCATTGAGGATCTTCTCGTTCTCCAGCTGCCTTGTCAACTTCAGGATCTTCCGCTCTTGTTCGTGATACTTCTCTCTTTAAGTATCCTACTCTTCCCTTAGTTAGATCCAAGACCTCTTTAATGCCCCCATGTCAGTAGGCATGTATGGGTGGAGGATGGTAGGAGGAACCCCTTCTTCATCAACATTCTCAACTATCACAGGCAAGATAGCTTCGTAGGGCATCCCTAGCTTCTGAGCACGTGTACGAACCCATCGGAGATACGGTTCCATCGGAAGAGAAGTCTTCACGCCTAGCTCGTGTGTATCATACCTGTTGACTCTATCCCAAGCTCGTATGAACCTGCAGCGACGTCCCTCACTATCCCCTTGGAAGTCAAAGACAATGCTCAGAAGTAGCAACTCGTGAGGTTCTTCCCTCCTAGCTCGCCCAAACTGTCGTAAGGCCAGACAAGGATTATATGTGATCCCTCCTCTGATTCCCAGCAATGGAACATTGGGGTATTCCCCACAGCAATCAATAATAGCTACGTCTTCCATGCCTTTAGTAGTCCAAATGATATCCGTGTGAGCAAGGGACATAATCCTGTAGGCCCAACCCATGCCTTCCTTGTTCTTTAAAACTGATTTGGGGAGGTGAGAAATAAACCACCTCGCCAACAATGGTGCACAACACATAAGGGTTCCCCGTTTCTGAGCAGTACGGGCATAGAGAGTATGCAGAATATCACCCAAGAGAGTGGGTACTGGATTGCGGGACATGAAAATCTTCACCGCATTCACGTCAACAAAGGAATCTGAATTGGGGAATAGAACTAGACCATAAATGAGAAGAGCCAGGATGTCTTCGAAAGCCTGAAAGTCTAAACTGTCCCAGAACTGATTAGCCTGATCAACCAAGAATTTAGTCAAGAAGCCTTTCGTACCACTCCGAGTTTCCCAGTTAGACATTACCTCAGCCTTTGTCAGATGGAGGGCTGAAGCAATCTCTTCCGGCCTAAGGGCTACCTCCCAACCTGTAAATGGCGTTTGTTCTAGAATGGAAATGCCGATTAGATCAGAGAATTCTTCCAAGGTAGGGACCAACTGATAGTCCGGGAAGGTAAAGCAGTGGTATAATGGATCAAAGAACTGGCACAAAACACTCATCATCTGTTTATCCAATCTGGAAGTGACCAAACCAAGGAGGTGACCATGTCTTCTGATAAAGGAGGAAGTATCTGGAACCTTTGCAACTAAATCTCTAAGCTGAGTGGGAATCTGTACAAAGCTGATCCGAATAGTGTTTCTACGCATAGATGCCATGATCTAAAAAACAGAACAAAGATGAATACCATTGGTCTTTGAAATGGTTAGTCCAATGCAATGTGCATGCAATGTCATGATGCATGATTTCATGATAGAAACACACCACAAGTATTCAAAAATAGCAAACATGGTAAGGGCACACAAGTCACACAGATAGCCCTTAGATTTCAGGCTGGCATGGAGTTTAGGTATTACCCTCTTTCAGTTTAGTTGGTTCAACCTGTCCTAGAAATAGTAACCGGGCTCTAGAGGATCTCAATATCACTGACCACCCTCGATCGGTCATAATTCCAATTTAGCAACCTTTTCTTGCAGCCGGAATCATCGCGAGAGTTTGGTCTCAAGGAGTGTAGCATACTGCTACTGTTCTATGGCCAAGTTGGTCAATTATAGGTTCTAAGGTCAGTTGGTGCTTAATAACCCCTTAGCAGACCCATATTCTCCTTGTTCCACCATAAGGGATATCGGTATAAACTAAAGTGTCACACCAACGTAGCTACTGCTTCAACTGTATCGGTCTACACCGTATAGTTCCCTCACAGTCTATTGCTACTTACCTAAAGGGTATCCCCAGATCCGAGTTAGGATCTATAGTAACTCGGATTCAAACCCACAAAGATAAAGCATATAAATCAAGCAATTGAAAACATTATGAACTAATCCTAAGGTACACCCCACTTATATCATCCCCAACAGAGTCGCCAGTTCTGTGATACGGTGGGAAGAACTGACTTTTTTTTGGAATGCTGGTTTGCATTTTGCGTTTGTATTTGCAAAATGTCGCGGTAAGCAAGAGTCGCCACCGAATTTTATTTTATCCAACAAGGAAAGGAAAAAAGCACAGAAAAATTCCTTTTTTCGAGATTTTGAGTACGGGGGGTAGATTTATAGAAAGGGAAGGTATTAGCATCCTTTCTATCCGTAGTTATCTACGGGCTCTTAGGTACTTGCTCATTGTTTTCAAAATTGTTTTCTTTGTGTTCGTGGGTTTGAAAAGTTTTGTTTTAACTTCGATTTAACTCTTGCTTCCTTCTTCAAGAGTGTAATGAAGTGTATTTGAAAACTTGTTTGTAAAAGTGTAAGTGTGAAAAAGTTTTGTTTTGAATGAGCAAGTATCTAAGAACTAATCTACCTACTCGAAAAAGGAATCGTTCTACGCTAATTTCCTTTAGACAATGCTATCCCACTATTAGTGAGTGGGTAGCATCGTCGTTGGAGTTTGAGGGTCAATTCGAATGAGGGACATACGGTCACTAAAGCAATGTTAGGACGCCTTAGCGGTAACCCTAATGTCTTAGATCATTTATTCGAGGCAATGATATTCGAGGCAACCGTTTCGAGACAACTATGATCTTTTAGACAAGAGGATGACCTCTAAAATGACCTATACTCAATGACCGTGTACGAAGGCAACCAAGTAGGGTGTACCCTAGGAGTGCGCATGTGCGAGTGTGTTGATTTTAGTTATTTATATCTTTGCACATGTTAAGGGTGATCTAACTTGATTTTAAGATTAAGCATTCAGTCTTATCATGCAAACCCTATTATCAAACATCTAGCAGTTATAATTAGCAGAAATTAAAGTGCGGAAATTAAACTAAATTATTACAAGGCGTCGGGTATTTACATCGCCAAAAGCAACCCTTTGAAAATAAAATAAAGCGGTAAAAATAAATAAATGTCCTATTTAAAACTATTACAAGCCGGGAACAGATACATCAATAATTAAATAAGGAAAAATAAATCGCGCGAGTGAATTGGATCGAATGCGAAATTAGGGTTTTGACCCTTTTAATTAAAGAAACTGTTTTTTTCTTTTTTTTTAAGAAAAGAAATTAAGTCCTAAAATTAAAAGCTAAATTAATTATTAAATAAATTAATTAATGAAAAATAATAAATAACATATTTTTGGAGTTTTTGATAATTTAGGAAAGAAATTAAAATAATTAAATTAATGATTAAAACCTATTAATTCTAATTAGTTTTAAATATTTACAAAATAAACTAAAGTTATTCTAGAATTAAGAACCTAATTAATTAATTAAAATTTATTAAAGAAAAATAAAGTTCTGAATTTTAATTGGACAAAAATATTTTTTGTGATTTTTTTGATAAAAAGAAATTAATTTGTTGGTTAGTAATTAATTAAAGATAATAAAATAATAAAATAAAAAAACAAACAAAATATAAAAAGTTAGAGAAATGGGCCTGATTTGGAGAGGTGTAGAAAGCAATTACGTTGGCCCAATTATAGAGATCTGTTGGACTTTTTGTGATCCAATGCATGAGCATTTGACCTGCCTATGGTGTGCCTTCAATGCTTGGCCACCAGATCTGGCCATCTGGCGCATGGATGAAGGATGACCATGGTGGACATCAGGCTTGAGCATGCACTAGATTCCCTGAAAATAAACAAGAAAATGCAAATTGCTGGAGGCAGGGATCGAACCCCTGACCTCCAGCCTTGGGATCCTTATGCGTTGATGTGTCTTCCACTAGGCTACATTGTTGTTTTTGTTATTACAATACAAATGAATAATAATATATGAAAACAAAATAAATGACCAGAAAAATAAAAAATTGCGCGCGCTATTTGAACGGGCGAACGGGGAAGCGACATGTCTTCGTCCCTGTCCTCAAAAACTGTAACTTTTACCTGCAGATTTTTATACGCAGCTAAAATCGTGGCTTTATTCTAAATTCTTCCCCAGTCTATATAAATGGAAGGTAGCACCATGGTTGAGCTCGTCTTGTTCCCCTGAACTAGATGGTACCCTTCACGGAAGCCAATTATTCCTGTAGCAAAAAGCCCTAAAAAAACCTAGAAAACCCTACAATGGTGATCCACGATATAAAGCATATGAATGGAATTGGTTATTGCAAAAAGCTAGCAAATGACATGGTGATTCAGAATATGCAATTGTTTTTCATTATAGATGCAAGAATCGTATAAATCGAATTCAAGAACAGGGCGGCTTCGTGGATGACTTACAGCGCTTGGGAGGGTCTGGAAATGCATGATTTTGATTGGTTTCGCTTGTGGAGGTTGCCAGGGAACGATTGAGATACTTGCCAAGCCTTGAGGATGCCTCTATGCCCTGTTTCGATCTCCAACTTTTTCTTGTTTTTTGCAAATTTGGTTCTGCCTCTAGAACTGATCTCCAACCCCCTTTTGGTCTGCACACGACCCTTATGTAATGTACAATGCTTTAGGGTAAAAAACTCTGTCCAAATCTCTCTCTTTCAATGCTTGGATATTTGATTTGATTTGCTTTTACAACCTTCCAAATTTGGCTTGATTTGAATCTTTTTGTGTACAATTGCTTTGATATGAGTTTTATATGGTGCAAGCTGTCCATTGAAACCTGAAATCATCAAAAGATCTTTGGTTATCAATATTTTTGATTTTATTTGATTTAATTTGGTTTAAAATGAATTAATTCAAATGAAAATCAAATTAACTAATAAAAATATAATATGGACACATGGCCAAGGCTAGAGTACGTGGGTAATAATGCAAACTCAAAAAAAGTGAAAAAGAATGGGCCCATTTGGCAAAATTTGAAGTTTTGGGGATAATTGACTTTTGGCAATTTTGCAAAAAAGTACAACTTCAATAATGCATAACTTCCTCAATTTTGAACTTTTGGAGGTTTTCTTGGACTTTTTAGAAATATTGAGATGTCCTATAACCAACCCTTTTGGTCTCATCTCATTTTGATATTCCATGCTCAAGTTAGAAGCTTTGACAAAAAAGGTGTTTTTGTTGACTTTCAAAAATGACCTATAATATCCAAATTCGTAACTTCTTGTGAGTACATATGTTGATCTTGGGATATGAAGATGGATTGTAAGAAATTTCATCCTCTTCAAAATGAGCTTTGGATGGGTCATTTATCATAAAGTATGAGAAAGTTATGCTTGGTCAAAGTTGAGTTGACTTTTCCTACAAAACCCTAATTTAGCAACTTTTGAATCTTGATGAATTATGAGCAATCCCTGATGAATCATGATCAACCCTTGATAAAATGATGAAATAAACTTCAAAATGAATATGTTGGCCAAAAATCTTGAAGTTTGACTGTATGTGGGTCACAATTGACTTTTGCCCTTGCATAGTCGATTTTTGGACCTTTGAGCAATTGACTGAGCAAACTTCCTCTGCAAGGCTTGAAACTTGACATGGACGATCTTGAGAACATATTAAGACAATGTTTAGCATTTGGGATCACTTATACTCAAGGACCTTGATGCAACATGAAACCCTAATTTGGGGTAGACTGCCTTAGGAGAGAGCTTGTCTGACCAACTCTTGGACTACTTTGAGCAACTTGGAAATTTTTCTTGCAATGTTTTGAGAAATATGGGAGGGAAAATTTTGGGGTACAACAATCTTGATGCAAAATGAAACCCTAATTTGGGGTAGACTGCCTTAGGAGAGGGTTTGTCTGGTCAACTCTTGGACTTCCTTGAGCAATTTGAGGATCTCACTTGACATGTATTGAGAAATATAGGAGGGCAAATTTTGGGGTACAACTGCTGCCCCTGTTCAATCTTCTTAAACCTGAGGATGTAGATTGGCTTGTCTGCCTTTCGTGATCCGAAGGTGGAAGATGATTGAACACTAGAGTGCCCAGAAATTTGCACTCGCATGAAGTGGTACTCGTCTTACGATGTCGGGAATGGGTTTATAGATGCCATTTGGAAGTTAACGACGGGAGATGGGCTTAACAATGCCATTAGAAGAAGTGTCGATCATATAAGAGATTCCTTTGCGAGAGCCCGTATACCTGTTGTTGAGGAGGACTACGCTGGGGAACGATGTTCTCTGTCTTGAGAAAAATAGAGTTTTAGGAGCTTCAGTTATCCGTTACTCTACTGGGGAACCATCTCTTAGTCGAGGAGGTGAGGATGAATTGCTATCTGGTCGTGTTCCAGGCTTCACAGTGATTTTTTGAGGAAAATAAGACCGACTGCTATCTGGTCGTGCTCTAGGCTTTACATCGACTTACTAGGGAGATGAGATTAGGCTTGCTATCTGGTCGTCTTCCAGGATTCACAATTTCTATATTCTTATCTGGTCGTGCTCCAGGCTTCAGAAGGAATCAAGTGGTTATTCGGTCGCACCCGGGCTTCAATTTGAATTTAAGGCATACTAATATCCGGTCGATTCCGGGCTTCATAGTAATTGGTCGGGTAAACTGCTATTTGGTCGAATTCCAAGCTTCATAGTACCTTATACTGTTATCTGGTCGTGTCACAGGCTTCAGTTTCCTTTGCTGCTATCTGGTCGTGATCCAGTCTTCACAGTGTCTTATACCATTATCTGGTCGATTCCAGGCTTCATGGTATCTTGTATTGCTATTTGGTCGATTTCCAGGCTTCACAATAACTTGCTGAGGGTTAAGCTATCTTCTGGTCGATTTCCGGGCTTCATAGCTTGTATTTAAGATATACCACTATCTGGTCGATTCCAGGCTTCGTAGTATTTTGGAGAAATCAAGATATTATCCAGTCGATTTCCGGGCTTCATAGCTTAAACTGGAATAGAAATCTTAGTATCAATTTGACCGAACTAGAGAAAACTTGTGAGAAATGGATTGTATCTTTCCCTGAAAGGTAAAGAGTTAGTCGCATGTAATGTCATGATGTATGAAATGTATTGAGTAATGATGTTCTCAAAATAAATGAGATTGTACTGTATAATGCATATGCGCATGCCACAATATATGGATATGCAATGCTCTTGCGGTATTCTCTGGTTGGGGAGAATAAATCATGGGCTACTGTTGGAGAGTATAAGGAGTTGAGTTCTTTGTTCTCGCTGGGGATAGTGACCGAAGATGATTAACTGGAGACTTGCGTTCGTTATGCTTGAGAATATTCCACTGTGGGAGACTCTGTGGGGAAGAAAGATACTCTGTTTAGACGATCTTCTGGTTTGGAGAAACCACTCCGCTGGGGATGAATTACCGTTGCTGGTGATAATGAACTCTGTCGGGGATTGAATTTCTGCCTGTGGGAGAAGTAAACTCAACAGATGGTAATCTTCTATTGCTGTTGATAGATAAACTCTGCTTGGGAAGAATTTTGGCGACTCATTCGCGATTATGAACCTCGGCTGGGGAGAGCTAGCACCAATGTCTTTGGATACTTCCTACTCTGCGGGGAGCGTATGTATCTTTAGTCATATCCTCAAGCTGGCTCTATCCCTGTACCTGGTGGGTAGAGCAACTGTAAGGTTTATACGTTTCTTGTTTGCCCCTGTTCCTAGAATTGCAAGTAATTGTCTTTTGTTTCGTATGTAAATATTTATGAGAAGCAATTATTCTCAAATGCATATATAAAAAATGTATCATTGGACGTTCTTGCAAAACAAAACAGAAAAAGCAAAACAAGTTGAAATTTCTTGTGAAAATGTATTGTATTGATTTTTGAAGTTGGCCCGTAATAGGCGTTTTATACAAAGAGGCTGGCGTCCTAGTAAGAGAACACCGCCGAAGAATAGAAATTATATAATATGTGTAAAAGAAAGAAAAAAATCTATATGAAACAATCCCACTGGGTTCCAACTCTGCTATTGCCTTTATATCTTCGAGCGTATCATCATTTTGCTACTTGGTCGAAGGTAGATCAGATTGATTGGCGCCATCCGAGCTTGATAGTCGATACCGAAGTCTGTTTGTAAGATGATCCAATGAGACACAGTGTTACACTTCAATCCCTAATTTTTGCCTGGACCGCCCTTTCGGGGTTTCAGTCCACCGGGATACCCTTTTTTACCCAAGCCGCCTTTTCAGGTTTTCGACTTGCCGGGTGTACAATTTTTTTTTCATTTTCATCCCTTACTTTTTCCCGAACCCTTTTGGTTCACCGGGAAGCCCTTATTTTTTCCTAGGCCAGTCAACCTAGCGGGTCTTTGATTAGGCGTAGTATTTTTTTACTATGTCTGCATTGACGGGGTGAGGAAGCTCGTCACCATCCATGGTGGTTAGAATCATGGCTCCTCCCGAGAAAATGTTCTTAACCACAAATGGCCCTTCGTATGTGGGGGTCCATTTTCCCCTGGGATCACCTTGCGGTAGTATGATGCGTTTGATCACCAGATCCTCGACTTGATATTCTTGATGCCCGACTTTCTTGTTAAAAGCCTTAATCATTCGCTTTTGATACGTCTGACCATGACAAATAGCAGTAAGCCTTTTTTCATCAATTAAATTCAGCTGATCTAGCCGGGTCTGGATCCAGTCGTCCTCGTTCAAACCCGTATCCTTCATAATCCGGAGAGAGGGTATCTGGACTTCGATGGGTAGGACTGCCTCCATGCCGTACACCAGAGAGTAGGGTGTTTCCCTTGTCGATGTTTGTGCTGAGGTACGGTATCCATGAAGAGCGAATGGTAACATCTCATGCCAGTCTTTGTACGTCACCGTCATCTTCTGCACAATCTTCTTGATGTTCTTATTAGTTGCTTCAACAACCCCATTCATCTTTGGCCGGTAAGGAGAAGAGTTGTGATGTTGTATCTTGAACTGTTTGCAGAGCTCGGTGATCATCGTATTGTTGAGATTTGTACCATTGTCCACGATGATCCTCTCCGGTACACCGTATCGACATATTAGATTGTGCCGGATAAACCGCGCCATGATGTTCTTGGTTATTGTAGCAAAGGAAGCTGCCTCAACCCACTTTGTGAAATAATCAATTGCTACCAGAATGAAGCGATGCCCATTGGATGCAGTAGGTATGATCTCGCCAATCATGTCGATGCCCCAAATTGCAAAGGGCCAAGGTGCTGTCATAACATTCAAAGGAACTGGAGGTACATGCACCTTATCAGCATAGACTTAACACTTATGACAGGTCCGAGAGTGCTGATAACAATCGGCTTCCATAGTGGACCAATAATATCCTGCCCGTAGGATTTTATTTGCCATCGTGTGTCCACTGGAATGAGTTCTGAAGGTACCTTCATGTAACTCTGCCATGATCCTTTCCGCCTCGCTTTTGTCCATGCATCGCAATAAGGCTGAATCATGGTTACACTTGTAAAGAATCCCATTGATAATGAAGAACTTCGCAACAAACCTTCTCAAGAATTTCTTATCATTAACAGATGCACCCTCGGGGTACTCCTAAGTCTCAATATACCTCTTTACCTCGTGAAACCAGGGTTTATCTGCTACCTCTTCAGTCTCAATGTCACAACAATTTGCAGGTTCGTCCAACCTCTCGATGGTAATCTGGGGAGCTTCATTGTCCCACCTGACTTTGAACATAGAAGACATGGTAGCTAGCGCGTCCGCTAACTGGTTCTCTTCTCTTGGGAAGTGTTCAAAGGTTATCTCTTCTAAGTGCGAGAGCAATGTCAATACATACTCTTTGTAAGGAATAAGGTTTGGGTGCTTCGTATGCCACTCGCCCTTGATCTGACTGATCACTAAAGCAGAATCTCCGAATACACTCAAGAACTTAATCCTTAGGTCAATAGCAGCTCGAAGACCCAAGATACATGCTACATACTCCGCCATATTGTTGGTGTAGTTAAAACATAATTGGGCGGTGAATAGAGTATGACAACCCTCAGGGGATATAATCACAACGCCAATGTCGTTACCCAATGCGTTTGATGCTCCATAAAAATACATAGACCATCGGGATCCTTCCTTAGGTTCTTCATCCGGTCCAGGTTCTTCACAGTCGGTCACCAACATGATGTTCTCATCTGGGAACTCGAAATTCATGGACTGGTAGTCCTCCACGGCCTGATGTGCCAAATGATCCGCCAATACACTCCCCTTGATTGCTTTTTGGGTTGTGTATTGGATGTCATATTCGATTAAGATCATCTGTCATCTTGCTATTCTTCTGGATAAGGCAGGCTTGTCGAAGATATACTTGATTGGATCCATCTTTGATATCAATAAGGTGGTGTGAGTCAACATATACTGTCTCAACCGGCGAGAAGCTCATGCCAAAGTGCAACAAGTTTTCTCGAGCAATGAGTATCGGGTCTCACAGTCGGTAAATGTTTTGCTAAGGTAGTAAATAGCATGATCTTTTCGGCCAGACTCGTCATGCTGCCCCAACACGCACCCCATTGAACTATCCAGTCCTGTTAAGTATAAGATCAAAGGTCTTCCTTCAACTGGAGGCATCAAAATTGGCGGTTCTTGAAGATATTCCTTGATTCTTTCGAAAGCGGTATGGCACTCGTCATTCCACTTTACCACTTGATCTTTCTTCAGCAGCTTGAAGCTTGGCTCACAAGTAGCGGTTAGGTGTGAAATGAACCTGGCAATGTAATTCAGACGTCCCCAAAAGCCTCTAACTTCCTTTTCTATGCGGGGAGCCGACATCTGCTGTATGGCTTTTACCTTGGCAGGTTCCACCTGAATACCCTTATCATTGACTCCGAAACCCAGCAACTTACCAGACCTTACCCCGAAGGTGCACTTGTTCGGGTTTAACCTCATCTTGTACGTCTTTAACCTGTCGAACAGTTTCTGGAGATGGTCAAGGTGCTCTTCCTCTGTCTGGGACCTGACTATCATGTCATCAACCTAAACCTCGATCTCATGGTGAATCATGTCATGGAACAAAGCGACCATGGCGCGCTGATAAGTTGCCCCAACATTCTTCAACCCGAAAGGCATTACCTTGTAACAGAAGGTGCCCCACTGTGTAATGAAGGTTGTCTTCTCCATGTCCTCGGGAGCCATCTTGATCTGATTGTAGCCAGAAACACCATCCATGAAGGAGAAGATCTTATGCTGCACGGTGTTGTCGACCAGAACATCAATGTGAGGAAGTGGGAAGTCATCCTTGGGGCTTGCTCTGTTCAGATCTCTATAGTCCACACACATTCGTACCTTACCATCTTTCTTAGGCACTGGAACAACATTGGAAATCCACTGCGGATAAGAAGTGACAGCTAAAAATCCTGCGTCAAACTGCTTCATGACTTCAGCTTTGATTTTCTTAGACATCTCAGGGCGCATACGGTGAACCTTCTGCTTTACCGGAGGACAGTCTTCTTTAGTCGGAAGACGGTGTACCACAATATCAGTGTCCAAACCAGGCATATCTTCATAAGACCAAGCGAAGATCTCAACATAGTCGCGTAGCATCTGTATCAACCGTTTCTTGACACTAGGCACCAGATTCGCACATATCTTAACCTCTTTCCTGTCTTCCTCTGTACCCAAATTCACTGATTCAACTAGCTCTTCATGGGGCTGTATGGCCCTTTCTTCATGTAGTAACAGTCTAGCAAGTTCTCCAGGCACCTCACAATCATCCTCACCTTCGTCCCCGACTTGGTTGATCGGATTTTTGAAGTTATAACTGGAAGTAGCACAGTTGTTATCAATGGGATCCAAAGTGGTTATGGATCTGCATTATGATACGTGAGTGTGTGTAAGAGAATAGCTATTTTAATAAAGTGAGAGACAGAAAACAAAAACAAGGAGCACAAAAATTGTAATGCAAGAAACGTCCAATGCTTTATTAATGATATATGAAAATGACAAATAATAAGCCCTCACAAGCAAGGTTAAAGTGCCTCGGGCAAGACACCAGGCCGTAAAGTTTCAAACTATTTATTACAACTCTTAAAACAAAAGTCAATTACTGTGGAATAAAAGAAACAGATATGAAGTCCTTCGCCATCCAGTTGTTCAATCCACCATTGGTTGTAGGGTAGATCCAGCTGTCGATGTATGAATCTTCTTCATCATCTTCAATTGCATTAACTCCCTCATTGCTGATATGCAAAGGAGGTCTTCCAATCCGTGCGCGTCTAACAGCCCTTTGAGCCCCTGTAGTAAAGCCCAAACCAAATTTGTCAGTTTTGTGCGTGAAATCGGGGAGCCAACCCCAATTGGTACACCCACTTTCTTCGATTACAACCCTGGAATCCTTGAGAGAAGCCATCTTCATCGGAGGTTTGTTGGGAATAACTTCAGTTGACACCAAAGTTTGGGGAACCCCTTCAAAGTTCTGATAAGGGGTTTCGATGAACTCCCCATCCATCTCCACGTAGCAAAAGGAATTGAGATGACTCACCATATACTCCTGTTCACCTCATACCGTGATAATCTTTCCTTTCACCGGATATTTCAACATTTGATGGAGCGTGGAAGTCACTACCCCAGCCTTATGAATCCAAAGAGAACCCAACAAGCAAGAGTATGATGGTCTGATATCCATCACATATAAGGTGGATACAAAGGTATGAGAACCAACTTTAACAGGGATGTCCACCTCTCCATGCACCATCCTTTTTGACCCGTCGAAAGCCCTGACCACAATATTGCTCAGTTTCAGAATCAAATCTTCACAATCCAGACGATCTAATGCTTTATTTGGTAGCACATTCAATGAGGACCCGGTATCCACCAGTACATGGGCCATAGTAGTGCCCCTGCACTCTATTGAGACGTGCAGAGCATCATTATGATTCCTTCCTTTAGCAGTCAGATCTGCATCTGAGAAACCCAGCCCATTGTCGGTAGTCAGGCTAGCTACGCAATCTTTGAATTGGTCGGCTAAAGTTTCATGCGGCACATGCGCAGTCTTGAGGAATGCAATTGGAGCCTTTGCATGGGCTTCAGAACAAAACAACAAGGACACCATAGATATTTTTGACGGGGTTTGCCCCAGCTGCTCGACTACGTTGTAGTCGCTCTTCTTAATAATCTTCAAAATTTCTTCTATCTCTTGTTTCGAGTTTTCAACAATGATCTTCTTAGGTGCCTCCGTCCAGGCAGGCTCACATGTGATTTCTTTGCCCCGAGTCCCAGATGGCTCAGCGACAAGGGTGATAACTGGAGTAGGAACTGGGATAGTAGATGATGTACTAGCAGATGGAATGGCAACAGGTTTGTGGATAGCCGGAGGGGAAATCTCGGGAGAAAAGAGTCTTCCGCTTCTGGTGACTTTACTAGCCCCAACAATATTACTGACATCAGTATCAATTGCTTCATTCTTCAACTCTTGCTTAGTACCATGGTAATATACATCAGCACCATAGTGCCATGGGACAACCTTGTCTGAAGTGTATGGGATAGGACCAGGGACAATAATTATTAACGGAGTAATTCTTGGGACGGATGTAATCCTAGCAGGATTTCTCGAGGAAACCTTGGAAGGATTGGCGGAAATGGTTATGATGGCAACATCTTGAATTGGAACCAACATAATCAAAGTATTTTCAAATAGGATCTCTTTATTATCCATCAGGCACTGCACACCTGATTTCAATAAGTGGCAACCAGTAGGCAGAATTGAACACATGTGGAAACCTTCACCACAGCCCAAAAATATACCGGCTAACAACAAATTCTTCTTAACTGTCATCAAAGGAGTAGAAATTTCTTCCACAGAAGTCACAAATAAATCATCGTCTACAACATTTACTCCATGACCATGTTTGGGCATGGGAGCAGTTATGACGTTGGGATTTTCCGGAGCGTCAAACTCAATCTCTTTGGCTTCAATCAAGTCTTGAACTTTGTTTTTCAAGGCCCAACAGTTGTTTGTATCATGACCTGGACTTTCAGAGTGATAGGCGCAACGGGCATTCGGGTTATAATGAGGAGAAGTGGTATTGGGGTTCTTCGGGGCCTCCCTCAGAGTTACCAGATTGGTCTTTAATAATTGTGGTAGAATTTGGGACAAGGTCATATTAAGTCGAGTGTACTGCCTTTGTGGTCTTTCCACCCTTTGTTGACTGTTGTGTTGGGGAGAAACTGTGGGTCTTGATATCACTACCACATTTACTGCTTGACGGTGTTCAGGTCTGCTTTGGCCCCTCGGACCATAGACTGCACTAGCTTCTTTCTTACCGGTGAAAGGCCTCTTCACTGCACTTGATGAAGTATCCTTTTGTATTTTACCACTTCAGATACCAGCTTCTACTCTCTCCCCAGTCAAAATAAACTCACTAAACCCAGATGACGAATTGCCGATCAAATGATTGAAGAATGGACCAAATAAAGTTCCTAGAAACATGTCAACCAACTCCCTATCAGACAAAGGGGGTTGGACTCTTCCAGCTAAGTCTCTCCACTTTTGAGCATAGTCCTTAAAACCTTCGCTTACACTCATTGGCATACTCTGAAGCTGAGTACGAGTGGGAGCAAGGTCGGCGTTATATTGATACTGACTGTAAAAAGCAGCAACAAGGTCTTCCCAGTTTCAAACATTGGCTACTTCCAATTGATAAAGCCATTCAAGCTGAGTCCCTGACAGACT
Source organism: Vicia faba (assembly GCA_948472305.1). Lineage (NCBI taxonomy): Eukaryota > Viridiplantae > Streptophyta > Magnoliopsida > Fabales > Fabaceae > Vicia > Vicia faba. Next base: position 1,127,788,403 of record OX451736.1, read on the forward strand.
ATCTTGAAAGAAATGCACCCACAAATTTCTATCAGCAATGTGGGGTTGGATTTTCCTGACATACGAGCGGAGATGGAGTTTTGGACAAGAGACTCCATCATACTTAGCAAAAACTGGAGCTTTGAACTTATGAGGGATCACCACTCCCGATACCAATCCCAGTTCTTCGAAATCCAAACCAGGGATCTTCTAAATCTCCATAGAACTCATACGGTCTTCTAGCTGCTTGTACCTATCCTCGGCAGGAGGATATTGCTCATCATCAAAATCAGTATCATTATCAGAAACTGCAGGACTGGAACCCTTTTCTTCTTCTTGGTTTTCCCCGTATTTGGACGAGGAGATCAGATCAGCTTGCTGTTGCAACCTATTCCCAAACCTTTTTCCCATACTCAGAAGAAAGGCCTTCTTCTTCTTCTTCTTCTTCTTCTTCTTCTTCTTCTTCTTCTTCTTCTCCTTCAGAATGAGAGTCTTCAAATCCTCTTGCCCTTTAGCTAAGCTCAAGAACATCTCTTGGAATTGGGCGTTCTGTGCCTGAAGATCTTTGATGGCTTGATCAGAAGACATTTCTACTGAAATAAATAGCGAAGGAAATGAGAAACCTGTAATGGTACCTGTAATGATGTGCATGATAATGGGATGCGTATGTAATGATTTCAAAGACTTTGTGAGATTTAAATTTGCAAACCAAAAATAGACAAACTTTATTAGATTAACTTGTAAAAGGTTCAACAATGACTTTGAGGCGTTACAAAGAAGTAAATGAAAAACAAATCTAAAACTAGAAAAGCAAAAATCAAAAATCCCATGGACGCTTCCTCTTTGTGCTGACATAGTCATTGATCACTCTTTCTTCCTCGAGCTGCCTGGTGAGCTTCAAAATCTTCCTTTCTTGCTCATGGTACTTTTCCCGGTAAGTATCCCTTTCCTCTTTCAGCTGAATCCAAGACCTCTGCAATGCCCCAGGATCAGTGGGCATGTAAGGATAAAGAACCGTGTAAGGAATGCCTTCTTCATTAGTGGGCTCCACAATCACAGGCAATACGGCTTCATAAGGCATCCCAAGCTTCTGGGCACAAGATCGGACCCATTGGAGGTAAGGCTGCATAGGAAGGGAAGTCCTTGGTCCCAACTCTTAAGGGTCAGATCTGTTCACCATGCCCCAAGCTCGTATAAACCTCCGGCGGTGCTCGTCGACATCTTCCTTGTAGTCAAAGGCAATATTCTCAAGAAGTAGCTCATGGGGACCGTCTCTCCGAGCACGACCAAATTGTCGCAAAGCTAAACAAGGATTGTAGGTTATACCCCCTCTGATTCCAAGCAAAGGGACATTAGGGTATCCCCCACAACGATCAATGACATCAGTGTCTTCCATAGCCCGGGAACTCCAAAGAATGTTTGTATGGGCAAGTGACATTATTCTGTAGGACCAACCCAAACCTTCTTCATTCTTCAACACAGACTTAGGGAGGTGAGAAATAAACCACCTCGACAACAATGGCATGCAACACATAAGAGTCCCTCTTCTTCGCACAGTACGAGTGTAGAGGGCATGCAAGATGTCACCCAGTAGAGTAGGCACAGGATTGCGAGAAAGGAAAATCTTGACAGCATTCACATCCACAAAAGAATCCGAATTTGGGAAGAGAACCAAACCATAGATAAGGAGAGCCAAGATATCTTTGAAAGCCTGAAAATCTAAATTATCCCAGAATAGCTGAGCCTGGTCAATCAGAAATTTGGCTAAGAACCCTTCGACCCCGCTTCGTGTTTCCCAATTGGATACTACATCAGCCCGTTTCAGATGCAAAGCTGAGGCAATGTCTTCTGGTCTAGGAACCTCTTCCATACCTGTGAAGGGTACCTTCTCAAGGATGGATATGCCCAATAAGTGAGAAAATTCTTCCCAAGTGGGAACTAGCTGGTAATCTAGAAAGGTGAAGCAATGATGCACAAGATCGAAGAACTGGAAAAGCACACTCATCATCTGCTCATCAAACTTTGAAGTGACCAGGCTAAGAAGCTGACCATGTCTCTTAATGAATGAAGAAGTCTCAGAAACTCTTGAGGCTAACTCTTTAAGTTGAGCAGGTATTTGCACAAAGTTAACTCAGATGGTGTTTCTGCGCATGGAAGCCATAATCTGCAAAACCGAACAAAGATAAATCCCCTCGGTCTTTGAAATGGTTAGTATAATGAAGTATGCATGCTATGTTATGATGCATGATGTCATGATAAAAACAACAGGTATAGCAGATAACAGACATGGCAAAGACAAACAAGTCACACAAAAGCCCTTAAGTTTAAGGCTTGCATGGGGTCAAAGGTATTACCCTCTTGAAGTTCATTTGGTTTCAACCTGTCCTAGAAAAAGTAACCGGGTTCTAGAGGTTCTCAATATCACTGACCATCCTTCATCGATCATGGTTTCAGCTCACGGAATCTTTTCTTGCAGCTGGAACTATCTCGAGAGTATGGTCTCAATGAGTGTAGCATCGAGTATCAACCAGTTCTCAGCTTTATACTGAGGCCGGCTACCTCACTACTTTCTAATGGCCAAGTTGGTCGATTAAAGGTTCTAAGGTCAGTTGATGCTTAACGACACATATAGCGGCCCCGTATTCTCCTCGTTTCTCCACAAGGGATATCGGTACCAACCAATGTGCCACATCAACATAGCTATTGCTTCAACCGTATCGGTCTACGCTGTACAGTTCCCTCACAGTTTATTTCTACTTACCTAAAAGGTGTCCCTAAATCCGGGTTAGGATCTATAGTAACTCCCAAACAAAACCCTTAAAAGTAAAGCAACCAAAACAAACAAGAGAAGAAATTTATGATGAACTAAATCCTAAGGTATACCCCACTTATTAATCCCCAGCAAAGTCGCCAGTTCTGTGATACGGTGGCAGAACCGACTGTTTTGGAAATGCTGGTTTGCGTTTTGCGTTTTGTATTTGCAAAATGTCGCGGTAAGCAAGAGTCGCCACCGACTTTTATTTTATCCAACAAGGAAAAGAAAAAAGCACAGAAAAATTCCTTTTTTGAGATTTTGAGTACTTATAGAAAGGGAAGGTTTTAGCACCCTTTCTATCCATGGTTTTCCATGGGCTCTTAGGTACTTGCTCATCTTTTTTTGAAATTTTCTTGTGTGTGTTTGTTTTGAAGAGTTTGTTTTACTTCGTTTTAACCCTTGCTTCTGTCTTCAAGAGTGTTACGAAGTGTTTTTGAAAACTTTGTTTGGAAAGGTGTAAGTGTGAAATTTTTATTTTGAGCAAGTACCTACTAGCATCTACCTACTCGAAAAAGGATCGTTTCTATTCTCGTTTCCTTTAGACAATGCTATCCCACTATTGAGAAATAGGTAGCACCGTCGTTGGAATTGTAAGGGTCAATTCATAAGGGACGTACGATCACTAAAGCAATGTTAGGACGTCTTAGTAATAACCCTAATGTCTTAAGATCATATTCGAGGCAACATTTCTGAGGCAACATTTCCGAACGGGACTTTTGATCTTTGTTAGACAGGAGGGTGACCACTAAGACACCCTATACTTAATGATCGTTTACCGAAGGCAACCGAAGTGAGAGTATACCCTAGGAGTGCGCATGTGCGAGTGATTTGATTTCAAGTTATTATTTTGCACATTAGGGTTTGCTAGCCATTTTAAATTAGCATGCAATCTTGTCATACAATCCTATTAACATACATCTAACATTTAATATTTGCGAGAATTAAAATGCGAGAAAATAAAACTCCGCTATTACAAGGCTTCGGGGGAGGGATTAATTACATAGCCAAAAACCCGTAAAAACGATAAATAAAGAAAACCCTAATTAAGCTATTACATACTGTGAGCAGTTACATTAATATTCGCAAAAAAATATAAACGCGCGCGATGAATTGAAAGCGAAATATTTAGGGTTTTGACCCCAACTACCTAATTGCAAATTAAAAGAAAGAAAATAATTTTTTGTGGTTTTTGCTATTTTTGAGAAAATAAATTTTTAATTGAATAAATAAAAACCTAATTACTAATTAATTCAAATTTGAGAAAAATAATTAAATTAACTTATTTTTGTATTTTTATTTTATTTCAGAAAGAAATAAAAATTATATCAAGCTAACCCTAATTTTTCTAATTGATTTTAAATATTTACAAAAAGTTAGAATTACCCTAAATTAAATTAAACTAACATTAAATTAAATTTAATAAAATAAAATAATAAACCTAATTCTAAATTTGTGAATTTTGATTTTATGACTTTTTGAAAAAAGAATTTAATTGTGGTTAGAAAAATAATTTAAACAAATTAATTTAAATAAAAGAAAGAAACAAAAAGAAAGAGAATGGGCCTGGTAGCTTTCAGAAAAGGGGGGGGGGTATGACTTGTAAATCTGAGCCCAATAAACTCTGGCCTTTGTTGACTTTGCTAATCTTATACACGTGCTTGACTGGGCGTATGGTGGACCCTCACGTGGGAAGCCTTGGATCTGGCATGCTGATGATCTGATTGGTTGAATATTGAGGATGTATGGTGGACTCATTGGATGCTAGCGCGCCTGAATATGTAATAAAAAATAACATGAAGCAAAGTTGGGACCTAGGGATCGAACCCAAGTCCTTGAGCACTATCACGCTGCATGCTTACCATCTGAGCTGGCCACGTTATTTGTACAAATAACAACAAACAATTATTATATGATAAAACCAAAATATAAATTTTTAAAACGCACGAAATTTGAATGGCCCATTCACCACCTGCCACACCATCATCGTCCTCATGGCTTCTGTCGTTTTAGATCAAATACCTTTACCTACGGACACTGGGTGTAGGTACAACCCTTGTCCACTCTATAATCTTGCCCATGCATGATAAATCGCAACCAGTGGTACCAATCAACTCGTTGCAACCTCAAGAGCATCATGGTACCACTATCCACGCCTAATTGTTCCTGTACACAAAACCCCTAAAAACGAAACTAGAACCCTATCCATGGCAACTTGCCGTATAGTCAATATAAATGCAATTAAGTATAACCATTAGCTTGCAAATAACTCATGGATTAAGAATATGCTAATAAATCACGTTAAAGATGCCAGAATAATGGTATTCGATTTCAAGAAAATATGAAAATCGTGTGGTACTTACAGTGCGATTCTGAGTGTGAGGAAGCTTGTTAATGATTGCAACACAGTTCATGAATGTCCAGTAAGTGATTGGGATGGTTAAAACGAATTGAAGTGAGCTGTAACGTGGAAATCAGTTTGCCACTTTTCTTGAATTTTTTTAAACTTGATCTCTCTCTCTTGTACGCCTCCAACCCCTTGTTTTTGGTATGCAAATGTTCCTTATGTACCCTAGAATGAATTAGGGTTGCAAACTTGTTTCAAATCTTCTCCAATTATGATCATTGATTCATGATTTGATCCTTGTGCAAATATTTCCAAATCAAGCAAAATGCAATCTTTTTGTGTCCAAATGAACCTTGCACGATTTGATCTCACTTCCAGTTGTATAATAGACCTAAACATGCACAAAATCTCAAGATTTGATTAGTTTTTGATATTTTCATTATTTTATTTTGATTTTATTTGATTTAATTGAAATAAAATCAAAATAAATGACAAAAATAAGAGAGTGACAAATGGAAGGGATCATGGGTCATGGGTCACATTAGAAACTCAGTGCAAGCATAAAAGGTTGGGCCCATTAAGCAAAAATTGCAATTTTGGCCACATTTGACTTTTGGCAATTTTGCAAAAAGGGTCAACTTTGCCAATGCATAACTCCTTCAATTTTGACCCTAGAGAGGTGTTCTTGGACTTTTTAGAAAGCTTAAGATGTCCTCTAAGCAACCATTTTAGTCTCATCTAAATTTAGTTTTCTATGTTCATGTATTAAGCTTTGACATAAAAGGTGTTTTTGTTGACTTCCCAAAATGACCTATAATGTCTAAATTCATATCTTCTTGTGAGTGCATATTTTGAACTTGGGAGCTGAAACTGATTGTAGGTAATTGCATCTTCTTAAAAATTAGCTTTGGATGGGTCATTTTTTATAAAGTATGAGAAAGTTATGCTTGGTCAAAGTTGAGTTGACTTTTCCTGTAAAACCCTAATTTAGCAACTTTTGGGTTTTGATGAATTGTGAGCAATCCTTGAGGAATCATGATAAAACCTTGATGAAATGATGAATAATACTTCAAAATGGGAATGTTGACCAAAAATCTTGAATTTTGACTGTATGTGGGCCACAATTGACTTTTGCCCTAGCACAGTCGATTTTCAGGCTTTTGAGCAACTGACTGGGCAAAGTTCCTCTGCAAGGCTTGAAACTTGTCATGGATGATATTGGGAACATATTAGGACAATGGTGAGTATTTGGGATCCTTTGGACTCAAACATCTTGATGCAAAATGAAACCCTAATTTGGGGTAGACTGCCTTAGGAGAGGGTTTGTCTGGTCAACTCTTGGACTTCCTTGAGCAATTTGAGGACCTCACTTGACATGTATTAAGAAATATGGGAGGGAAAATTTTGGGGTACAACACCATGAAAGACCAAATCAAATCTTCATAATGGGCAAGATTCAATTCATTTTTGTTGACCTAATATGTTGCATTACATATACAGAAGAGATCCAAGGCAAGAGAAGAGGTTGAACAGTCGTGAAGAGAAAGAGAAAAACTAAAAAATTTCAAGAAAAAGTGGTGATCCAATTTCAATCCTAGAGGCCAATTCGAGCCGTTCTCACAATACCAACAGATTCCTGGACATCTTCAAAAGGGATTTCAACCAATTGCAAGCTTTCTCACGCCTAGAATCAAAGGTACAAAAGTCACGGTTTGCCTAAAAAATTCATTTTCGTTTTTATTGATTTATACATCATTTGCACGTTTTTAGTACATATTCTTGTTCCTTAATGAGTTTGCAAGCTAATCATTCTATTCAATTGTGTTTTTGATGACTGTATGTAAAACTGCCATGGCTAGGGTTTCTTGTTTAGTTTTAGGGCTTTGCAATACAGGTTAAATTGAACGTTGATTCTGGTACCATGATACTCATGAGGATGAGACGAGTTGATTGGTACCATCCATGGTCATTTATCTTGCTTGTGGAATTTTTTTGAAATACACAGGTTTGTAGCTACAGTGCAATGTCCGTAGGTAAAGATATCTTGGGCTAAAACAACCGTTGGGAGGAAGAAGATGATGCATGGCCCTCCCTGGTTGGGCAATTTGAACTTTAGCGCATTTTTTCCATAGACCATTATTTTTCATATATTATATTTTGTTTTCATAATATATACAAACAAGTCAAATAGCTCAGTTGGCAAGCGTGCATTGGAAATAGGCCTAAGGACCTGGGTTCGATCCCTAGGTCCCAACCTTTGTTCATATTTTTCTTCAACAGGTAATCCAGCATGCTACACATCATGAGGTTTACCGTGTGCCTTCGAGATCCAACCATCAATCATGTCTCTAGCTCAGATCCAAGGCTTCCCCCTTGGAGGACTACCACGCGCCTCCAGTCAACCCACACACCAGATCCAGCAAAGTCAAAATGGGCCATCAACTTTGGGCCCAGAAATTCAGTTGGCACCCCCTTTTCAGCAAATACCACCAGGCCCATTTACTTCTTTTTTTATTTGTTATCTTTTATTCTTTTAATTTCCCTTATTTATTTTAATTCACAAATTAATTTATTTTCCATAAAATCATAAAATCAATAATCCACAAAAAAAATTAGGATTAGTTTTATTATCATCAAATTTAATTTAATTTATTTTAACCTAGGGAAACTTTAATTTATTTTCACAATTAAAATTAAATTAGAAAATTAGGTTAAATTTTAATTTTATTTTCTCTTTTTCTCAAATAGATAAAAAACACAAAAATAGGTTTTAGAATAAATTAATTTATTTTTTTAATTTAAAATTAATTAGAATTAGGATTTTCTTTTAATTTAATGATTCCATTATTTTCTTAAAACATAACAAAAGCTTTTTTTCAATCAATCGTCAATAGGTTCAGTTAAGGGTCAAAACCCTAATTATCTCGTAGTTGATTCATCGCAGGCGTGTTATTTATTTCTGCCAATATTTTTTGTAATTGTTCATAGTGTGTAATAGTTTAATCTAGGACTTTTTACTTATCGATTTTTCCCGGGTTTTTGGCTATGTAATTAATCCCCCTCCCCGAAGCCTTGTAATATCGTATATTTACTTTCTCGCGTTTTAATTCTCGCAAATATTTGACTTTTTAGATGTATGCTAATAGGATTGTATGAAAAGAATGCATGACAAAGTAATACAGTTAAAAAACCCTAATGTGCAAAGACTAAATAATTGAAAATAGATCATTCGCACATATCACTCTTAGGGTATACTCACACCTTGGTTGCGTTCGGTAAACGATCATTAAGTATAGGGTGTCTTAGTGGTTGCCCTCTTGTCTAAAAAGATCAAATGTTGCCTCAGAAATGTTGCCTCGAATATGATCTTAGACTCTAGGGTTACTACTAAGTTGTCCTAACATTGCTTTAGTGATCGTACGTCCCTTTCGAATTGACCCTTACAACTCCAACGACGGTGCTACCTATTTCTTAATAGTAGGATAGCGCTGTCTAAAGGAAACAAGAATAGAGGAGGCACTTTTACAAAGCTGATTCAGATAGCGCTGTCTATGAGTGGAATCCATGTCCTACAAAACAGACAAAGATAAATCCCAAGGTCCTTGAAATGGTTAGTGCAAATGCCATGGTATGATTTCATGATGTTATGTACAAATAAACATATACAAACAAAACAAACAATTCCTTAGGTTTAGGCTTGCATGAGGTTCATGGGTAAGTACCCTCTTGACATTTAGTTGGTTCAACCTGTCCTTTAAAGTAATTGGGTTCTAGGGAATCTCAATATCATTGATCTTTCTTCATTGGGAATTGTCTCAGCACAATCAATCTTTTCTTGCGGCCGAAATATCTCAAAAGTCCGATCTCAATGAGCGTAGTATCGAGTATCAACCAATTTTCAGCTTTCCACCAAAATCGACTATCTCACAACTTCCTAATGGCCAAGTTGTTTAATTAAAGGTTCTAAGGTTAGCTAGTGCTTCATGTTACCACACAGCGGCCCTGTATTCTCCTTGATTCAACACAAAGGATACCGGTATCCACAAATGTGTCACACTAACGTAGCTATTGCTTGAACCATATCGGTCTGTGCCGTACAGTCTCCATAATCTTTGCTACTTACCTAACAATGTTCCCAGAATCGGGTAGAGGATCAATACAAAACCCAAACATGGACCCAAAATATAAAGAAAACAAATCAAACAATGAAAGCATTTAAAGGTGATCTAGTCTCTAAGGTAACCCCACTTTTAAATGTCCCCAGTAGAGTCCCCAGTTCTGTGATACGCTGGGAGAAATGACTTGGGTGTTTTGCATTTTATCGCAATTGTTGCGGATAACCAGATTCACCACCGACTTTTCTTTTATACAATAAAGGAAAGGGTGAAAGGAACAGGAAATACCTTTTGATAATTTTCTTGAGTTGGGGGGTAGGTTATGAAAAGGGAAGGTGTTAGCATCCTTTTCATCTGTAGTTATCTATGGGCTCTTAGTTGCTATCTCACTTTGAAAATGCTTTGTTTGAAATGTGCTTGTGATTGATTTTGAAAGTATTTTTGGAAAGTACCTTCGTTCCACCAAATTTTTTAATGATTCTCGTCTCTATAAGATTGTATACAAAGTGTTGACTTTTGAAAATATTTCATTTGAAAGTGTTGGTGTATTTTGAAAGATGTTTTGGAAATGGTTATGAGCAAGCAACTATGAATTTCTACCTACTCAAAAAAGTCTTAGTTATTTTCCTCCTCCTTTAGATGTTGCTATCTTACTATTTATTGGTAAGAAGCCCTACCATTGGATGTGAATGGACAATCGTGGGTCGTCGTACAGTCATAGAAGGCAACATTGTAGGATACCTTAGCAATTTGTCGTAAGGGACTAAGATCGTCTATCGAAGGAAACATAGAAGGGTCATCGAGGGGCTACGATTTTGTAATTGAGGGTCATTGCTAAAATACCCCATGTTCGAGGGACATGACTGCTTATTCGTAGGCAACAAGTATGGGTTACCCTAGAGGTGCGTGTGTGAATCATGTTTTGATTGCATGCATTTTTGTCTTAAAATTAGGGTTCTCTAAGATTGATTTAATCTTTCCATACACATTGCTAACAATTATATTAAAAGCATAAATTGTGGAAATTTAAAGTCCTACGATATTACATGGCCTTAGGAGTGGGGGATACAAGTAATAAAAATGTGGGAAAAGTAAAAAATTCTAATTACTTATTACAACCCAATTGAATGAAAATAATAGCAAAAAGTCAAAACTTCAAGATTTTTGGTGTCTAGTCTGACATGGGCCGTGTCCTGTGACACGGCCACCCGTGTCAGGACCCTGTAATAATCCATGCATGTTTTTTTTTTCTGTCCCAACTGAGCTGATAAGGGCCGTGTCCTTTGGCACAGGCACCCGTGTCAAGACCCTGTCCTGCCAATTTGTCACATTTTCAGTTCCAGTTGATTCAACATGGGCCATGTCGTGTGACACAGACACTCGTGTCAGCCCTTTGTCCTCCTTTTTTTTGCATGTTTCTAGTTCCAGTAGATCTGACACGGGCCGGGTCCTATGACACGGGCACCCGTGTCAGCCCCCTTGTCCTGCATTTTTGTTAGATTTTAAAATGGCAAAGCTGACACAGGCCGTGTTGTGTGACACGGATACCCGTGTTAGCCCACTGTCTTGGATTTTTCGCTAAGTTTTCTTCTTTTGATCTATCCTTTTTATATATCTTTTGAACACAAAAAGAAATGATGTATGGATAAAGATATCATAGTTTGGAAAAAGTTTACCTCTCTAAGCGAAAAATTTGGAACACATATGGATGCCTCCGGGCGCAAAGTGGTGATTAGTCAAGCTCCTTTGAACCTTCTTGAAGTTGCTCCAAACCTTACTCAGTGCCGCAAAGTTCCCGACTCTCTCCAACCCAGTCAAGTTGCCAAAATATTGTTTTTGCTTGTGTTTGGAAGGTGATGATAATGGTATTACATAAATTGTTCTTGTGTTTGAACAACTTCTATGTGATGTATATGAAGTGTTTGGATAGTTGGTTTAGAGGAAAAATTGCAAGGTTGAGCAGTGGGTTAAGGTTTTTTCTGTTTCTCAGTTTTTGTTTTGTGAATGAAAGTAGATGAGTAGAATTTACAAAGAATTCTGTTATATTTTTTCAAGTCCTCTTTTTTTCTCTTTTTCTTTTCAAAAACCCTAATTCTTTTCTTTAAAAAAACCTCTGCCTTTGTGTATTGTGAAACAACTTATTTATAGATGAAATTGACTAAAATTTGGGAGGGAAATAAATAATTTTTTTGAACTGTTTGGGTACACTATTTCATTGCTTTTTAGATGCAGCTCTTATGTGCTAAGTTTGTGCAAATATGGGACTGATATGATGCAGATTTTTTAGGGAAACTTTGAAGGTTTTGGAGCAGGCTTTGACAGTTTTCTTGGCATTACTATACAGGTTTTGGATAACAGGATATGTAGCATGATGCATGTCTGGTTTTGTGGACATATTTATGCTGCTTGTAACAAAGACAAGACATATTTGTGGACAACATACATACTCACAAAGTTTGAAGATTGTACAAAGGGGAAAGTTCAAACAAGACAAAGCTTAGGATTTGTAACTTGCAATTTTTAACTTAAAAATACTGCCTTGTTGTCTACTTGAAAACTTGCAACAACTTGAATTATCTTGAATTGTGGTGAAAAGATATCATGAAGTAATGAAATTAACATGTATAAAAACACTTAGAAAAATTTCTAAGTCTTGCAAAGTTTGACTTTTCAAAATGACTTTTGACTTTCTTGATTTCTTGATGATCAAAATTCATATTTTGAATGTCTTGATGAAATGTGATCTTTGAAACTCAAATTTGATCAAAAAGTCAAAGTTTGACTTTTCAGTGTACAATTGACTTTTTTTCATCAGTTAACCAAATTTCATCTATCAATCCACTGATCTTGGGAGATGAATATGATTAGGTCAAAATTATGTACTTGAATCCTTGAAATCATGTTTCAAACCAATAAGTCATGTACTAGGTCAAAAGTCAAAGATTGGTCATTCTCAGTCAAAATCCTAATTTTAACCATTTTGCCTTTTTGATGATTTGAACAATTTTCTTGGATAATTATGATACAATATTGATCAAATGATACACATGACTTCAGAATGTTGACATTGGTCCAAAATCTTGAAGTTTAACTGTAGGTTGACCATAGTTGACTTTTTTCCAATACAACTGATTTTAGGCCATCTGATCAATTGGCTGAGCAATTTTGTGATCCAAGACTTGAAACTTGAGAGGAGAAATCTTTAGGGTCTATAATGATCTATGAAAGTCATTTGAAATATTAGAAGTCCAACTGTCTTTGTTAAAACTCAAACCCTAATTTGAGGCATCAGTATTGAGAAGATGGCTTGATTTAGTCAATACTTGTGCAAGCTTGAATTAATGAAGATCTTTGTGAGAAATATCTTGAGAAAAGGGAGGGAAAATTTTGGGGTACAACAACTTCCCCTTTTCAATCTTCTTAAACTTAAAGAGTTAGATTGGCGGGTCCGCCATTCGTGACTTGAAGGTGGAAGATGATTGAACACTAGAGTGCCTAGAAATTTTCAATTGATGATGTGTTAGTTGATTGTGTCAGGAATGGGATTAAGGTGCCATTTGGAGAAGTGATAAAGAATCCGTTAGAGATGGTCTTATAGATTCCATCTGGAAAAGTGATAAATAATTCGTCAGAGATGGGCTTATTGATGCCGTCCAGAGTGACTGTTGGTAGAAATTGGAAGAAGTATCAAAATAAATCTTTGGTCTATTTATCTTGAAACAATAGATGTCTTTTGCATGTTTTTAACTGGAAGAGATAAATCTAACCAGAAGAGGTTTGTTGTTTGGAGATTTCACTGGGTAAATAATCTTAACCAGAAGAGGTTTATTGATTGCCTGTCATTAACTGGTAGAGATGAATCTAACTAGAAGAGGTCTATTGAATTCATGTCATTAACTGGAAGAAACAATTCTAACCATAAGAGGTTTGTCTGTTTTCCTATCATTAACTGGAAGAAGTAAATTCAACCAGAAGAGGTCTTCGTCTTCCTGTCTTTAATCTGGAAGAAATAAATCTAACCAGATGGGGTCTTGTTGATTGACTTTTCTTGAAAGGAAGAGGATTAGTTGCATGCAGATGTATGCATGGTGTGATGATGTTCTCAAAATAAATGAGACTATGCTATATGTATTTGTCATGTATGTGCTCTTATGTATGAATGTGAAATGTTTATTGAAGTGTATCCTTGTCTAGGAAAATAAATCCTTGAGAGAATGCTGGGGAGTATTGGGAAGCTGAATCCCAGACTATCGCTGGAGATAAAGAGTGTGTATATCTTCAACTTTGTTGAGAATGCTTCCGCTGGGAATTCCTGTTTGCTGTTTGAGGGAACTCTGTTAGGAATGCTAATTTCTGCTTGGGAAGTAGAGTTCAGGAACATGGGTTGTCCATTACTCTACTGGGGAATCATAACTTGAATGGGGATAAAAGAGATGGTTAAACTTTCATCTTGGAGAGGATAGTTGACTAGTATCTGGTTGAAATCCAGGCTTTGCAGCAACTTTCTGGGAGGATGAAGCTAACTGTTATCTGGTCGGTTTCCAGGATTCACAACAACTTACTGGGGATGATAAAGTTAAGTGTTATCTGGTCGGTTTCCAGGCTTCACAGTAACTTACTGAAGTTAACTATTATCTTGTCGGATTCCAGGCTTCGCAACAACTTTATGAGGCAGATGAAGTTAATTTGTATCTGGTCGGATTCTAGGCTTCGCAAAAACTTACTGAAGTTAGTTGTTATCTGGTCGGATTCCAGGCTTCATAACAACTTTCCGAGGTTAACTGTTATCTAGTCGGATTCCAGGCTTCGCAGTAACTTTATGAGGCGGATGAAGTTAATTGTTATCTAGTTGGATTCCAGGTTTCACAATAACTTACTGAAGTTAACTGTTATCTGGTCGGATTCCAGGCTTCGCAGTGACTTTCTGAAGTTAACTGTTATCTGCTCGCATTCCAGGATTCGCAGTAACTTTCTGAGGCGGATGAAGTTAATTGTTATCTGGTCGGATTCCAAGCTTCATGACAACTTACTGAAGTTAACGGTTATCTGGTCGGATTCCAGGCTTCGCAACGACTTTCTAAAGTTAACTGTTATCTGGTCGAATTCCAGGCTTCGCAGTAACTTTCTGAGATGGATGAAGTTAATTGTTATCTAGTCAGATTCCAGGCTTCACAATAACTTACTGAAGTTAACTATTATCTGGTCGGATTTCAGGCTTCACAATGACTTTTTGAAGTTAACTGTTATCTGGTCGGATTCCAGGCTTCGCAACAACTTTCTGAGGTGTATGAAGTTAATTGTTATCTGGTCGAATTCCAGGCTTCGCAACAACTTACTGAAGTTAGTATCAACTCCATTAGGGACAAAGGGGTTTTGTCCGTTGATTTGTAATGGTCTGAGAAAGGAACTCGAGATGGGGAATTCGTAGCTTGTTGGGGAAATAAACCTTGTTGAGAAGGACATTTTGGTGTCCTTATTGGAGAGATGACTTCTTTTGGGGAAGAGCTCCACAAAGTTTCTTTTTTTTAGTCAAGGCCAACTTAGTTGGGGAGAGGATTTCTGGGAGATGGGAACTCCGGAGGTATACTGGATGAATTCAAACTCTGTGGGGATAATTTTTTGAAGCAACTCTGGGGAAATTCCGAATCCTTAAGAAAATGTTTATTACTATTTTTAAACATACATTTGTTAACAATTGATCATGTTCATATGCATATGTTCATTCAATTTTAGTCATTGGACACTTTTGCACTCAAAACAAAAAAAACAAAAAGTTTGCACTTCAAAGTATATTTGTATTGATGTTTTTCCTATAAATAGGCTTTTTTTTTGTACAAGGAGACATAAATCCTAGTAAGAGGAAATCGTCGGAAGGATGAAAGGAATACAAAGTGAAAACAAAATAATAGCCATGTGGAAGTAATCTCATTGGGTTCCATCTCTACCATTTCCCCTATGTCTTCGAACATCATCTGTTGTCGTTTAAAGAAGTTGATTGAATTTGATATTATACCATTGAACTTGGACCTTGGTAATAAAGTTGGCTGTAGTGAATTCATGGGACATAGTCATACGCTTTAATCCTTAACTTTTTCCTGGACCGCCCTTTTGGGTTTTCAGCCCACCAGGATACCCTTTTTTGCCCAAGCCTCCCTTTCAGGTTTTCGACTTTCCGGGTGTACAATCTTTTCTATATATCCCTAACTTTTGCCCGAACCTTTTGGTTCACCGGGATGCCCTTATTTTTGCCTAGGTATGTAGACCTAGCGGATCATTTTTATGCATAGTATTTTTTTACTATGTCCGTGTTCACAGGATGCATAAAATCTTTGTCGTCCATAGTAGTTAGCATCATGGCACCGCCAGAGAATACTTTCTTAACAACAAATGAACCTTCGTAAGTGGGAGTCCATTTTCCCCTGGGATCGCCATGTGGTAAAATGATTGCGCTTTATTACCAAGTCTCTAGTCTGATACACTCGAGGCTTGATCTTCTTATTGAAAGCCTTGATCATACGCTTTTGATACATTTGACAATGACAAACATCAACCAGTCTCTTCTCATCAATCAAATTCAACTGATCCAATCTTGTCTGAATCCATTCGTCTTCGCCTAAACCTATTTCTTTCATAATCCTCAAAGAAGGAATATGCACTTCAACAGGCAAGACAACTTCCATGCCATAGACTAAAGAGAAAGGAGTTGCCCCAGCTGAAGTTCGAGCCGAAGTACGGTAGCCATGGAGAGCAAACGGTAGCATCTCATGCCAGTCTTTGTAGGTCACCACCATCTTTTGCATAATCTTCTTTATGTTTTTATTGACAGCTTCCACTACGCCATTCATCTTTGGTCTGTATGGAGAAGAATTGTGATGCTTGATTTTGAACTGAGTGTAGAGCTCGATAATCATAGCATTGTTGAAATTGGTTTCGTTGTCAGTGATGATCCTTTCAGGGATACCGTATCGGAAAATTAGGTTATGTTTGATAAAACGTGCTATGACATTCTTTGTAACTGAGGCAAATGAGAAAGCTTCGACCCATTTGGTGAAGTAATCAATGGCAACGAGGATGAAATGATGTCCATTAGAGGCGGTAGGTTTGATCTCTGCAATCATGTCAATGCCCCATATTTCAAACGTCCATGGAGCAGTCATGACATTTAGAGGTATTGTAGGCACATGAACTTTGTCGGCATAGATCTGACACTTATGGCAAGTCCTTGAGTGATGGTGACAATTAGTTTCCATTATTGACCAATAATAACTAGCCCTTAGAATCTTCTTGGCCATAGTGTGCCAACTAGAGTGAGTTCCAAAGATGCCATCATGCATGTCTTCCATGATCTTCTCTGCCTCCTTCTTGTCCACACACCGGAGTAGAGTTTAATCATGGTTGCACTTGTACAGGATTCCATTGCTTAGGAAGAATTTGGCTGAAAACCTTCGCAGGAATTTCTTATCATTGGTAGAATCTCCTTCAGGATACTCTTGTGCTTCAAGATATCTTCTTACTTCATGATACCAAGGTTTTTCTTTGTTAGTGTCAATCTCACAACGGTGCACTGGTTCGTCAAATCTTTCAGTTGTAATTCTAGGAGCCTCGTTGTCCCAATTGACCTTGAACATGGATGACATTGTTGCTAAGTCATCTGCTAACTGATTTTCTTATCTTGGGAAGTGTTCAAAGGCAACCTCCTCAAAGTATGGGATCAAAGTTAACACAAGCTCTTTGTAAGGAATCAGATTAGGATGTTTGGTGTCCCACTCTCATTTAACTTGACTGATTACTAGGGCCGAATATCCAAATACATCCAAGAGCTTGATTCTTAGGTCGATAGTAGCCTTTATACCAAAAATGCATGCCTCATACTCAACCATGTTGTTTGTACAGTCGAAGCAAAGTCTAGCAGTGAAAGGTGTATGGCAACCCTTGGGAGAAATGATCATATCACCAATTTCGTTACCTAAAGCATTGGAAGCTCCATCAAAAACCATAGTCCACAGGATCCTGGTTCAGGTCCTTCATACGGTCCAGGCTTTTTGCAGTCGGTTATCAACATGATATTCTCATCTGGAAATTCAAAGTTCATGGATTGGTAATCATCAACAGCTTGATGGGCCAAATGATCTGCTAGCACACTTCCCTTGATTGCCTTTTGTGTAGTGTATTGGATGTCATATTTAGTCAAAATCATTTGCCCTCTAGCTATTCTTCTGGAGAGAGCTAGCTTCTCGAAGATATACTTGATATGATCCATATTAGAAATCAATAGAGTGGTGTGAGTCAACATATACTATCCTAGCCGGCGAGTAGCCCATGCCAAAGTGCAGTAAGTTTTCTCGAGTTGTGAATATCTGGTTTCACAGTTGGTAAATTTTTTTCTAAGGTAGTATATTGCATGCTCTTTTCTACCAGACTCGTAATGTTGGCCCAACACGTACCCCATTGAATTCTCTAATACATTCAAGTATATAATCATAGGTCTTCCTTCAACTGGAGGCATCAAAATAGGAGGTTCTTGTAAATATTCCTTGATCTTGTCAAAGGCTGCTTGACAGTCATTGTTCCATCTGACTACTTGATCTTTCTTCAATAGTTTGAAGGTTGGCTCACAAGTAGCAGTCAAGTGAGATATGAATCTAGCAATGTAGTTGAGTCGACCTAAGAAACCCCTGACCTCCTTCTTA
Organism: Vicia faba; assembly: GCA_948472305.1. Lineage (NCBI taxonomy): Eukaryota > Viridiplantae > Streptophyta > Magnoliopsida > Fabales > Fabaceae > Vicia > Vicia faba. The sequence goes on from OX451736.1 coordinate 1,127,806,346, forward strand.
GTACAGGGATCTGGCATTTATTGTATGGCTTTGACTTTTGCAGGGTCGACCTCAATACCTTTTCCACTGATAACAAACCCTAAGAGTTTTCCAGATCTTACGCCGAAGGTGAATTTGTTGGGATTCAGACTTATCTTGTATTTCTTCAACCTCTCAAACAACTTATGAAGATGATCAAGGTGTTGTTCCTCAGTTTACGACCTTGTAATCATATCATCAACATAGACTTCTATCTCATGATGGATCATGTCATGGAATAGGGCTACCATAGCTCGTTGATAGGTTGCCCCTGCATTCTTTAAACCAAAATGCATGGCCTTGTAATAAAAAGTGTCCCACTGTGTGACAAAGGTGGTCTTCTCCATGTCCTCGGGAGCCATTTTGATTTGATTATAACCAGAGAATCCATCTATGAAGGATAAAACTTTGTGTTGAGTTATGTTGTCGACCAAGGAAATCATCTTTGGGGCTTGCCCTATTCAAATATCTATAGTCTATGCACATACGTAGCTTTCCATCCTTCTTTGGTACGGGGACCACATTTGCCACCCATTGGGGATATGATGTTACTGCCAGAAAACCTGCATTGAATTGCTTCATTACCTCAACTTTTATTTCCTCAGATATGTCTGGCCGCATACGACGAACCTTTTGATTGACTAGAGGACAATTTTCCTTTGTTGGTAGACGATGAACTATAATGTCAGTACCAAGTTCCGGCATATCTTTATATGACCAAGCAAACACCTTAACATAGTCGTGTAACATATGGACCAATCTGCTTTTGACACCGTCTTCCAAGTTGGCGCCAATCTTGACTTCCCTCTTGTCTGTCTCAGTACCTAGGTTGATCACTTCAACTGGTTTCTCGTGTGGTTGAATGGCATTTTCCTCTTGTATCAGAAGTCTGGTTAATTCCCCAGGTATATCACAATCTTATTCGCTTTCTTTTTCGGTTTGGTAGATTGGATGTTCAGAGTCATAGATGGTGTGATACACTGGGAGAACTGGCTTGAGGGTTTTGCATTTGATTGCAAATGTTGGGTTAGTAAGAGTCGCCACCGACTTTTCTTTTATCCAAGAGGAAAGGTGAAAAAGCACAGGAAATACCTTTGAGATTATTTCTTGAGTTCGGGGGGTAGATTATGAAAAGGGAAGGTATTAGCACCCTTTTCATCCATGGTTTTCCATGGGCTCTTAGTTACTTGCTAGATCACTTGCTTTTGTTTGAAATTGTGCTTTGTGTGGTTTTTGAAAGTATTTTGTAAAGATGCCATTGTTTAGGCTAACTTTGTAATGATTCTCGTTTGTAAGAATGTATACAAAGTGTTTGATCTTTTGAAAATGTTTTCAAGTTATGAAAGATGTTTTGAAAGTGTAGGTGTTTGTTTTGAAAATAGAAATGATGTTTGTTTGAAATTGAGCAAGTAATTAGGAGTATTCTACCTACTCAAAAGTATTTCTTGTTCATTTTCCTTTTCCTTTGACATTGTTATCTTACCATTGATTTGGTAAGTAACCCTATCTTTGGATGTAAACGGGATGGGCATGGGTCATCGTATAACCATGATTAGCAATGTTGCGAGGTATCTTAACATTCTTTTTTAGGGACTAAGATCATTTGAAAGACAACTTAGATAGCGACATCGAGGGACTATGATCTTGTATTTGCTTGTTTTTGCTAAGATACCTTACATGCGTAATATGGCCATTTTGTATAAGGCAACCAAGTGGAATAACCCTAGGGGTGCTTGTGTGCAGGTGTATTATTTTCATGCTTGTTTTTGTCTTGAATTAGGATTTTCTAAGTATTGGTTTTAGTCTCTCCATACAAACCCTAATTACTAGCATGTTATATATAAGCGATAAATTGCGGAATTTAAAATTACTACGCTATTACAACATTTGTGGGAGGGGGTATACAAATTATGAATGGGGGTTGCAAGAATATAAACCTAGTTAATCTATTACAACCATATTGAATTGGTATAAATGTACAAAGAATTAAATGAATACAATGTACAAAATGAAATAAATATACAAGAAATGTAGTTGTTAAGAAAATAGATTTTTTTAGGATTTTTTTTTATGAGAAAAGGGGTTTTGTCTTAATATAATTAACTAAAGAAAATAATTAATTAAACTTAAAAGTAAACCTAATTCACTAAGAAAAGAAATTAATAAAACTCTAATTCATTAATTGATTAAAGAAAATAAGTTTAGAAAAGTATTTTTTGGTATTTTTGTCTTAAAAATATTTATAGTATTATAAAATATTTTTGGGCTATTTTATATTAAAATAAATACATTCTAATTGGTGTAAAAGAAAATAAATAATAACCTAGTTTTAAATTAAATTTACAAGACTAGTTAGTAAAAATAAATAAAGTATAGTTAAATAAAATATTTTTTGTGAGAAAAATAAAATAAACTAAGTTAAAATGAAAATCTGATTTTTTTTGTATTTTTTATGATTCTTTTAATATTAGAAAATATGTTAAGAAAATAAATAAAATAAAAAATAAGAAAATAAAATATACTGGGCCAATGGTGCAAACAGCCTGCAAGGGGGTTAGTAAGCAATAAAAAAACACCAAGAGCCCAGCAAGGCCCAACGCTTGCCAAAAAAACAAAATCAGAAAAGCAAAAATGTGAAAAAAATTAAAAGGGTAGCACTAGGGCTCGAACCCAGGTCCCAAAGGTTACAGGCGCGCACTTCTACCACTGGGGTGGCTATACATCCGTTAACATAGGAAAATCAATAAATACATGATACAAAACACGCCCTGATTACTTCATCTTCAACCTCCAGCCAGACCAACTGTAACTTGCTCATTTCTCATCAAAAATGAAAATTGTAAACATGAAACTTGTAGCAAATTTCCTCACGGTTTCAGAAATGTAAAGCATTAAAACTATAGATCAAAGATAAGCATGAATTTTAATGGTCCTAGTCTGAACCCTAAAAATCTCAGAAATTTCAGTATCAAAATTCTCTAAGTTCAAGCAAAATTAATGGAAATTATGGACATGGTTAGCTTTAGGGCAATGATATCTACATGTTTTGTTCACAAATAAATCATTAGTGATGCTTGTATGAAGAGTTCAAAGTTAAGAAAACTTACCTCAAAACTGGAAATCGTGTTTTGAGTTTGAGCTTGTTTCAAGTGATGGTGATGATCAGGTTAGCTTCCTTGAGGTCCCAGGAAGCTAATGCAATGATTAGCTTGAGCAATGGGTGGCTAAAATGGTCTGGAGAAGTCAATATGCAGAACTCTGTTTTTGAAAATAGAGGATGGTGTTAATGGTGTTACAGTTTTGTAACAGGGCGTGGGATCACTTCTATATGATGTTTAGAAGCTTTAGAAACCAAAAGGCCAAGAAACGCACGAGTAGATTATGAGTTTCAAGTTTTTGGTCAGTTTGTGTGAAAATGGAAGTATGAAATGTGTTTATTAGTTCTAGGTGTTTTCAGGGCATGAGTATTCGTTTATTTGTGGCTAATGGTTTGTGTATGTATAAACGAAAGTGTTTGAGAGCTTTGGAAAATCAGAAGTACAAGTTTTTAGCTTTTGGCTAGGTTACTTGATTTTGAAGAAAAGTGGGAAACAAGTTTCAAGAGGAGGTACAAGCATGGGATGGGTGATTGTAAGTGTCTAAACCATTTCTCATGAGTTATAGGACTTGTTTGATCAGAAGAGAACAAGTGCAAGGCTCAAGAACAAGTTTTGTACAAAAAATCACTTTATCAAAATGGCAATGTAACCTTTCTTCTAAAAATGGATATAAAGCACGTACATGCATTGAATGCTTGAAGTGAGACCTCTAACAGCTTTGTAAACCATTAATTATGGAGTTCCTAATAAGTTTGAGGTATGCAAAGTAGAGTTTATGCAACACAACTTTGAATTTGAATTTTGTTCATCACTAAAATGACTTGTAATTAAAGTGATAAAACCCTAACTTCATCTCTTTGATTCTCCCTACTCAAGAATGATCTCAAGGAGTTCTTGGATATTTTGGAAAGCTTGCAATGTGATATATAACCCATCTTTGAATTTCTTTTGAATATTACCCTTGGAACCATATGAAAAAGTGCCATGAAGTTGGGTCAAAATCCTGACCAAATTAGGGCAAAATTTCACTAAGTGTTTAGTTTCATGACCACATGTTCTTAAAATTATAACTTGAGATCTAAGCACTTTTGGAAGGAGTTATTTAAATAAAGGTTGTATATTTCATGAAGATCTACAACTTTCATGTTGGAAGTTTCTCTTGAATCATCTTGTATCATGGTGAAAATTTTGTTCAAAGTTGTGAAAAAATATGAAATTTCCAACACTTAGAAAAATTTCTAAGTTTAGAAATTTTGACTTTTCAAAATGAAATCTTGACTTTTTGATTTCTTGATGAATAAGTTTCATATTTTGACATGTTTTGATGAATTGTGGTCTTTGGTATTTGATTTTGACCAAAAAGTCAAAGTTTGACTTTTCAGTATTCAGTTGACTTTTGATCAGTTGACTGAAAATTCATTTGTCAATCCTTTGAACTTGAATAATGTTTTGAGCCATGTTATTAGGTAAAAATGATGCAATTGAAATCTTGAGATCATGCCTTAAACTAATCGATCATTTTCTAGGTCAAAAATCAGAAACTGCCCTTTCCCAATTAAAACCCTAATTTTGACCATTTTGCCCTTTTGGAGATTTGATCAAATTTCTTGGGGAGTTGTGGTCCAAACTTGATCAAATTATACATATGAGTTTAAAATGTTGACATGGATAAAAAATTGTGGAGTTTGACTGTATATTGGCCATGGTTGACTTTTTCCCTAATATAGTTGATTTTTAGGTCAAGTACTCAATTGACTGAGCAAAAATGTGATCCAAGGCTTGAAACTTGACATGAGTAATATTGAGGATCCGTAATGATCCATGAGAGTCATATGGGCCATTGGAAGCTCAAATATCCTTGTGCAATCTCAAACCCTAATTTTGGTCATAAGTGCTTAAGGAGGTGACTTGGGCTGATCAACCGTAATGCAGTCTTTGGGTCAAAGGAGATCTTGTGAGAAAATTATTGATAAGTGAGAGGGAAAATTTTGGGGTACAAAAGCTGCCCCTGTTCAATCTTCTTAAGCTTGAAGAGTTAGATTGGCGAGTTTTTCCATTCGTGACTCGAAGGTGGAAGATGATTAGACACTAGAATGCACATAAATTTGCACTCGGTGATGTGATGGTAGAGGGAATGGGCTTAAAGATGACATTTGGAGGGATGATAGAAAGTTGTTGGAGATAGGCTTATAGATGCCATCCAAAAGTGATTGTTGAATCTGAAAAGAATCTGAATGAGTATCATAATGGCGTCTGTGTCTGAAGCATATCTGAACTGTATCTGAAAGCTGAATCTAAATGAGTATCAGGATGGAATCCGTGTCTGGAGCATATCTGAACTGTATCTAAAAGATGAATCTTAAATGAGTATCAGAATGTCATCAGTGTCTGGAGCATATCTGAACTGTATTTGAAAGCTGAATCTGAATGAGTATCAGGATGGCATCCGTGTCTGAAGCGTATCTGAACTGTATCTGAAAGCTGAATCTTGAATGAGTATCAGAATAACATCAGTGTCTGGAGCGTATCTGAACTGTATTTGAAATCTGAATCTTGAATGAGTATCAAAATGGCTTCCGTGTCTGGAGCATATCTGAACTGTATCTGAAAGCTGAATCTTGAATGAGTATCAGAATGGCATCCGTGTCTGGAGCATATCTGAACTGTATCTGAAAGCTGAATCTTGAATGAGTATCAGAATGGAATCCGTGTCTGGAGCGTATCTGAACTGTATCTGAAAATTGAATCTTGAATGAGTATCAGAATGGCATCCGTGTCTGGAGCGTATCTGAACTATATGTGAAAGCTGAATGAGTTTCAGGAAGGCATCCGTGTCTGGAGCGTATCTGAAACTTTGGACATTGTTAATGGTAGCTGTTGATTAATCTTATCCTGAAAAGAATAAAATGTTAGCTAGTATGTAATGTCATGTTGTATGAAATGTGCGGTATAATGCATTCGTGTTATCAATGTTTATGATATATGGATGCGATGTATGTGTATGTGAGCTAATCTGCTGCACTACTGTTGGGTTGGGAAAATTAAACCCCTGACTGTTGCTGAGTGTGATACGGTGGCCAGAACCTGACTGTTTTTTTGAAATGTTGGTTTGCGTTTTGCGTTTGTTTTCGCAAAATGTCGCGGTAAGCAAGAGTCGCCACCGTCTTTTATTTTATCCAATAAGGAAAGAAAAAAGCACAAACAAATTCCTTTTTCGAGATATTTCTGAGTACGGGGGGTAGATTATAGAAAGGGAAGGTATTAGCACCCTTTCTATCCGTAGTTATCTACGGGCTCTTAGGTACTTGCTCATCATTTTCAAAATTGTTTTCTTTGTGTTTGTGGGTTTTGAAAGGTTTTTGTTTTAACTTCGATTTAACTCTTGCTTCTGTCTTCAAGAGTGTAATGAAGTGTTTTTGGAAACTTGTTCGTAAAAGAGTGTAAGTGTGAAAAATTTGTTTGGAATGAGCAAGTACTTAAGAACTAATCTACCTACTCGAAAAAGGAATCGTTCTATTTTTGTTTCCTTTAGACAATGCTATCCCACTATTAGTGAGTAGGTAGCACCGTCGTTGGATTTTGAGGGTCAATTCGAAATGGACATACAGTCACTAAAGCAACGTTAGGACGTCTTAGTGGTAACCCTAATGTCTTAGATCATTTATCCGAGGCAACAATATCCGAGGCAACCTTTCCGAGGCAACTATGATCTTTTAGACAAGAGGACGACCACTAAAATATCCTATACTCAATGACCGTTTTAACGAAAGCAACCAAATGGGAGTGCACCCTAGGAGTGCGCATGTGCGAGTGTGTTGATTTCAGTTTTTTATCTTTTCACATTTAGGGTGATCTAACTGTCTAAAATTAGTCATACATTCTTGTCATGCAAACCCTAATTATTCACATATCTAGTAGTTAATATTTTGCAGAATTAAAATGCAGAATTTAAACTAAGCTATTACAAGGCTTTGGGTATTTATATACCAAAAAAAAACCCTTGAAATTAAAAGTGGTAAAAAATAAATGAATGTCCTAATTTAAATTATTACAAACCGGGAGCGGATACAATAATTGGATAAAAAATAAAGCGCGTGAGAAAATTAGATTGACGAGAAATTAGGGTTTTGACCCTTCTATCCTAATTTAAAAGAAAAAAATGTTTTTTTGTTGTTTTTAATATTTTTAAAAGAAAAGAGGTTAGGTTTTTAGAATTAAATGCTAAATTAATTAGTTATTAAATTTAATTAATGAAAAATAATTAAATGACATATTTTTGTTTTTTTTTTATTTTAGGTAAAAAATAAATACAATTAAGTTAGTATAAATCCTATTTATTCTAATTGATTTTAATTATTTACAAAAGAATTAAAGTTGTCTAAATTAATCAAACCTAATTAAATTAATTGATTTATTGATGAAAAATAAAATTCTAATTTTAATTGGACATAAAATATTTTTGGTGATTTTTTGATAAAAAAAGAAAATTAATTATTGGTTAGTAATTAAATAAAATAGAATTAAATGAAATAAATAGAAATATAAAAGATGAGAGATGGGCCTGATTTAAGGGTGTCAATAGCAAGAATCTGGGCCCATTTATGGAGGTCCATGTTGACTTTGTTGGATCCAGTATGATGCGCTTGACTTGGCCTATGGTATTCCTTTAGTGGTGACCATCAGATTTGGCCATCTGGCCATCTGGCACGTTTGATGATGAGAGCATATGGTAGTCACTTGGCTTGCACATGCATTGGATCGCCTGTAAGAAAATAGAAAAATAACAAATGCTGGAGGCAGGGCTCGAACTCCTGACCTCCAGCTTCTAAATCCTTAACGCTCATGTGGCCACCACTACGCCACTTTGTTCTTGTTGTACAGTTATAGAATAACAATAATAATAATATGAAAAAAGAAAATATTAGTGGAAACAAAAGAAAAAATGCGCGCTGGAATTTGAATTGGCCAGTGGGGGAGTGACAACTCATCGTCCCCTTCCTCTCTCCGTGGGTAAAAGAAAAATACTTTTACCTACGGACGTTTTGTTCGTCGCTAAAGGCAGGGGTCCTTCTAAAATCCTCTACAGGCCATGGAAATAATATCTAAAGCCATGGTTGTGTCCCTCTCGTCCTCCTGATCACAACCGTACCATTTACAGAGGCCAATTGTCCCTGCAATCAAAAGCCCTAAAACCAAACTCGAAAACCTAGCAATGGTGATTAACGCTACATGCCATATAAACGCAATTGAATGATACAGAAAGTTTGAAAATGCTTCATAGATCAAGAATGTATAATTGGTTTAACCTAACAACGCTTAAAACATGAGATTCGAATTCAAGAACAGGGGTGTATCGTGAATGACTTACAGAGCGATTAGGGATTGGAATGGACAGGTTCTTGATGGCTTTAGCTTCTAGAGAGTCCCAGGAAGCGATTGGGATATGTAAAAAGCCTTGAGGATGCCTCTAAGTGGGATTTCGATCTCACACTTTTTCCTTGATTTTTCAGATTTCGTTCTCCTTCTCACGTCTGTTTTTAACTTGTTTTTAGGTCTGGCCTCATTCCTTATGTATGAGTGAAGGCATTAGGGTTGATAATTGCATCCAAATCCTTCTCCATCAATGATTTTGGATTTTATTTGATTTGCTTTTAAAATCTTTCCAAACATGGCCTTTTTTCAATCTTTTTGTTCTCTCTAATGCTTTGCACGAATTTGAATGATGCTAGCTGTAATTGGAACCTGAAACAAGCACAAAATCCCTTGTTATAAATGCTTTGGATTTTTATTTGATTTAATTTGATTTAAATTGAATTAATTCAAATAAAAACCAAAATAAATAATAAAAATAAGATATGAACAAGTGGAAAAGGCTAGAACACGTGGGCTATGTTTCCAACTTAAAACAAGTGAAAAAAGATTGGGCCCATTTGGCAAAATTTGAAGTTTTAGGGATAGTTGACTTTTGGCAATTTTGCAAAAAGGGTCAACTTCACAAATGCATAACTTCCTCAATTTTGACTCTTTGGAGGTGTTCTTGGACTTTTTAGAAAGCTTGAGATGTCCTATAATCAACCCTTTTTGTCCAATCTAATTTTGATGCTCCATGCTCATGTATGAAACTTTGACAAAAAAGTGTTTTTGTTGACTTTTCAAAATGACCTATAATGTCCAAATTCATAACTTCTTGTGAGTGCATATTTTGAACTTGGGAGATGAGGATGAATTGTAGGGAATTATATCCTCTTAAAAATGAGATTTGGATGGGTCATTTCTCATAAAGTATGAGAAAGTTATGCTTGGTCAAAGTTGAGTTGACTTTTCCTACAAAACCCTAATTTAGCAACTTTTGAGTCTTGATGAATCATGATCAACCATTGATAAAATGATGAAATATACTTCAAAATGAGGATGTTTACCAAAAATCTTGATGTTTGACTGTATATGGGTCATAGTCGACTTTTGCCCTAGCACAGTCGATTTTTGGACCTTTGAGCAATTGGCTGAGCAAACTTTCTCTGCAAGACTTGAAACTTGATATGGATGATCTTGAGAATGTATTAGGACATTGGTGAGCATTTGGGATCACTTGGACTCAAGTATCTTGATGCAACATGAAACCCTAATTTGGGGTAGACTGCCTTAGGAGATAGCTTGTCTGGCCAACCCTTGGACTACCTTGAGCAACTTGAGGATCTTTCTTGAAATGTTTTGAGAAATATGGGAGGGAAAATTTTGGGGTACAACAATGAGGATATAGAGTTTAAGTCTTCGTGTTGTGAAGTTGAAGTGTTGATGAATTTCCACTTAGAGAAATAAACTATGTTGTAAGGGAAATGTTGTGTACTCCTTGTAAAATCCTGTTGGGGAATCCTGAGAAATTGAATGACTTCTACTAGGGATTGATGACTGGAAGCTTTGTTATGCTGGGGATTAAACTGCACACTGCGGGGGTTTCATGGAAATAACTTAGAGAGATTTCCCTATCTCTTAAAGCCAGCAATGACTGTCTTTCTATTTTGTTTATTTGTAAACAACAATTATGTTCAAATGCATATGTTCAAAAATAAATTATTGGACGTTTTTGTAAACAAAACACAAGAGTAAAGAAAAACAGGTAGTTTTTCACTTTCAAAGGGATATCTTTGTATTGAATTTGAGTAAGTATTTTTGTACAATGAGACAAACATTCTAGTAAGAGAATGTCGTCGTAAAAAATGAAAATTTTGATACAAAGAAAAGATAGCTATGTGAAATAATCCCATGGGGTTCCCATTCTACTATAGCCTTTGTGTCTCTGCGCATCTTGTCTGTTTGTTGCCTTGTCTAAAGCTGATTGAATTGATCAGAACCGCTGAGTTTGTCAGGTTGTCTATAAGGTGATTCAACAGGACATAGTCATACGCTTTAATTCCCTAACTTTTGCCTGGACCGCCCCTTCGGGTTTTCAGTCCACCGGGATACCCTTTTTTTCCCAAGCCGTCTATGATACGGTGGTAGAACCGGAACTATTTGAATGCTGGTTTGCGTTTTTCATTTGTGTTCGCAAAATGTCGCGGTAAGCAAGAGTCGCCACCGACTTTTATTTTATCCAACTGGAAAGGAAAAAAGCACAGAAAAATTCCTTTTTCGAGATATTCTGAGTATGGGGAGGGGGGGGGGGGGGTAGATTATAGAAAGGGAAGGTATTAGCACCCTTTCTATCCGTGGTTTTCCACGGGCTCTTAGGTACTTGCTCATCATTTTAAAATTGCTTCCGTGTTTGTGTGATTTGAAAAGTTTTTGTTTTACTTTGATTTAACCCTTGCTTCTGTCTTCAAGAGTGTTACAAAGTCGTTTTGAAAACTTTGTTTGAAAAAAGTGTAAGTGTGGAAAAGTTTGTTTTGAGAAAGTACCTACTAGCATCTACCTACTCGAAAAAGAATTGTTCTATGCTCGTTTCCTTTAGACAACGCTATCCCACTATTAGTGAGTAGGTAGCACCGTCGTTGGAATTTTAAGGGTCAATTCGAAAAGGGACGTATGATCATTGAAGCAACGTTAGGACGTCTTAGTAATAACCCTAATGTCTTAAGATTATATTCGAGGCAACAATTCCGAGGCAACCTTTCTAAACGAGACTTTGATCTTTTAGAAAAAAGAGCGACCACTAAAATACCCTATACTTAATGATCGTTTACCGAAGGCAACCGAAGTGAGAGTATATCCTAGGAGTGCGCATGTGCGAGTGATTCAATTTCAAGTTTATTATCTTTGCACATTTAGGGTTTGCTAACCGTTTTAAAATTAACATAAATTCTTGTCATGCATCCCTATTACCATACATCTAACAATTTAATATTTTGCCGAAATTAAAATGCAGAAAATAAAGCTAAGCTATTACAAGGCTTCGAGTATTAATTACATAGCGAAAAAACCCGTCAAAACGATAAATGAAAAAAAGTCCTAATTAATCTATTACATCCTGTGAGCAATTACATCAATATGGTAAACATAAATAAGTGCGCGTAATGAATTAAGAACGAGCGAAAATTAGGGTTTTGACCCCGTCTAACCTATATACAAAAAGAAATATTTTTGGTTGTTTTTGATTATTTAAGAAAAAAAGGTTTTAAATTAAATATACAAAAACCTAATTACTAATTAAATTAAATTAAGAAGATATTAAATTTCACCTATGTTTTTGGTTATTTTTAAGAAAAAGAAAATAGGAATTAAATTAAACTAAAACCCTAATTTTCTAATTGTTTTTAATTTATTTACAAAAGGAATTAAAGTTACCTAATAAATTAAATAAACTAATTAAATTAATTTTGTATATAAAAAATAACCTAAATCTAATTGGATGAAAAATTATTTTCATGATTTTTTTGATAAAAAAAAGAATTAATTTTGTGTGCTAGGAAAATAATTAAATAAATTAAATGAAAAAATATAAAAGAAAAGAAAAAGAATATGGGTCTGTAATCAGCAAATTGGAGGGGTGTGAATGGCAATTCTGGGCCCAAGATCAAAATTCCATGTTGACTTCTCTAGATTCAACGTTGTGCATTGACCAAAGTTTTTGGTGGACCATCACATGATAGCCTTCAGATCTGGCTTGTGGACATCTGGTTGGTTGGATGATGATGGTCCATGGTGGTCATCACACTTATACGCGTACCTGATTAAGAAATGAAAAATAATATGAAATATATGGGGGGACCTGGGATTCGAACCCAGGTCCTATGGCTTTCTCCACCTGCCTTGTTACCAACTGAGTTGGATGCATTTGTTGTATATTGAATAACAATCATTGATAATATATAATAATTCAAATTAGTGGGGGAAAAAAATAAAAAATGCGCCAGAATTCAAATGGACGAATGAGATGGAGCCGCGCATGTCACCTTCTTCCTCTCTCCGTTGGTAAAAGTCATAGACTTTTACCTACGGACAAACGTCTGTCACTACTAACCCTGCACATTGCAAAATCACACACAAGCATGATAAATGGAATCTAAGGCTGTGAATCAAGTCGCCTTGGCCTACTGAGCATCATGGTGCCCTTCTTGTGGACCAATTTCACCTGTATAAAAAGATTCTAAATCAAGACCAAGAACCCTAGCAATGGTGGATTCTGCTATAGCCAACGAAAATGCAATTGATTACCACCACAAGCTTGCAAACATGTTAGGGGTTCAGAATATGCTATTGAAACATGATAAATATGCAAGAATAACAAGATTCGATTCTAAAAATAATGGAAAACAGTGTACCACTTACAGTGAGTTCTAGCACGCGAGGATCCTTGTTTCTGATTGCTATGGCTTCCTTGCAATCCCAGGAAGTGAATGGGATGGCTTATGAGTCTTGAAAACGTCTGGAAGTGTGAAATCAGATCACCACTTTCTTTGAATTTTTTCAAGTTTGGTTCTCCCTTTGTGCGCCTCAAAACCTTGTTCTTTTGATCTGCTTTTTTCCACTATATACCAAGGAACGAATTAGGGTTACATACATGCCTTCAATCTTTGTCCATTATGATTTTTGATCTTGATTTGATTCACTTGAAAATATTTCCAAAATAGGCCAAAATCAATCTTTTTATGCACACCTATGCCTTGCACGATTTGATTCACTTGCTAGCTGTATATGGGACCTGAAATGTGCACAAAATCTTGAGGTTTCAATGGTTTGGATATTTTCATGATTTATTTTGATTTAAAATGATTTAATTGATATAAAAAATCAAAATAAATAGAAAAAATAAGATAAAGACAAGTGGAAAGAGCTAGGTCTCGTGGACCATGCTAACAACTCAAAACAAGTGCAAAAAGTTAGGCCCATTTAGCAAAAGTTGCAATTTGAGGCACTTTTGACTTTTGGCAATTTTGCAAAAAAGGTCAACTTCACCAATGCATAACTTCCTCAATTTTGACTCTTTGAAGGTGTTCTTAGACTTTTTAGAAATCTTGAGATATCCTACAAACAACCCTTTTTCTCTTATCTCAATTGAGTATTCCATGTTCATGTATGAAGTTTTGACAAAAAAGGTGTTTTTGTTGACTTTTCAAAATGACCTATAATGTCCAAATTTATAACTTCTTGTGAGTGCATATTTTGAATTTGGGAGATGAATATGGATTGTATAGCATTACATCCTCTTCAAAATGAGCTTTGGATGGGTCATTTATCATAAAGTATGAGAAAGTTATGCTTGGTCAAAGTTGAGTTGACTTTTCCTACAAAACCCTAATTTAGCAACTTTTGGGTTTTGATGAATTGTGAGCAATCCTTGATGAATCATGATCAGAACTTGATAAAATGATGAATAATACTTCAAAATTAGGATGTTGACCAAAAATATTGAAGTTTGACTGTATGTGGGCCATAGTTGACTTTTGCCCTAGCACAATCGATTTTCAAGCCTTTGAGCAATTGACTGAGAAAACTTTCTCTGTAGGGCTTAAAACTTGACACAGATGATATTGAGAACATATTAGGACAAATATGAGCATTTGGGATCCCTTGGACTCAAGTAACTTGATGCAACATGAAACCCTAATTTGAGGTAGACTGCCTTAGGAGAGAGTTTGTCTGGTCAACTCTTGGACTTCCTTGAGCAACTTAAGGATCTTTCTTGAAATGTTTTGAGAAATATGGGAGGGAAAATTTTGGGGTACAACAGCTGCCCCTGTTCAATCTTCTTAAACCTGAGGATGTAGATTGGCTTGTCTGCCTTTCGTGATCCGAAGGTGGGAGATGATTGAACACTAGAGTGCCCAGAAATTTGCACTCGTATGAAGTGGTAATTGTCTTGTGATGTCGGGAATGGGCTTATAGATGCCATTTGGAGATTGATGATGGGAGATGGGATTAAAGATGCCATCGGAAGCAGTTTCGATCGCATAAGAGATTCCTTAGCGATAGCTTGTATACTTGTTGTTGAGGAGGATTCCGTTGGGGAATGCTGGTCTCTGTCTTGAGAGAAAAGTTGAATTTTAGGAGCTTCGGTCATCCGTTATTCTACTGGGGAATAGTCTCTTGGTCGAGGAGGTGAAAATAAACTATTATCTGGTTGTGGTCCAGGCTTCATAGTGATAAAATCGTCTGCTATTTGGTCGTAACCAAGGCTTTACAGTGACTTACTGGGGAGATAAGATTAAACTTGTTATCCGGTCGTCATCTAGGCTTTGCAATTTATCAATTCTTATCTGGTCGTAATCCAGGCTTCAGAAGGAATTTAGTTGTTATCCGGTCGCATCCGGGCTTTAACTTGAATTTAGGGCACACTAATATCCGGTCGACTCCGGGCTTTTTAGTAATTGTCCATGTAAACTGTTATTTGGTCGAACTCCAAGCTTCGCAGTGTCTTGTACTGTTATCTGGTCATAATCCCAGGCTTCAGTGTCCTATACCGCTATATGGTCGTAATCTAGGCTTCACGATGTATTATACCATTATCTGGTCGAATCCAGGCTTCATGGTGTCCTTTACCGCTATCTGGTCGTAATCCAGGCTTCACGATGTATTATACCATTATCTGGTCGAATCCAGGCTTCATGGTGTCCTGTACTGCTATCTGGTCGATTCCAGGCTTCACAATACCTTACTTCTTATCTGGTCGTATTCCAGGCTTCAGAAGAAATCAAGTGGTTATCTAGTCGCATCCGGGCTTCCGTTTTATTTTTAGGCCTACTAATATCCGGTCGACTCCGGGCTTCATAGTAACTGGCCGGGTAGACTGCTATTTGGTCGAAATCCAAGCTTCGCAGTGTCCTTTACTGTTATCTGGTCGTAATCCCAGGCTTCAGTGTCTTTTACCGCTATCTGGTCGTAATTCAGGCTTCACGATGTGTTATACCATTATCTGGTCGAATCCAGGCTTCATGGTGTCTTGGGGAAATCAAGATATTATCCAGTCGAATCCGGGCTTCATAACTTGCATTAAAGATATACCACTATCTGGTCGTAATCCAGGTTTCATAGTATTCTTGGCTGCTATCTGGTCGTAATCCAGGCTTCACAACATCTTGTACCATTATCTGGTCGAATCCAGGCTTCATGGTGTCTTGTATTACTATCTGGTCGTAATCCAGGCTTCGCAACATCTTGTACCATTATCTGGTTGAATCCAGCTTCATGGTGTCTTGTATTGCTATCTGGTCGTAATCCAGGCTTCACAATAACTTGCTGAGCTGTTATCCAGTCGAATCCGGGCTTCATGGCTTGTGTTTATGATATACCACTATCTGGTCGATTCCAGGCTTCATGGTGTCTTTGTATTGCTATATGGCTGTAATCCAGGCTTCACAGTAACTTGTATTACTATATGGTCGTAATCCAGGCTTCACAATAGCTTGCTGGGGATTAAACTATTATCCGGTTGAACCCGGGCTTCATAGCTTAAAGATAAACCACTATCTGGTCATTTCCAGGCTTCGCGGTGTTTGATACTGTTATCCGGTCGTTCTCCGGGCTTCACAATATGATGGGGAAATCAAGATACTATCTGGTTAGACCCGGACTTCATAGCTTGAATTTTGTGAGAATTTGATTTGTATCTTTTCCTGAAATGTAAAGAGTTAGTCGTATGTAATGCATGACATGTATCGACCAATGATGTTCTCAAAATAAATGAGATTGTGCTGTATGATGTGTATGCACATGTCATGATGTATGGATATGCAATGTTTTTATGATATTCTCCAACTGGGGAAAATAAATCCCGGACTACTGCTGGAGAGTGCAAGGAGTTGAATTCTTCATTCTCGCTGGGGATGACGGTCGAAGATGATTTGAGAATACATTGGTGGGAGAATAATTCCGCTGGAGAATAAACTGGTGAGAGAATGACTCTGTAGGGAAGAGATACTCTGTTAGGAGATCTGCTGATTTGGAGAAATAACCTCAGTTGTGGGTGAATTGTCGTTGCTGGCGGTGATGAACTCTGTCGGGGATAAAATTTCTGTTTGTGGAAGAAATAAACTCCACTAGGGATAATCTTCTAGTGTTGGTGATAGATGAACTCTGCTTGGGGAGAATCTTACCGACTCACTCGCAATTGCGAACCTCAGCTGGGGAGAGTTGTGTCCTGTTCGGGAAAGCTAACATCACTGTCTTTGGACACCTTTTACTCAGCGGGGAGTGTATGCATTTTTAGTCATATTCTTCAGCTGGGTCTATCCCTGTACCTGGTGAATAGAGCAACTATAAGGCTCAGACATTTCTTGTTTGCCCCTGTTTCTGGAATTACGAGTAATCGTCTTTTGTTTCGCATGTAAATATTTATGAGCAATAATTATTTTCAAATGCGTATATAAAAATGAATCGTTGGATGTTCTTGCAAAACAAAACAGAAAAAGAAAAACAATTTTGAAATTTATTGTAAAAAATGAATTGTATTGATTTTGAAGTTGGCCTGTAATAGGCGTTTTGTACAAGAGGTTGACGTCCTAGTAAGAGAATGTCCCCGAATTATAGAACAAACAATTTGTGAAAAACAAAGAAAAATAGCTATGTGAACAACCCCACTGGGTTCCAACTCTGCTATTGCCTTTATATCTTCGAGCGTCTCATCACTTTACCGCTTGGTTGAAGGTATATCAGATTGATCGGTGCCGTCCGAGCTTGATAGTCGATACCGAAGTTTGGTTGCAAGGTGATCCAATGAGACATAGTGTTACTTTTTGATCCCTAATTTTTTCCTGGACAGCCCTTTCGGGTTTTCAGTCCACCGGTATACCCTTTTTTGCCCAAGCCGCCTTTTCAGGTTTTCGACTTGCCGGGTGTACAGTTTTTTTTATTTTCATCCCTTACTTTTTCCCGAACCCTTTTGGTTCGCCGGGAAGCCCTTATTTTTGCCTAGGCCAGTCGACCTAGCGGGTCTTTGATTATGCATAGTATTTTTTCACTATGTCTGCATTGACGGGGTGAGGAAGGTCGTCACCATCCATGGTGGTTAGAATCATAGCTCCTCCCGAGAAAATGTTCTTAACCACAAATGGCCCTTCGTACGTAGGGGTCCATTTGCCCCTGGGATCACCTTGTGGCAGGATGATGCGCTTAATCACTAGATCCCTGACCTGATACTCTTGTCGTTTAAATTTCTTGTTGAATGCCTTGATCATCCGCTTTTGATACGTCTGACCATGACAAATAGCAGTAAGTCTCTTTTCATCGATTATGTCCAGCTGATCAAGCCGGGTCTGGATTCAATCGTCCTCGCTCATACCTGCATCCTTCATAATCCGAAGAGAGGGTATCTGGACTTCAATGGGTAAGACTGCCTCCATGCCATACACCAGAGAGTTGGGTGTTTCCCCTGTCGACGTCCGTGCTGAGGTGCGATACCCATGAAGAGCGAATGGTAGCATCTCGTGCCAGTCTTTGTAGGTCACTGTCATCTTCTGCACAATCTTCTTGATGTTCTTATTAGCTGCTTCAACAGCCCCATTCATCTTCGGCCGGTAAGGAGAGGAGTTGTGATGCTGTATCTTGAACTGTTTGCAGAGCTCGGTGATCATTGTATTGTTGAGATTTGTACCATTATCCGTAATGATCCTCTCTGGTACACCGTATCGACAAATCAAATTATGTCAAATAAACCGCGCCACGACGTTCTTGGTTACTGTAGCAAAGGAAGCCGCCTCAACCCACTTTGTAAAGTAATCAATAGCTACCAGGATGAAATGATACACGTTAGACGCAGTAGGTCTGATCTCGCCTATCATATCAATGCCCCACATTGCAAAAGGCCAAGGAGCTGTCAAGACGTTCAGAGGAACTGGAGGTACATGCACCTTATCAGCATAGACTTGGCACTTATGACAGGTCCGAGGATGCTGATAACAATCGGCTTCCATGGTAAACCAATAATATCCAACCCGTAGGATTTTCTTTGCCATGGTATGTCCACTGGAATGAGTTCTGAAAGTGCCTTCATGTAACTCTGCCATGATCCTTTCCGCCTCGCTTTTGTCTTCCTCTGTACCCAAATTTACTGATTCCATTGACTCTTCATGAGGCTGTATGGCCCTCTCTTCCTGTAGTAACAGTCTAGCAAGTTCCCCAAGCACTTCATAATCATCCTCACCTTCGTCCTCAGCTTGGTTGATCATATTTTCGAAGTCATAACAGGCAATAGCAGAGTCGTTATCAATGGGATCCAGAGTGGATGTGGATCTGCACTATGATATGTGAGTGTGTGCAAGACAATAACTGTTTTGATAAAGTGCGAGATAGAAAGGAAAAACAAGGA
Source organism: Vicia faba (assembly GCA_948472305.1). NCBI lineage: Eukaryota > Viridiplantae > Streptophyta > Magnoliopsida > Fabales > Fabaceae > Vicia > Vicia faba. The sequence continues at coordinate 1,127,825,201 of OX451736.1, forward strand.
GCGCAAAATTTTTAATGCAAGAAAATGTCCAATGCTTTATCGATGATATATGAAAATGACAAATAATAAGCCCTCACAAACAAAACCAAGGTGCCTCGGGAAAGGCACCGGGCCATAAAGTTTCAAACTGTCTGTTACAAATCTTAAAACAAAAGTCAATTAATGTGTAATAAAAGAAACGGGCACGAAGTCTTTCGTCGTCCAGTTGTTCAATCCACCATTGGTAGTCGGGTAAATCCAACTATCGATATCTGACTCCTCTTCATCATCTTCAATTGCATTCACTCCCTGATTACTGATGTGTAGATGAGGTCTTCCAATCCACGCGCGCTGAACAACCCTTTGAGCCTCTGCAGTAAAGCCCAAACCAACCTTGTCAGTCTTGTGTGCAAAGTCAGGGAGTTGACCCCAATTTCCACACCCACCTTTTTCAACTACAGCCCTGGCATCCTTGAGGGAAGCCATCTTCATCGGAGGTTTGTCAGCAGCAACTTCAGTCGACGCCAGAGTCTGGGGGACCTCTTCAAAGTTCTGACACGGGGTTTTGATGAACTCCTCATCCATCTCCACATAGCGAAAGGAATTAAGATGACTCACCATGTACTCCTCTTCACCTTGTACCGTAACAATCTTCCCCTTTACTGGATATTTCAACATCTGATGGAGCGTAGAAGTCACTGCCCCAGCCTTATGAATCCAAGGGCGACCCAGCAAGAAAGAATAAGATGGTCGGATATCCATCACATAGAACGTATATGCAAAAGTCTGAGAGCCAACTTTAACAGGGACGCCCACCTCCCCGTGCACCATCCTTTTTGACCCATCGAAAGCTCTAACCACAATATTGCTTGGCTTCAGAATCAAACCTTCACAGTCCAGACGGTCTAGTGCTTTCTTTGGTAAAACTTTTAATGAGGACCCAATATCCACCAGTACGTGGGAAAGAGTAGTGCCCCTGCACTCGATCAAGACGTGCAAAGCATCATTGTGATTTCTTCCTTTAGTAGTCAGATCTGCGTTTGAGAAACCTAACTCGTTGTCGGCAGTCAAACTAGCTACACAGTCTTTGAATTGATCAGCAGAAGTTTCCTGCGGCACATGCGCAGTTTTGAGGAAAGAAATTAAAGCCTTTACGTGGGCTTCAGAAGACAATAACAAGGATAACATGGAAATTTTCGACGGGGTTTGCCCCAGCCGCTCGACTATGTTGTAGTTGCTCTTCTTGATAATCTTCATAATTTCCTCTATCTCCTGCTTATAGGTTTCTACAATGATCTTCTTAGGCGCCTCTGTCCAGGCAGGCTCACCTGTAACCTCTTTTCCCCGAGTGTCAGATGACTCGACGACAAGGGTGATAATTGGAGTAAGAATTGGAACAATAGCTGATGTACTGGCTGATGGAATGGCAACAGGATTTTGAATAGTCGGAGGGGAAATCTCAGGAGAGAAGAGTCTTCCACTTCTGGTGACCTTGCTAGACCCGACAATATTGCTGACATCAGCATCAGCCTCTTCAACCTTCAAGTCTTGTTTGATCCCATGATAATACACATCGGCCCCATAGTGCCACGGGACCGCCTTATCCGAAGTGTATGGGATAGGACCAGGAATAGTAATGATTAATGGAGAAACTCTCATAACGGATGTAATCCTAACAGGCTTTCTCAAGGAAGCCTTGGAAGGATCAGTGGGAATGGTTATGATGGAAACATCTTCAATAGGAATCAATGGAATTAAAGTTTTCTCGAACATGATCTCTTTGTTATCCATCAGGCGCTGAACACCTGATTTCAGTAAATAGCAACCAGCGGGCAGGATGAAACATAGGTGGAAACCTTCGCCACTTCCCGGAAATAAACCGACCAACAATAGATTCTTCTTTATTGTCATCAACAGAGTAGAAATGTCTTCCACGAAGGTCACAAATAAATCATCGTCCACAGCATTTACTCCATGACCATGCTTGGGCATAGGAGCAGTTATGACGTTAGGTTTCTCTGGAGCGTCAAACTCAATCTCTTTAGCTTCAATCAAGTCTTACACTTTATTCTTCAAAGCCCAACAGTTGTTCGTATCATGACCCGGGCTATCAGAGTGATAGGCACAACAGGTGTTCGGATACAGTGGAGCTATGGTGATGGGATTCTTTGGGGCTTTCCTCAGAGTTACCAGGTTGGTCTTCAACAATTGTGGTAGGATTTGAGACAAGGTAATATTAAGTTGAGTATACTGTCTCTGCGGCCTCTCCATTCTTTGTTTATTGTTGCATTGTGGGGCAACTGTAGGTCTTGATATTACTATCGCATTCACTGCTTGGCGGTGTTCAGGTCGGTTTTGGCTCCTCGAACTATAAACTGCACTAGCTTCTTTCCTGAAAGGCTTCTTTTTTGTACTTGATGAAGCGCCCTTCTGTATCTTACCACTTCTGATACTAGCTTCTACTCTCTCCCCAGTCAAGATCAATTCAGTAAACCCAGATGATGAACTACTGATCAGATGATTGAAAAATGGACCATACAAGGTCCCCAGAAACATATCAACCAACTCCCTATCAGACGGAGGGGGTTGGACTCTTCCATCCAGATCTCTCCACTTCTGAGCACAGTCCTTAAAACCTTCACTTGCACCCATAGACATACCCTGAAGCTGAGTACGAGTGGGAGCAAGGTCGGCGTTATACTGATACTTCTTGTAAAAAACAGCAGCAAGGTCCTCCCAGTTGCGGACATTAGCTCCTTCCAATTGATAAAACCATTCAAGCCGAGTCCCTGACAGACTATCTTGAAAGAAATGGACCCACAAATTCCTATCAGCAGTGTAGGGTTGGATTTTTCTGACGTACGAGCAGAGATGGAGTTTTGGACAAGATACTCCATCGTACTTAGCAAAAACCAAAGCTTTAAACTTATGAGGGATCACCACCCCCGATGTTAGTCCCAAATCTCCGAAGTCCAACCCAGGAACCTTCTGAATCTCCATGGAACTTAGACGGTCCTCAAGTTGTTTGTACCTATCCTCAGCAGGAGCATACTGCTCATCATCAAAATCAGTATCATTATCAGAAACCACAGGGCTAGGACATTTTCCTTCCTCTTGATTCTCTCCTCCTTTGGATGAATGAGACAGATCAGCTTCCTGCCACAACCTATTCTCAAATCTGTGACCCATATTCAGAAGAACCACCTTCTTCTTCTTCTTCTTCTTCTTCTTCTTCTTCTCCTTCAGGATGAGAGTCTTCAAATCCTGTTGCCTTTTGGCCAAGTTCAAGAACATCTCTTGGAATTGAGCATTCTGTGCTTGAAGAGCTTTGATGGCTTGACTGGTAGGCATTTCAGAAGACATTCTGTGCTGAAATAAACAGCGAAGAAGATAAGAAACCTGTAATGAGGTGCATGGTAATGGAATGCGTATGAAATGATTTCAAAGACTTTGGGAGATTCAAATTTGTAAAACAAAATAAAACACACTTTATTAGATTAACTTGTAAAAAATGTTTAACAATGCCTTCAAGGCGTTACAAAAGAAATAACTAAAAAGAAAATCTAAACTAGAAACAATAAAAGACATCAGAAATCCCATGGTCGTTTCCCCTTCGTGCTGACATAATCATTGATTTTCCTATCATTCTCAAGTTGCCTCGTGAGCTTCAAGATCTTCCTTTCCTGCTCTTGATACTTCTCCCGGTAGGTATCCCTTTCTTCCTTCAACTGGATCTAAGATCTCTTTAATTCCCCAAGATCAGTAGGCATATAGGGATAAAGGACTGTATAAGGAACACCTTCTTCATTAGTAGGCTCCACAATCATCGGCAGTACAGCTTCCTAAGGCATCCCAAGTTTCTGAGCCCGAGCTCGGACCCACTGGAGGTAGGGTTGCATAGGGAGAGAAGTCTTCGGTCCCAGCTTGTGAGGGTCAGACCTGTTCACTATGCCTTAGGCTCGTATAAACCTTCTGTGATGCTCATCCACGTCCCCCTTGTAATCAAAGACAATATCTGTAAGCAGTAGCTCATGAGGACCGTCTCTCCGAGAGCGACCAAACTGTCGTAGAGCCAAGCAAGGACTGTAGGTTATTCCTCCTCTAATTCCAAGCAACGGGACATTAGGGTATCCCCCACATCAATCAATGACAGCTACTCTTTCCATATCCTTAGAACTCTAAAGAATGTCTGTATGGGCAAGAGACATTATCCTGTAGGCCCAACCTAACCCTTCCTTATTCTTCAATACAGACTTGGGGAGGTGCGAAATAAACCACCTCGCCAGCAGCGACATGCAACACATGAGGGTCCCTCTTCTTCGCACAGTACGAGTATGGAGGGCATGTAGGATATCACCCAGAAGAGTAGGTACAGGATTACGAGACAAGAAGATCTTGATCACATTCACATCTATGAAGGAATCTAGATTCTGGAAAAGAACCAAGTCATAGATGAGGAGAGCCAAGATGTCTTCAAAAGCTTGAAAATCCAAGTTATCCCAGAACTGTTGAGCTTGATCCATCAGAAACTTGGCCAAGAAACCTTTAACCCCGCTTCGTGTCTCCCAGTTGGATACTACATCAGCCCTTTTTAGATGTAAGGCTGAAGCAATGTCCTCTAGCCTAGGAGCCTCTTTTAAACCTGTGAAGGGTGTTTTCTCGAGGATAGATATGCCCAGTAAGTCAGAAAACTCCTCCAAAGTGGGAACTAGCTGATAATTCAAGAAGGTGAAACAATGATGCACCAGATCAAAGAACTGGAAAAGCACGCTCATCATCTGCTCATCCAACTTTGAAGTGACCAAGCTAAGGAGATGACCATGTCTTCTAATGAATGAAGAAGTATCAGGAACTTTCGAGACTAACTCTCTAAGTTGAGCAGGCATTTGCATGAAGTTAACTCGAATGGTGTTTCTGCGTACGAAAGCCATAATCTGCAAAACAGAACAAAGATAAATCCCCTCGGTCTTTGAAATGGTTAGTACAATGAAGTATGCATGCTATGTCATGATGCATGATGTCATGATAAAACACACAATAGGTATAGCAAGTAACAGGCATGGTAAAGGAAAACAAGTCACACAAGAGCCCTTAAGTTTCAGGCTTGCATGGGGTCTAGGTACTACCCTCTTGAAGTTTAGTTGGTTCAACCTGTCCTAATAATAGTAACCGGCTTCTAGAGGTTCTCAATATCACTGACCATCCTCCATCGATCATGGTTTCAGCTCACACAATCTTTTCTTGCGGCCGGAACTATCTCGAGAGTATGGTCTCAATGAGTGTGGTATCGAGTATCAACCAGTTCTCAGCTCTATACCGAGGCCGACTATCTCACTACTTCCTATGGCCAAGTTGGTCAATTATAGGTTCTAAGGTCAGTTGATGCTTAACGACCCATATAGCAGCCCCGTATTCTCCTCGTTTCTCCACAAGGGATACCGGTACCAACCAATGTGCCACATCAATGTAGCTACTGCTTCAACCGTATCGGTCTACGCCATACAGTTCCCTCACAGTTTATTGCTACTTACCTAAAAGGTGTCCCCCATATCCAGGTTAGGATCTATAGTAACTCCAATACAAAGCCCTCAAAAGTAAAGCAATCAAATCAAACAATAGAAAAAATATGATGAACTAATCCTAAGGTATACCCCACTTATTATCCCCAGCAGAGTCGCCAGTTTTGTGATACGGTGGCAAAACTGAAACTGTTTGAATGCTGGTTTGCGTTTTGCGTTTGTGTTTGCAAAATGTCGCGGTAAGCAAGAGTCGCCACCAAGTTTTATTTTATCCAACTGGAAAGGAAAAAAGCACAAAAAAATTCCTTTTTCAAGATATTCTGAGTACAGGGGGTAGATTATAGAAAAGGAAGGTATTAACACCCTTTCTATCCGTGGTTTTCCACGGGCTCTTAGGTACTTGCTCATCATTTTAAAATTGCTTCCGTGTTTGTGTGATTTGAAAAGTTTTTGTTTTACTTCGATTTAACCCTTGCTTCTGTCTTCACGAGTGTTACGAATTCGTTTTGAAAACTTTGTTTGAAAAGAGTGTAAGTGTGGAAAAGTTTGTTTTGAGCAAGTACTTACTAGCATCTACCTACTCGAAAAAAGAATTGTTCTATGCTCGATTCCTTTAGACAGCGCTATCCCACTATTAGTGAGTAGGTAGCACCGTCGTTGGAATTTTAAGGGTCAATTCGAAAAGGGACGTACGATCATTGAAGCAACGTTAGGACGTCTTAGTAATAACCCTAATGTCTTAAGATCATATTCGTAGCAACAATTCTGAGGCAACCTTTTCGAACGTGACTTTGATCTTTTAGACAAAAGAGAGACCACTAAAATACCCTATACTTAATGATCGTTTACCGAAGGCAACCGAAGTGAGAGTATATCCTAGGAGTGCGCATGTGTGAGTGATTCAATTTCAAGTTTATTATCTTTGCACATTTAGGGTTTGCTAACCGTTTTAAAATTAATATACATTCTTGTCATGCATCTCTATTACCATACATCTAATAGTTTAATATTTTGTGGAAATTAAAATGCGGAAAATAAAGCTAAGCTATTACAAGGCTTCGGGTATTAATTACATAGCCAAAAAACCCGTCAAAACAATAAATGAAAAAAAAGTCCTAATTAATCTATTACATCCTGTGAGCAATTACATCAATATGGTAAACATAAATAAGCGCGCGTAATGAATTAAGAATGGGCAAAAATTAGGGTTTTGACCCCGTCTAACCTAATTACAAAAATAAATATTTTTGGTTGTTTTTGATTATTTAAGAAAAAAAGGGTTTTAAATTAAATATACAAAAACCTAATTACTAATTAAATTAAATTAAGAAGATATTAAATTTGACCTATTTTTTTTGTGTTTTTGGTTATTTTTAAGAAAAAGAAAATAGGAATTAAATTAAACTAAAACCCTAATTTTCTAATTGTTTTTAATTTATTTACAAAAGGAATTAAAGTTACCTAATAAATTAAATAAACTAATTAAATTAATTTTGTATATAAAAAATAACCTAAATCTAATTGGATGAAAAATTATTTTCATGATTTTTTTGATAAAAAAAAGAATTAATTTTATGTGTTAGGAAAATAATTAAATAAATTAAATGAAGAAATATAAAAGAAAAGAAAAAGAATGTGGGCCTGTAATCAGCAAATTGGAGGGGTGGGAATGGCAATTCTGGGCCCAAGATCAAAAGTCCATGTTGACTTTTCTGGATTCAGCGTTGTGCATTGACCAAGGTTTTTGGTGGACCATCACATGATAACCTTCAGATCTGGCCTGTGGACATCTGGTTGGTTGGATGATGATGGTCCATGGTGGTCATCACACTTATACGCGCGCCTGATTAAGCAATGGAAAATAATATGCAATATATGGGGGGACCTAGGATTCGAACCCATGCCCTGTGGCTTTCTCCACCTGCCTTGTTACCAACTGAGCTGGACGCATTTGTTGTATATTGAATAAAAATCATTGATAATATATAATAATGCAAATTAGTGGGGAAAAAATAAAAAAATGCGCCATAATTCAAATGGACGAATGAGATGGAGCCACGCGTGTCATCTTCTCCCTCTCTCTGTTGGTAAAAGTCATAGACTTTTACCTACGGACCAACGTCTGTCACTACAAACCTTGCACATTGCAAAATCACACACAAGCATGATAAATGGAATCTAAGGTTGTGAATCAAGTGCCTTGGCCTGCTAGGCATCATGGTGCCCTTCTTGTGGACCAATTTCACATGTATAAAAAGATCCTAAATCGAGACCAAGAACCCTAGCAATGGTGGATTCTGCTATAGCCAACGAAAATGCAATTGATTACCACCACAAGCTTGCAAACATGTTAGGGGTTCAGAATATGCTATTGAAACATGATAAATATGCAAGAATAACAAGATTTGATTCTAAAAATAATGGCAAACTGTGTACCACTTACAGTGAGTTCTAGCGCGCGAGGATCCTTGTTTATGATTGCTAGGGCTTCCTTGCAATCCCAGGAAGTGAATGGGATGGCTTATGAGTCTTGAAAATGTCTGGAAGTATGAAATCATATCACCACTTTCTTTGAATTTTTTCAAGTTTAGTTCTCCCTTTGTGCGCCTCAAAACCTTGTTCTTTTGATCTATTTTTGTACACTATATACCAAGGAACGAATTAGGGTTACTGTTGTACCCCAAAATTTTCCCTCTCATTTTATCAAGATTTCCCCTCACAAGACTCGTTGGACTCAAGCCCAGATTAGGGTATGCTCTGGTCAAGACATCTCCTTGCACTGATGACCTGAAATTAGGGTTTGAGTTTGCACAAGGATTTTTGGACTTCCAATGACCCATGTGACTTTCATACTTCATGTTGGACTCCTAAGATTGCTCATACCAAGTTTCAGGCCTTGAATCAACTTTTTGCCCAATCAATTGGACAGTTGACCTAGAAATCAACTTTATTGGGGAAAAAGTCAACTGTGGCCAATTTACAGTCAAACCTCATAATTTTTGATCCACATCAACATTATAGACGCATATGAACCATTTGATCAAGTTTGGACCACAACTCCCCAAGAAATTTGATCAGATCATCAAAAGGGCAAAATGGTCATATTTAGGGTTTTGACTGCAAAAGGGCAATTTCTGATTTTTCACCTAACCAATGGCAAATTGGGTTCAAGAATGGATTTAAGGGCTCAATGGGATCATCTTGACCTAATCACAAGGTTCAAAAGATCTCAAATGCATTGGATTGATAGATGAATTTTCCAGTCAACTGATCAAAAATCAACTGTACACTAAAAAGTCAAACTTTGACTTTTTGGTCAAAATCAAGTGCCAAGGGTCATTTTTCATCAAGATGTGTCAAAACATGAAACTTGTTCACCAAGAAACCTAATTTTGAAAATTAGGGTTTAAAATGGAAAATTTTCATAACTTAGAAATTTTTTAAGTTATGAAAATTTCTTATTTTTTCCCAACTTTTCCCAACTTTTTCACCATGATGAAATTGGAAAACAAAACTTCCAACATGAAAGTTGTATTCCTCCACAAAATCTACAACTTTGATTCACAAAGTTTTCTCAAAATAAGCTTGGATCTCAAGTTATGATTTTGTGAACAAGGGTCCATGAAACTTTTAACTTAGTGAAATTTTGCCCTAGTTTAGGCAGGATTTTGACCTATCTTGATGGCAATTTTTCACATAGTTCCAAGTGGAATCTCAAAATTAATTTCAAAGATGGATTGTAGATCATTTTACAACCTTTCCAAAATGTCAAAGAACTCTCTAAAATCATTTGTGGTTAGGGAGAATCGAAGGTTTGAAAATGGGAAATCATCACTTTTGTCCATGGCATTTTTCATGTTGTTACAAGTTGCAAATTTTGTCCAAACATGCTTGTACTTGGTTTACAGGTCCTTAAACCCTTCCACACTCATAAATTAAATGCAAACACATTGGTTAGAGGCATTATTATGATATATGAAGCATTATACAAAAGATTAATCCATTTTTGGCAAAAAGTTAACAATGCCATTTACATAAAGCATGCTTTATGTCAAATTGTGTATCTTGAGCCATGGATATGATTTATTTATGCAAACAAAGTTCACTAATATCAGGCATTTGGTACCAACAATGTGCAGACACTAAGCTAGATGGTACAAGCCTTTGCATTGTCAATTCCAACTTTTGCTTCAAAAACAAGAAACCTTGCAAAAGGTCAACAACTCTTGTATCTGTTAAAACCAAAGTTTGTAAACATTTGAAACAAGTTTCTCACATTACAATAAGCCAGAAACACGAGCTAGCAAGTCCTCAAACCCTCCAAAACACCAAAACCCAAGTTCTTGCAAAAATAGGGCAAGTTCTGCAGTTTCACTTCCATCTTCACATTGCCTCGTGCGTTTTGCCTCAAACCTCTTCCAACACACTCCATACAACATACCTAAGCTATCCCAACCATTCCCAAGTCACTGTAACTCCATTTACACACTTCACCATTTTCAAATTCTGAGTTTGCAGGTTGAGTTCTATAGAGAGATTCAAGCAAGTTCAAAGCTAGCTAAGCATTGGGAAAGCTCAAAGGAACTTCAAGCAAGCTCACAAGTATCTCAGGCCTCACTCACAACCCCTACATTTCCATACTCGAGCTTGACTGAAACAGGTAAATTTCAAACTTCTATCTCTCTATTTAGGAAACATTAGGCTTAGGTTTGCGAAGCAAAAATGTAGTTCTCATTGTCCTTAAGCTGTACATATGCATAGAATTCATTTATGTTAACTGAGCTAGGAGAATTTGGATGTTGAACTTTCTGAAAAAACTAGGTCAAGATTTAGGGCCAGAGAAATTCTCTCTGGTCTTTGAGAGTTAGATTAAGTTTTTTTACATGGTTAGAATCGTGTGATCAAGAGCTATAACTTTCATGTTGCAAGTTTTTGTTTTTAAGCACAAATGCAGGAGATAGAGATTTGAACTATGGCGCGCATGTTTCAGTCTCAAGGACAGGGATGAAGTTGGTCTTTGGGTTGGGCTTGGTTTGGCTTGCTATTTGCACCCCCTGGTTTGCTGTTTACACCCCCTTGGCCCATTTCATTATTTTTTATATATATATTCTCCATTTCTATTTTCATTTCTGACTTTTATTATTTTTTCTAAATATAAAAAATCACCAAAAATATTTTCTTAAATTTTCATATTTTAATTTATTATTTTTATTATTTTTTGGACATAGAAATAGTTATTAAATAATATATACTTTTATTTTCTTAAAATAAATTCATACATAATACAAAAAATATTATATATTTTTATTTTTATTATTTATATACTTAAATAATATTTTTCTCACACATTTAATTTTTTTAACACTCTTGTAAATATTTTTATTTTTATATTCTTGTACATAAATAAATAATATAATATATATATTTTCTTAAAACAAAACTAGGGTTTCCACCCTTTCCAAAAAATAACCATTAATATTTTTAATATTTTTTAGGACATTAAATAACTTATTTTTACATACATAAAAATAATATCAACAACATTTTGTGCATATTTATATTTTTTTGCATATTTAAATATTTGTCAATTTATTATTTGTACAATGAATTCAATTTGGTTGTAATAGTTGAATTAGGGCTTTTATTTTGTGCAAAATACTCCCTATTCAAACTTGTATCCCCCTCCCCATATCAATGTCGTAATAATCATAGATTTACTTTTACGCTTTTATTACTTTCAAATATGCCATGATAGTAAGATTAGGGTTTGTATGATAACCAAAAATCAAACAAATAGCTAGACCTAATACAAGACAAAAATGCATGAAAAATGACAACACAATACACACAAGCACCCCTAGGGTTTCATCCACTTGTTACCTTAAAAACATGGCCATGGTATGCATGCTAGGTATCTTGGCAAAACAAAACAAAATATCATAGTCCCTCGATGACGCTATCTTGGTTGCCTATACAAAAATGATCTAGTCCCTCAAAAACTTACTAAGATACTTGGCACCATTGCTATCATGGTCATACGACGACCCACGCCCGTCCCGTTTAACATCCAAAGATTAAGCTTGTTTACCAAATACAATGGTAAAACAACAATATCAAAAGGGTTAAAAATATGTAGGAAAGATCTTTGAGTAGGGTAGAAAACTCCTAGTTACTTGATCTCTTTCAAACATCCTTGCTAATTTCAAAATACACAATTTCAAAACATTTCCCAAAACAAACTTTCAAACATTGAAACATCTTTTCAAAAGACAAACACCTTTGTATATATTCAAACAAGAATCATTACAAAGGTTGCCTAGACAAAGGCCTCTTTTCAAATTATTTTCAAAACCACGCACAGAGCACCATTTCAAACAATTGGAAAAGCAAAGCAAGTGATCTAAACAAGTAACTAAGAGCCCATGGAAAACCATGGATGAAAAGGGTGCTAGCACCTTCCCTTTTCATAATCTACCCCCCGAACCCGAGAAAACATCTCAAAGGTCTTTCCTGTACTTTTTGACCTTTCCTTTGGATAAAATAAAAATTCGGTGGCGACTTTTGCTAAACCAAAACATTTGTGAACACAAACGCAAAACCTCAAGTCAGTTCACCCACTGTATCATAGTTACAAACATGCCTTCAATCTTTGTTCATTATGATTTTTGATATTGATTTGATTCACTTGAAAATCTTTCCAAAGTAGGACAAAATCAATATTTTTATGCACACCTATGCCTTGCACGATTTGATTCACTTGCTAGCTGTATATGGGACCTGAAATGTGCACAAAATCTTGAGGTTTCAATGGTTTGGATATTTTCATGATTTATTTTGATTTAAAATGATTTAATTGAAATAAAAATCAAAATAAATAGCAAAAATAAGATAAAGACAAGTGGAAATATCTAGGGATCGTGGACCATTCTACCAACTCAAAACAAGTGCAAAAAGTTAGGCCCATTTAGCAAAAATTGCAATTTGAGGCACTTTTCACTTTTGGCAATTTTGCAAAAAAGGTCAACTTCACAAATGTATAACTTCCTCAATTTTGAATCTTTGAAGGTGTTCTTGGAATTTTTAGAAATCCTTAGATGTCCTATAAACAACTCTTTTGGTCTCATCTCAATTGAGTCTTCCATGTTCATGTATGAAGTTTTGACAAAAAATGTGTTTTTGTTGACTTTTCAAAATGACCTATAATGTCCAAATTCATAACTTCTTGTGAGTGCATATTTTGAACTTTCAAGCTGAATATGGATTGTAGAGCATTGTATCCTCTTAAAAATGAGCTTTGGTTGGGTCATTTCTAATAAAGAATGAGAAAGTTATGCTTGGTCAAAGTTGAGTTGACTTTTCCTACAAAACCCTAATTTAGCAACTTTTGGGTTTTGATGAATTGTGAGCAATCCTTGATGAATCATGATCAACCCTTGATCAAATGATGAATAATACTTCAAAATGAGGATGTTGACCAAAAATATTGAAGTTTGACTGTATGTGGGCCATAGTTGACTTTTGCCCTAGCACAGTCGATTTTCAAGCCTTTGAGCAATTGACTGAGCAAACTTTCTCTGTAGGGCTTGAAACTTGACATGGATGATCTTTAGAACATATTAGGACAAATATGAGCATTTGGGATCCCTTGGACTCAAGTATCTTGATGCAACATGAAACCCTAATTTGAGGTAGACTGCCTTAGGAGAGAGTTTGTCTGGTTAACTCTTGGACTTCCTTGAGTAACTTGAGGATCTTTCTTAAAATGTTTTGAGAAATATGGGAGGGCAAATTTTGGGGTACAACACTACCCTTTCGGGTTTTCAACTTGCCGGGTGTACAATTTTTTTGTTTTATCCCTAATTTTGCCCGAACCTTTTTAGTTCATCGGGATGCCCTTGTTTTGCCTAGGTGTGTCGACCTAGCGGGTCTCTTATGCGTAGTATCTTTTGACTATGTCTGCATTCGTAGGGTGCAGCAGGTCGTCGCCATCCATGGTGGTCAAGATCATCGCTCCACCAGAGAATATGCTTTTGATTACAAATGGTCCTTCATATGTAGGAGTCCATTTTCCCCTGGGATCACCTTGCGGCAGTATGATACGTTTGATCACCAGATCTCCAACTTGATGCACTTGGCGTTTGAACTTTTTTTGAAAAGCCTTGATCATCCGTTTTTGATACATTTGACCGTGGAATACAGCAGTAAGCCTTTTCTCATCAATTAAGTTCAGTTGATCAAGTCGAGTCAGGATCCAATCTTCTTCATTCAACCCTGCATCCTTCATAATTCTTAGAGAGGGGATCTGGACCTCAATAGGCAAGAAAACCTCCATGCCGTATACCAGAGAATAGGGTGTTGCCCCGGTTGATGTGCGAGTTATGGTACGATATCCATGGAGAGCGAATGGTAGCATCTCATGCCAGTCTTTGTATGTGACTTCCATTTTCTGTATGATCTTTTTAATGTTCTTATTCGCGGCTTCGACAACACCATTCATCTTCGGCCGATAAGGGGAAGAATTATGATGCTGGATCTTGAATTGTTTGCACAGGGTGGTGATTATAGTATTGTTTAGGTTCGTACCATTGTCTGTGATGATCCTCTCCAGGATACCGTATCGGCATATGAGATTCTGCTTGATGAAACGAGCGACAACATTCTTGGTTACGGAAGCGAAAGAGGCTGCCTCAACCCACTTTGTAAAATTTTCAATGGCCACTAAGATGAAGCGGTGTCCATTGGAGGTTATTGGCTTGATTTCCCCAATCATATCAATCCCCCACATAGCAAAGGGCCAAGGATCCGTCAAGACATTCAGAGGAACTGGAGGTACATGCACTTTGTCAACATAGATCTGACACTTATGGAAGGTTCAAGAGTGTTGATAGCAATCTGATTCCATGGTAGACCAGTAATAGCCTGCCCATAGGATCTTCTTTGCCATCGTATGCCCACTGGAATGGGTGCCAAAAGTTCCTTCATGTAACTCATCCATGATCCTTTCAGCTTCAACCTTGTCTACACACTGAAGTAACACAGAGTCATGGTTGCGTTTGTAAAGAATGCCATTACTAAGGAAGAATTTAGCAGAGAATCTCCTTAAGAACTACTTATCATTGACTGAAGCTCCTTCTGGATATTCTTGAGCCTAGAGATACCTCTTGACTTCGTGAAACCAAGGCTGGTCCACTACTTCTTCAGTTTTAATCTCGTGACAGTGTGCAGGTTCATCCATTCGTTCAATGGTGATCTGGGGAGCCTCGTTATCCCATTTAAGTTTAAACATAGATAACATTGTGGCTAGTGCGTCTGCTAGCTGATTTTCTTCTCGCGGGAAATGCTCGAAGGTAATCTTCTCAAAATATGGTAGCAATGTCAACACATGTTGTTTGTAGGGGATAGGGTTAGGGTGTTTGGTTTCCCATTCCCCTTTGATCCGGATGATGACCAAATCTGAATCTCCGAATACATTTAAGGATTTGATCCCCAAGTCTATGGCAGCTTTGAGACCAAAAATGCATGCTTCGTATTCTGCCATGTTGTTTGTACATTTGAAGCAGAGTCTTGCAGTAAATGGAGTATGACACCCTTCAGGAGATATAATTACATCACCAATACCATTTCCGAGTGCGTTAGATGCCCCATCAAAAACCAGGGTCCATCGGGATCCTTGTTCAGGTCCGTCATATTGTCTGAATTCTTCACAGTTGTTTACCATCATGATGTCTTCATCTGGGAATTCAAACTTCATGGACTGGTAGTCTTCAACAGCTTGGTGAGCAAGGTGATCAGCTAGTACATTGCCCTTTATTTCTTTCTGGGTAGTATACTGTATGTCATATTCTGTCAGGATCATCTTCCATCTCGCTATTCTCCCAGAGAGTGCAGGTTTCTCGAAGATGTACTTTATTGGATCCATTTTAGATATCAACAAGGTATTATAGGTCAGCATATACTGTCTTAGCCGGCGAGTAGCCCATGCCAGAGTGCAACAAGTTTTCTCGAGCAATGAATATCTTGTTTCACAGTCGGTAAACTTTTTGCTCAGGTAATAAATAACGTGCTCTTTTCGGAAAGACTTATCATGCTGCCCCAACACACACCCTATTAAATTTTCCAAAACAGTCAGATACATGATCAATTGTCTTCCCTTGACTTGTGGCATCAACACAGGAGGATCTTGCAGGTACTCTTTGATCTTGTCGAAAGCAGTTTGGCACTCGTCATTCCATTTGACTACTTGATCTTTCTTCAGTAATTTAAAGATTGGCTCACAAGTAGCTGTCAGGTGAGAAATGAATCTGGAAATGTAGTTTAAACGACCCAAGAATCCTCTGACTTCCTTTTCAGTATGAGGAGCAAGCATCTCTTATATCTCTTTCACCTTGGCAGGATCTACTTCAATACCTTTATTGCTGACAATAAAACCTAGGAGTTTACCGGACCTCACCCCTGTAGCGGTAGAAATGTTCAAGACTAAGCCATTGGATTGACTAGACTTTATATAAATCAAAATAAAAATCGCCACCGCGCTTTATTATTTCCAAAGGAATGGGAAAAGAGCGAATAACCAAAAAGGGGGAAAGATTCAAGGTAAGGGGGGTTGGTTATGCAAAGGGAAGGTATTAGCACCCTAAACATCTACGGTACTCCGTAGGAACCTCTTTGTAAAATCTGTATATTTTGGCTATAAAAAATGTGTTATATATAAAATGGATGGTGGAGGTGAGAAAAGAAGTATATTTTTATGATTTTTGCACCCGCCGCGGTTGCGAACCTTTAGATCCTACGTACCACCTTTCATGCAATAGGGGATCAGGGTACACGTAGTTCCTCTTTTTAAAAAAAAAATGAAACACAAGTGTGTTGGTTGATTTTAAGAGATAAGACATCATCGTCATTGTCCGTGTGGAAAACATACTTACTACCCACAATCATGAGAAAGGAGAATTTGCATCATCTCAAAGTGGAGGATATGGCTTGGATTTTAAACTCAATAATGCCTCACTCAACACCCAAGTGGAAAATATCTCTCTTCACTACATAATGTAGAAGTATAGTTGTTTGCATCACTACAAGGATTGACAAGAGCCTAATCTTTTAAGAAAAGTTTAAGGGTAAAAGCCAAAGTGGCAAAAATGGTTTGGAATGAGATTGGTTGACTTTTAGTCTTCTTATAAAAAAAGTGTCAAAGTATTATTAAATTAATCAGGGTTTATTTATGAAAATGTTTGAAAATGCATGGACCTAAGTCCAAGTTTATTATGAAAGTATTTAAGTTTAGAAATGAGAAGAGTTTTCAAAAAAGGGAGGGAGAGGATTTTTAAAATTAAAGAAGATGGGAGGAGAAGAAGAGGCTATCCTAAAGCATAAGATAAAAGCTAAGGATAAGAACCATCTAACTAACAAGAAGTCAAAACTTGACATTATGAGCCAAGATAGAATTCCCATTCTTTGGATTGAAACCAAGCAAGCAAAGATACTAGACCTCTTCAAATGTATTAAGTCTTCACAAAAATTGGGCAGAGTAACGACTGTATACGGGTGAATTCCAGATTACAAACAAAGGATGTAATCATAAAAACCTGCACACAAAAACAAACAAGCAACCCAATTTCTTGAGGTAAACCTCAAGATCTCCAGACAAAATAATCAGATAAGATCACAAGGTCTCCAAGATAGGCCAAGGTTTCTAATCCTAAGTCCAAGAAATAGTCCCATGCTCCATCATGCCAAGGATAGTAACCAAATAGTCCAAGTACCATTAAGAGTTTTTTAGGGTTTATGTTGATTATTAAGTGTCTTAAGAAAAAAAAAGAAAAGCTCAAGCGAGCAAAGTAAAAATGACAAGAATATAAATGCTCAAATGGGAAAAGATGAAAATAGCATGAAATAAAAAATGCTAATAAATAAATAGTGCATAAAGCATAAAAGAATAAAAGCATAAGAATAAAACAAGTCAATAATTAGTGGTTAGTTGGATGACCATCTTGAAACTTGCATTTGGATCTCATTAGAGGATTGATAGAACCAAAGCCTCCACACAACAATTTGCATTTGCTTTTTGTCAAGTATATCATCCATTTGAAATTCTCACAAGTACCATTTAATGATCAACGATGTTTAAGTGATCCGTGTTGACCAAAGGTGTTGTAGATCCATTAGAGGATTGGTAGAACCAAAGCCTCCACACAATGAATCTCAAGGTTATTGGATCAAAGAGATCAAATTAACATACTTGGGCTTACAATCATAATTTTGGGCCACGAATGATCATTTATTTGAATCGAGACAAAATTTAGTGCTATGTTAAGCAATCGTAAGTGGACTTATATAGAAGTCACACCTATTTTGAGGCCGGTCAATAGCAATCTATGCACTATTTATTTTGAGACATGATATAGAGATCATGCTCCAACAACATTTAGTGCAATGAGAAGGGGATAAGATGAAGAGGAATTAGGGTAAAAAGAAAAAAACACATTTGAATTAATATTCAATCAAACTATTATTAAAATCATTCATCCATCTTTTATGGAGTTAAACTTAACACCATGGATCCAATGATGTTAATAAAGTCATGATAAAAAAATCAACCCAAGACAGCCAGAAAATATTCACAAAATAATAATATATTTAATATATACATTAAAGGGATTTAAAAAGGTTTAAAAAATGGAAAAATAATAATGAAAATGTCAATTATATTCAAATTAATCAAGAAATGAAAGATAAGACCATAGAAAAATCAGAAAATAGGTCAAGTAATTATACACATTTTTTGGGAATTTTTAAAAGTCAGAAACTATTTTTAAAAATTAAAATAAAAGGATAAAATAAACAAAAATAGTAAAAAAATAGTAAAGTCAGAAACAAAAATAAAATAAGGTCACCAATATTTGTCACAATATCATTGGATCATTCTATAATTTTTTCAGAATTTAAAAATGTGTAAAAGTAATTTTAAACATTTTAAATAAATCAAATAAGTGTAAAATTCATAAAAAATACCAAAACATAAAATTAAATTGTGAAAAAATAAAAATCAGAACGATAATAATCAAAAATATTTTTCATAATTGTTTTGGATTTTTTGGACTAAAAATGAATTTTCTATGATTTTTTGAAATTTAAAACAATTAAAATAGAAAAATCAGAAAAAGAAAATAAAAGAAAAAGATGTGGACCATTGGATGAGAGTGAAAATGCGTTAGTTATCAAATCCAAAGGATCTGGCGCGTTGTGCATATCATGGTCTTTAGTGAATAATGTACAGAATCATTAAAAAAATCAGATTTTTGAAAAAAACAAATGGCACGCTTTCATTGGTTAGAAGGTGACACGTTGGTCATCTTCAACCTCCAGTCCTCACGAATTGCAGGTCTCTCAATCTATAAAATCAGAAGCTCAGACCTATGCCATTCGCTTCGTCTCTTCAAGACAAAGACAACTATACCCTCGCGCCATATTTATATAAATTGTAACTCAAGCAATTTGGAAAGAAAGTTTTGAAAAGGGATTTGAAAATTCATGGTCAAAACGTGCTTCCAGATAAAAGTAAGTGTTGCAACTAGAACCAGGGAAATGAGAGTAACACAATGATACCAAAGTTTTGAAGAATTGATGAAGGAATCTACCTATTGAAGTTGAGTTGCAGAGCTCTGAAACTGGACTTCTATGGAGTAATATAGGGCACGATTCTTGAATGTGATTATATGGTTAGCTTCAGGGAAGATCAAGGAAGGTGAATTGATACAGAAAATGGATTGAAAAAGGCTTGAGAATAGGATTCGAAGTAGCTGAATTCTGAGTTGTGAAGCAAGTTTGGCAGGATGATTCTGGCTATCTAAGCTTGGGAAATTGAATGGGGGACGACCCTCTATTTATAGGGAATCAAATGGGATGCTCAAGCGTGTGAAATGATGCAAATTAGAGGGAAATCGTGTGAATCTGATGCACGAGCAAAGTGTGATCTGATTTGCATCAATGCTCATCTAATCCTTGCGTTTCAAGGCTCTAATCCACTTTGGCAACTTGGTTAAACGTGTTTAGATCACAAACACGTGCTAATTTGATGTTTAAAGGCCAAAACATGGATTTCAAATTCTGACTTATGGAGAAACTTCAGTTCCAAGTTACCAAGTTCAATCCAATGGCATTTATAACTCAGGGAGTCTTAGGGAAAAATTCTTGATGCTTTGTAAAGATGAGGTAACAAGCTTTTCAATGGAAAAATAATGGAATCTAATGGAGGCTTGAGCTGAAAATTACATGGAGTCAAAGTTGAAGAAAAAGAGTTGACTTTTCATACTTAGAAATATTTCAAATTCTTCTTTAAAAATGACCTATAATCTCTTGCATCCAAACATGGCCTTCTACTCAGAATTTGCTCTTTACCAAAAAAGATGGAATGAAGTATATCCCTTGAATTACATTTTTCAATTTGAAACACTCAAAATATCCAAAAATTGAGCAAGTTATGACTTGTTGAAGTTGGCCAAAAATCATGAAATGATCTATAATCTTTTGCATTCTTAAGGAAACTTCCATCCATTTTCTTGCTTTGCACATAAAAGAAGGCATGAAGTACACATCCTTAAGATCATCATGGAAAAAGAATGGGCTCAAGGTGATAAAAATTGACCAAGTTATGACCATTTGAAGTCACATATGGAAAATTAGGGATTCATCTGGATGACTTGTAATCTTTCCTCTTCACCAAGTTCTTTCAACATGAAAACTCCTTGGAACTTTTGAAGTGATTTGTTGGTAACTCTTTGAAGAGAAGAATGTTTTTGGAATCACTCAAAAATACCAAAAGATGATCAAGATATGCTCCTTTGAAGTCCAAAACCATAACCTCTAGATCAAGAGAAAGCTTGGTGGAACTTTGCCAAGTTTGAACAAACTTTTTGTGCCAATATTCTTCCTTTGTGAATAGAAATTGTTGAGGATGATGAAGAGGACCAATGGCCACTAAAACCAATTTCATACCAACTTCAAAACAACTTCAATGGTGAGGTTTGATTCTCTCAAGCTTTTGACTAGGGCATGGAAATAAACTCATGAACCCATGAAGAAACTTGCTAAACCTCATTGCCTTTACCTAAATTATCAACAAGTAAGACAAACCAATATTGCATTTTGTTAATTAGAGAGAAAAATCAAAGTACAATATCTATGATCACAAAAGCAAAAAAATCAAGGTGCTTGGTAACTCCTCAAAGAGCAAAGCTAAAGATACGGAGAAGAACCAAAATCCCTAATGTGATTTTGTGGTGATTGAAACAATATGGTATGATGAAGGGATCTTAGGGGCAAAAATTGGGGTACAACAGCTGCCCTTATTAAGTTTCTTCTATCCGGAGATACGAAGCTTAAAAATCTTCGTGTCGACGTGATCGAAGATACTTAAATATAAAACAAACCCTGTTTTTGGCCCTAAGATGCCATGCAAATGTTTATGCATATGAATGCATATGAATGGAACAGGAGAGACGCAAAGCAGCATTGGGGAGGAAACACAAAATGAAGAAGCAAAAGAGAAATCCCACCAGGAAAATAAACCACTGGTAAACCACGAGAATAGAATCAGAGAGGAGGATAACAAGCATCTACGTTCACTGCCGATGTACTATCGTCATTCACTAAATATATCATACCACCGCTGTTCACTGACAATGAACTATCAACATTCACTAAAGATAGCAAAAAGATAAGAAACACCGATGTTCACTGCTGATGTACTACTAACATTCACTGAAGGTAGAAAGAGAAAATATCATATCACCGCCTTTCACTGACGATGAACTATCAACGTTCACTGAAGATAGCAAAAAGTTAAGAAACACCGACATTCACTGCTGATGCACTACCAACATTCACTGAAGGTAGAAAGAGAGAATATCATATCACCGCCGTTCACTGACGATGAACTATCAACGTTCACTGAAGATAGAAAAAATATAAGAAACACCAACGTTCACTGCCGATGCACTACCAACATTCACTGAAGGTAGAAAGAGAGAATATCATATCACAGACGTTCACTACGATGAACTATCAACATTCAATGAAGATAGCAAAAAGATAAGAAACACCGACGTTCACTGCCGATGCACTACCAATGTTCACTGAAGGTAGAAAGAGAAAATATATCATATCACCACCGTTCACTGACGATGAACTATCAACGTTCACTGAATATAGAAAAAAGATAAGAAACACCGACGTTCACTGCTGATGCACTACCAACTTTCACTGAAGGTAGAAAGAGAGAATATCATATCACTGCCGTTCACTGACGATGAACTATCAACGTTCACTGGAGATAGCAAAAAGATAACAAACAACGACATTCACTGCCGATGTACTACCAACGTTCACTTAAGGTAGAAAGAGAAAATATCAAGTTTTCCCAGAATTCTGGTGTTCTGCCAAGAACGAGTCTCAACTTCTTCTTTAACCAAGGAGATCTGCCTGGAAAGGGTAATATGTAACCTGTCTCAAATAAAGAGACTTCCAATTATTGTCAAATGGGAAATGCAAAGAGAAATGACTTTCTAGGGATAGAAATATGACTTCCCAGAGAAATGCCATGATATTCCCGCTGAGGAGATAAAGTCTTCTTGTGCAAAATAAATGCACGAACAAAAACTCAAAGTTTTCAGAAATCCATAATAAATGATATCGTCATGCAACCACAAATCCAATTCAGAAATAAACTGGAGCAAGACGGCCAAAGCAGATTCATCCTTTGAGAAATAAACTCAAGAGGGAAGACCAAATTCAATTAAGAAAAGAGCGCTGCAGGAAAGGTCAGAACACAATGTCAATGAATGATGATTTTAGCAATGCATGATGTATGTACAAATGTATGAGTGCTATTGTGCATATGCTGATAAAAAGGATACATAATCAGTGCAGACACATGAAACCACCTCAGTTACTAACAACATTGGGCTAAGATTCAACCATAAAGATCAATCCTGGAAAGGTAAAAGTGACTGCGGAAACCAAACCTATTGCATTAACTTCACTGAGGAGGAACATAATCCGAATGTAGCTTAAATCAAACAGACACCGGGATAGAATAACCTGCTTCTGGTTTCATCAGAGAAATAGTTTTCCAAAAGCAACATGCCTATTGCAAGATCAACCTCAAATAAAGAAGACTGACGTCGAAACAACCAAACCTCACTAGGGAATTCAAGCCTACCTCCCAGGAGAAAAGAAACTGTGGATTGAAACTTTTCACCATGAACCCTCATTCCAACAAGAGATGCCATGGGATAACCTTCCCGGGAAATCAAGAAGTCAACACTAGTGTCGATACTGTAAAAAGAGCGACACCTCAACACACTAAGGGAATAAAACATTTCATCATATGAGGGAATACTTTGTGGGGAAGCTGGGATGGAGGCTTCTGACCATGTAACCCAAAATCAAAAGCGAATCAAGACTTGACTGGGGATAATAGGGTCACCAACCCAATACGGTACCTTGTACCCACTGATATCGTCTTTAACTATCTGGGAAATACACAAAGATTGCGCACATACCAGCAAAATGACCGGAGAAAACCTTCACGAAAGAAGTAAATCTTCTTAAAACAACCAGAGTTTGTTCATCCTTGGAATCACCATTTTTGTTGTCATTGTTTCATCATAAATCCCAAATTAAATTGAATTGTAAAGATCTCTTTTTTTTGAAAAGTCAATTTTGCTTTTTAATCTCTTTGCTTTAAAAGTTATTATCAGTAATAAATGAAGTCTTTGCAAGCTAAATAAAAATAAGAACACAAAGAATTGGTCAAAAGCTCGAATTTCATTAATAGAATGGTAGTCTACGAATGGCGAGACTCCATGGATGATTACAAAGTTTGGGAAATGGTAATACATAATGGAAAAGATACATTGAGATACAATGACCACTATCCCCTCTAGCAACTTTTGAAATCCCGAGCAGCAACTTTCATTGAAGTATGGTTAGGATCCGAGAAGATTGTTGCTTCAACGATCAAGTCTCGTCTGACGTAGTTACTTGCCAAGAACGTCCCTAACTTTTGCCTAAGCTTCCCTTGCGGATTTTCAACTTAGCGGGAAATTTATTCTTTTTATGTCTCTAATTTTTGCCTAGACCGCCCTTTCGGGTTTTCGGCCTACCGAGACGCTCCTTTTTGCCTAAGCTACCCTTTCGGGTTTTCAACTTAGCGAGTTGTTCTTTTATTTCTTTAAGCAAAGTATTTCTTGACTGCGTCAACATTCATGGGACGTGGGAACTCCTCGCCATCCATAGTTTCAAGAATTAATGCACCACCAGAGAAGGCTTTCTTGACAACATACGGGCCTTCAAAATTGGGAGTCCACTTGCCCCTAGAATCAGCGTTGAAAGACATGATCTTCCAGAGCACGAGGTCGCCTTCCCTGAACTCACGAGGTTTGACCTTTTTATCAAATGCTTTCTTCATTCTTTTCTGATATAACTGCCCATGACACAAAGCTGTCATTCTATTCTCTTCAATCAAATTCAATTGGTCAAATCTGTTCTGAACCCATTCAGCCTCTGACAATTTGGCTTCCATTATCACACACAATGAGGGAATCTCTACCTCGACAGGGAGTACAGCTTCCATTCCATACACTAGGGAAAACGAGGTTGCTCCTGTTGAAGTGCGAACAAATGTTCGATATCCATGCAGAGAAAAAGGGAGCATTTCATGCAAATCCTTGTAAGTGACAACCATTTTCTGGATAATTCTCTTGATATTCTTATTAGCAGCTTCAACAGCCCCATTCATCTTTGGCCTGTATGGAGATGAATTATGATGGACAATCTTGAATTCTTCACACAGTTCTGTCATCATCTTGTTGTTCAAATTTGAGCCATTGTCAGTGATGATTCTGCTTGGCACACTATATAGGCATATAAGATTGTTTTTGATGAAACGCACCACCACCTGTTCGGTAACATTGGCATATGAAGCAGCCTCTACCCATTTGGTAAAGTAGTCAATTGCTACCAAGATGAAACGGTGTCCATTCGAAGCCTTGGGTTCTATCATCCCGATCATGTCAATACCCCACATAGAGAAAGGCCATGGGGAGGAAATCACATTGAGAAGAGTCGGAGGCACATGGATCTTATCTTCATAAATCTGGCATTTATGGCACTTCTTTGCAAATTTTTAACAATCAGATTCGATTGTCAACCAATAATATCCTGCCCTTAGCATCTTTTTAGCCATTGAATGTCCATTAGCATGAGTGCCAAATGAACCTTCATGAATCTCATGCATCACCATGTCCGCCTCGTGTCTATCCACACATCTGAGCAAGACCATGTCAAAATTTCTCTTGTATAACACATTTTCATTGATGAAGAAACTGCCTGCCAATCTTCTCAGTGTCTTTCTATCTTTCTTTGACGTTCTAAACGGGTATTCCTGAGTCTGAAGAAAATGTTTGATATCATAGTACCAAGGTTTTTCATCTGCTACCTCCTCTGTCGCAAACACATGAGCGGGCCTATCTAGCCGTCGAACTGTAATTCGGGGTATATCATTCCAAGCATTTACTTGGTACATGGAAGCCAGAGTTGCCAGAGCATCTGCCATTTGATTTTCATCTCTAGTAATGTGATGGAATTCAACTTTATTGAAGAAGGGTAGAAATCTTATAGCATAATCTTTGTAAGGGATCAAGCCAGGGTGACGAGTGTCCCGTTCTCCTTTAATCTGGTTTATTACCAAAGCTGAATCACCATACACATCTAGAATCTTGATTCTGAGATCAATAGCTTCCTCAAGACCCATGATGCAAGCCTCATATTCCGCCATATTATTAGTGCAATCAAATGTTAACCTCGCGGTAAAAGGAATATGTGATCCATGAGGAGTAACAATCACAACACCAATTCCTTTACCATAAGCATTCACAACTCCATCAAACACCATACTCCAGCGAGATTCAGGGTCGGGGCCCTCCTCAGGCAATGGTTCATCATAATCTTTCACTTTCAAGAACATCACATCTTCATCGGGGAATTCATATTCTACAGATTGATGATCTTCCACTGGCTGGTGAGCAAGATAATCTGCCAACACACTACTTTTGATAGCCTTTTGAGTGCGGTACTCGATATTATATTCAGATAACAACATCTGCCAGCGGGAAATTCTCCCAGTAAGAGCAGGCTTTTCAAAAATATACTTGATTGGATCCATTTTGGAGATTAACCAAGTGGTATGATTCAACATATACTGCCGCAAACGCTTTTCCGCCCAGGGCAAAGCACAACATGTTTTTTCTAGCATAGAATACCGCAACTTACAATCAGTGAACTTTTTGCTGAGATAATAAACGGTGAACTCTTTCTTTCCCGTTTCATCCTGTTGTCCCAGAATACAACCCATAGATTTATCTAACACTGTCAGATACATAATCAACGGTCTTCCTTCTACAGGAGGGAGCAAGATAGGAGGTTCAAGAAGATACTCTTTAATACTTTCAAATGCCCTTTGGCAGTCATCTGTCCACACACAATCTTGATCTTTCTTTAACAACTTAAAGATCGGTTCACACGTTGTGGTTGTTGTACCCCAAAATTTGCCCTCTTTTCATACACGCATATTATTGGTTTTATGGTTATGGAATAAAGGTATATTTATCAAGCTTCTTAAGGTTACAAGTGATGTTTATTTCGTCAATGGATATTCTCAGAGTATTTTGCGTGCTGAAGATCGGTTCGCTGTTTTGCAACGATTCGGGGTTCAAAGATTCACAAGTCCAACCCGACACGTGAAATTTAGGCGTTCTTTCGCCAAGATACCTCTGATAACGTATTCTCAAATTCAGATTCGGATCAAGAGTCAATTCTTTAAAGAAGGTCTCCGAATGTGTGAGTTTTCTAGAAGAAATGTGGTGAAAAAGTGTGCTGAAAGTGCAGTTTTTACGCGCTAAAAAATTCGTAACTTGAAGATCGTGGTTCGTTTTGAACCCAATCCGGTGGCTAAAATTCCGTCTTGACGTTATTTACGTTTTCATCTCTCACGGCTGGAAGCCAATTTCGATCAGAAGGTCTTCAAAAATGCGGATTTATAAGTATTTTCGTACAAAAAATTTGTGACAGAAGTTTATTTGCGTCATATTCAGAAAATCATAACTTGGTCGATTTTCATCGTATCGAGCTGGTTCCGGCGCCAAAATTTCACAAATTGAGTTGGATAAGTTTTCACAGAAGGTATTGAGTTTGAACGGTATCCAAAAGGCTTTTGTTTTTGGCTCAGAGTACGCGTGACGCGCCGAAAATCCTGAATGCTGAATATTATTTTATCTGGGTCAAAACTTCGAAAATTCATAACTAGGTCAATTTCTATCGGATTGGACTCATATTTTTACACAAATTCACTGACTCAGAGATCTACAACTTTGCTTCAAAAGTCGAGACCGGATTATGCTCTTATCAATGAGTATATGATCAGATTATGCACAATTAACTGAGTATAGGATCGAAGAATATCGCGAAGAACGGGTGGGTACAAATAAATTTTGAGCCTTTATCCTTTGTTTCTTGAACCGTGAACTAGGCCACGTTATAACCCTTAAAAGTCCTAGCTGAAACATAGGTTAGTTCGAAAGCATATTGTTACAAAAGGTATCCTGACTCCTATAAGGTTTGCTATAAATCCTGAGTTGACATCACACTTTTACAAAAAAAAACAACTTGTTTTACTAAAAAATGAATTTTCAAACTTCAAGACAGACATAAGTTTTGCATTCTTAAAATAACATTGTTTGCATATGACTATTTGTTCAACAGCAGAGAAATTCGCATAACGAATATCTAGTGAACAAAAACCTTCTCAATAAAAAGGATCACCTCAAATGTAAAAACACTTCCAACCAAGGGGCACAACATGATCATTGTCCATCATTTGGGGCAGGCAAGTCAAGATTCGGGGAATCTCTCAAAGATGCCAAATAGCCAGGGACAGATCTCCATCTGAATCACTTGGGGCATTGGACATGAATTCCAGAAATGAATCTTGTATGATCAAACAAACATCTTCTTGTAGTGTGGTAACACAACACTACCGACAATGACAACTCCCTACACCCTGAGAGCATGGACATAGTCATAAAATACTGCGCATGAACAAAGACCTGCTAGGTTTACTTGCCTAGGCAAAAATAAGGGCATCCCGACGAATCAAAAGGGTTCGGGCAAAAATTAGGGATAAAAACAAAAAAGATATGTACACCCGACAAGCCGAAAACCTGAAAAGGCGGCTTGGGCAAAAAAGGGTATCCCGGTGGACTGAAAATCTGAAAAGACAGTCCAGGCAAAAGTTAGGGATTAAAGCGTACGACTATGTCCCGTCATCTCGTCACTTTCCTACCAGTAGAAGACTTATCATTTCAATCGAAAGTTACCAAGCACATCATAAGTTGGGATAACACTCAATCCACAAGGCCTCCGTAGGAACTTTCTCCAGCAGGTACAGGGGCAGAAAAGTCTTGATGCAAAGTCATTGTCATATCCTCAACATGCGTCCCCGTAACATCTACACTCCCCACAAAGTAAAAAGTATCCAAAGAAAGTGATGTTAGCTTTCTCGAACAGGACACAACTCTCCCCAACTGAGGTTCACAATCGCGTGTGAGTCAGTAAGTTTTTCCCCAAGCAAAGTTTATTTCTCTCACAAGCAGAAATTCAATCTCCAACAGAATTCATTATCACCAGCAACGGAAATTCATCCCCGGTGGAGTTTATTTCTCCAAATCAGCATGACCTATCACCAGAGTATCTCCTCCCCAACAGAGTCATTACCCCGCAGGATTGTTCTCAGACAAAGTCTCTCCCGGCAGAATGTTCTCAAGCAGAATGGATGTAAATCTTCAGCTAATCATCTTCGTTCACTATCCCCAGCGAGAACAAAGAAATCAACTCCATATAGTCTTCAACAACAGTCCGGGATTTATTCTTCCCAGCTAGAGAACATCACAAGAACATTGCATATCCATACATCATGGCATACACATATACATCACACAACACAATCTCATTTATTTTGAGAACATCATTACTCAATAAATGGCATACATCATGACATTACATACGACTAACTATTTACCTTTCAGGGAAAGATACAATCAAGCCCTCACAAGCTCTCTGGTTCAGTCAAACCAAGGCTAAGATTTTTGTTCCAGTTCAAGTTATGAATCCCAGATTCAACCGGATAGTATCTTGATCTCTACAAAGCACCATGAAGCCTAGAATCGACCAGATAATGGTACATATTAAATTCAAGCTATGAAGCCCGGATTTGACCGGATAGTATCTTGATCCCTACAAAGCACCATGAAGCCTGGAATCGACCAAATAGTGGTACATCTTAAATTCAAGCTATGAAGCCCGGATTCGACCGGATAATATCTCGATTTTCTCCAAATACCGAGAAGCCTGGAATCGACCAGATAATGGTATAAGACACTGTGAAGCCTGGACCCAACAAGATAACAGCAAAGAATACTATGAAGCCTGGAATCGACCAAATAATGGTATATCTTTAACACAAGTTATGAAGCCCGAATTTGACCAGATAGTATCTTGATTTCTCCAAATACCATGAAGCCTAGAACCGACCAGATAATGGTATAGGACGTTGTGAAGCCTGGACCCGACCAGATAACAGCAAAGAATACTACAAAGCCTGGAATTGACCAGATAGTGGTATATCTTTAACACAAGTTATGAAGCCCGGATTCGACCAGATAGTATCTTGATTTCTCCAAATACCGTGAAGCCTGGAATCGACCAGATAATGGTATAGGACGCTGTGAAGCCTGGACTCGACCAGATAACAGCAAAAGACACTGAAGCCTGGACCCGACAAGATAACAGTCTGAGACACTGTGAAGCTTGGATTTCGACCAAATAGCAGTTTACTTGGCCAATTACTAAGAAGCCCAAAATCGACTGGATATTAGTGTGCCTTAAATTCAAGTTGAAGCCCGGAGGCGACCAGATAACAACTCAATTCCTTCTGCAGCCTGGATTACGACCAGATAAGAATTGAGAAATTGCGAAGCCTGGAGAACGACCATATAGTAAGTTTAATCTCATCTCCCAAGTAAGACACTGTAAAACGTGGAGCACGACCAGATAGCGGTTGACCTTATTATCCTCAGCAAATCACTGTAAAGCCCGGAGTACGGCCAGATAGCAGTTCACTTTCACCTCCTTAACTAAGAGATGATTCCCCAGTAGAGTAACTGACAACTGAAGCTCCTAAAATTCTATTTCTCCCAAGACAGATACCAACATTCCTCAGAAGATTCCTCCTCAATGACAGGAACAGGAATTCTCATCAAAGGAATATCTCGAGAAATCAACATCCTCTAGATGGCATCTTTAAGCCCATCTCCGACGATTCTCGGTCATATCTTCCGGATGGCATCTTTAAGCCCATCTTTGGTGACCTTCTGTCATCTCCTCCAAATGACATCTGTAAGCCCATTCCTGATACTACCTACATAGTCCAGCATCATTACAGACGAGTGCAAATTTCTGGGCACTCTAGTGTTCAATCATTTTCCACCTTCAGATCACGAAAGGCAGACGAGCCAATCTAAATCTTCAGGTTTAGGAAGATTGAACAGGGGCAGCTGTTGTACCCCAAAATTTTCCCTCTTTTCATACACGCATATTATTGGTTTTATGGTTATGGAATAAAGGTATATTTATCAAGCTTCTTCAGGTTACAAGTGACGTTTATTTCGTCAATGGATATTCTCAGAGTATTTTTCGTGCTGAAGATCGGTTCGCTATTTTGCAACGATTCGGGGTTCAAAGATTCACAAGTCCAACCCGGCGCGTCATATTCAGGTGTTCTTTCGCCAAGATACCTCTAATAACATATTCTCAAATTCAGGTTCGGCTCAAGAGTCAATTCTTTAAAGAAGGTATCCTAATGTGTGAGTTTTCTCAAAGAAATGTGGTCAAAAAGTGTGCTGAAAATGCAGTTTTTACGCGCTAAAAAATTCACAACTTGAAGATCGTGGCTCATTTTGAACCTGTTCCAGTGAGAAAAATTCCGTCTTGACGTTATTTACGTTTTCATCTCTCACAGATGGAAGCCAATTTCGATCATAAGGTCCTCAAAAATGCGGATTTATCAAGTATTTTCGTACAGAAAATTTGTGACAGAAGTTTATTTGCGTCATGTTCAGAAAATCATAACTTGGTCGATTTTCATCGTATGGAGCTGGTTCTGGCGCCAAAATTTTACAAATTGAGTTGGATAAGTTTTCACAGAAGGTATTGAGTTTGAACGGTATCCAAAAGGGGTTTTTTTTTTGCTCAGAGTATGCGTGACGCACCGAAAATCCTGAATGTGAATATTATGTTATCTGTGTCGAAACTTCGAAAATTCATAACTCGGTCAATTTTTATCGGATTTGGCTCATATTTTTACACAAGGTCACTGACTCAGAGATCTAGAACTTTTATTCAAAAGTCGAGACCTGATTATGCTCCAATGAATACCATTTTTTTTATTGAATAACGTGTCAGAATCGACATTGGAGCCCAAAATAAGTTTGTCTTAGCTGAAACTTCAAAAATTCATAACTAATTCACTGTTAATCCGATTGAGCCCATTTTCGGACAAGAGTTAGTTCTCTTTGTTGGATACATTTTGTTTTCACATTTCAACTTCAAAAAGTGCACTTAAGCCCCTGCGATTTTGCCTAGAACGTGACAGACTCAAGTGAACATTGGAGGCCCAATTGCACATTCAAAGGCCATAACCTTTGCCATAAGTCTGCCAAAATATCAAATTCCTTCAAGAACCCTAAAAACAAGAAATCCTTGTTACAAACCTCCATCTTACTACATACAAGCCATCCTCGTTACAAACCCTCATCTCACTACAAACAAGCCATCCTTGTTACAAACCCACATCTCTAAGTCATCCTTGTTACAAACTCACATCTCACTACTTCTCTAGTAAGGGTAAGGCTAGTTTGATCTCCATGATCAAAAGGACATAGAAGCATTCATATCACTACTTCTCCAGTAAGGATTTAGATAGGATCCCATGCATGATTATTATAAAATGCTGATGGCCAAAACAGAAGCTGATGGTCAAAACAGAAGAACCACCAATGTATGACTCATGGCAAGGCTGACATTCTGAGGAGGCTAAGGGCGTGGGTTCAAAAACCACCCCTATTGGTTTTGGTTTTCTTCCTTTCTATTTATCTTTTACCTATTTTTATTCTTTCTGTTTAAAATCTTTTTCATAAAACATAACATTTTTCAGAAACCTTTGATTTTTCATAATAAACTCGAATAATTAATTTTAGGTTTTTTTTTAATTTTAGGTTTTTAATTAATTTTTGGGTCAACATCCACCCCTAACATTTGCATTATTTGTATTTTCTAACCCTATTTTTCATTGATGTTTTTTTCTCTATCTATTTTTTGGCAAACTTAATCCTTTTTTTGTTAATCATTAAACATAAGTTTTTTTTAAAAACCTTTTTTTTTTAAATTAAACAATTAGGTTTTAGATTTTCCTTGTAATTAACCCTTTAATTAACCTTTTTTTTAAATAAATTAGGATTAGGTTTTTTGTTTTAGTTAGTAACTTAATTTTTGGCTTTTTCATTTATTAATAAATTAAGTTAATTAACTTTTTTATTAAAATTAGTTAGAATTAGGTTTTTTAATTAACTTAAAATTATTTTCTACAAAAAATACCAAAAACATTAACTTAGAATTTTAGGTTTTAATTTTTCCTTAATTTCTTTTTGTTTATTCTTTTACAATTTAATTTGTAGAAAAATTGTATAGGTCGCATTATCAATGTAATAGCATAGATTTATCTTTTCTCGTTTTTTCTTCTAATTATGTAATTGCTTGCGGGATGTAATAGTTTTAGGATTTCAATTCCGCATCTTTATTTTCAGTCCAAAATAATTATGTATCTGCAAAAGCCTTGTAATAACTAGGACTTTAATTTCTCGCATTTTAATTTCCGCAAACTATAAACTGCTTAGATGAATGTTAATAGGATTGTATAGAAAGACTAATTGAGAATTAAAATAGTAGATCACCTTAATTGTGCAAAGATTAAATAACTGAAATCAAACACATGCACATGCTCACTCTTAGGGTATGCCTCACTTGGTTGCCTCGAAAAACAATGGTCATGTCTCTCGAACGTAGGGATACCCTTAGCAAAGACCCTCAGTTAAAATCATCATAAAGATCATGGTCCCTCGATGTCCCTCGAAGTTTCCTACGGTATATGATCTTGTCCCTCGATGTTGCTTACGAATATATGATGATAATCCCTTCGAAATGCTAAGGTATCCTTACTTGTTGCCTTCAATGGCTATTACGTCCCTTTCGAATTGACCCTTACAAATTCCAACGACGGTGCTACCTATTTCACGATAGTAGGATAGCATTGTCTAAAGGAAACAAGAATAGAAATGATCCTTTTTCGAGTAAGTAGATAACTGTTAGGTACTTTCTCATGATAAACTTTTCACACCATACACTTTGCAAACAAAGTTTTCAAAAACACTTCGTAACACTCTTGAGGACTGATACAAGGGTTTAAACAAAGTAAAACCAAAACTTTTCAAAACACACAAACACGGAAGAAATTTTAAAATGATGAGCACGTACCTAGGAGCCCGTGGAAAACCACGGATAGAAAGGGTGCTAATACCTTCCATTTCTATAATCTACCCCCGTACTCAAAATCTCGAAAAAGGAATTTTTCTGTGCTTTTTTCCTTTCTAGTTGGATAAAATAAAAGTCGGTGGTGACTCTTGCTTACCGCGACATTTGCGAACAAAAAATGCAAACCAGTAAAAACCGTCGGTTCTACCACCGTATCACAAAACTGGCGACTCTGCTGGGGAGAAATAAGTGGGGTATACCTTAGGATTAGTCCACCTTCAGATCACGAAAGGCAGACGAGCCAATCTAAATCTTCAGATTTAAGAAGATTGAACAGGGGCAGCTGTTGTACCCCAAAATTTGCCCTCTTTTATACACGCATGTTATTGGTTTTATGGTTATGGAATAAAGGTATATTTATCAAGTTTCTTCAGGTTACAAGTGACGTTTATTTCGCCAATGGATATTCTTAGAGTATTTTCCATGCTGAAGATCGATTCACCGTTTTGCAACGATTCGGGGTTCAAAGATTCACAAGTCCAACCCGGCGCGTCATATTCAGGTGTTCTTTCGCCAAGATACCTCTGATAACATATTCTTAAATTCAGGTTTGGCTCAAGAGTCAATTCTTTAAAGAAGGTCTCAGAATGTGTGAGTTTTCTCGAAGAAATATGGTGAAAAAGTGTGCTGAAAGTGCAGTTTTTACGCACTAAAAAATTCATAACTTGATGATCGTGGCTCGTTTTGAACCCGTTTCGGTGGCCAAAATTCCTTCTTGACATTATTTACGTTTTATTCTCTCACAGCTAGAAGCCAATTTCGATCAGAAGGTCTTCAAAAATGCGGATTTATCAAGTATTTTCATACAGAAAATTTGTGACAGAAGTTTATTTGCGTCATGTTCAGAAAATCATAACTTGGTAGATTTTCATCGTATCGAACTGGTTCCGGCGCCAAAATTTCACAAATTGAGTTGGCTAAGTTTTCACATAAGGTATTGAGTTCGAACGATATCCAAAACGCCTTTGTTTTTTGCTTAGAGTACGCGTGACACGCCGAAAATCCTGAATGCTGAATATTATTTTATCTGTGTCGAAACTTCGAAAATTCATAACTTGGTCAATTTTTATCGGATTGGGTTCATATTTTTACACAAGGTCACTGGCTCAGATATCTACAACTTTTCTTTAAAAGTCAGACCGGATTATGCTCCAATCAATACCAGTATTTTATTGAAGAACGTGTCAGAATCGACACTAGAGCCCAAAATAAGTTTGTCTTAGCTGAAACTTCAAAAATTCATAAATTCACCGTTTATCCGATTGATCCCATTTTAGGACAGAAGTTAGTTCTCGATGTCGGCTACATTTTGATTTCACATTTCAACTTAAAAAAAGTGAACTTAAGCCCCTGCGATTTTGCCTAGAACGTGACGGACTCAAGTGAACATTGGAGGCCCAATTGCACATTCAAAGCCCATTTTTTCTCTCTAATTTCCATTATATAATCTCACTTTTTCACACAAACAAGAACGGCAAACAGAAAGAGAAAAAAACTTTTTCCATAACTCTGTCAAAATATCAAATTCCTTCAAGAACCCTAGAAACAAGAAATCCTTGTTACAAACCTCCATCTCACTACATACAAGACATCCTTGTTACAAACCCTCATCTCACTACAAATCAGCCTTCCTTGTTACAAACCCACATCTCACTACTTCTACAAGCCATCCTTGTTACAAACCCACATCTCACTACTTCTCCAGTAAGGGTAAGATTGGTTTGATCTCCATGATCAAAAGGGCATAGAAGCATTCATATCACTACTTCTCCAGTAAGGATTTAGACAGGATCCCATGCAGGATTATTACAAAACGCTGATGGCCAAAACAGAAGCTGATGGCCAAAACAGAAGAACCACCAATGCATGACTCATGGCAAGGATGACATCCTGAGGAGGCTAAGGGTGTGGGTTCAACAACCACCCCTATTGGTTTTGGTTTTCTTTCTTTCTATTTATCTTTTACCTATTTTTATTCTTTCTGTTTAAAATCTTTTTCATAAAATTTAATATTTTTCAGAAACCTTTGATTTTTCATAATAAATTCGAATAATTAATTTTAGTTTTTTTTTTTAATTTTAGGTTTTTAATTAATTTTTGGATCAACACTCACCCCTGACATTTGCATTATTTATATTTTCTAACCCTATTTTTTTAACCCTATTTTTCATTAATGTTTTTTTCTCTATCTATTTTTTGGCAAACTTAATCCTTTTTTTGTTAATCATTAAACATAAGATTTTTTTTAAAAACCTTTTTTTTAAAATTAAACAATTAGGTTTTAGGTTTTCCTTGTAATTAACCCTTTAATTAACTTTTTTTTAAACAAATTAGGATTAGGTTTTTTGTTTTAGTTAGTAACTGAATTTTTGGCTTTTTTCATTTATTAATAAATTAAGTTAATTAACTTTTTTATTAAAATTAGTTAGAATTAAGTTTTTTAATTAACTTAAAATTATTTTCTACAAAAAATACCAAAAACATTAACTTAGAATTTTAGGTTTTAATTTTTCCTTAATTTCTTTTTGTTTATTCTTTTACATTTTGATTTCTAGAAAAAATGTATAAGTCGCATTATCAATGTAATAGTGTAGATTTATCTTTTCTCTTTTTTTTTTTTCTAATTATGTAATTGCTTCCGGGATGTAATAGTTTTAGGATTTCAATTCCGTATCTTTATTTTCAGTCCAAAATAATTTTGTATCTGCAAAAGCCTTGTAATAGCTAAGACTTTAATTTCTCGCATTTTAATTTCCGCAAACTATAAACTGCTTAGATGAATGTTAATAGGATTGTATGGAAAGACTAATTGAGAATTAAAATAGTAGATCACCTTAATTGTGCAAAGATTAAATAACTGAGATCAAACACATGCACATGCTCACTCTTAGGGTATGCCTCACTTGGTTGCCTCGGAAAACAATGGTTATGTCCCTCGAACGTAGGGATACCCTTAGCAAAGACCCTCGGTTAAAATCATCATAAAGATCATGGTCCCTCGATGTACCTCGAAGTTGCCTACGGTATATGATCTTGTCCCTCGATGTTGCCTACGAATATATGATGACAGTCCCTTCGAAATGCTAAGGTATCCTTACTTGTTACCTTCAATGACCATTACGTCCCTTTCGAATTGACCCTTACAAATTCCAACGACGGTGCTACCTATTTCATAATAGTAGGATAGCATTTGTCTAAAGGAAACAAGAATAGAAATGATCCTTTTTCGAGTAGGTAGATAACTGTTAGGTACTTGCTCATGATAAACTTTTCACACCATACACTTTGCAAACAAAGTTTTCAAAAACACTTCGTACCACTCTTGATGACTGATACAAGGGTTAAAACGAAGTAAAACAAAAACTTTTCAAAAAATACAAACACATAAGCAATTTTAAAATGATGAGAAAGTACCTAAGAGCCCGTGGAAAACCACGGATAGAAAGGGTGCTAATACCTTCCCTTTCTATAATCTACCCCTACTCAAAATCTCGAAAAAGGAATTTTTCTGTGCTTTTTTCCTTTCCAGTTGGATAAAATAAAATTCGGTGGCGACTCTTGCTTACCATGACATTTGCGAACAAAAAACGTAAACCATTAAAAACAGTCGGTTTTGCCACCGTATCACAGCAGTCATGTGGGAAATAAATCTGGAGATATAATTCAAACGCCCGAGGAAACCCCTGACTTGCTTTTCATTTCTTGGTGCTGGAATTTATTGAACTGCTTTAACTTTGTCAGGGTCAACTTCAATTCCTTTCTGGATAACAATAAAACCCAACAATTTCCCCGATCAAACACCGAAGGTGCATTTATTTGGATTCAGGCAGAGACGATACTTCCTCAAACACCGAAACAACTTCAACAAATCTTCTATATGCTCTTCTTCAGTTTGGGATTTGGTAATCATATCATCAACATATACTTCGATTTCTTTGTGCATCAGATCATGGAATATGGTTGTCATAACCCTGTGGTACGTTGCACCAGCGTTCTTCAACCCGAAGGGCGTCACTCTGCAATAAAATGTTCCCCAGGGTGTGATAAACGTTGTTTTTTCCATGTCCTCTAGAGCCATTCTTATTTGATTATACCCGAAAAATCCGTCCATGAATGAGAATACCTTGAATTTTGTTATGCTATCCACTAACATGTCAATGTGAGGTAATGGAAAATCATCTTTTGGACTAGCTTTATTTAGATCTCTATAATCTACGCACATGCGGACTTTTCCGTCTTTTTTCGGTACAGGGACAATATTGGAAATCCATTGAGGATACACTGGCGTCACGAGAAAACCAACATTAATCTGTTTAGGACCTCCTCCTTGATCTTTACTGCCATATCTGGATGGGTTTTTCTCAACTTTTATTTAACTGGCGGACACTCTGGTCTCAACGGAAAACGATGCTCGATAATGTTTGTATCTAGACCAGGCATATCTTGATAAGACCGAGCAAAAATATCCACATACTCTTTCAACAGCTCAATCAACCCGCTCTTTACATCAGGATGCAACGATGCTCCAATCTTAACCTCCTTCGGATCTTCTTCTGAACCCAAATTAACCACTTCCAAAGGCTCCTTATATGGCTGAATGGTATTCTCCTCATGCTCAAGCAACCGCGAGACCTCTTCTAGAATCTCATCATAATCTTCTTCTTCAGCCCCAAACACAAGACAATCCAAGTTGGGAGAGGGTGCAGGGTTATTGTATTCAATAGGTTTTTTAATTAATCTGCACATGTGATTTATGATTGCTTTTAGAAACTGACACATATAACAAGTGATCATGCAGATTAATTTTCAGTTATTATTTATTTTGAAAGGTTTTTTTTTTACCATTTCCCAAGAAAAAGGCAGAAAATAAAAGACATAATTTTGGAAGCAAAGACAACTTTTATTAATGATCTTATCAATTATGGCAAACAGATAAGCCCTACAACATTAATACTTCCACCTTGGGCAGAGTGAAAGCTTTTCAAAAGAAAGAGACAGATTATCAAAACAAATTACTTTGAAACATGTATGCAATAAGGAACATCAATGGTGACCCAGTTCTGAACTCGGACTCCATGCATCACATAATTTAGTACTTCCTGCTCTGCTTCATCCTCTTCAACAACATTAATTCCAGAACCAATCGGATGGAGGTAGCCTCCACTGTGGAAAACATCACGATAACTGTTCACAGAAGACTTTGACTTCAAACTTTCGCTTTTGCCATTCCTCGAAGAGAAACCTAAACCATCTCTGTTTTTGTTCATGGGTGGGTCCACAAGTCATCCCCAAACTGCATTATGACCGTTGTGCACAACTTGATGTGCATCCTTCAGTGAGACCACAAAATTCTCATTCTTCCTTATATTGTCAATGGATAGGGCTTGGAACTGGGTTCCAACAACAGCCTCATCCGCTTCTACAATACTGAAAGAGGATAGATGGGATATCAACAACGCCTGCTCCCCATTTACGATCACTACCTTCCCTTCACGCACAAATTTTAGCTTCTGATGCAGAGTTGAAGTAACATCCCTTGCTTCATGTATCCATGGCCGTCCTAGCAAACAAGTATATGCGGGAATAATGTCCATTACCTGGAAGGTTATCAAGAACAAATGTGGCCCTATATGGATGGGTAAGTCCACTTCAACGATGACATATTTCCTCGACCCATCA
Source organism: Vicia faba (assembly GCA_948472305.1). Lineage (NCBI taxonomy): Eukaryota > Viridiplantae > Streptophyta > Magnoliopsida > Fabales > Fabaceae > Vicia > Vicia faba. The sequence goes on from OX451736.1 coordinate 1,127,864,137, forward strand.
AAAGCCTTCACAATGATGCCACTCGGGCGCATAGGTGTTCCCTGATACTTTAACTTCACGAGGGTACTTCTTGGTATAATATTCAACGCGGATCCGTTATCAATTAGCACATTATATAGCGAGTCATTCTTGCAGTTCATGGATATGTGGAGGGCCAGGTTGTGATTCCTCCCTTCACCTGGTAACTCATCATCGTAGAAACTCAAGTTGTTACATGACATAATGTTTCCAATTATGCTGCTGAATTGATCTAACGGCATTTCATTCTCTACAAAATCTTGGTCTAGTACTCTCATCAATGATTCCCTATGAGCGGAGGAATTCATCAGTAATGCCAGGATTGATATCTTTGAAGGAGTCTGCAATAGCTGATCTATAATTTTGTAGTCGCTCATCTTAATTACCTTAAAGATATCATCCACTTATTTCTCTAATGTGGCTCCACTAGTCTCTCCTGCAGCCTTCTTAAGCTCATCGTTCTCATCAATTTTCTTTCCAGCAACAACATTTTTTCGAATAACCGGCATAAACACACGACCACTATGGGTCACCCTACTATTATCAGCTATATTACTAACATCTGGTATTGGCTAGATGGGAACCTCCACCCCATCTTCTAAGATTGTAGCGTTGTATTTGTCAGGCACAACCTTATCTGATTTATAGGGAACAGGACCCGGCAGGCTAATTACCAATGGGGTAACAGCTGGTTTGCTACGGTACTCCACCTCAAGATGAGCGGGTGCACCAAAACAAGGTACAATGACATTTACACCTTCCTCAACACAATCATCCCTCAAAAGGTTATTTCCGGAAAACAAATCTTCGTCTGAAGAGAAATACTCATCCGCGGAGGCATACTCTTCCTCTGACTCTTCTTCCACCAAACAAACATCAACCATATCAATCTCGTGATAATCATCTCTCTGACCTGTGATCTTAATAGTCCCATTGTCTAACAGCAATTGAACATCCTTCTTCACAATAGAACATCCTCGGGGGTCTTGACAACAAACTAAGCAAGACCCATATTGGTGTTCCACCTATCCAACAGTACGGCAGAAAATGGCATGCAACTGTACGAGATCTTCATTCAAATGTTCTACTTCAAAAATTATGAATTCACCCGAACATCCAGAAACCATATTCACTTCCTTTTTATATTCTTCCCTAGGCCAGATTATATGGATTAAACCTTCATCCATCATCTCCTGTAAGCCAGCCTTTATCTTCTCGCAACCCTGGATGTTTGTACTGTAAATAGCACAACCGGCATGGTCATGCGTATAATAACTGAATTCACATAGATCTACGTGCATCTTCACCAAATTCCCTCTAACCAGATTAATGTCAAAAATTCGGAAGTCACCTGGACAACCGGCCACCATATTCACAACATTCACTCCCCCGTGCTTGGGTAGAGGATTGTCTTTCACGTTAGGTTCCATGTCTTTAAAAGATAAAATTCCAGACTTCACCAACCTTTGCACTTCAGTCCTCAAAGGATAACAATTTTCAACACTATGCCCTGGTGCTCCCTGATGAAAGGCGCATGTCTGGTCTGCTTTGTAATACCAAGGCAAAGGTGATGGTACTGCTTGAAGTGGTCGTGTCTGGACCAACTTCTTCTGAATCAATGCTGGTAGTAGCTCTGCATAACTCATGGGAATAGGGTCATAGTTCTCTCTTATCTGACCATTCCCTTGGTTCCCCTACTGGGATTGTCTTTGATAAGCAACGGTAGTTGGTGCGGCATTCATAACAGGAGTCACTGAAGCAACTTGCTGGTGACGCTGAAAATTCCTTCTAGGAGCATTTACTCTCCTCTCTTGCATGACAGCATTGGTATCCCCCTCTTCCTTCTTTGTAAACCCATAAGCTGGCTTCTTCATACCTCTGGATCCTTCACCCTTTGTCAAACGGCCTTCTCTTACTGCCTCTTCTAGGCGGACACCCATTCCTACCATCTCTGTAAAATCACTTGGGGAACTTGCTACCATTCTTTCGTAGTAGAAAGCGCCTAGCGTCTTCAGAAAATTTTTAGTCATTTATTTTTCCTCCATGGGGGGAATCATTTGTGCAGCCACTTCGCGCCATCTCTGCGCATACTCTTTGAACGGTTCTTTGTCTTTCTGAACCATGGCCCTAAGCTGGTGACGATCGGGTTCCATGTCCATATTGTACTTGTATTGTTTTATGAATGCTTCTCCCAAATCATTAAAAGTAAGGATGTTGGCACTGTCTAAACTCATGTACCATTTCAACGTTGCGCCGGTCAGACTATCCTAGAAAAAGTGAATCAACAGACGCTGATCATCGGTGTGGGTTGACATTCTCCTTACATACATCACCAAGTGAGCACGAGGGAAAGTGTTGCCCTTGTACTTCTCAAACTCAGGGACCTTGAACTTAGCAGGCACTTTAATATTCAGAACCAAACACAGCTCATTCACGTTCTTCCCAAATAACTCTTTTCCCCTAAGAGCCTTAATCTCTCTTTACATTCTTTTAAACTGCTCTTGGAAATCATCCATTCTGTCATAAATACCCAAATCTTCACTCGCCATAGGTAAAGGACGACATACATCTTCATTAACAAACGGACCCAAATTCACCGAAGGAGGTGCAACAAGAACAACATTTGGAACCACTGGAGCATCTTGGGGGCCCAAATTGAAACCTTCAGGTGCAAAATTCTCCGGCATTCCCCACGGATAACCCTGAGGCATACGGTTCTGAACAACAGTCGGGGTAGCGGATACGGGAACAGTAGGAACTTCAGCATTTGCCTTTGTTGGTTAAGGTTGAACACTCAGTGGCTGATTCTGAGCAACCACCAGAGCTTCCATCAGAGTAGTCAAATTGGCCAAGCCAGCCTTCAAATTAGAAACTTCTTCGCGTAGCTCGCGATTCTCCTGTTCCAAGTTGTCCATCTTCTTTTTGAAGTTAGCCCGAGTGTTGTAGTGATGAGTCAGCTTGCTGAACGAAGTAAAGAAGCTGGGTAAGGCACCTGGACATGCATAATAAATGCAAGAAATATGTGCAATATGATGCATGTCATGCAATTCACATGATTATTTTTATTCCATCATTTTAATATTTTAATGGATTTAAGATTTATATACATATTGCAAACATCAAAATAATAACGCATTTGAAATACTGGTTTTTTTATATTATAAAGCTTGCTGAACAAAGTAAAGAAGCTGGGTAAGGCACCTGGACATGCATAATAAATGCAAGAAATATGTGCAATATGATGCATGTCATGCAATTCACATGATTATTTTTATTCCATCATTTTAATATTTCAAGGGATTTAAGATTTATAGACATATTGCAAACATCAAAATAATAACGCATTTGAAATACTGAATTTTTTTAATTATAATAACTCCAAAATGGATTACAAGTTTCAATGATCCCAAGTACAAGATGAAAATACAATCTAAAAATCATGAGAGAAAGAAACTAATAGAGATCAATCTGTACCCTGGTGTTTCCCTGTGAGCCTGGAAATTTGAGCCTTCAACCTCTAGTTTTCTTCTACCTGCCTGATGGCAACCTCCTTCCAATCATCTGAAGCAGGAAGCGAGTAATCAGCACCTGTTTGAGGCTTAGGGGAAAATAAATCTCCTTGCCTCTCCATAGACTCCACCGCTCGACTCTCAAGCATCTCGATCAAATCATCTTTCTCCTTCAAGTTTGCTTTGTAGAAACTCTCTAAAGTCTGAAACTTGTTTTTCTAAGCATCCCTTTCCAATTGCATCCTGACCAAAGCAAGATGCAGCTCTTCTAGATCATATAACAAAGGAGGAGTGGTCTTCACAAACAGATCAGGCATGGGTGTCTCCCGAGTATACGACATCTTCAATTGAATAGCTCTCGATCGGATCCATTGAAGATATGGCTCCAAAGAAACAACACCCTTAGGTCCTAAATCCTTCCTACTCTTCTTATGAATGTGACGCCAGGCCTTTGCAATCTGCTCCCTAGCTTCCCTATGGTCTTCTCCTTCCTTCATAAAGAAACTACTCAAATGAATACTGTTCGGTTTATCCCTCATCGAATATCCAAGCTGTCGCCGTGCAAGAACAAGGTTATAGTTAATTCCTCCCTTTGTACCAAGAAGAGGCACATTGGGGAAACTACCACAACTGTCAATAATCTCCATGTCCTGATGAACTCGATGATACCAATCAATATCCGAGTGAGTGAGTTCCATGATCTTAGGAGCCCAACGGGGTTCCTTCTTGACATCCCAAAAAGCATCATACTGAGGCATATGAGAGATGAACCATCGGTACAACAAAGGCGTGCAGAAGATAATCATTCCTCCATGATAAGAACTCAGAAGATGAACAGAGTAATAAGCCTCGCCCAACATTGTAGGAACCGGGTTTCCAATCATGAAAATCCTGATAGCATTAATGTCGACAAACTTGTCCACATTAGGAAATAAGAATAATCCACAAGCAAGTAAAGCAAAGATGGCCTCGAAAGCAACCATACTCTTCATCCTGGCAAAGTAGCGAGCTTTCTCCAATAAGAATTGAGCTGGTAATCCTCTAATCCCTTCTTTGGTAGTCATATGGGCTTCCACCTCAGAATTCCCCAGATGAATCAAAGTAGCAATCTCATGTAGTTTTGGATCACCCTCCAAACCAGTAAAAGGAACATGATCGGTAACGGGTAAATCCAATAGATAAGAATACTCCTCCAGTGTAGGCATCAACTGATAATTGGGAAAAGTAAAGCAGTGATACATCGGATCATAGAACTGGACCAAAGTCGAAAGAATACCCTCCTTCATCTTCAGCTTCATGAGAGGAATAATGGATCCATACTTCTTTCGAAAGTCTACAGAACACTCGATCTCTGGAATTAGACTGACTAACTCATCTATCTTGGGATCCTTGAAACTGTATTTCTGGGTCTTTCTCTTTCCAGAATCCATGGTTAAAAGTACTTGAGATATTCACAAATAGTCAACCTTTAAATCCCTTGAAATATTGTTTTCTTTAAAAGATGCTTATGAGTGCATGGATGCATGATGCAACAATCACACACAAGATCACACATATAGGGTTCATAGGTTCAACGTCACGAGCATGAGGTCGAAGGTACTACCCACAAGGTGTTGGTCTAAGAGTTATCACCTGCCGAACAAGGTTCTAGAGGTTCCCAGAGTCTACATCCTTCCTTCGGATATTACCAACTTCCCGATTAACTCGGTAATTAGTAATATTCTCAAGAAAGACTCATCCGAGCATAGTATCGCGTGACAACTATTTCCGGATTACTCTGTCATAGCTTCCGCACTACACCTAAAAGGCCAAGATGGGTTAGGTATTCTAGGGTCCTCAGTTTCAGCAGGCTCCCAGGTCAAAAGCAGTACGTCTTCCCGATTACTCGGTAAACGACACTACAGTCAAAGGGGCCTCCACTGAGTGGGGGATCTCATGCCTCCTTTTTTGGGATTACTCCCTCAAAGTTAACATGACTATACCGCCCGTCCTATCTTAAAGTTTTCCCAAGTCCGGGTATAAGACTTATGAGTAATCACCAAGCACCCTGAAAACCAGGAAAATCCAAACAAACATATATACAAAATATAACACATAAACAACAATAACACATATACAGATATAAACAAAGATAGGCTTAACCCACTTAGGGATGGACCAGCAAGAGGTCAATCTTTCCCCAGTGAAGTCACCATTTTTCTGTAGCGATAGAAATGTTCAAGACTAAGCCATTGGATTGACTAGACTTTATACAAATCAAAATAAAAATCGCCACCGCGCTTTATTGTTTCCAAAGGAATTGGTAAAGAGCGAATAACCCAAAAAGGGGGAAAGATTCAAGGTAAGGGGGTTGGTTATGCAAAGGGAAGGTATTAGCACCCTAAACATCTATGGTACTCCGTAGGAACCTCTTTGTAAAATCTGTATATTTTGGCTATAAAAATGTGTTATATATAAAATGGATGGTGGAGGTGAGAAAAGAAGTATATTTTTATGATTTTTGCACCCGTCGCGGTTGCGAACCTTTAGTTCCTATGTACCACCTTTCGTGCAATAGGGGGATCAGGGTACACGTAGTTCCTCTTTTTAAAAAAAATTTGAAACACAAGTGTGTTGGTTGATTTTAAGAGATAAGACATCATTGTCATTGTCCGTGTGAAAAACATACTTACTACCCACAATCATGAGAAAGGAGAATTTGTATCATCTCAAAGTGGAGGATATGGCTTGGATTTTAAACTCAACAATGCCTCACTCAACACCCAAGTGGAAAATATCTCTCTTCACTACATAATGTAGAAGTATATTTGTTTGCATCACTACAAGGATTGACAAGAGCCTAATCTTTTAAGAAAAGTTTAAGGGTAAAAGCCAAAGTGGAAAAAATGGTTTCAAATGAGATTGGTTGACTTTTAGTCTTCTCATAAAAAAAAGTGTCAAAGTATTATTAAATTGATTGGGGTTTATTTATGAAAATGTTTGAAAATGCATGGATCTAAGTCCAAGTTTATTATGAAAGTATTTAAGTTTAGAAATGAGAAGAGTTTTCAAAAAAGGGAGGGAGAAGATTTTTAAAATTAAAGAAGATGGGAGGAGAAGAAGAGGCTATCCTAAAGCATAAGGTAAAAGCTAAGGATAAGAACCATCTAACCAACAAGAAGCCAAAAATTGACATTATGAGCCAAGATAGAATTCCCATTCTTTGGATTGAAACCAAGCAAGCAAAGATACTAGACCTCTTCAAATGTATTAAGTCTTCACAAAAATTGGGCAGAGTAACGGCTGTATACGGGTGAACTCCAGATTACAAACAAAGGATGTAATCACAAAAACCTACACACAAAAACAAACAAGCAACCCAATGTCTTGAGGTAAACCTCAAGAGCTCCAAACAAAATAATCAGATAAGATCACAAGGTCTCCAAGATAGGCCAAGGTTTCTAATCCTAAGTCCAAGAAATAATCCCATGCTCCATAATGCCAAGGATAGTAACCAAATAGTCCAAGTACCATTAAGAGTTTTTTAGGGTTTATGTTGATTATTAAGTGTCTTAAGAAAAGAAAAGAAAAGAAAAGCTCAAGTGAGGAAAGTAAAAATGACAAGAATATAAATGCTCAAATGAGCAAAGATGAAAATGGCATGAAATGAAAAATGCTAATAAATAAATAGTGCATAAAGCATAAAAGAATAAAAGCATAAGAATAAAACAAGTCAATAATTAGTTGTTAGTTGGATGACCATCTTAAAACTTGCATTTGGAACTCATTAGAGGATTGGTAGAACCAAAGCCTCCACACAACAAGTTGCATTTGCTTTTTGTCAAGTATATCATCCATTTGAAATTCTCACAAGTACCATTTAATGATCAACAATGTTTAAGTGATCCGCATTGACCAAACGTGTTGTAGATCCATTAGAGGATTGGTAGAACCAAAGCCTCCATACAATGAATCTCAAGGTTATTGGATCAAAGAGATCAAATTAACATACTTGGGCTTACAATCATAAGTTTGGGCCACGATGATCATTTATTCGAATCGGGACAAAATTTAGCGCTATGTTAAGCAATCGTAAGTGGACTTATATAGAAGTCGCATCTATTTTGAGGTCAGTCAATAGCAATCTATGCACCATTTGTTTTGAGACATGATATAGAGATCATGCTCCAACAACATTTAGTGCAATGAGAAGGGGATAAGATGAAGAGGAATTAGGGTAAAAAGAAAAAACCACATTTGAATTAATATTCAATCAAACTATTATTAAAATCATTCATCCATATTTTGTGGAGTTAAACTCAACACCATGGATCCAATGATGTTAATAAAGCCATGATCAAAAAATCAACCCAAGACAGCTAGAAAATATTCACAAAATAATAATATATTTAATATATACATTAAAGGGATTTAAAAAGGTTTAAAAAATGGAAAAATAATAAAGGAAATGTAAATTATATTCAAATTAATCAAGAAATGAATGATAAGACCATAGAAAAATCAGAAAATAGGTCAAGTAATTATACAAATTTTTTGGGAATTTTTAAAAGTCAGAAACTATTTTTAAAAATTAAAATAAATGGGTAAAATAAAAAAAAATAGTAAAAAATAGTAAACTGAGAAACAAAAATAAAATAAGGTCACCAATATTTGTCACAATATCATTGGATCATTCCATAATTTTTTCAGAATTTAAAAATGTGTAAAAGTATTTTTAAACATTTTAAATAAATCAAATAAGTCTAAAATTCATAAAAAATACCAAAACACAAAATTAAATTGTGAAAAAATAAAAATCAGAAAGAGAATAATCAAAAATATTTTAAATATTTTTTTTGGATTTTTTGGACTAAAAATGAATTTTCTATGATTTTTTGAAATTTAAAACAATTAATATAGAAAAATCAGAAAAAGAAAATAAAAGAAAAAGATGTGGACCATTGGATGAGAGTCAAAACACGTTAGTAATCAAATCCAAAGGATCTGACGCGCTGTGCATATTATGGTCTTTAGTGAATAATATACAGAATCATTAATAAATCAGATTTTTGAAAAAAAACAAATGGCACACTTTCATTGGTTAGAAGGTGACACATTGGTCATCTTCAACCTCCATCCCTCATGAATTGCAGGTCTCTCAAACTGTAAAATAAGAAGCTCAGACCTATGCCATTCGTTTCGTCTCTTCAAGACGAAGACAACAATACCCTCACGCCATATTTATATAAACTTTAACTCTAGCAATTTGTAAAGAAAGTTTTGAAAAGGGATTTGAAAATTCATGGTCAAAACGTGCTTCCAGATAAAAGTAAGTGTTGCGACTAGAACTAGGGAAATGAGAGCAACACAATGATACCAAAGTTTTGAAGAATTGATGAAGGAATCTATCTATAGAAGTTGAGTTGCAGAGCTCTGAAACTGGACTTCTATGGAGCAATATAGGGCACGATTCTTGAATGTGATTATATGGTTAGCTTCAGGGAAGATCAAGGAAGGTGAATTAATGAAGAAAATGGATTGAAAAAGGCTTGAGAATAGGATTCGAAACAGCTGAATTCTGAGTTGTGAAGCAAGTTTGGCAGGGTGATTCTGGCTATCTAAGCTTGAGAAATTGAATGGGGGGTGATCCTCTATTTATAGGGAATCAAATGGGATGCTCAAGCGTGTGGAATGATCCAAATTGGAGGGAAATCGTGTGAACCTGATGCACAAGCAAAGTGTGATCTGATTTGCATCAAAACTCATCTAATCCTTGCGGTTCAAGGATCTAATCCACTTTGGAAACTTGGTTAAACATGTTTAGATCACAAACGCGTGCTAATTTTATGTTTAAAGGCCAAAACATGGATTTAAAATTCTGACTTATGGAGAAACTTCAGTTCCAAGTTACCAAGTTCAATCCAATGGCATTTCCAACTCAGCGTGTCTTAGGGAAAAATTCTTGATGATTTGGAAAGATGAGGTAACAAGCTTTGCAATGGAAAAAGAATGGAATTAAATGGAGGCTTGAGCTGAAAATTACATGGAGTCAAAGTTGAAGAAAAAGAGTTGACTTTTCATACTTAGAAATATTTCAAATTCTTCTTTAAAAATGACCTATAATCTCTTGCATCCAAACATGGCCTTCCACTCAGAATTTGCTCTTGACCAAAAAAGATGGAATGAAGTAGATCCCTTGAATGACATTTTGCATTTTGAACCACTCAAAATCTGCAAAAATTGAGCAAGTTATGACTTGTTGAAGTTGGCCAAAAATCATGAAATGACCTATAATCTTTTGCATTCTTAAGGTAACTTCCATCCATTTTCTTGCTTTGTACATAAAAGAAGGCATGAAGTACACATCCTTAAGATCATCATGGAAAAATAATGGGCTCAAGGTGATAAAAATTGACCAAGTTATGACCATTTGAAGTCACATATGGAAAATTAGGGATTCATCTGGATGACTTGTAATCTTTCCTCTTCACCAAGTTTGAACAAACTTTTTGTGACAATATTATTCCTTTGTGAATAGAAATTGTTGAGGATGATGATGAGGACCTATGGCCACCAAAACCAATTTCATACCAACTTCAAAACAACTTCAATGGTGAGGTTTGAATCTCTCAAGCTTTTGACTAGGGCATGGAAATAAACTCATGAACCCATGAAGAAACTTGCTAAACCTCATTGTCTTTACCTACATTATCAACAAGTAAGACAAAACAATATTGCATTTTGTTAATTAGAGAGAAAAATAAAAGTACAATATATATGATCACAAAAGCAAACAAATCAAGGTGCTTGGTAACTCCTCAAAGAGCAAAGCTAAAGATAGGGAGAAGAACCAAAATCCCTAATGTGATTTTGTGGTGATTGAAACAATATGGTATGATAAAGGGATCTTAGGGGAAAAAAATTGGGGTACAACAACCCCAAATGTGTATTTATTTGGTTTCAACCTCAACTTGTACTTCTTTAATCTCTCAAAGAGTTTCTGTAAATGATCAAGATGCTCTTCTTCTGTTATAGATCTAGCTATCATGTCATCCACATAGACCTCTATTTCATGATGTATCATGTCGTGAAATAGAGATACCATGGCAAGCTGATAGGTTGCCCCAACATTTTTTCAGTCCGAATGGCATAACCTTATAGTAGAATGTGCCCCACTGTGTGACAAAGGTTGTTTTCTCCATGTTCTCAAGCGCCATTTTGATTTGGTTGTAACCTGAGATATTGTCCATGAAGGAAAACACTTTGTGTTATGCCATATTGTCAACTAGGATGTCGATATGGGGAAGTTGGAAATCATCCTTAGGGCTTGCCCTATTAAAATCTCTATAGTCTACGCACATTCGTACCTTGCCGTCTTTTTTGGGAACGGGAACAACATTGGAAACCCATTGCGAATAGGAGGTGACGACCAAGAATCCAGCATTGAATTGTTTCATGACTTCTGCTTTAATCTTCTCCGACATATCTGGTCGCATATGACGGACCTTTTGTTTTATTGGTGGGTAATCCTCTTTTGTAGGTAGACGATGTACCACAATATCTGCATCAAGTCCTGGCATATCTTCATACGACCAAGCAAAGACGTCAACATACTCATGTAGCAACTGAATCAGACACTCCTTGACATTGGGTTCTAGATTGGCACCCACCTTGACCTCTCTTTTGTCTTCTTCGGTACCCAGGTTGATTGTATCCATGGGTTCCTCGTGGGGCTGAATGGTTCTCTGTTCTTGTTGTAGTAATCTAGAAAGTTCCCCTGGTACTTCACAATCTTCCTCACCTTCGTCTTCGGCTTGGTAGATTAGATTTTTAGAGCCACAAAAAGCCATAGCAGAATCATTACCCATGTGATCCCGAATGGATGTAGACCTGCATTGTGAGTGTGAGTGTGTGTGTGAGTATAACTATCTTTGAAAGAAATGAAAATGTATAAATAAAAAAACAATGAGCATAAAGTTTTTATGCAAAAATGTCCATGATTCATTGATGTCATATGGAAATGAGATAATAACCCTTACAAGTGGACCATTGTGCCTCGGGTAAGGCACAAGGTTTAAAGAGTCTGAATTGTTTTAATATAACAGATCCAACAAAAATGTAAAGACAAATTTACTTCGGGATAAAAGTGATCGGGATGAAATCTCTAGCTTCCCAATTTCTGAGCCCTCCACTGACAGTTGTGAAAATCCAATTCTCTAATTCATAGTTATCTTCATCATCCTCTACTGCATTGACTTCGCAGTTGCTGATCTTCATGGGTGGTCCTCCGACACGAGCGTGGAGTACAGCTTTCTGGGCACCTGAAGTGAAAGCCGGACCAAATTTGTCAGATTTGTATGGGATATCTGGGAGTTGTCCCCAAATAGTGCACCTACCTTCTTCTATCACTGCCTTGGCATCCTTCAAAGACGACATCTTGAGCGAATGCCTTGTAATCTTGGGAACATGAGACACAGCCTTTGTCACTGCTACATCTTGTGGGACTTCTTCAAAGTGCTGGAATGGAGTTTCAATAAATTCATGATCTAGTTCCACATATCTGAAGGAATTTAGATGGATGACCATATATTCTTCTTCTCCATGAACAGTGATAATCTTCCCTTGAATTGGATACTTCAGAATTTAATGCAATGTAGAGTTAACAGCACCAGCATTGTGAATCCACGGTCGGTCTAGCAAGCAGGAATATGAAGGGAGAATATCCATTACATAAAAAGTTGAATCAAATGTTTGGGTTCCAACCTTTATCGGGATATCCACTTCCCTATGTACCATCCTTTTCGAGCCAATAAAATCCCTCACTACTATGTTGCTTGGTTTCAATGTCAATCTGCGTAGTCAAGCCTATCAAGAGCCTTTTTAGGCAATACATTCAAAGACGAGACAGTGTCCACCAAGACATGAGCCAGAGTCGTGCCCCTTAATTCCACTGAGACATGCAATGCCTCATTATGCTTTCTCCCTCTTGGCGTTAAATCATCATCTGAAAAAGCTAGACCATTATCTGCAGTCAAGCTGGATACGCAGTCTTGGAACTGATCGGCAGATGTTTCTTGGGGTACATGAGCAGTTTTAAGGAATTTTACCAAGGCCTTTGCATGAGCCTTGAAACATAGTAATAAAGCCAGCATGGAAATTTTAGATGGAGTTTTCCCCAGTTGCTAAACTACATTGTAGTCGCTTTTTTTATGATCTTTAGAATTTCCTCCATCTCTTTCTGGGAAGTCTCCAGGATAGCCAATGATTGTGCCTTCGTCCGGACAGGCTCAATCAGAATACTTTTACCTCGAGTCTCGGTTGACTCAGCAACAGGAATGTCATTAAGAGTGATAACAGGGGTTGTAACAGCTTTGTCAGTTGGAGTATTAGTAGAGATGATTGTAGGGCTGGAAATAACCTTTGGAGGAGCAACAACAACATGAATGATTACGGGTCCAGAAATAGCTTTTAGGGGAGCAATTTCTGGAGAGAATATCCTTCCGCTTCGGGTAATCTTGCTAGTCCCTGCAATATTACTGATATCAGAGTCAAACTTCTCAGAACTTGAATCTTCGGAAGCTGACCAATCTTGCTTGATACCGTGGTAGTAGACATCCCCTCCATAATTCCATGGTACGGTTTTGTCTAACGAATACGGGACTGGTCCAGGCACTGTAATTATCAAAGGAGCTACTTTTGAAACTGATGTAATTCTAACGGATCTTTTGGTGGAGACCCTGGAAGAATTGGAGGAAATGGTAACGATGGAAACATCATTATAAGAAACAGGTGGAACAGAAGTCTTTTTGAACTAAATTTCCTTGTTGTTTATTAGGCACTGAACGCCTGCTTTTAACAAAGGACGGGTGGTTGGTGAGGAAAAACAAAAATGACAGCTTTCATCAGAGCCTGGGAACACACCGGCATTCAACAAGTTCTTTTTGATAGTTAGGAGTGGGGTCATAAGTTCATCAACTGAAGTAACAAACATATCTTCCTCAACGGCGTTGGCATTATGGCCGTGTTTGGGTATAGGGGCAGAAATGACATTGGGATTTTCTGGCGCATCGAATTCAATCTCTTTGGGTTCAAGGAGGTCTTGTACTTTGTTCTTCAGAGCCCAACAATTGTTAGTGTCATGGCCGAGACTCTCAGAGTGGTATGCACAGCGGGCATTAGGATGACAGTGAGGAGAGGTTGTGTTAGGTTTTTTTCGAGCTTCTTTCAAAGTCACTAGGTTGGACCGTAACAATTGTGAATACTTTAGATAGGGTCATGTTAATTCGGGTGAATTGTATGACTGGTCTTTCCATTCTTGGTTGGTTGTTTCTTTGCTGATCAAGCGCATGTTTAGGAATCATAATAGCCCCCACCATTGGATGGTGTTTGGCCCTATCTTGATTTCTCTGAGTATATACAACAACCACTTCTTTATTTTTGATGAATGGTTTCCTTACAGCAGTAGTGGATGTATCTTTTTGAATCTTTCCATTCTTTATCCCGACTTCTACCCTTTCTCCGGTCAATATCAATTCGGTAAAACCAGTCGATGAACTCCTGATTAAGTGATTGAAGAAGGGACCAGACAAGGTGCCTAAAAACATGTCTACCGACTCTCTTTCAGATAGGGGAGTGTGATACGGTGGGAGAACTGACTTGAGGTTTTGCGTTTTACGTTCGCAAATGTTTCAGTTTAGCAAGAGTCGCCACCGACTTTTTATTTTATCCAAAGGAAAGGTCAAAAAGTACAGGAAAGACCTTTGAGATGTTTTCTTGGGTTCGGGGGGTAGATTATGAAAAGGGAAGGTGCTAGCACCCTTTTCATCCATGGTTTTCCATGGGCTCTTAGTTACTTGTTTAGATCACTTGCTTGGCTTTTTCAATAGTTTGAAATGGTGCTTTGTGTGGTCTTGAAAGTATTTTGAAAAGAGACCATCATTTTGGCAATCTTTGTAATGATTCTTATTTGAAGAATGTATACAAAGATGTTTATCTTTTGAAAAATGTTTCAATGTTTGAAAGTTTGTTGGGAAATTGTTTTGAAATTGTGTGTGTGTTTTTGAAATTAGCAAGGATGGTTTGCAAGAGATCAAGTAACTAGGAGTTGTCTACCCTACTCAAAAGTCTTTCTTGTGCATTTTTAACCCTTTGACATGGTTATTTTACCATTGTATTTGGTAAATAACCCTATCTTTGGATGTTAAACGGGACGGGTGTGGGTCATCGTATGACCATGATAGCAATGGTGCCAAGCATCTTAGCAAGTTTTTGAGGGACTAAGATTATTAGTTTTTAGGCAACATTTTGATAGCGTCATCGAGGGACTATGATCTTTTGGTTTTGTTTGATTTTTCCAAGATACCTAGCATGCATACCATGGCCATTTTTAAGGCAACAAGTGGGTGAAACCCTAGAGATGCTTGTGTGCATTGTGTTGTCATTTTTCATGCATTTTTGTCTTGTGTTAGTCAAGGTATTTGTTTGTTTTTTGATCTTTGCATACAAAACTCTAGTTTTTACTATCATGGCATATAAAAGCAATAAATGCGTAAAAGAAAATCTAAGACTATTACAACAATATTATGGGGAGGGGGGTACAAGTTTGAATAGGGGGCAGTTGCACAAAATAAAGCCCTAAAATATTTATTACAACCAAATTGAAATATTACACAAATAAATAAATAAGAAAATATTTAAATATGCAACAAAATGTAAATATGCACAAATGTTTTTTTGTATTTATTTTATGCATGTAAAATAAATTTATTTAATGTCTTAAAAATAAGAAAATAAAAATGATTATTTTTGGAAAGGGTGAAAACCCTAATTTTTGTTTTAAAAGAAAATGTATTATATTATTTATTTATTCATTTTTATGTACAAGAAAATAAATAAAAATATATACAAAATGTTAAAAAATTAAATATTGTATGAAAATATTAATTTAAGTGTATAAATAATAAAAATAACAATATATAATATTTTCATATTATTTACAAATTTATTTAAGAAAATAAAAGTACATTTACCTAAATACTTATTTTTATGCTAAAAAATAAATAAAAAAAATATGAAAAAATGCAAAAAATAAAGAAAATATTTTTGAGATTTTTATTTGTTTAGAAAAATAAATAAAAGTCAGAAAATGTGAAATATGCAATAAAATATGAAAAATAAAAGAAATGGGCCAAGGGGGTGCAGAAAGTAAGATGGGGGTGTCAATAGTAGGAGGCCCAAGGCGCCAGGTCCAAGTTCACTTCATCCCTGTCCTTGAGACAGAAAAACGCGCGTTCTACTTCTTCAACCTGTTCTTGCTATTCTTTGCATGAAATCAAAAATTCACAACATGAAACTTATAGAGCATTAAACCATGATTCTAATGATATAAAAAACTTGATCTAACTCTCAAAGACCAGAGAGAATTTTTTCACCCCCAATTTTTGACCTAAAAATTTCAGCAAGTTCATCATCCAAATTCTCCTAGCTCAGTTAATATAAATGGAAGCTATGCATATGTACAGTTCAAGCAACTTAAGGACCGCATTTTTGCTTCACAAACCTAAGCCTAAGGATGTATAAATAAGGAGATAAAAAGTTGGAAATTATCTTGTTCAACTGAAGTTGAGTATGGCAAGGTAGCAACTTTGAGTGAGGCCCGAAGCACTTTTGAGCTTGCTTGAACTCCCGTTGAGCTTTCCCAATACTCAGGTTGCTTTGAAATGGCTTGAATCTCCTTGTAGAAGTCAACCTGCAAACTCAGAAATTGAAAATGGTGAAGCACGAAACAGGGGTTACAGTTGCTTGAGGATGGCTTGGATAGTTCGTATGGAATGTATGGAATGTGTCTGAAGTGGTTCAAGACAAAACGCACGAGGCAATTTGGTTTTGGCTTGAGTTCTGCAGAGCTTGCCCTGTTTTGGGAAGAAATGGAGCTTTTGGTGTATTTGGGTGTTTTAGATGCTATGAGCTCGTGTTTTAGGCTTGGCATAATGTGCTGAACTTGTTTGAAAATGGTACAATACTTGGTTTTATCAGATGTTCAAGTTATGTTCACTTTTGCAAGTTGGCTTATTTTTGAAGAAAAGGTTGAGTTGACAAAGCCAAAGCCTGTACAGGCTAGCTCAAGGCCTGCTTAGAGTTGGTAAACCTTTTCTGATGTTTATGGATCTTGTTTTCACAAAGAGATTAGGTTCAATGCTCAAGATAAACAAAATTGCATAAAGTGTGCTTTATCAAAGTAACAATGTAACCTTTTTGCCATTTTTGGATTAATCCCTTGTACAAAGCTTCAAAGATCAAAACAATGCCATTAACCAATGTATTTGAATTTAATTTATGAGTATAGAAAGTATTAGAACATGTAAACCAAGTACAAGCATGATCCAAACTGATTTGCAACTTGTATCAATGTGAAAAATGCTATGGACAAAAGTGAGAAATGGCCATTTTCTTTTCTTCCATTCTCCCTAACCATAAATGATTTTGGAGAGTTATTGGACATTTTAGAAAGCTTGTAACATGCTCTACAATACATCTTTGAAATGAATTTTGAGATTCCAATTGGAACTATGTGAAAAGTTGCCATGAAGAAAGGTCAAAATCCTGCCTAAACTAGGGCAAAATTTCACTAAGTTAAAAGTTTTATGGACCCTTATTCACAAAATCATAACTTGAGATCCAAGCATATTTTTGGAAAACTTTGTGAATCAAAGTTGTATATTTTGTGGAGGACTACAAATTTCATGTTGGAAGTTTTCTTTGAATCCAATTTCATCATGGTAAAAAAGTTGGGAAAAGTTGGGAAAAAATAAGAAATTTTCATAACTTAGAAAATTTCTAAGTTATGAAAAATTTCAAACTTATACCCTAATTTTTAAAATTAGGTTTCTTGGTGAACAAGTTTCATGTTTTGACACATCTTGATGAAAAATGACCCTTGGTACTTGATTTTGACCAAAAAGTCAAAGTTTGACTTTTGAGTGTACAGTTGATTTTTGATCAGTTGACTGGAAAATTCATCTGTCAATCCAATGCATTTGAGATCTTGTGAACCTTGTGATTAGGTCAAGATGATGCCATTGAGTCCTTGAAACCATTCTTGAACCTAATTTGCCATTGGCTAGGTGAAAAATTAGAAATTGCCCTTCTACAATCAAAACCCTAAAAATGACCATATTGCCCTTTTGATGATCTGATCAAATTTCTTGAGGAGTTGTTGTCCAAACTTGATCAAATGGTTCATATGAGTCTATAATTTTGATGTGGATAAAAAATTATGAGGTTTGACTGTAAATTGGCCACAATTGACTTTTTCCCCAATACAATTGATTTCTAGGTCAACTGTCCAATTGACTGGGCAAAAATTTGATTCAAGGTTTGAAACATGGTATGAGCAAACTTAGGAGTCCAACATGAAGTATGAAAGTCACATGAGGCATTGGAAGTCCAAAAATCCTTGTGCAAACTCAAACCCTAATTTTAGGTCATCAGTGCAAGGAGATGTCTTGAGTTGAGCAAACCCTAATCTGGTCTTGAGTCCAAGAAGTCTTGTGAGGAGAATCTTGATAAAATGAGAGGGAAAATTTTGGGGTACAATAGCTGCCCCTGTTCAATCTTCTCGAACCTGAAGAGTTAGATTGGCGAGTTTTGTCGTTCGTGACTCAAAGGTAAAAGATGATTGGACATTAAGGTGCCCGTAAATTTGCACTCGTCAAAATATAGTTGAAGGAATGGGATTAAATATGCCATTTGGAGAGGTGACAGAATCTTGTCGGAGATGGGCTTGTAGATTCCATCCAAGAATGTTTGTTGAATTGTATGTTGTAATTCAGAATAATGAGTATCAGAATAGTATCTGTGTCTGGAACGTATTTGTACTATATCTGGAGACTGAATCTGTATGAGCAATGGAATGGCGTCCGTGTTTGGAGCGTATTCGAGCTGTAATTGTATATGATTCTTGAATGAATAGCAGAATGACTTCCGTGTCTGGAGTGTATCTGTATCATATCTGAATCTGAAATCTGAATAAGCGACATAATAGCATCCGTGTCTGGAGCATCTCTGGGCTGGGGAAAAGTCAGAATAAGTGACAGAATGGAAACCGTGTTTGGAGCGTATCTGGATTGTATCTGAAGTTGAGATCTGTATGAGTAACAGAATGTCTTCCGTGTCCGAAGTGTATCTGAACTTGAAATTGATAGTTGAATCTGAATGAGAAATAGAATGGCTTCCATGTCTGGAGCGTATCTAATCCGTATCATGATTGTTGAAGTTTGAATGAGCGACAGAATGGCAACCGTGTCTGAAGCGTATCCGAACTGTATCTTGACTTTGAATTCTAAATGAGTAATAGAATGACTTCCGTGTCTGGAGTGTATCCTTATTGTATCTGAATAAGAGATCTGAATGAGTAACAAAATGACTTCCGTGTCTGGAGTGTATCCGTACTGTATCTGAAATCTTTGAATATTTGTTAAAGATAGCTTTTAATCTTATCCTGAAAAGGGTAAAATGTTAGCTGAAACACAGAGTTATGTTGCATGAAATGTATGATGCAATAAAATGTGTTTTGTCAATGTTTATGATATATGAATGTAATGTATGCGCATGTAAGATGATTTGTTGTATTGCTGAGGAAAATAAATCCTTGATAGCTGGGGACTGAATCCTTGACTACTGCCGGGGAAAATAAATCCTTGACACTGCTGGAGATTCAAAATCTTTGACAACTTCTGTGGGGATGTAAGAATCCTTCACGACTTTCCTGGGGATATGGATCCTTCAAGTCTTTGGAGTTGGAGAATGATAAACATTCTATTGTGAGAATAATGCCAAGTGTTGTTTGAGAAACCTACTTGGGGAATCCCGAGAACTTTGATGACTATGGCTGGGGATTACACAATGGGAATCCTTACTCGGTTGGGGAATAAGGAAAACTCTGGCGATCTCTACCAGGGATCAAACAAAGGAAAACCTTGATCTGCTAGAGAATAAAGAAGGCTCTGATGGCTTCTACGAGGAACTGAGAATGAGAATCTTCATTCTGCTAGGGGAAATTGAATCCTTGGGGACTTCATGCTGAGGAGTCAAGAATGAGAATCTTTGATCTGCAGGGGATTAAAAATTCTGACAAATTCATGCTGGGGAGTAAAGAAGGCTCTGGAAACTTCACTGGGGAAATGAGAATGAGAATCTTCAATCTACTAGGGGACGAAAAACTCTGTGGGGAGTAGCTATACTGCTGGAGAGTAAGTTCAGGACTCTGGGGGAAAAGCTTATTCCTGTTTGGAAAAAGTTCAGGAGTTAGGGTTGTATGCCAATCTACTGGGAAGTCAAGAATGAGAATTTTCATTCTGTTGGGGATATCAGGAGTTTGGGTTGTATGCCAATCTATTGGGGAATTATCTGGTTAATTCTTAGATTTTAAGACAACTTGCTAGGGAATTTGGGGAAAACTGGATGGTTTTCGCTGGGGATTGATAGTCTTGACTTGACTGGGGAAGAAGGTTTCATCTTCGCTGAGGGTCTGTAGTTCAAAGTTTTGGCTCCACTGAGGATTGGGAGTTTGAAGTTTTAACTCTGGTGGGGATTTTGAAATTTAGCTCTGTTGTTGTACTGCAGGGGATTTCTCTTGGGATAGTCTAAAGACGTCTTCCTATACTTTCAACCTGTTAGTAATTATCCTTTACCTTTTCGTTTATTTGTAAACAGTAATTATATTCAAATGCATATGCTCATTAATAAATCACTGGACGTTTTCAAATAAAACACAAGTGTAAAAAGAAGGAAAGGCAAATAGTTTTCTGCACTTTGAAGTATTTTTGTATTAACTTTGAATAAGTATTTTGTACAAAGGAGACAAACATCCTAGTAAGAGAACGTTGTCATAAAAAATGAGAAAAATTTATACAAAGAAAGATGGCTATGTGTGAAAATTCCATGGGGTTCCCATTCTGCTATAGCCTTTGTAACTCTGAATATCTTGTCCATTCGTTGCTTCGTCCGAGGATGATTGAGTTGATC
Organism: Vicia faba; assembly: GCA_948472305.1. Lineage (NCBI taxonomy): Eukaryota > Viridiplantae > Streptophyta > Magnoliopsida > Fabales > Fabaceae > Vicia > Vicia faba. Next base: position 1,127,884,668 of record OX451736.1, read on the forward strand.
AGAAGCCTGGAGCTTGTCCATGAAGATATTGTCCTTAAAGTGATCTGACGAGACATAGTCATACGCTTTAATTCCCTAACTTTTTCCTGGACTGCCCTTTCGGGTTTTCAGTCCATCGGGAAACCCTTTTTTGCCCAAGTCGCCCATTCGGGTTTTCAACTTTCCGGGTGTACAAATTTTTTATTTATCCCTAACTTTTGCCTGAACCGCCCTTTCGGGTTTTCGATTCACCGGGATGCCCTTTTTTTTCCTAGGTATGTCAACCTAGCGGGTCGTTTATGCGTAGTATCTTTTGACTATGTCTCCGTTCGTAGGGTGCGGCAAGTCATCACCGTCCATGGTGGTTAATATCATTGCCCCACCAGAAAAGATGTTTTTGATCACTAATGGTCCTTCATAGGTAGGAGTCCATTTACCCCTGGGATCACTTTGCGGCAAGATGATTCGCTTGATTACAAGATCCCCGACTTGATATACCTGGCGCCTGACTTTCTTGTTGAAAGCCTTGATCATCTGTTTTTGATACGTCTGACCATGTAAAACAGTAGTAAGGCACTTTTCGTCAATCAAGTTAAGTTGATCAAGCCGGGTCTGAATCCAATCGTCTTCACTCAAACCAACGTCCTTCATGATTCTCAAGGAGGGAATCTGAACCTCGATAGGCAAAATAGCTTCCATGCTGTATACCAAAGAATAAGGTGTTTCCCCGTCGATGTTCGCGCCGTGGTATGGTACCCGTGAAGAGCAAACGGTAACATCTCATGCCAGTCCTTGTAGGTGACTGTCATCTTTTGTATGATCTTCTTGATATTTTTGTTCGCAGCTTTGACAACACCGTTCATCTTTGGCCGATAGGGAGATGAACTGTGATGTTGAATCTGGAACTGCTCGCACAAGGCGGTGATCATAGTGTTGTTAAGGTTTGTACCGTTGTCAGTGATGATCCTTTCGGGGATGCCGTACCGACAAATAAGGTTCTGTTTGATGAAGCGGGCAACCACATTCTTTGTGACGGATGCGAAGGAAGCTGCTTCGACCCACTTGGTGAAGTAATCAATGGCCACCAGAATGAAACGGTGTCCATTGGATGTTGTAGGCTTGATCTCTCCAATCATGTTGATTCCCCACATAGCGAATGGCCAAGGAGCTGTTAAGACATTGAGAGGAAATGGAGGTATATGTACCTTGTCCGCATAGATTTGGCATTTGTGACAAGTACGGGAATGTTGATAGCAGTCAGCTTCCATGGTAGACCAGTAATAGCCTGCCCGTAGAATCTTCTTAGCCATCGTATGTCCGCTAGAGTGAGTGCCAAAGGTACCATTGTGCATTTCAGCCATGATCTGCTCAGCTTCAACCTTGTCCACACAACGGAGCAGAATGCAATCATGATTGCGCTTGTAGAGAATACCATTGCTCAGGAAGAACTTGGCAGAGAATCTCCTCAAGAACTTTTTGTCGTTGACCGAAGATCCTTCAAGGTATTCTTGAGCCTCGAGATACCTTTTGACTTCGTGAAACCAAGGTCGGTCCACTACTTCTTTGGTATTAATCTCGTGACAATGTGCAGGTTCGCCCATCCGTTAAATGGTGATCTGGGGAGCCTCATTATCCCAGTTAAGTTTAAACATGGATGACATTGTTGGTAGAGCATCCGCTAGTTGATTTTCTTCTCGCGGGAAGTGCTCGAAGGTAATCTGCTCGAAATGTGGTAGTAATGACAAGACATGTTCTTTGTAAGGGATGAGGTTTGGATGCTTAGTATCCCATTCTCCTTTGATATGACTGATGACTAAAGCTGAGTCCCCAAACACAATTAAAGATTTGATTCCCAAGTCTATGGCAGCCTTGAGTCCAAATATGCAAGCTTCATACTCTGCCATGTTGTTAGTACAGTTGAAGCAAAGTCTGGCTGTGAAAGGTGTATGGAAACCTTCTGGGGAGATGAGTACCACGACGATACCGTTGCCAAGTGCATTAGAGGCACCATCAAAGTACAGGGTCCATCGGGATCCTTGTTCAGGTCCGTCATACGGTCTGAAATCTTCAATGTTGTCCAAGGTCATAATGTCTTCTTCAGGGAAGTCGAACTTCATGGATTGGTAATCTTCGACAGCTTGATGAGCCAGATGGTCATCTAGTACACTCCCCTTTATAGATTTTTGGGTCGTGTACTGGATATCGTATTCTGTCAGGATCATCTGCCATCTAGCTATTCTTCCAGATAAAGCAGGCTTCTCAAAGATGTACTTAATCAGATCCATCTTAGATATCAGCAAAGTGGTATGATTCAACATATACTGCCTTAGCCGGCGAGCAACCCATACCAAAGCGCAGCAAGTTTTCTCGAGTAGTGAGTATCGGGTCTCACAGTCGGTAAACTTTTTGCTAAGGTAATAAATGGCATGCTCTTTTCGGCCAGACTTGTCATGTTGACCCAGTAAGCACCCCATTGAATTATCCAAAACGGTCAGATACATGATTAGCGATCTTCCTTCGACGGGAGGCATCAAGATTGGAGGTTCTAGCAAATACTCCTTGATTTTATCGAAAGTAACTTGACAGTCATCATTCCATTTAACCACCTGATCTTTCTTCAACAGCTTGAAGATTGGCTCACAGGTAGATGTTAGGTGAGAAATGAACCTTGCAATGTAGTTTAGGCGTCACAAGAAACCTCTGACCTCCTTCTCAGTGCGAGGGGCATGCATTTCTTGTATAGCTTTGACTTTGGCAGGATCAACCTCGATGCCTTTGTTGCTGACTATGAAACCCAAGAGTTTACCGGATCGGACTCCGAAAGTGCACTTGTTAGGGTTTAATATGAGTTTGTACTCCTTCAACCTGACAAACAGCTTTTGCAAATGGTCGAGGTGTTCTTCTTCCGTCTGTGATCGGGATATCATGTCATCTACGTAGACTTCAATCTCATGATGTATCATATCATGAAACAAAGCTACCATGGCGCGTTGATAGGTTGCCTTGGCATTCTTCAGTCCGAATGGCATCACTTTGTAGCAGAACATACCCCACTGTGTAACAAAAGTAGTTTTCTCCATGTCTTCAGGAGCCATTTTGATCTAGTTGTAACTTGAAAATCTGTTCATGAAAGAAAATACCTTGTGCTGAGCTGTATTGTCAACCAAGATGTCAATGTGCGGAAGTGGAAAGTCATCTTTAGGGCTAGCCCTGTTTAAGTCTCTGTAATCCATGCACATTCTCACTTTTCTGTCCTTTTTAGGCACGGGCACAATGTTAGTAACCCATTGTGGATAGGAAGTAACAGCAAGAAACCCAACATTGAACTGCTTCATAACTTCTGCTTTGATATTTTCAGACATATCGGGCCTCATGCGGTGGACTTTCTGTTTAATTGGTGGACAGTCTTCTCTTGTAGGGAGACAGTGAACCACAATATTTGTATCGAGTCCCGACATGTCTTCATATGACCAAGCAAAGATCTCAACATATTCATTCAACAGCTGAACTAGGTGCTCTTTGACACTTGGCTCTAGGTTGGCACCCACTCTAACCTCTTTTCTGTCTTCCTCAGTACCCAAGTTGATTGTCTCTAACAACTCCTCATGAGGTAGAATAGACATTTCTTCTTGTTGTAGCAGTCTAGCCAATTCTCCCGGCACCTCACAGTCTTCATCACCTTCGTATTCGACATGGTAGACCAGATCTTCAGAGTCACTGAAGGCCATAGCAGAATTGTTACCCATGGAATCCGGAATGGAAGGGTACCTGCATTTGTGAGTGTGGGTGTGTTTAAGGGGTAGCCACCTTTAAACAAATAAAATGTAAAAATAAAGACAATGAACACAAAAGTTTATATGTGAAAACGTCCATGATTCATTAAAATGGCATATGAAGATGAAAAATCAAACCCTTACAAATGGACCTATGTACCTCGGGTAAGGCACAAGGTTAAAAGTGTACGAATTGTTTTGAGAATTATTACAAACCAACAGAAATGTTTGAAAGATAAATTACTGCGGTATGAAAGTAATCAGAATAAAGTCTTTTTCCTCCCAGTTGCACAGTCCTCCGTCAACAGTAGGGAAAATCCAGTCTTCCAAATTGCTCTCCTCTTCACCATCCTCTAAAGCATTGACTCCGTGATGGGTGATCTTCAATGGTGGCCCCCCAGCCCAGGCGTGTCGTACAGCCTTTTGAGAAGAAGCAGTGAACCCCAAGCCGAATTTATCTGATTTGAAAGGAAAGTCTGGTAGCTGACCCCAGATTGTGCTTCCTCCTTCTTCAATCACAGCCTTTGCATCTTTGAGAGATGACATCTGAGGCATAGGTTTGGTAAGCACAAGTACAGAAGCCACTGTCTTGGTTGCTGCTATTTTAGGAGAAACCTCTTAAAAGTGTTGGAAAGGGGTCTCGATGAATTCACCATCCAATTCTACATAGCGGAAATAATTTAGATGGCTTATCATGTATTCCTCTTCGCCATGAACTGTTATAATTTCCCCCTGGACAGGCTACTTGAGCATTTGATGCAGAGAAGAAGTGACGGCTCCAGCATTGTGAATCCAGGGTCTTCCCAACAAGCAAGAATAGGAAGGACGGATGTCCATCACATAGAATGTGGAGTTGAAGGTTTCAGTTCCCACTTTAATCAGGATGTCCACCTCCCCGTGGACCATCCTTTTAGAACCATTAAAGGCTCTGACAATTATATTGCTGGGCTTTAAGGTTAGTCCTTCACAGTCCAATCTATACAAGGCTTTCTTCGGCAAGACATTTAAAGACGACCCAGTGCCTACCAGAATGTGTGCTAGAGTAGTCCCTCTGCATTCCACCAAGACATGCAAAGCGTCATTATGTTTTCTCCCTTTAGATGTTAAATCGGCATCGGAGAATCCTAGACAATTTTCAGCTGTTAAGCTAGCTACACATTCCTGGAACTGATCCGCGGAGGTTTCCTGTGGCACGTGGGACATCTTCAAGAATCTGATCAGTGCTTTAGCATGAGCTTCGGAACAAAGCAGCAGAGCCAACATAAAGATCTTTGAGGGGATTTTCCCAAGTTGTTCCACAACATCATAATCTCTTTTATTGATTATTTTCAGAATCTCTTCCATTTCTTTTTGAGAGATCTCAGGGATGACCAATGGCTGAGCCCTCATCCTGACGGGCGCTTCTTGGATCCCTTTTCCTCTATCATCATCAGCAGCAGAGGGGACAACCACAAGAGTCATAACTTCTTCAATAATTGGAGTTCTTGCAGATATGTTGACCAGCACAGGGGTAACCTTAGGAGCAATTGAGGGTCCAAAGATTGCCTTTGGAGGAGCAATCTCCGGAGAGAAAATCCTTCCACTGCGGGTGATTTTACTCATTCCAGCAATGTTTCCAATGTCGGAAGTCTCTTCATCAGAACTCTCTTCAGTTGATTCAATTTGTTTAATACCGTGGTAATAGATCTCTCCACCATAGTTCCACGGTATTGATTTTTTGTACTTGTATGGGACGGGCCCAGGCATGGTTATCTTCAAAGGTACAATCTTCAGATCAGATGTGATCTTAACAGGTCTTTTGGAGACCTTGGAAAGATTGGCGGATATAGTAATTATTGAAACATCATTGACAAGAGTCGGTGTAATATGAGTCTTTTCAAAGAGGATTTCTTGGTTATCCATTAGGCGTTCGATGCCTAACTTCAACAATAGACAGTCAGTTGGTAAGGATGAACAAAGGTAGCAATCTTCTTCACAACCTGGGAAAATCCCAGCCTTCAGAAAATTCAACTTGATTATTGGTAGCAGAGTTATCAAATCATCAACAGTAGCAACAAAAAGATCTTCTTCCATAGCATGGGCATTGTGGCCATGCCTTGGCATTGGAGCAGAGATCACATTTGGCTTTTCAGGGGCGTCGAATTCAACTTCTTTAGCATCTATCAAATCCTGAATCTTATTCTTCAGGGCCCAACAATTGTTGGTGTCGTGCCCTATACTCCCTGAATGATAAGCACACTTGGCGTTCGAATGGTAGTAAGGAGAAGTTGTATTCGGATTCTTCGGGGCCTCTTTCAGACTGGCAAGGTTTAACTTCAAGAGATGGGGTAGAACCTGAGAAGGAGTCATGTTTATCTGGGTGAATTGCCGTACAGGCCTTTCCACCCTTGCTTGGTTGGTTCTGGGTTGATTGTTTCTGGGTTGATCAGCTGCAGACTTCTGAATCATTACGGCCCCCACCGTTGGCCGGCGCTCAACTCTTCCTTGACCTCTTTGGGAGTAGATAACTGAGACTTCTTTCTTTGCTGGAAAAGGCTTTTTGATGGCAGCGAAAGCAGATGCATCTTTTTGAATTTTACCGCACTTGATTATGGCTTCAACTCTCTCACCAGTTAGAATTAACTCGGTGAACCCCGCAGAAGAGCTTCATATCAGGTGATTAAAGAAAGGACCTGATAGAGTCCCCAAGAACATATCTAATAGTTCCCTCTCAGATAGAGGTGGTTGTACTCATCCCGCCAAGTCTCTCCATTTCTGGGCATACTCTTTGAAACCTTCATTTGAGACCATGCACATACTCTGTTATTGAGTACGGGTTGGTGCTAAGTCCATATTGTACTGATACTGCTTGTAGAAGGAAGCAGCCAAATCCTCCCAATTATGCACATCAGACCTCTCTAGCTAGTAGAACCAATCAAACTGTGTCCTCGACAAACTGTCCTAAAAGAAGTGTACCCACAGGTCTTTGTCAGAAGAATGTGGTTGAATTTTCCTGACATAAGATCGTAGGTGCATCTTTGGGCAAGACACCCCATCCTACTTAGCAAATAGAGGTACTTTAAACTTGGGAGGAATGAAAATTCCAGAAACCAATCCCAACTCTTCAAAGTACAGCCCAGGCACTCTCTGTATCTCCATGGTTGCCAGACGTTCTTCCAAGTTCTTGTATTTCTCATATGCAGGAGGATACTGTTGTTCTGAGTAATCCTCATCTTCCTCTTCTTCAGCTTCAGAATCAGAAGGCACTGCAACTCCTTTACCCTTTCCTTCACCCTCTTCAGATGTTGATGGGAAATCTAGGACCCTTCTAGCTTGACCTTCAAATCTTCTGCCCAAGGTAGCCACACCAACCCTCTTCTTCTTCTTTTTCTCTTTTTCCTTTTCTAACAGAGCTTTGAGCTCCTCCTGACCCTTAGCCAAGGTCATAAGTAGCTGTTGGAATTGTGAATTCTGCACTTGTAAGTCTTTGACTGTTTGCTCAATATTCATCTTGCTGAAATAAACAGTAGAGAGATGAGGAAACTTGGTGTGAAGACCTGTTTATGCATATGATGAATGATATGTATTCATGTAATGCATTTAAGGATTCAGAAATTCAAACTTGTTTTAAACAAAAAAGAACACACGTCATATTAATAAGATAGAATTTATTAGTACATCAATGCCCCATGGGAAAAATAATACAAAATTCTAAGGTAAAAAGACGTTGCGCATCCTTTTTGGTGCAATGTAGGTGTTGAGAGTCTGCTCTTCGTGAAGTTGACGAGTAAGTTCCAAAACCTTCTTCTCACCGGCATAGAATTGGGCTTCAAAAGTATCGCGTTCTCCCTTGAGCTGTATCCAACTCCTTTGTAAATCTTCTAGTGATGTTGGCATGTCAGGATGTAGGAGGGTGTATGGAACCTCTCCTTACATAACAGGCTCTTTGATCACAGGGAGAATGTAGGGGTAAGACATCATAAGACTTTGGGCGCAGTTTCGTACCCAATTGAGGTAAGGCTCAAGGGGGGTGGAATTCTTGTGTCCCAAGGTCTTACTGTCTACTTTGTTGGGCATCCTCCAAGCTCGGATGAACCTTTGTCGAAGTCCTTGAGCGTCGTTGTCGAAGTCAAAAACCAAGTCTGGAATCAGCATGTCATGTGGGCCATCCCTTCGGGCATACCCAAACTGTCTCAGAGACAAGAAGGGGTTGTAGGTAATGCCTCCCTTAATGCCAAGTAGAGGGACATTAGGGAATTCTCCACAACGGTTGATTATGATAACATTTTCTCTGGATCGAGAACACCAACGAACATCTGAATATGTAAGAGTCATCAATCGTTGTGACCACCTCAAGCCTTGCTCATTCTTCAATACTAATTGGGGAAGATGAGAAATAAACCATCTTGCCAGTATAAGAGTACAACACATGATAACACCTCTTTTCCTCATTGTTCGAGTGTGAAAAGAGTGAAAGATATCTCCAAGCAAAGTAGGCACCGGGTTGCGGGCTATGAAGATTTTGACAGCATTGACATCTATAAGCTGGTCAGGGTTTGGGAACAAGACCAACCCATAGATGATAAGAGCTACAATCTCCTCAAAAGCTTGCAGGTCTAGAGAATTCCAGCATTCTTGAGCTTTCTCAAACAGAAACTTTACCAAGAAACCCTTGACACCACTTCTAGTTTCCCAATGGCCTATGACATCAGATGGTTGCAAGTGTAGGGCTTGAGCAACATATTCAGGCTTTGGATCTCTTTCCGTACCGTTGAAAGGTAGTTGATGGAGAATAGGAATCCTCAAGAGTTGAGAAAATTCCTCCAAAGTAGGCACTAGCTGGTAATCAGGAAATGTGAAGCAGTGGTGTAAGGGGTCAAAGAACTGGAAGAGAACATTCACCATGTCTTCCTCTGTGTTGGAGTTGACCAAGTTGAGAAGTCGACCATGTCTCTCAGTGAATGGAGAATACTCTGGAATCTTGGAAGCAAGCTCCTTGAGTTGTGGAGGAATTCTCACAAGATTGACCTGGATAGTTTTCCTGCGAAGTGATTCTATAACCTACAAAACAGGAACAAAGATGAAGATCCAAAATCCTTGAAATGTTTAGTGGATGCAAATATTGCTTCATGATGTCCATGATGTTATGCACAAGTATATATGTACAAGCAAATCACACAAGTTCCTAGATTCAGGCTTGCATGGGGTTTCATAGGTAAGTATCCTCTTGAAGTTTAGTTGGCTCAACCTATCCTATAAATAGTAACCGGGTTCTAAGGAGCTCAATATCACTGGATTATTTTGTGTTCATTGTTTCAGTTTAGCCACTTTACTGGAGACCGAAATATTCCAAGAAAACAACCCTCAATGAGTGTAGTATCGAGTATCTACCAACTTCGGACTGCACCAAAGCCGATCATCTCACTACATCCTAAAAGGCCAAGATGGTCATGTAAAGGTTCTAAAAGTCCATTAGTGCTTCATGACATCACTCAGCGGCCCTGTATTATCTTTGATTGACTCAAAGTCTACCGGTACCCACAAATATGTCGAACTAATATAGCTATTGCTTAGGCCGTGTCGGTATACCCCGCACAGTTTCCACAACGTATTGCTATTTACCTATGAATGTTTCCCAAATCCGGGTAGAGGATTCAAACCCAAACAATAGAACCAAAGTGTAAAGCATACAAATCAAGCAAGATAAGCATGTAAAGGTGATCTAAACCTTAAGGTAACCCCAATTTTATAAAATGTCCCCAGCAAAGTCGCCAGTTCTATGATACGGTGGGAGAACTGACTTTAGGTTTTGCGTTTTGTGTTCGCAAATGTTTTGGTTTAGAAAGAGTCACCACCGACTTTTTATTTTATCTAAAGGAAAGGTCAAAAAGCACAGGAAAGACCTTTCAGATGTTTTCTTGGGTTCGGGGGGTAGATTATAAAAAGGGAAGGTGCTAACACCCTTTTCATCCATGGTTTTCCGCGGGCTCTTAGTTACTTGTTTAAATCACTTGCTTTGCTTTTTCAATTGTTTGAAATGGTGCTTTGTGTGGTCTTGAAAGTATTTTGAAAAGAGGCCATCATTTTGGCAATCTTTGTAATGATTCTTATTTGAAGAATGTATACAAAGATGTTTGTATTTTGAAAAATGTTTCAATGTTTAAAAGTTTGTTGGGAAATTGTTTTGAAATTGTGTGTGTGTTTTTGAAATTAGCAAGGATGGTTTGCAAGAGATCAAGTAACTAGAAGTTGTCTACCCTACTCAAAAGTCTTTCTTGTGCATTTTTAACCCTTTGACATGGTTGTTTTACCATTGTATTTGGTAAACAACCCTATCTTTGGATGTTAAACGAGACGGGCGTGGGTCATCGTATGACCATGATAGCAATGGTGCCAAGTATCTTAGCAAGTTTTTGAGGGACTAAGATCATTTGTTTTTAGGCAACATTTTGATAGCGTCATCGAGGGACTATGATCTTTTGGTTTTGTTTGATTTTGCCAAGATACCTAGCATGCATACCATGGCCATTTTTAAGGCAACAAGTGGGTGAAACCCTAGAGATGCTTGTGTGCATTGTGTTGTCATTTTTCATGCATTTTTGTCTTGTGTTAGTCAAGCTATTTGTTTGTTTTTTGATCTTTACATACAAAACCCTAGTTTTTACTATCATGGCATATAAAAGTAATAAATGCGTAAAAGTAAATCTAAGACTATTACAACAATATTATGGGGAGGGGGGTCCAAGTTTTAATAGGGGGTAGTTGCACAAAATAAAGCCCTAAAATATTTATTACAACCAAATTGAAATATTGCACAAATTAATAAATAGGAAAATATTTAAATATGCAACAAAATGTAAATATGCACAAATGTTTTTTTGTATTTATTTTATGCATGTAAAATAAATTTATTTAATGTCTTAAAAATAAGAAAATAAAAATGATTATTTTTGGAAAGGGTGAAAACCCTAATTTTTGTTTTAAAAGAAAATGTATTATATTATTTATTTATTCATTTTTATGTACAAGAAAATAAATAAAAATATATACAAAATGTTAAAAAATTAAATATTGTATGAAAATATTAATTTAAGTGTATAAATAATAATAATAAAAATATATAATATTTTCATATTATTTACAAATTTATTTAAGAAAATAAAAGTATATTAACCTAAATACTTATTTTTATGCTAAAAAATAAATAAAAAAATATGAAAAAATGCAAAAAATAAAGAAAATATTTTTGAGATTTTTATTTGTTTAGAAAAATAAATAAAAGTCAGAAATTGTGAAATATTCAAGAAAATATGAAAAATAAAAGAAATGGGCCAAGGGGGTGCAGAAAGTAAGATGGGGGTGTCAATAGTAGGAGGCCCAAGGCGCCTGGCCCAAGTTCACTTCATCCCTGTCCTTGAGATAGAAAAAACGCGTTCTGCTTCTTCAACCAGTTCTTGCTATTCTTTGCATGAAATAAAAAACTCACAACATGAAACTTATAGAGCTTTAAACCACGATTCTAATGATATAAAAACTTGATCTAACTCTCAAAGACCAGAGAGAATTTTATCTCCCACAATTTCTGACCTAAAAATTTCAGCAAGTTCATCATCCAAATTCTCCTAGCTCAGTTAATATAAATGGAAGTTATGCATATGTATAGTTCAAGCAACTTAAGGACTATATTTTTGTTTCACAAACCTAAGCCTAAGGGTGTCTAAATAAGGAGATAAAAAGTTGGAAATTACCTTGTTCAGCTGAAGTTGAGTATGGCAATGTAGCAACTTTGAGTGAGGCCTGAAGCAGTTTTGAGCTTGCTTGAAGTTCCCTTAACCTTTCCCAATGCTCAGCTTGCTTTGAAATGGCTTGAATCTCCTTGTAGAAGTCAACTTGCAAACTCAGAAATTGAAAATGGTGAAGCACGAAATAGGGGTTACAGTTGCTTGAGGAGGGCTTGGATAGTTCAGATGGAATGTATGGAATGTGTCTGAAGTGGTTCAAGATAAAACCCACGAGACAATTTGGTTTTGGCTTGAGTTCTACAGAGCTTGCCCTGTTTTGGGCAGAAATGGAGCTTTTGGTGTATTTGGGTGTTTTAGATGCTATGAGCTCGTGTTTTAGGCTTGGTATAATATGCTTAACTTGTTTGAAAATGTTACAAGACTTGGTTTTATCAGATTTTCAAGTTATGTTCACTTTTGCAAGTTGGCTTATTTTTGAAGAAAAGGTTGAGTTGACAAAGCCAAAGCCTGTACAGGATAGCTCAAGGCCTGCTGAGAGTTGGTAAACCTTTTTTGATGTTTATGGATCTTGCTTGCACAAAGAGATTAGGTTCAATGCTCAAGATAAACAAAATTGCATAAAGTGTGCTTTATCAAAGTAGCAATGTAACCTTTTTGCCATTTTTGGATTAAACCCTTGTACAAAGCTTCAAAGATCAAAACAATGCCATTAACCAATGTATTTGCATTTAATTTATGAGTGTAGAAAGTATTAGAACCTGTAAACCAAGTACAAGCATGATCCAAACTGATTTGCAACTTGTATCAATGTGAAAAATGCCATGGACAAAAGTGAGAAATGGCCATTTTCTTTTCTTCGATTCTCCCTAACCATAAATGATTTTGGAGATTTCTTGGACATTTTGGAAAGCTTGTAAGATGCTCTACAATCCATCTTTGAAATTAATTTTTATATTCCAATTGGAACCATGTGAAACGTTGCCATGAAGATAGGTCAAAATCATGCCTAAACTAGGGCAAAATTTCACTAAGTTAAAAGTTTCATGGACCCTTATTCACAAAATCATAACTTGCGATCCAAGCATCTTTTGGGAAAACTTTGTGAATGAAAGTTGTATATTTTGTGGAGGACTAAAACTTTAATGTTGGAAGTTTTCTTTGAATCCAATTTCATCATGGTGAAAAAGTTGGGAAAAGTTGGGGAAAAATAAGAAATTTTCATAACTTAGAAAAATTTTGTTATGAAAAATTTCAAACTTAAACCGTAATTTTCAAAATTAGGTTTCTTGGTGAACAAGTTTCATGTTTTGACACATCTTGATGAAAAATGACCCTTGGTACTTGATTTTGACCAAAAAGTCAAAGTTTGACTTTTCAGTGTACAGTTGATTTTTTATCAGATGACTGGAAAATTCATCTGTCAATCCAATTCATTTGAGATCTTTTGAACCTTGTGATTAGGTCAAGATGATGCCATTGAGTCCTTGAAACCATGATTGAACCTAATTTGCCATTGGCTAGGTGAAAAATCAGAAATTGCCCTTCTACAATCAAAACCCTAAAAATGACCATTTTGCCCTTTTGATGATCTGATCAAATTTCTTGAGGAGTTTTGGTCCAAACTTGATCAAATGGTTCATGTGAGTCTATAATGTTGATGTGGATAAAAAATATGAGGTTTGACTGTAAATTGGCCACAGTTGACTTTTTCCCCGATACAGCTGATTTCTAGGTCAACTGTCCAATTGACTGGGCAAAAATTTGATTCAAGGTTTGAAACTTGGTATGAGAAAACTTAGGAGTCCAACATCAAGTATGAAAGTCAAATGAGGCATTGGAAGTCCAAAAATCCTTGTGCAAACTCAAACCTTAATTTCAGATCATCAGTGCAAGGAGATGTCTTGAGCTGAGCAAACCCTAATCTGGTCTTGAGTCCAAGAAGTCTTGTGAGGAGAATTTTGATAAAATGAGAGGGAAAATTTTAGGGTACAACAAGGATATTGAACTCTTCCGGCCAAGTCCCTCCATTTTTGTGCATAGTCCTTGAAGCCCTCACTTGAAACCATGGACATGCTCTAGAGTTGAGTACGGGTGGGTGCAAGATCAGTATTGTATTGGTATTGTTTGTAAAAGGCTGCGGCAAGATCTTCCCAGTTATGAACATTGGCTCTTTCTAACTAATAAAACCAATCAAGTTGAGTTCTAGACAGATTGTCTTGAAAGAAGTGTACCCATAAATCCTTATCAGCAGTATGAGGCTGGATCTTCCTCACATAGGACCAGAGATGCATTTTGGGGCATGAAACTCCGTCATACTTGGAGAACACAGGTGCTTTGAAAATTGGAGGAATGACAATCCCCGACACTTAGCCCAACTCCTCAAAGTCCAATCTAGACACTTTTTGGATTTCTATTGCACTCAACCATTCTTCTAGATGCTTATACTTGTCATCGGCTGGAGGGTATTGTTCTTTAGAATAGTCTTCTTCTTCCTCTTCCTCTTCTGATTTTGACTGGACAACTGTTTCTTTGCCTTTCCCATCTTGATTGTCTTTCTCACCGGATGTCTTTTCAAAGTCTAAGGCCCTTCTTGTTTGCCCTTGGAATCTTCTTCCCATGTTTAGAACTCCGGTTATTTTCTTCGTCTTCTTTTTATTCTTCTCAACCAGCAAGGTCTTCAACTCTTCTTGTCCTTTGGCTAGAGTTAAGAACAACTGCTAAAACTATTCATTCTGAGCTTGGAGGTCCTTCACCATTTGCTCGAGATACATCTTACTGAAATAAACATTAGAGAGATGAGGACACTTGTTGCAAGAAACCTGCTTATGTTATGATGAATGGTAAACGCATATGAAATGATTTCAAGGATTTTAAGATTCAAATTTCTTTTAGACAAAAAGGAAACACACATTATTTTAATAAATTAAAGCTTTGAGTACATTAATTCCTTCTTGGGCAGAATAATAAAAAAAAACTCTAAGATAAAAAGGTAGTACACATCCTCTTTGGTGCGATGTCGGCATTCAAGTTCCTCTCCTCATGAAGCTGCTTAGTGAGTTCCAAAACCTTCTTCTCACTTGCGTATAATTGGGCTTTGAAAGTATCTCGCTCCCCCCTTGAGTTGTATCCAATCCCTTTTTAGATCTTCAAGAGAGGTGGGCATGTCAGGATGTAGGATAGTGTATGGAGCATCTCCTTCCATAACAGGCTCAATGATTACTGGGAGAGTGGAGGGATAAGGCATCATAAGACTTTGAGCACGAGTTTGTACCCATTTGAGGTAAGGCTCAAGAGGGATGGAATTCTTATGCCCTAATGTCGTGCTATCTACCTTGTTCAACATCCTCCAAGCTCGGATAAATCTCTGGTGAAGACCTTGATCATTGTTCTCGTAGTCAAATACCAAACCTTGAATCAGCATCTCGTGCGGGCCATCCCTTCGGGCGTAACCAAACTGTCTTAAAGCTAAACAGGGGTTGTAGGTGATACCTACCCTAATGCCAATTAAAGGGACATTAGGAAATTCTCCATAACGGTCGACAATAGTAATGTTCTCTATGGATCGGGAGCACCAATGAATGTCTGAATGTTTAAGCGTCATCAACCTTTGTGACCACCTTGAACCTTGCTCGTTCTTTAATACAGATTGGGGAAGATGCGAAATAAAACATCTTGCCAAGAGAGGAGTGCAACACATTAAGACACATCTCATCCTTATTGTGCGAGTGTGAAAAGAATGTAGGATGTCCCTTAGCAATGTAGGTACCGGGTTACGGGATATGAAGATTTTGACGGCGTTCACATCAATGAGTTGGTCAAGATTTGGAAACAAAACCATCTCATAGATGAGGAGAGCCACAATTTCCTTAAAGGCTTGCAAATCCAAGGAATTCCAACAGTTTTGGGCTTTCTCAAACAAGAACTTTGCTAGGAAACCTTTGACACCACTCCTTGTTTCCTAATGAGTTATGACATCAGATGAGTGCAAGTGTAGAGCTTGAGCAATCTCTTTTGGCTTTGGGTCTCTTTCCGTACCATTGAAAGCTAGTTGATTGAGAATGGTAATCCTCAAGAGTTTGGAGAATTCTTCCAAAGTAGGCACAAGTTGATAGTCGGGAAATGTGAAGCAATGGTGTAAAGGATCAAAGAACTGAAAGAGCACCTTAATCATGTCCTCATCTGTGTTAGAGGTGACTAAGTTGAGTAGGCGACCATGTCTCTCGGTGAATGGAGATTTTTCAGGAATCCTTGAAGCTAGCTCCTTAAGTTGTGGAGGGATCCTTACAAGATTGACTTAAATAGTTTTCCTGCGAAGAGAATCCATATCCTACAAAATAGAACAAACATAAATCCCAAGATCCTTGAAATGGTTACTGGATGAGTATGATGTTATGATGTTCATGATGTTATGTACAAGTATGTATATACAAACAAAGCAAACAAGTCCTTAGGTTTAGGCTTGCATGGAGTCTCATAGGTAAGTACCCTCTTGAATTTTAGTTGGCTCAAACCTGTCCTAGTAATAGTAACCGGGTTTTAAGGAGCTCAATATCACTAGTTTGTTTCCTTAGTCATTGTTTCAGCACAAGCCTATTGAATGGAGACCGAAATATCCCAAGAAACCAAACCTCAATGAGTGTAGTATCGAGTATCTACCAACTTCGGACTGCACCAAAGTCGGTCATCTCACTACGTCCTAAAGGCCAAGTTGGTCAAGTAAAGGTTCTAAAAGTTCATTAGTGCTTTATGACATCACTCAGCAGCCCCGTATTCTCCTTGATTAACTCAAGGGCTACCGGTACCTACAATATGTCGCACTAACATAACTATTACTTAGACCATGTTGGTATACCCTGCACAGTTTCCACAACGTATTGCTACTTACCTATAAGGTAACCCAAATCCGGGTAGAGGATTCAAACCCAAACAAAGAACCATAATGTAAAGCAAACAAAACAAACAATGAAAGCAAGTAAATATGATCTAACCCTAAGGTAACCCCACTTTTAGAATTTTACCCAGCAGAGTCGCCAGTTCTGTGATACGGTGGGAGAACTGACTTGAGGGTTTTGAGTTTGATCGCAAATGTTAAGGTTTGCAAGAGTCATCACCGACTTTTCTTTTATCAAAGAGGAAAGGTGAAAAATCACAGGAAAGACCTTTGAGATTATTTCTTGTGTTCGAGGGGTAGATTATGAAAAGGGAAGGTATTAGCACCCTTTTCATCAATGGTTTTCCATGGGCTCTTAGTTACTTTCTAGATCACTTGCTTTTGTTTGAAATTGTGTTTTGTGTGGTCTTTGAAATTATTTTGTAAAGAGGTCATTGTTTAGGCAAACTTTGTAATGATTCTCGTTCGTAAGAATGTATACAAAGTGTTTGATCTTTTGAAAATATTTTCAAGTTATGAAAGATGTTTTGAAAGTGTAGGTGTTTGTTTTGAAAATAGCAAGGATGTTTGTCTGAAATTGAGAAAGTAATTAGGAGCATTCTACCTACTCAAAAGTCTTTCTTGTTCATTTTCCTTTTCCTTTGACATTGTTATCTTACCATTGATTTGGTAAGTAAACCTATCTTTGGATGTAAACGGAACGGGCGTGGGTCATCGTATAACCATGATTAGCAATGTTGCAAGGTATCTTAGCATTCTTTTTTAGGGACTAAGATCATTTGAAAGGAAACTTAGATAGTGTCATCGAGGGACTATGATCTTGTATTTGCTTGTTTTTTCTAAGATACCTTACATGCGTAATATGGCCATTTTGTATAAGGCAACCAAGTGGAATAACCCTAGGGGTGCTTATGTGCAAGTGTATTATTTTCATGCTTGTTTTTGTCTTGAATTAGGGTTTTCTAAGTATTGGTTTTAGTCTTTCCATACAAACCCTAATTACTAGCATGTTATATATAAAGCGATAAATTGCGGAATTTAAAGTTACTACGCTATTACAACATTTGTGGGAAGGGGGTATACAAATTGTGAATGGGGGTTGCAAGAATATAAACCTAGTTAATCTATTATAACCATATTGAATTGGTATAAATGTACAAAGAATTAAATGAATACAATGTACAAAATGAAATAAACATACAAGAAATGTAGTTGTTAAGAAAATAGATATTTTTAGGATTTTTTTTATGAGAAAAGGGGTTTTGTCTTAATATAATTAACTAAAGAAAATAATTAATTAAACTTAAAAGTAAACCCAATTCACTAAGAAAAGAAATTAATAAAACCCTAATTCATTAAATGATTAAAGAAAATAAGTTTAGAAAAGTATTTTTTGGTATTTTTGTCTTGAAAATATTTATAGTATTATAAAATATTTTTGGGCTTTTTTATATTAAAATAAATATATTCTAATTGGTGTAAAAGAAAATAAATAATAACCTAATTTTAAATTAAATTTACAAGACTAGTTAGTAAAAATAAATAAAGTATAGTTAAATAAAATATTTTTTTGTGAGAAAAATAAAACAAACTAAGTTAAAATGAAAATCTGATTTTTTTGTATTTTTTATGATTCTTTTAATATTAGAAAATATATTAAGAAAATAAATAAAATAAAAAATAAGAAAATAAAATAAACTGGGCCAGGGGTGCAAACAGCCTGCAAGGGGGTTAGTAAGCAAAAACAAAAACACCAAGAGCCCAACAAGGCCCAGCGCCTGCCAAAAAAACAAAATCAGAAAAGCAAAAATGTGAAAAAATTAAAAGGGTACCACTGGGGCACCAACCCAGGTCCCAAAGGTTACAGGCGCGCGCTTCTACCACTGGGGTGGCTATACATCTGTTAACATAGGAAAATCAATAAATATATGATACAAAACGCGCCCTGATTACTTCATCTTCAACCTCCAGCCAGACCAACTGTAACTTGCTCATTTCTCATAAAAAATGAAAACTGTAAACATGAAACTTGTAGAAAATTTCCCTTACGATTTCATAAATGTAAAGCATTAAAACTATATATCAAAGATAAGCATGAATTTTAATGGCCCTAATCCGAACCCTAAAAATCTCAGAAATTTCAGTCTCAAAATTCTCTAAGCTCAAGCAAAATTAATGGAAACTATGAACATGGTTAGCTTTAGGGCCATGATATCTACATGTTTTGTTCACAAATAAATCATTAATGATGCTTGTATGAAGAGTTCAAAGTTAAGAAAAATTACCTCAAAACTGGAAATCGTGTTTTCAGTTTGAGATTGTTTCAAGTGATGGTGATGATCAGGTTAGCTTCCTTGAGGTCCCAAGAAGCTAATGCAATGATTAGCTTGAGCAATGGGTGGCTGAAATGGTCTAGAAAAGTCAATGTGCAGAGCTCTATTTTTGAAAATAAAGGATGGTGCTAATGGTGTTACAGTTCTGTAACAGGGTGTGGGATCACTTCTATATGATGTTTAGAAGATTTAGAAACCAAAAGGCCAAGAAACGCATGAGTAGATTATGAGTTTCAAGTTTTTGGTCAGTTTGTGTGAAAATGGAAGTATGAAATATGTTTCTGAGTTCTAGGTGTTTTCAGGGTATGAGTAAGTCAAAGTTTGACTTTTCAGTATTTAGTTGACTTTTGATCAGTTGACTGAAAATTCATTTGTCAATCCTTTGAACTTGAATAATGTTTTGAGCCATGTTATTAGGTCAAAATGATGCAACTGAACTATTGAGATCATGCCTTAAACCAATTGATCATTTGCTAGGTCAAAAATTAGAAACTGCCCTTTTCTAGTCAAAACCCTAATTTTGACCATTTTGCCCTTTTGGAGATTTGATCAAATTTATTAGGGAGTTGTGGTCCAAACTTGATTAAATGATAAATATGAGTTTAAAATTTTGATGTGTATAAAAAATTATGGAGTTTGACTATAAATTGGCCATGGTTGACTTTTTCCCCAATATAGTTGATTTTTTGGTCAACTGCTCAATTGACTGAGCAAAAATGTGATCCAAGGCTTGAAACTTGACATGAGTAATCTTGAGGGTCCATAATGATCCATGAGAGTCATATGGAATATTGGAAGCTAAAGTATCCTTGTGCAATCTCAAACCCTAATTTTGGTCATCAGTGCTTAAGGAGGTGTCTTGGGGTGATCAACCCTAATGCAGTCTTTGGGTCAAAGGAGATCTTGTGAGCAAATTCTTGATAAGTGAGAGGGAAAATTTTGAGGTACAATAGATGGAAATAGCAGAGTCGTTGTCAATGAGATTCGGAGTGGTTGAGGATCTTCAAATGTGTGTGTGTGCATGTAAGATACATGGTTATTTTGAGAATGCAATAAAATGAAAGAAAGACAATGAGCGCAAAATTGAATGCAAAAAGATTCCAAATCTTTTTATTAAATAATCATATGGAATATGAAAATGAACAAACCCTTAACAAATGGACCATAGTGCCCCAGGTAAGGCACATGGCTTAAACTCATTATTTCAATAAAATTACAGACAAAGTTCTTGAATTGATAAGAAAAACAGTAAATGGTAATTACTCCTTATTGAATGAGATGGGAATGAAATCTTTGGCATGCTAGCTGTCGAGTTCTTCACTGACAGTCGTGTAAATCCAATCATCAAAGTCACCGTCGTTGTCGGAGTGTTCAAGAGAGTTCACCTCATGATTACTGATGCAAAAAGGTGGTTTTCCTATGTGAGCACGTCCGACCTCCTTTTGAGCTCTGGCAGTAAAACCAAAACCACACTTATCTGACTTGAACAGAATGTCAGGGATTTGTCCCCAAATTGTACAACCTCCATCTTCAATCACAGCACAAGCATATTTGAGGGAAGCCATCCTTGGCACATCTTTAGAATCTTTTGGAATTTCAAGAGAAACTTTGGTGGCAGCAACCATGGGAGAGAACACTTCAAAGGCTTAACATGGAGTTTCTATGAACTCGTCATCCATCTCGACATACTTAAACGAATTCAGGTGGCTAACCATGAACTCTTCTTCACCATAGGCAATAACAATCTTTCCTTTAATTAGATATAATTTAATTGATGAAGAGTGTTAGAACAAAGTTTGAATCTACTACCCTATATTTAAGTTTTGATGATAACAAAGTGAAAAGATATATTATTTATAAGATTCATGTATGAACTATCTGCTGCCTAAAATTACTATGTTCTGACTTGCAGATACTCTGATTGATATAAGCAAGATCACATCTATTCAGCATCAGAATTTGGTTCTTGACACCAGCTTCAGAAGTTGCCATATCAGAATGTCAAAATCATATGATCAACTCACGTACATGCTGAAACCTGATGAACAAGACTGCGCTCAACACTCTGATATAGAAACACAACAGTTCATCAGCAGCTAAGCAGAGTTAGAATGAGCCAAGCCAGAACTTGCATTAAGTAAGCAACGGTACTGTGCATTGAAAGCAAATTAATACCAACGGCCTCATTCCAGACAAGATCTGCTCGATAAGGAAAGTTTGTAAATAGCATTGAATCAAGAATATTGCATCCAACGTTCAACATCTCAGTGCTATATAAACAAGACTTTGAAGATTGAAATGGCTAATGCTCCCCAAATCTCTACACGCATAAAAGCTGATCAAAATCTTCTTTCTCTCAGTTTTGCTAAACACCACACATTCTGATATTCTATCATTGTTTAGCAATCTAGTTTCTAAGCTTTAATTTGTGTATACATCACAGTTGTGATACAGTTTTGTAGAAAACATTCACACACTTAGTTTTATCTTTTTGTAAGAAAGTGTTTCCTTGACAAACCGGGTTGTGGTTTGGATCAAGAAGGCTTTAGCAGTTGTTAAAGCAGTCTGTAATATTCAGTTGAATATAGTGGATTAAGACCTCGTTGGAGAGAGGCGAAATCACCTTGACGGGTGGACTGGAGTAGTTTGAGATCAAACGAACCAGGATAAAAATATCTTGTTCATTGCATTAGATTTCAGTTTTACAATTCAACCCCCCCCCCTTCTTGTGTTTTTCACCCCTTCAAAGAGTGGACGTCACTGCTCATGCCCTATGTATCCAAGGGAGTCTGAGTAGGCAAGAGTGGGCAGGACGGATGTCCATCACGTAGAAAGTCGAATTGAAATTTTGAGAACCAACCTTGATGGGGAGGTCAACCTCTCCATGAACCATCCTCTTAGATCCGTCAAAAGTCCTTACCACTATGTCACTTGGCTTCAACACCAAACCTTCGCAACCCAACCGATCTAGGGCACCTTTGGGTAGGACATTCAAAGAGGACCCAATATCTACCAATACATGGGCTAGAGTGGTTCCTTTGCATTTGATAGAGACATGAAAAGCCTTCTTATGGTTTCTTCTGACTAGAGTCAAATCAGCATAAGAGAACCCCAATCCATTATCGGCAGTCAAACTCGCCACACAATTTTCAAACTGATCGACTGTAGTCTCTTATGGAACATGTGCATTCTTCAAAAAAATTATCAATGCTTGAGCATGTGCATCAGAACATAGTAATAAAGATAGCATAGAAATATTTGAGGGGTTTGCTGCACTTGCTCTACTATCTTATAATCACTCTTCCTTATGATCTTCAAAATCTCCTCCATCTCTTGGGTGGAGGGTTCCTCAGTAGTAACATCCTTTGCAGGCGCCTCCATCCTGGAAGGCTCAATCATCTTCTCTTTTCCCCTAGCATCAGTACTAGGTTTATCAACAGTAATGCAAACAAGTGTAGCTGTGGTGGTTGGAGGTGAAATGTTAGGAGAGAAGATTATCCCCGTCCTTGTCACCTTGCTAGATCCAGTAATGTTGGTAATGTCATTAGTCTTTTTTTCATCAATCCAGGAGTTTTATTTAATGCCATGGTAGTATACTTCAACCCCATAATTCCAGGGTACCGCTTTATCGGAAGAATAAGGGATTGGCCCCAGTGTGGTAATTATCAGTGGAGAGATCTTTGGTTCATTGGAAATCCTAATAGGACTTTTTGAAGTGATCCTAATAGGCTTGTTGGATATGGTGATGATGGATATTTCTTCATCTTTTTGAGGTATAACTTCAGCCAAACCTTTTATGGACGGAGTTATTTCGAATAAAATCTCATGGATATCTTTTAGGTGTTGGACACCCTTTTTCAACCATTCGCATCCATTAACTTGTTTGGCACAACAATGACAAACTTCAAGACCACCAGGGAAGACCACAGCTTTTAGAAAATTTTCTTTAACAATTGTCAATGGAAGTTAAATCTTTAATCTAGGAAACAAGAGCAGTATCTTCAATTGCATTGACACCTTTTCCATGATTTGGCATAGGCGTGGTGATTACATTCGGAGTTGGAGGAGGATCAAATTCAATGGTATTATTGTCGATGAGATCTTGAATTTTGCTTTTGAAAGCCCAACATTGATCAGTGTCATGTCCGGGGCTATTGGAGTGATAAGCACATTTGGCGTTCGGGTTATACTTTGGAGATGAAACATTGGGGATTGAAGGTGGATCACGCAATGTTACCAAGTTAGCCTTCAACAGGTGTTGCAAAGCTTGAGATAGTGACATGTTGATCCTTGTAAGTTTTTGTTGTACCCCATGATTTTCCCTCTCATTTTACTCAAGGCATGCTCATTGAGGTCCCCAAATTGCTCAAGGATGGTCAAGAATTGACCAGACAAATTCTCCTCCCAAGGAAATGAATCTCTAACTAGGGTTTCAATTTTCATCAAGATGTGTGAACTCCAAAGGTCTCAAATGCTTCCCATGGTCCTAATATGCCTTCAAGATTGTCCATGCCAAGTGTCAGGCTTTGCACAACAGGTTTGCTCAGTCAATTGCTCAAATGCTTGAAAATCAATTGTGCTAGGTGAAAAGTCAATTGTGGCCTATATACAATCAAACTTCAATATTTTTGATCAACATCAACATTTTGAAGTGATATCCATCATTTGATCAAGGGTTGATCATGATTCCTCAAGAAATGCTCCTAATTCATCAAAAGTCAAAAATTGCTAATTAGGGTTTCTATAGAAGAAGTCAACCAAACTTTGACCAGGCATAACTTTAACATACTTCATCCATTTTCCCCAACCAAATCTCATTTTGAGGAGAATCCAATTCCCTACAACTTCTATTCAGCCTTCAAGTCCAAGAAATGCACTATTTGAAAGATACAAGTTCATACATTACAGGTCATTTTTAGAAAGTCAACAAAAGCCACTTTTTACTAAGACATTTTACATCAATATAAAATCTTCAAATGAAAAATTGATCAAAAGAGGGATTTAAGTAGACATCTTGGGCTTTATAAAAAGTCAAAGATCATCATCTTGAGATAAAAATTGAGGAAGTTATGGCTTGCCCAAGTTGGGAAAATTTGGGAAATTTTAAGAAATGTGCATTGAGAAAATTTGAACTTTTAAGGCAATGGTTCATTTTCTTAGACTTCAAACATCTTTCTAAGATCAGAGAGGACACCTAAACCATTTTTTTTCATAGTCTTGATATTATTTTCATTTTATATTAATTTTTATTTAATTAAAATCAAATAAATCAAAACTAGTGCAAATTTATTGGACCATTGCTATTTGGGCTTGGCTTAATGCATGAGGAGGCCCCAATTTTCGTGTATAGAAAGGCCAGCATGTCCACATTCATGCAAATTTGGAAAATGGACAAGATCCCACAACTTTGGCCAAGGTTACAAATGGATATTCATGGCATTCAAACATCTTGTTTATGGATGTTTAATCCTTGTTTTCGTGTCTCCTCATTCCTCTCTATATAAACAAGCACCTAGCAAGCATCAGAGGGGGACACATAGCCTGGAGAACCTCTGAAAATTTTGCAAAAACACCAAACTTGTCAAAATTCAAATTTCAGTCTCCAGCCTTCTTTGATCCAAACCAAGGATCCTAATCCAGTCCTGGAGATCCCTTGAAGCATTTGCAACCATTATCAAGCCTTGAAGCATCGCCTAACGCGTCCACCAACTCTCACGGTTTACTTCATTTTCTAATTTCATTTTGTATAATTCATGTAATATCAATGTGTTTTGACCATGCATATTTAACCGTGTGAGTATTTGCAAGATTTTGGTTTAGTTTGATTGCAGTTTGGGTGTTGGAATCATGTATTACCATTTATAGGGTTTGATCCTTAGAATTGGGGATTCTCAGAACATCCAGAGTTAGCCCAAACTAGGGGCACTATCGTGTTCAGAAGATTGAACACAATCGACCCATGGCCTCAAAATTCATTTTCGTTGTGTATTATGAATTTTATAGGTATTAGGTGCTATAGTGACATACCAAAACTGGAACTATATGTCTTGTGTCTAAGACGACGGAGGGAGGAAGAAGATGATGTGTTGGCAGCCCTCCATTGGCTTATTCAAATCCATCGCGTGTTTTTATTTTTTTGAATACTTTTGATCTGTTTTTTATATATAATATTATTATGTTATATGGATTAACGAATGGACAGTTGGCTCAGTTGAAAAAGCAAACTTGTGTGAAAGGGAGAGGACCTGGTTTCGAATCCCAGGTCCAAGATTTTCCATTTTCATAATATTTTATACAGGATCCAGTATTCCACATGGCCAGAAGTGTATTATGCACCATCAGATCTGACCATCAGATCACAATCAAGTTGGAATCCAAGAGCCTTGACTGGAGATCCACCATGCGCCCTCAGGGTTGCACCTTACCTGATCCAGCATGGTTTGGGCTCAATATTCATCTTGGGCATGGCAATTTCAGCAACAACATCCCCCTATTTTCTTTTAGCATTCAAGCCCATTTGGGCATTTTTGTTTTGTTTGTATTTTTTATATTTTGTTTTCCTTTATTATTTAATTAACCAAACAATATAAAACTCATAAAAAAATAGGTTTATGCATTTTTAACTAAATAATTAATTTCTTAATTTCTTAATTAATTGAATTTTAACTATTTTCTTAATTTAAAATAAGCTAGAATTTAGGACTAAATTTAGATTTAATATTTCTTTTCATAAATATAAAAAACCACAAAAAGAGTTTAGTTTATTTTTCGTAATTTAATTTTCTAAATAGACTTTAGAATAATTAATTTAGTTATTTTCTTAAATTAAAAATAACACAAAAACATATTTTTTGCTCACTAGGTCTTAGAACATACTTTCATTCTTTCGGGCATTATTCATTTTTCGCTTTTTTTTATATATTCATGTAACTGTTATTTGGGATGTAATAGTTTTAAATAGGACTTTTCATTACTTTCTTTATTTCTTTCCCCAATTGTTTGTACATTGTAAATACCCCCTCCCCGAAAGCCCTGTAATAGTCTAGACTTTTACTTTCCGCATTTTACATTTCCTGCAAAAATATAAACTGCTAGTAACTATGCGTGTATGGCAAGACTGAAAAAAATGTTAGCAAAACCTAATTATGCAAGATAAATAACTGAATTGAACACAATTGCACATGCACACCTCTAGGGTATCCCACTTTAGTTTCCTTCGGAAAAACAATCATGTCCCTCGAAACAGGGGAACTTTAGCAAAGACCCGTAAATCAAAATATCATAGTCCCTCGATGACCCTACAATTGCCTTTCAGTAAATGATCTAGTCCCTAAACAAAATTGCTAAAGTGTCTCTACATGTTGCCTTTATGACTGTAAACGTTCCTTCAATTGTCCCTCAAACATCTGACGATAAAGGTACCTACTCACTAATAGTAGGATAGCATTGTCTAAAGGAAAAGAGGAAAAGAACGACCCTTTTCGAGTAATAAAGTAGATAGCTGTTAGAAGTTTGCTCAAACATTTTGCACTTACACAAACACTACTTTTCAAAAACAATTTCAAAACACTTTGTATACTTTCTCCACTATCCCGAGAAACATTACAAAGTTTGCCGTACTAAGACGTTTTCAAAACATTTTCAACACAAAGCAAAAAGGTATTTTTAAAATGAGCAAACCTCTAAGAGCCCGAAGAAAATTCTCGAAAAGGTATTTTTCTGTTCTTTTCACCCTTTCCTCTGTTGGATAAAAGAAAAGACGATGGCGACTCTTGCTTACTGCGACATTTGTGAATACAAAATGCAAAACCAGTATTTAAACAGTCGGTTCTGCCACCGTATCACAATTGTCTTCTTGGAATATCAGGTATTTGGTAGTTAGCTTGTGGTGTTTGAGTAGTGGTTGGGTTGGAAACCAGAACTGCATTTACAGATTGGCGATAGTCCTTTTTGACATGGCCCCTTAACCCATACACAACATTAGTTTCCTTCTTACCGGTAAAAGGTTTCTTCACAGTATTAGATGTAGAGGCAGAGGCCATGGGAATCTTTCCAATTTTAATACGGCTCTCAGCTCTTTCACCAGTTAAGATTAACTCAGTGAAACCTGATGATGAGCTCCTAATCAGCAAATTGAAGAACGGCCCAGTCAATGTTCCCATGAACATATCCACCATCTCCCTATCCATCAATGGTGGCTGCACTCTACCTGCCAAGTCTCTTTATTTTTGCGCATATTCTTTGAAACCTTCGTTGGAGCCCATAGTCATTCCTTGTAAATGCACCCTTGTTGGCGCCAGATCGGCATTATACTGATATTGACGATAGAAGGCGTTGGCTAAGTCCTCCTAGGTATAGATGTTGGAACCTTCTAACTGGTAAAACCACTCCAATGGAGTCCCAGACAGACTCTCTTGAAAGAAGTGCACCCACAACTTCTTATCAGTGGTATGCGGTTGAATTTTTCGGACATAAGATCTCAACTGAAGCTTTGGGCACGAAACACCATCGTACTTGGCAAAAACTAGAATCTTGAATTTGTGGGGGATCACTACCCCAGGAACCAAACCTAAATCACCAAAATCTAGGCCAAGCACAACCTAGATTTCCATAGCCTTCAATCTATCCTCCGGTTGCTTATACTTGTCTTCAGCCATTGGATATTGCTCGTCAAATAATCCTCATTCTCAGAGTTTGGATTGTTGCCACCCCTAACACGGGTACTCCTTGCATCTTCGTCTTGGTTCTCATCCTCCTCGGATGACTCTTCTACCACTTGCAATTGATGTACAGGGCCCTTGAACCTTTTCCCCATGTTGATCAAAGCCTTCTTCTTGGTCTTCTTCTTTGCAACCAGAAGTGATATCAATTCTTGCTGCCCTTTGGCCAAGGTGAGCAAGGTTTCATGAAATTGAGAATTTTGTGTCTACAAGTCTTTCACGATCTGCTCGAGATCCATCTTACTGAGGAAACCAGTGTTGTAAAACATGCTTATGTTATGATGCATGTAATGCGAATGCAAATGTTTTCAAGGACCTTTAAGATTTAAATTTGTTTAAACAAATAAGGAACAATCATTAATTGTATTAATAAGTTCAAACGATTTACAAAACTGCCTCTTGGGCTTACAATGGAAGAAGCAAAAATAATACAAAAATAAACTCCTAAAACACAAAGGACTTCAAGCTTCCCATGAGCGCATCCTCTTTGGTGCAATGTGGGCATTCAAACTCCACTCTACATGAAGTTGTCTCGTGAGCTCCAAAACCTTCTTCTCGCTTGCGTAAAATTGGGTTTCAAAGGTGTCTCGCTCTCCTTTTAGTTCAATCCACGATCTTTGCAACTCCTCAAGAGTAGTAGGCATGTTAGGATGAAGAGTGGTGTAGGGAATATCTCCTTCAATAATAGGCTCCATAATGATAGGTAAGACGGCAGGATATGGCATAATGAGGATTTTAGCGCGAGCTCGTACTCACTTGAGATAAGGCTCAAATGGAATAGAGTTCTTATGCCCCAATGTCTTGCTATAAACTTTTTTCACCCGGCCCCAAGCTCGTACAAATCTTGGATGCTAACCTTGGACATCGCTCTCATAGTCAAATAAAATTCCTTGGATAAACGCGTCATGAGGACCATCCCTCCGAGCATACCCAAATTGTCGCAAAGACAAACAAGGATTATGAGTGATACCTCCCCTAATTCCAAAGAGAGAGACATTAGGGAATTCCCCATAATGATCAATTATGGTGACATCCTCCAAAGATCGGGAATTCCCCATAATTAAGTCATACCTTGTTTGTTCTTCAAAACCGATCGAGGAAGGTGCGAAATAAACCACCTAGCCAACAAAGGAGTGCAACACATAAGAACCCCCCCTTCTCTTCATGGTGCGAGTATGAAAAGAACACAAAATATCTCCAAGTAAGGTAGGCATTGGGTTATGAGATAGAAAAACTTTGACCGCATCCATATCTATAAGTTGGTCCGAGATAGGAAACAGTACCATCCCATAGATTAGAAGAGCCAAAATCTCTTCAAAAGCCTGCAAATCCAGAGCATCCCAAAAGAGTTAAGCCTTCTGAAACAGAAACTTGGCTAGAAAACCCTTAGCACCACTTCTTGTTTACCAATTTGCCACAACGTCGGACCGTTGCAAATGTAAATCTAGAGAAATCTCCTCAGGTCTTGGGTCTTTCTGAATACCTGTGAAGGGTAATTGATCAATAATAGGCACTCCTACGAGTTGAGAAAACTCCTCCATGGTGGGAACCAATTTGTAATCAGGAAATCTAAAGCAATGATACTTAGGGTCAAAGAATTGAAAGAGTACCCCCATCATTTTTTCTTTAAAATTTGAGATAACCAAGTTAATGAGACGACCCTACTTCTTGGTGAATGGAGAATCTCGGGGAACCCTCGACACTAACTCCTCGAGTTGAGGAAGCACTTTCACAAAGTCAATTCGGATAGTCTTTCTATGAGTGGAATCCATGTCCTACAAAACAGACAAAGATAAATCCCAAGGTCCTTGAAATGGTTAGTGCAAATACCATGGTATGATGTCATGATGTTATGTATAAATAAACATATACAAACAAAGAAGACAAGTCCTTAGGTTTAGGCTTGCATGAGGTTCATAGGTAAGTACCCTTTTGAAGTTTAGTTGGTTCAACATGTCCTATAAAGTAATCGGGTTCTAGGGAATCTCAATATCAATGATCTTTCTTCACTGGGCATTGTCTCAGCATAATCGATCTTTTCTTGCAACCGAAATATCCCAATATTCCGATCTCAATGAGCGTAGTATCGAGTATCAACAAATTTTCAGCTTTCCACCGAAACCGGCTATCTCACTACTTCCTAATGGCCAAGTTGTTTAATTAAAGGTTCTAAGGTTAGTTAGTGCTTCATGACACCACACAGCGGCCCCGTATTCTCCTTGATTCAACATAAAGGATACAAGTACCCACAAATGTGTCACACTAACGTGGCTATTGTTTAACCATATCGGTATATGCCGTACCTTCTCCATAATCTTTGCTACTTACCTAATAATGTTCCCAGATCTGGGTAGAGGATCAATACAAAACCCAAACATGGAACCAAATTATAAAGAAAACAAGTCAAACAATGAAAGCATTTAAAGATGATCTAGTCTCTAAGGTAACCCCACTTTTAAATGTCCCTAGCAGAGTCTCCAGTTCTATGATACGGTGGGAGAACTGACTTGGGTGTTTTGTGTTTTATCGCAATTGTTGCGGAAAGCGAGAGTCGCCACAGACTTTTATTTTATCCAATAAAGGAAAGGGTGAAAATAAAAGGAAAGACCTTTTGAGAAGTTTTCTTGAGTTCGGGGGGGTAGGTTATGAAAAGGGAAGGTGTTAGCACCCTTTTCATCCGTAGTCATCTACGGGATCTTAGTTGCTAACTCACTTTGAAAATGCTTTGTTTGAAATGTGTTTGTGATTGTTTTTGAAAGTATTTTTGAAAATAATAGCAAAAAGTCAAAATTTTAAGATTTTTGGTGTCTGGTCTGACATGGGCCGTGTTCTGTGACATGGCCACCCGTGTCAGGACCCTGTAATAATCCATGCGTGTTTTTTTTCTATCCCAGCTGAGCTGACACGGGCCGTGTCATGTAACATGGGCACTCGTGTCAAGACCATGTACTGCTAATTTGTCATGTTTTCAGTTCCAGTTGATTCAACATGGGTTGTGTCGCGTGACACGGGCACCCGTGTCAGCCCCATGTCCTCCTTTTTTGCATATTTCTAGTTCCAATAGATGTGACACGGGCTGTGTCTTGTGAGACGGGCACCCGCGTCGACCCTCATGTCCTATATTTTTGTTAGATTTTCAAACAAAAAAGCTGACACGGGCCGTGTCGTGTGACACGGGTACCTGTGTTAGCCCCCTGTCTTGGCTTTTTTGCTAAGTTTTCTTCTTTTGATCTATCCTTTTTTATATATATTTTGAATACAAAAAGAAAATAATGTATAGATAAAGATATCACAGTTTGGAAAAAGTTTACCTCTCGAAGCGAAAACTTTGGAACACGTACGGATGTCTCCGGGCGTAAAGTGGTGATTGGTCAAGATCCTTTGAAATTTCTTGAAGTTGCTCCAAACCTTACTCTCTGCCACAAAGTTCCTGAATTGCACCAACCCAGTCAAGTTGCCAAAATACTAGTTTTGCTTGTGTTTGGAAGGTGCTGATAATGGTATTACAGAAATTGTTCTTGTGTTTGAACAACTTCTATGTGATGTATATGAAGTGTTTGGATAGTTGGTTTAGAGGAAAACTTGCAAGGTTGAGCAGTGGGTTGAGGTTTTTTATGTTTCTCAATTTTTGTTTTGTGAATGAAAGTGGATGAGCAGAGTTTTCAAAGAATTCGGTTAGATTTTTTCAAGTCCTCTTTTTTTCTCTTTTTATTTTCAAAAACCCTTCTTATTTTCTTTCAAAAAACCTCTGTCTTTGTGTGTTATGAAACAACTTACTTATAGATGAAATTGACTCAAATTTGGAAGGGAAATAGATAAGTTTTTTGAACTGTTTGAGTACATTGTTTCATTTTTTTTTAGATGTAGCTCTTATGTGCTAAGTTTGTGAAAATATGGGACTAATATGATGCAGATTTTTTAGGGAAACATTGTAGGTTTTGGAGCAGGTTTTGACAGTTTTCTTGGCATTACTATGCAGGTTTTGGACAGCAGGATATGTAGCATGATGCATGTCTGGTTTTGTGGACAGATTTATGCAGCTTGTAACAAAGGCAAGGCATATTTATGGGCAACATAGTGGCAAAGTTTAAAGATTGTGCCAAAGGGAAAAGTTCAAACAAGACAAAGCTTAGGATTTGTAACTTGAAATTTTTAACTTAAAAAAGTAGCCTTGTTGTCTACTTGAAAACTTGTAACAACTTGAATTATCTTGAATTGTGGTGAAAATATGTCATGAAATAATGAAATTAACATGTATAAAAACACTTAGAAAAATTTCTAAGTCTTGCAAAGTTTGACTTTTCAAAATGACTTTTGACTTTCTTGATTTCTTAATGATCAAATTTCATATTTTGAATGTCTTGATGAAATGTGATCTTTGAAACTCAAATTTGATCAAAAGGTCAAAGGTTAACTTTTCAGTGTATAATTGACTTTTTTTCATCAGTTGACCAAATTTCATCTATCAATCCACTGATCTTGGGATATGAATGCGATTAGGTCAAAATGATGTACATGATTATTGAAATCATGTTTCAAACCAATAAGTCACGCACTAGGTCAAAAGTCAAAGATTGGTCATTCTTAGTCAAAATCCTAATTTTGACCATTTTGCCCTTTTGATGATTTGAACAATTTTATTGGAGAATTGTGATCCAATCTTGATCAAATGATACATATGACTTCAAAATGTTGATATTGGTCCAAAATCTTGAATTTTGACTGTAGGTTGACCATAGTTGACTTTTTTTCTAATACAACTGATTTTAGTGCATCTGATCAATTGATTGAGCAATTTTGTGATCCAAGACTTGAAAATTGACAGGAGCAATCTTGAGGGTCCATAATGATCCATGAAAGTCATTTGAAATATTATAAGTCCAACTGTCTTTGTTCAAACTCAAACCCTAATTTGAGGCATCAGTGTTGAGAAGATGCCTTAATCTAGTTAATACTTGTGCAAGCTTGAATGATTGAAGATATTTGTGAGAAATATATTGAGAAAAGGGAGGGAAAATTTTGGGGTACAACACACGTGAATGGTGTTGAAGTATTTTAATTACATGATTATGTGAAGTGTGATGAATTCATTTGATGTATATTTATTATGCATTACTAATTATTATATATTTCTATAATGATATGAATTCTCGCCCTTCAGTTGGAATGATGTTTTATACGACACTGCTCGGGTACCAAGGATAGTGGTGGTACTTCTAGAAAGGAATAGTCGGAGGAGATTAGATTCTTGTTTATCCATTTACTAGGTAGTGAGTCATGCTCTGGTCTATGTAACACAGAGAACCTTTGGATTCATGTCATGTTTATGATATTAATTTATTTTGAGAGATGTTGTTATACTCTCTAGATATTTATGTTTGATTGAGATGTATGTGATGATGGCCTTTAGTGCCTTGTACTTTATGATATGATTCTCACTATGGGATTTCAATCATTAATATTATTATTTTGAGTTAAGAATTATTCCGCTGCGAGATGCTTATGTGTTATGGTATGGAACATGATTCTAAATGCATGTTATGAATATGACCAGTGTATTAGATTTTTTATTGTGAAGTAAATGTGACGCCCTTTTGTGATGTGAATGATAATTTACTCTGATTATGTTATATATTTATGCGGGGTAGAAAAGGGGTGTTACATTACTGGTATTAGAGCATGGTCGGTTAGTTGGTCAGGTTATTAATATGTTTGTTTCCTTTGTATTTGATGTGTGTTGTATACATAATTGGTATTGTTTGTCTGATGAGGGTTGTTGGTTATTTGGTTGTTTGGAATTTTAGGACGATGGTTGCCGGAAGACATGACGATGCCATTGCTGAAACTTTAGCTATGTTGGCCGGTGCGATTGGGCAACAACCGCACGTCAATGATGGTAACACGAATGAAGATGATGAATTTCGTGCTTTGGGGAAGTTCCAGAGGAAAAATCCGCCAATCTTTGAAGGAGCTCATGAACCTGACAAGGCACAAATTTGGATGAAAGCGATTGAGAAGATCTTTCGGGTCATGAATTATTCGGATGCGCATAAGGTGCAATTTGGCACCCATATGCTTGAGAAAGAAGCTGGAGATTGGTGGAACAACAATGCTCAGAGGTTTGATGAAGATGGGATTGAGGTTACTTGGGAACTTTTTAGAGATGCATTTCTGGAGAAGTCTTTCCTCGAGGATGTGCGTGGTAAGAAGGAGATTTAGTTTCTTGAGATGAAGCAGGGTAATGGAACTATGGTGGAGTATGCTATAAAGTTTAAGGAGCTAATTAAGTTTTGTTCTCATTACAACACTGCTAATATTAAGAGATCTAAGTGTCTTAAGTTTGTGAATGGTTTAAGACCTAAAACCAAAAAGGATATGGGTTAGCAACAGATTACTAGATTTTATGAGCTGGTTAACAAGAGTAGGATCTATGATTAGGATAGTCGAGATAATGCTGATCACTATAAGGCTTTGCACGGCAATAAGGGAAAGGGGAAATTTAGAGGGAAGTCGTGTGTGACTCCTGCTGGTAAAGGGAAACAGAGAGCTAGTGATGACCAGAAGTCGGGTGGGGGAGGTGTTTCTACTCTAATTAGGTGCTACAAGTATAGCGTCGAAGGACATCGTGCTCCTGAGTGCAAAAATGCTGATGTGAAGTGTTTCAGGTGTGGCAAGCTATGTCACAAGTCTCCTGATTGTAGAGGTGTTTCAAGTGTGACTTGATACAACTATGGTGAGCAAGGTCACATTAGTTCCATGTGTGACAAGTTGAAGAAGGACCAAACTAGAGGGAAATTTTTTGCTTTATCTAGTTCTGAGACTGCTGCTGAGGATAGATGATCGGGACTTTATAAGTCTATTGGGATACTAACTGCAAATATACAGTTTAGTCATTCTAGTTTTAAATGATTATCGAACCCACAGAGACTGAGGATCAATCGCATACGATCTAATGCTACAATTGTTTAACTAAGCGATGAATATTTGGTTTTAGGGGGGAAAAGAGTTTAATTAAAAACAATAGTAATAACTATACCGGTATGTGATAGTCGGACTTCGGGAATTCGGTGAATCGCTTGGCATATAAAGTATTTCGGTGAAAACGAATTGTTTAAAAACCTGAGACATACACTCTCGTGTTCATGAAATAAGTCATGCTACTAAACCTAGTGGATGCACTTTAAATTTAATAACACTTTTTGAAAACAATTTGAGTTTAATTAATTTGTTAAAACATTCTCATGTATTTAAAAATCAATGTTTCGTTACCACTATCTGGGTCGAACCCCAGCTCTCGCATGCAGGTTCTTGCCTTAATTAATTTCCCACTCTCGTGGCAAAATCGTGTTAATTATCCTCTCACTCTCGTGACAAGGGTAGTTAAATTAAACATGGAAATTGGAAACCAGAAATTATTTATAAATGTTTTTAGCCAAGTTATCACCGAATTCTTTCGGTACTTAGGAGTCACATACCGGTACAAATTAATTTAGCCGGACATAATATATTTAGTAACTATTGAACTTAAAATATAATTCATAAAAATAAATGACATAGCACAAAAATAAATAAAAATCAATTGCATAAAAAACCTGTAAATAATGTTGCTGTGGTAATCTTGGTGCGTACAAATTCCTTGCAATTAATCGAAATCTATAACCGTGTTAATTCTTAGATGAAGAACTAACACTCTAGAAACTAATTCTGGAAACTAAAATTACAGTAGGTATAAAAAGGTTCAAAAGCAAGCAAAATAGAACAATGCAGAAAAATAGAAATTTGGCTCTGTAGAAAATTCTTCGACCCTCATCCATTGAACTGCCTCATATTTATAGAAGAAGATTTTGCAGTTGAGAAAATCTTGGAACCGCTTGAGTGGAGGAAGACTCGGTTTGATAGTTACTGAAGTTGAGGAAATACAGGAGAAGAAAACTGTCCACGAAGTTGCCCACGTCTCTGTAATGCATAACGTTGTTTTTAAGCATGTAACGGTCGTCATGAGGGGGTGACGGTCGTAATGCGCTTAAATAGCGCGTTATGCTCGTCAATGATGCGTGACGAGCGTCCTTCAAGTTGTGAGAGCGTTACGCTCGTCATGGGGTGTGACGGTCTTCACAGCTACAAAATCTGCAGACTTTGCAGATTTGGTTCTTTCTCTTCTGATTCTTGGTTAGCTTCCTTCATGTGATCCTTTTTCACTGATTTGAGTTGACACATGTTGTACCTATGAAAAGACACAAAAACTCGGAACTATCGGGGGTTAAACGACTTAATGTATTATAAAAATCGATAAAAAATGTAGTAATTATATGATACGATTTCTCGTTATCAAATTCCCCCATACTTAAACCTTTGCTTGTCCTCAAGCAAATAGTCATTTAGAAAGATCAGACAAGTTTTATCAAGCGCATATGCATGACATACCTTTGATTTTTAAAGCAATTTCGGGAAATCCTCGTCAATTCGGCTGATACTTGAGTGAAACACTAACGATACGCTAATGACACAAGCAATAAGCTTAGTCGTAGGCTTCCGTTTTAAACGAATTATCCAACAGTTTCGTTATAATTCCGCCCAGAGTTACTCGTATCTATTTCACTCAGTTTCGTTCTGGCGCAATCACATTAAGCCCTTTGTCTTAGCACGCACGTAGTGGAGTAACCGATTAGTGACTTTGATCCTTTTAGCACGGGGTCTGGTACACGAATGTGACAACCCTACATATGTTATCCAAATTAGAGGTTGTGGGGGATCGAGCCGTAGCACGCCCTACCAAGTCCAGAACCAGATACCTCTGAACCAACCAACAGTGGATTCCTTCATTATTTGCTCAACTCTTATATGTGACCGTATATTTTGGTGCACAAAATTTTCTTTTCTTTTAGCAGCGGGATAAGAAGGATATTTCAATGATCAGACATCAAACACTTATATTCATCGATTCTCCACGTGGTTTGTGTCAAGACGGTGTTGACTGCTAGTATAAACTACTAGGGTTACTTTAAAACTAAAACTCAAGATATAGGTATAATGGTTATTGAAACGGATCGCGTAAGTAGAAAGTCTACGGTGTTATAACCCTATCGATCTTGTTGATTCATTTTTGGCTTCCTCAACTGGGATTTTGTTAAAATAGGTATGTCTGGCTAATGCGAAGATAAAGTAAAAAATTTTCGGTATGGCCAAATAAAGCAAAGAATTTGAATTGAGACATATCATAAAAATTTACTTGTGTATAGAAGATGGAAAGGTACCTCTCCCACACTAAATCCGACTTTGTCCTTAATGTTGCGGTATATAGGCGGGGAAATACAAATACAAAAACCAACAGAAAGGAAATGAAACAGAAAAAGTAAACTACTTAGAAAATACAGAAAACTACTGATGACCACGTCCTCTACTCCTGGTGCGAGAGCGCCTGGTAGGAGTGGCTTATGTGTCAGTATCCTAGTAGCCAAGGGTCTGACGTCCAACCTTAAGGCGTTGAGTTCCGACAGGGCCTCGTCCAACCTCTCATTCATGCTCCGCTGTCCAGTCAAGATCTGAGTGTTTTGAGCGTATAAATACTCATATTGTTCCTGTTGTCTTCTTTCAAGCGCGACGCTCATTTGATTATGCAGGTGGATGGCGCAGAGAACTTCTTCAAGAGTAATAGGAGGTGGGCAGATGAAGCTCCTGGAATGTCGTGGACGGGGGGAGCACTGTCCATCTCTTCTTACATTTCGTCTGCGGGGGCATTAGGTTGGTCTTCATGAGTAGGAACACGCCCCTCGGGAGCTGCAACATCAAACAACCAGTTAGCTCTGTTTTGTGGATCGATTCGGTCCCTGCAAGGCAAAGTGATGTTATGATAAACAATGTTTCTGATCACAGGGTGAAATCTGCCATCCTCCTACTCATAAATGTGGTGTGCGGCCTTGCAGTGGTCCAGAGTCAGCAAAGTCGGTGCCATAGAAGGTATATCTGCGAGAGCGGCACCATAATTCAGGGCTATGGCAAGAGAAGTGACAAGCCCTCCGAAATAGAAGGCTTTTCCGCCTTGTTCGCCGGATCTAAAAGTGTGATTGGGAACTTGTTGATTGTTGGCCATAGTTCGTGTAAAAGGATTGAATCGTGAAAATGGCTTGGAATGTGGATTGAGTAGTGGGTAGATGGAGTTTTTAGTGTTAGAGTGTTAGAAGTTGAGGAAAAAAATTGAGTGGGTATGTTACGGTTTTGGGAAGAATGGAGGTTTGAGAGGAAAGATGGAACGACTCTGTAATAGCAGATTCTGCTATAGGGCGCGCGCGACGGTCGTCACATTGGGCTGACGGGCGTAACACGGTGAAATGCGTGTTACGCTCGTCATGGGGGCGTTACGAGCGTCACGCGTTCAATTCATTATATTAATGAAATGAACGTACCACTTTTAATTTCAAATGTTATAACTCAGTATCCTAGCACAACTCAGGCACAATATTTCCAACATACGTCATATGACCAAATTTTTGCAGAAAAATATGAACAGTAGATTAATAAAAATGA
The DNA here is from genome assembly GCA_948472305.1 of Vicia faba. Taxonomy (NCBI): domain Eukaryota; kingdom Viridiplantae; phylum Streptophyta; class Magnoliopsida; order Fabales; family Fabaceae; genus Vicia; species Vicia faba. Next base: position 1,127,922,609 of record OX451736.1, read on the forward strand.
AAAATATACTGAAATTGAAATAACATGTATGTAAAGAATAAACTTTGTAAAAAATGAAATAATGGCAGTAAGGCAATAGAATTTGATGAATAATTGAAATTTCATTAACGAGTAAAAATTGTTTGGAAATAATAACTTAAATAATAATAAAAATAAAATACTAAAACTAACTAGGTGCCTCCCCCACACTTAAACTAAACAGTGACCTCACTGTGTATACAAATGTGAGAGAAGAACAAATCAGCATAACAATGACAGTCTCTAGCCACGAGGAGTAGGGAACATATGTTGGTGCATGAAATCCAGTTGGTCTGTCACCAAATCCATAAAAGCGATGAAATCCACACGTAGAGATGTAAGCTCACCCCGCATTCCGGTAATTTCTTCATGCAAAGAGTGGAGGGTGATAGTAGGTGGAGGTGGTGGTGGTATCTCTGGAGCCTGGGTGGACTCAGTAGAAACTACATGCTGCTCCCATGGGTCGGGAAACTGGTGGTATCCCGGTGGTGTTGCAGGATCCTCAGCATCTCGAGAGGTATTAGGAACTTCATAGATGTCAACAGTGGAAGGAGACGAAGGCGGTGTAGGAGGATGGTGGAGATCAAAAAGCCAGTTTGCTCTATTATGGACACTAGTTATAGGGTTCGGGAGTACAAACTGGTGGACAATTTCATGGTTAATTAGCAGCTCGAATTCATCTGGCCCAAGATTTCCTATAAAACTAGTGTTGAAGCAAAATTAAATATTCATTGGCTTGATTCCATAGTGCGGAGTTGATCCTAACATAGGCCTTTGGAGTCCAATGGCATTAGAGATCATAGTGACTAAACCACCTAAGAGGATTAGGGCATTTGGTGTTTGTATAATACGTTCCATATTAGCAAGCATATAGGCAGCACCATTTACTGGACGACTCTGAGAAGCACAGTACATGATGAAAAGCTCATCACGTGACACTGATGTAACATTTTGCTCTTTTCCAAAAAGGGTGTGGGGAATGATCTTATGGAAATACCTAATAGCCGGGTTGTGGATGGATTCCGAGTAAAGGTCAGATGGCTCGGGATGGTTGTTTCTAGCAATGCTACCCCAGAAGAAATCAAGGTCGGTATCTGGCAATAGGTCTTCCTGGGTCATGGTAATAACATCAAGGCCATTAGGGAATCCTAATAGGTTGGCAAACTCCCTATGATTATAGCGGTAGTCCATGTCAAATAGTCTGAAGGTGATCAGCCCGCAGTTGAACCCTAACCCATGATTTGGTAGGTAGCTCAGTGTGCTCAAGAACTCAAGGGTCAACTTTCGGTAGGTACAATAACGTCTCCGAATAGGAGAAATGTCCCAGCCTATTTGGTGTAGCAGATACATGACACTCTCACGATTGCCTAAAGCAGTCATAGCATGGTCGTCAGCATAAATTGTAGGACACATCTCGCGCTCAGCTAGATCTTCAAAGCGCCTTCTCTGATGCCTACTTCTCAAGGTTATGTTCATGTAGTTTACTCGTGCCATGGAGCTAAATATTAAAACTAAAGAATTACCCCTGAAAATGTTTAATAAATGTATGAAAAACTAAGTTAGTATTTTCAGGTTAAAAATGCCGAAGTTAAATCATAAAGAAAAAGAAGTTTAAAATAAAAATAAAAATAAAAGAAAAAAGAAAATAAAAAGGAGTAAGGGATGCAACATGAAAGTTTTAAAGATTAAGAAAAATAGATGAAAAATGAAAACATTTCAAAACAACAAAATAATTAAAACAAAACATGGGTTGCCTCCCATGAAGCGCCTTGTTTTATGTCGATGGCTCGACAGATAGTACCTATTCAGTTAGGTATCGGGGTAGGTGGCTCACTTAACTGCAGATAAGCCAAATAGTTTAGATTTTCGACGTTAAAATAATGCTTTAAGCGTTGGCCATTGACTGTAAATGGTTCGATGGAATTTCCTTTAATTTCGATCGCACCACTTGGGAAAACTTTATTAATTTCGAATGGTCCTAACCATCTAGAACGTAATTTACCCGGGAAAAGTTTCAGTCTAGAGTTGAATAGGAGTACGATGTCTCCTTCCTTAAATTCTTTCCGCGAGATACGCTTATCGTGCCATTTTTTTGTTCTCTCCTTATAGATTCTAGCATTTTCATAAGCGTCTAAACGCAATTCTTCTAATTCATGGATGTCTAATATTCGTTTCTCGCCAGCAATCTTGTAATTCAAGTTAAGGGTTTTAATGGCCCGATAAGCTTTATGTTCTAATTCTACTGGCAAATGACAAGATTTTCCATAAACTAATTTAAACGGCGTTGTTCCGATAGGGTTTTAAAAGCTGTCCTATATGCCCAAAGAGCATCATTTAGCTTGGAGGACCAATCTTTTCAGGATGTGGCTACGGTTTTCTCAAGGATTTGTTTAATTTCCCTATTTGACACTTCCACTTGTCCACTCGTTTGAGGATGGTATGGTGTGGTTATGCGATGTTTAACACCATATTTTGAAAGTAGTTTTTCGAAAATTCTAGAGATAAAATGGGAACCGCCATCACTGATTACTAGTTTTGGTATACTGAATCGTGGGAAGATAACATGCTTGAATAGTTTAAGTACTACTTGTGTATCGTTTGTGGGTGCAGCGACGACTTCAATCCATTTTGATATGCAGTCAACAACTACCAATATATACTTATTTCCAAAAGATGCGGGGAACGGTCCCATGAAATCAATTCCTCATACATCGAAATTTTTTACTTCGAGAATCCCTTTTTGCGGCATTTCGTCACGTCTAGATATATTTCCTGTGCACTGACATCTATCGCAGTTCATAATCACTACGTGGATGTCTTTCCATAAAGTAGGCTAAAAGAAGCCAGCTTGAAGTATTTTTGCACAAGTTTTCGATGTACTAGCGTGTCCACCATAAGGGGCGGAATGGAAATGGGCAATGACGTCGTTTATTTCATCGTTAGGAACACATTGGCGGTAGATACCATCGGCGCCTCTTTTAAAGAGTAATGGTTCATCCCAAATGTAGTGTTTAAGATCATGGAAGAATTTCTTCCGCTGTTGGTACGTTAAATCGGGTGGTAAAACACCGGCGGCTAAGTAGTTAACGAAATCAGCATACCATGGTAATGTGGTGTTGGTATAAATGGCTTTTACTACCGCATTTGTTAAATGTTCATTGCGTTGATCTAAATTGTCGGTAGGAGCTATTTCTAGTTTAGCAATAAGGCGTTCATATGGGAAATCTTCGTTTATGGGAACATTCTCGGTTTGGATTCCATCTAATCTTGATAAATGATCTGCTACCACGTTTTCAGTCCCTCTTTTGTCTTTTATTTCCAATTCAAACTCTTGTAGGAGTAAGATCCATCTGAGTAGTCGTGGTTTGGCGTCTTTCTTACTTAGCAAGTATCGGATCGCAGCATGATCCGTGTAAATAATGATTTTGGCGCCCACTAAGTAGGAACGAAATTTGTCCAATGCGAATACAACATCTAAGAGTTCTTTCTCCATGGTGGCATAATTCATTTGTGCGGGATCGAGTGTTCTACTTGCCTAGTAGATAGAGTGAAGCTTTTTATCCTTGCGTTGTCCTAGGACTGCGCCTACAGCATAATCGCTCGCATCGCACATTATTTCAAATGGTAGGTTCCAATCAAGAGGTTGCATAATAGGTGTTGAAATTAAGGCTTCTTTAAGCATCTCAAATGCGTTTAAGCATTTATCGTCGAAAATAAACTCGACTTCTTTCATTAATAATTCAGTTAGCGGCTTAGTGATTTTAGAGAAATCTTTTATAAAACGTCGGTAGAAACCAGCGTGTCCTAGAAAACTTCTTATTTCTCTAACTGTTTTGGGTGGTTGAAGGTTTTTGATAACCTCGACTTTTGCTTTATCGACTTCAATCCCTCTGTTTGATACAATGTGACCTAACACAATTCCTTGTCTCACCATGAAGTGACATTTTTCCCAATTGAGCACTACGTTGACATTGACACAACGTTTCAGTACTAGTTCAAGATTTGATAAACATCCGTCAAAACTTTCTCCACAGACAGAAAAATCGTCTATGAATACTTCCATAATTCCGTCCAAAAAGTCTGCGAAAATCGCCATCATGCATCGTTGGAAAGTTGCAGGTGCGTTACATAGTTCAAATGGCATTCTTCGGTATGCAAAGGTACCATAGGGGCATGTGAACGTGGTTTTATCTTGATCATCTGGATGAATGGGAATTTGGAAGAATCCTGAGTATCCGTCAAGATAGCAAAAATGGGAATGTTTGGCTAAGCGCTCGAGCATTTGATCAATGAATGGTAATGGGAAATGGTCCTTGCGCATAGCTTTGTTTAGTTTTCTGTAATCAATACACATTCTCCATCCTGTTTGGGTATGTTGTGCCACTGATTCGCCTTTTGTGTTTGTTATAACCGTAACACCTCCTTTCTTAGGTACTACATGAACTGGACGGACCCAGTTGCTATCTGATATTGGGTATATGATGCCTGCCTCTAGTAGTTTCTGTACTTCTTTCTTAAAGACTTCACTTAGGATAGGATTTATTCGTCTTTGATGTTCTCTAGAAGTCTTGCAGTCCTCCTCCAGTATAATGCGGTGCATACAGAGAGAAGGGCTTATTCCTTTTAGATCTGATATATTATAGCCTAACGCGGTTGGATACTTCCTTAACATATTAAGAAGTTTTTCGGTTTCGATATTCCCTAAATTGGCATTGACTATAACTGATCGTTCGAGCTCTTTGTCTAAAAATTCATACCTAAGATCTTCAGGTAACGTTTTAAGTTCTATACCAGTTTTCTTAACAGTTGGGGTAGGATCGAGTGTTAAGGCGAAACATTCGCTTAGGTTGGCATCTTGATATTCTTGTTTCCAGTCATCATCCTTGAAGATAGTTGGTGTCGGAATTTTCAACATCCCAGAATAGGTGTCTTCTTGGCTTTCTAGTTCTTTGACACATTCATCAATAATATCTAGGAAACAACATGAGTCATCTATAGCAAGGGCTTTGAAGAATTGGGAAAGAATGAATTCTACTTTTTCTTCTCCTACCTCGAAGGTAAGCTTTCCTTTCTTAACGTTAATAATGGCTCCTGCAGTGGCTAAAAATGGTCTTCCTAGTATGATGGGAATGTTTGAATCTTCCTTGATGTCCATTATTATAAAGTCATTTGGTATGTAAAATTGTCCTATTCGGACATGAATGTTTTCTAGCATACCAACAGGGAATTTGACTGATCTGTCGGCTAGTTGTAGGGACATCTTGGTAGGTCTCAGGTCACCTAGTTTGAGCTTCTTGCAAATAGATAAGGGCATTAGACTAACACTTGCTCCTAAATCGCATAGAGCTTTGTCTATGACAGATTTTCCAATTACACATGGTATGGAGAAACTACCAGGATCTTTTAGCTTTGGAGGCATGTTATTTTGAATTATGGCGCTACATTCGGCGGTTAGCATAACGGTTTCGTTTTCAACAATTTTTTTCTTATTAGACAATATTTCTTTTAGAATTTAGCATACGACGACATTTGGGTTATAGCTTCTGTAAACGGGATAGTAACGTTTAATTGTTTCAGAAGTTCTACAAATTTCTTGAACTGCCCCTCGTTTTTGGATTTTGCAAGTCTTTGAGGGTATGGAATTGGTGTTTTATATGGCGGTGGAGGTACGTAAGGTTTTTCTGAAGCCTCTCTGTTCTCATTCACGTCTTCCTCTACATTCTCAGATTGTTCTTTCGATTTCTCTACTTCCTTTTCAGGTTTCTGATACATGGTCGGGTTTTAGAGTCTAGGATCTACCGGTCCATCAAGTGCTATCCCACTTTGTAATGTGATAGCATTAGCATGTCCTTTAGGATTGGGTTGTGGCTGTCCAGGAAACGTACCAACAGGTGCGGCAGAACTAGCTTGGTGTTGTGCTACTTGGGAGATTTAGGTTTCTAACATTTTATTGTGAGTTGCTAGGGCATCTACCTTATTTGCTAATAGCTTCAATTGTTCACCGGTGTGAACGTTTTGATTGAGGAATTCTTTATTTTGTTGAGCTTGATTAGCGATAAAATTTTCCATTAGGATTTCAAGGTTAGATTTCTTAGGAATGTTAGGAACATTAACAGCGGGTTTTTGATAGCCTGGAGGTACAGCAGGTGCTTGACCAGGTGCACATAAAGCGTTATTGTTCTTGTACGAGAAGTTAGGATGGTTCTTCCAACCAGGATTATAGGTATTAGCATAAGGATTACCTTGAGCGTAATTCACCTGATCAACTGATATTCCTGCTAAGATTTGACATTCGGTTCCAACATGACCAGGAACTCCACAAACTTTGCAGTTTGGGGTAACTGCAGCCACGGTGGCTGCAGGAGGTAAGGCCAAGCTTTTTATCTTTTGGGTAAGAGCATCTACCTTAGCATTAACTTTATCTAGGCTACTAATCTCGTACATCCCACCTTTGGTTTGAGTTTTCTCCACAGATGTTCTTTCTCCGCCCCACTGATAGTGGTTTTGAGCCATATTTTCAATGAGTTGGTTAGCTTCGCGTAAGGCTTGTCCATCAGTGTACCACCTGCGGCGGCATCTATAGAGAGTCTTGTGTTGTACAAGAGTCCATTATAAAACGTGTGGATGATCAGCCATTTTTCTAATTCGTGATGTGGGCACATTCGCATCATATCTTTGTAGCGTCCCCATGCATCGAATAGCGATTTAGTATCCTTCTACCTAAATCCGTTGATTTGAGCTCTTAATGCAGCAGTCTTGCTTGGGGGAAAGTATCGTGCTAAAAATACAGTCTTAAGTCCTTCCCACGTAGTGACGGAATTTGATGACAAGGATTGCAACCAAGCCCAAGCTCTATCTCTTAGCGAGAAAGGGAAAAGACGTAATCTTATTGCATCTTTACTAACACCATTTTCTATAACTGTGTCGGAAAATTCAATGAATTTTGTAAGATGTTCATTTGTATCCTCGGTAGGATCTACAGAGAATTGGCGTTGTTGGATAGCTGATATCAGTGACGGTTTCAACTCAAAATTGTTTCGATTTATTGCTAGAGCAACAATGCTGTTGTGGGGTTCTTGTTGTGATGGAGCTACGTACTCCCTCAGTGGACGGGTCCTTTGTTCTTCGGCCATGTCTACTTCTGGATTAGTTTCGGTTTCAGAGGAAGAATTAGAATATGTTTCAGAATCAATCTTGATTTCGGGTTTGGATAGAGGAATAGCATGATTTAAACAGTAATCCCTGACTGTTCGTCTTATGGAAAGGATGCGTTCAGGTTCATCTGTCGATTTTTCAAGTGGTTCGCCTTGTGAGCGAGTCCTTGGCATACAAATCAAAAAAAGGGTTTATGTTGCCTAGTCTAAACGCGCAACAGAAGAATCGTACTTAATTGACTAATCAGTCCCCGGCAACGGCGCCAAAAACTTGATCAAGACTTTATGAGTCTATTGGGATACTAACTGCAAGTATACAATTTAGTCGTTCTAGTTTTAAATGATTATCGAACACAGAGACTGAGGATCAATCGCATACGATCTAATGCTACAATTGTTTAACTAAGCGATGAATATTTGGATTTAGGGGGGGAGAGTTTAATTAAAAACAATAGTAATAGCTATACCGGTATGTGATAGTCGGACTTCAGGAATTCGGTGAATCGCTTGGCATATAAAGTATTTCAGTAAAAATGAATTGTTTAAAAACCTGAGACATACACTCTCGTGTTCATGAAATAAGTCATGCTACTAAACCTAGTGGATGCACTTTAAATTTAATAACACTTTTTGAAAACAATTTGAGTTTAATTAATTTGTTAAAACATTCTCATGTATTTAAAAATCAATGTTTCGTTACTACTATCTGGGTCGAACCCCAGCTCTCGCATGCAGGTTCTTGCCTTAATTAATTTCCCACTCTCGTGGAAAAATCGTGTTAATTATCCTCTTACTCTCGTGACAAGGGTAGTTAAATTAAACATGGAAATTGGAAACCAGAAATTATTTATAAATGTTTTTAGCCAAGTTATCACCAGATTCTTTCGGTACTTAGGAGTCACATACCGGTACAAATTAATTTAGCCGGACATAATATATTTAGTAACTATACAACTTAAAATATAATTCATAAAAATAAATGACATAGCACAAAAATAAATAAAAATCAATTGCATAAAAAACCTGTAAATAATGTTGCTGTGGTAATCTTGGTGCGTACAAATTCCTTGCAATTAATAGAAAACTATAACCGTGTTAATTCTTAGATGAAGAACTAACACTCTAGAAACTAATTCTGGAAACTAAAATTACAGTAGGTATAAAAAGGTTCAAAATCAAGCAAAATAGAACAATGCATAAATATAGAAATTTGGCTCTGTAGAAAATTCTTTGACCCTCATCCATTGAACTGCCTCATATTTATAGAAGAAGATTTTGCAGTTGAGAAAATCTTGGAACCACTTGAGTGGAGGAAGACTCGGTTTGATAGTTACTGAAGTTGAGGAAATACAGGAGAAGAAAATTGTCCACGAAGTTGCCCACGTCTCTGTAATGCATAACATTGTTTTTAAGCGTGTGACGGTCGTCATGAGGGGGTGACGGTCGTAATGCACTTAAATAGCGTGTTACGCTCGTCAATGATGCGTGACGAGCATCCTTCAAGTTGTGAGAGCGTTACGCTCGTCATGGGGTGTGACGGTCGTCACAGCTACAAAATCTGCAGACTTTGCAGATTTGGTTCTTTCTCTTCTGATTCTTGGTTAGCTTCCTTCATGTGATGCTTTTTCACTGATTTGAGTTGACACATGTTGAACCTGTGAAAAGACACAAAAACTCTGAACAATCGTGGGTTAAACGACTTAATGTATTATAAAAATCGATAAAAAATGTAGTAATTATATGATACAATTTCTCGTTATCAATAGACTAATTTGAGGTATGTGCTTTATTAACGATACACCTTTGATTGCTGTTATTGACACCGGTGTAACACATTCTTTTATTTCTTTGGATTGTGTTAAGATGTCAAATCTTGAGTTATCTGATATGAATGGAAGTATGGTTATTGACACTCCTGCTATGGGTTCAGTGACTACTTCTTATGTGTGTTTGAATTGTTCATTGAGTATATTCGGTAAAGACTTTAGGGTTAATTTAGTGTGTCTTCCATTAGATCAGCTTGATGTTATTCTTGGGATGAACTAGTTGGAATTCAATGATGTTTATATCAACTGTTTTGACAAGACAATTATATTTCTTGATTCTAGTTTTGAGAGAGATTTGTTTATGTTTACCAAGCAAGTGAATGAGTTTGTGCAGGATGGTGTTGTGTTATTGGCTTCGATGGTAACATTGGAATATGGCGGAAAGCGGATGGTTGGTGAATTGTCAATGGTTTATGATTTTCCTGAGATATTTCTTGATGATGTAAGTGATTTACCGCAAGAGCGTGAGGTGGAATTTGTGATTGATTTGATTCCTAGTACTAGTCCGATATCGATGGCCCCGTATCAAATGTCAGTATCTAAGTTGAAAGAGTTGAAGAGACAACTTGAGGATTTTCCTGAGAAGAGGTTTATTCGTCCTAGTGTGTCACTGTGGGGTGCACCTGTTTTGTTGGTTAAAAAGAAAGAAGGTACTATAATATTATGTGTGGATTATAGACAACTGAACAAGGTGACTGTTAAGAATAAGTATCTACTTCCGAGGATTGATGATTTGATGGATCAGTTGGTGGGTGCTTGTATGTTTAGTAAGATAAATTTGAGGTTTAGGTATCATCAGATTCATGTGAAGGTTGAAGATATTCAGAAGACTACTTTTAGAACAAGGTATGGTCATTATGAGTATTTCGTGATGCCTTTCGGTGTGACAAATGCACCTGGTGTATTCATGAAATATATGAACATTATTTTTCATCAGTATTTGGATAATTTTATGGTTGTTTTAATTGATGATGTTTTAATCTATTTGAACAGTGAAGAAGATTATGTTGAGCATCTGAAGATTGTGTTATTTGTGTTGAAAGAGAAGCAGTTGTATGCTAAGTTATCTAAGTGTGAATTCTGGTTGAAGGAAGTGAGTTTCCTTCGTCATGTGATATCAAGTGGTGGTATTGATGTTGATCCATCGAAGATTGAGGTTGTATCTCAATGGGAAGCTCTGAAGTATGTTACTAAGATTAGAAGCTTTCTTGGTTTAGCAAGTTATTATCGAAAGTTTATTGATGGTTTTTCTGATTTAGCTTTTCCGTTGACGCAGTTGACTAGGAAGGGTCAAACTTTTATTTGGATTGCTCAATGTGAAGCTGGTTTTCAAGAGCTTAAGAGGAGGTTGGAAACCACTCATATTTTGATTTTTGTCTAATCTGGCATAACCATTTGTTGTGTATTGTGATGCTTCATTGATGGGTTTATGAGGCGTGTTGATGCATAATTGACAAGTTGTAGCCTATACTTCGAGTAAACTTAAAGTGTATGAAAGGAGTTATCTAACTCATGATTTAGAGATAAATGTTGTTGTGTTTGTATTGAAACTTTGGAGGTATTATTTGTTTGGATCAAGATTTGATGTGTTTAGTTATCACAAGAGTTTTAAGTATTTGTTTGATCAGAAAGAGTGCAATATGAGGCAAAGAAGATGGTTGAAATTCTTGAAGGATTATGATTTTAATTTGAACTACCATCCTGGTAAAGCGAATGTTATAGTTGATGCTTTAAGTAGGAAGTCTTTGCATATGTTGATGTTAATGGTGCGAGAGGTAGAGTTACTTGAGCAATTTTGAGATATGAGTTTAATTTGTGAAGAGACTTCTTCTGGAGTTAAGCTTGGTATGTTGAAGCTTACTAGTGGCATTCTTGATGAGATTCGAGAAGGTCAGAAATCTGATTTGCTTTTGGTTGATAAATTGACGTTGATCAACCAAGGTCGAGGTGGCGATCTGGATTGATGAGAATGATATTATGAGATGTCGTGATAGAGTTTGTGTTCCAGATTTAGTTGAGTTGAAGAGGCGTATTCTTGAGGAAGGGCATCGTAGTGTATTGAGTATTCATCCCGGAGCTATTAAGATGTACCAAGATTTGAGGAAATTGTTTTAGTGGATAGTGTCATACGGTGGGAGAAGTGACTTTTAGGTTTTGCATTTTATTGCAAATGTTGCGGATAGCAAGAGTTGCCACCAACTTTTCTTTTATCCAATAAAGGAAAGGGTGAAAAGAATAAGAAAGACCTTTGAGAGTTTTTCTTGATTTTGAGGGGTAGGTTATGAAAAAGAAATATGTTAGCACCCTTTTTATCCGTAGTTATCTATGGGCTCTTAATTTCTAGATCACTTTTGAAAAATGCTTTATGTTTGTGTATGTTTGAAAATATTTTAAAAATGCCTAAGTGAAACAATTTTGTAATGATTCTCGTATTGTTGAGAATGTATACAAAATGTTTGTTTTGAAAATATTTATTTGAAATAAACTGTTGTTTTGAAATATGTTTTGAAATATGTTTTGAAAATGGCAATGCAAGCCAGTTTGCTTTATAGTAACCCTTGTATCAGTCCTCAAGAGTGTTTATAAAGCGTTTTGAAAGTAATTATTTTGAAAGTATGAGGTGTGAAAATTGTTTTAGTTTGTGAGAAAGCGATTACGAACGATATACCTACTCAAAAAGTATTTGTTAATTTCCTCCTCCTTTAGATAGTGCTACCCTACTATTAGTTAGTAGGAAGCCCTATCGTTGGATGTGAGGGATAGGCGTGGGTCATTGTACATTCATAGAAGGCAACTTGTAAAATTCTTTAGTGATTGTCGTAAGGGACTAAGATCATTTACCGAAGGCGTCATCGAGGGACTGCGATCTTTTAACCGGGGGTCTTTGTTAAAGCGTTCTACATTCGAGGGACATGACTGTTTTATCCGAGGCAACAAGTGAGGTTCACCTAGAGGTGCGCGCGTGCGAAGTGTTTTTATTTCAAGTATTTGTCTTGAGATTCAGGTTTTCTAATGGTTGTTCTTTATCTTTCCATACAAACCCTAATTACTAATAGTAATAAGGAAAGCAGTAAATTGCAGAAATTAAATGTTCTACGCTATTATAAGGCCTCGGGAATGGGGTTACAAGTTTATGAATAGGGGGAGAAATAAACCCTAATTATCTATTACAAACTTTTGACAGTTACTGTTGTACCCCAAATTTTGCCCTCTCTTTTCTTAAGACATTTTTCACAAAGATCTGCAAAATCTTAAGCTTGCACAAGTATTTACTAGGTCAAGCCATCTCCTCAACACTGATACCTCAAACTTAGGGTTTGAGCTTGCACAAGGACAATTGGAATTCTAATACTTCAAATGACTTTATTGGATCATTATGGATATTCAAGAATGTTCATGTTAAGTTTCAAATCTTGTATCACAATTCTGCTCAGTCAATTTACCAGATGACCAAAAATCAATTGTACTGATGAAAAGTCAACTGATACACCAAAAGTCAAACTTTGACTTTTTGGTCAACATTAAATCTTAGAGATCAAAATTCATCAAGACATTCAAGAATATCAAGCCTAATCACCAAAAAGTCAAGAAAGTCAAAAGTCAATTTGAAAAGTAAAACTTTTCAAGACTTAGGAATTTTTTTCTAAGTGTTTTGGACATGTTTATTTCATAACTTCATACCAATTTTTCACCATTATGCAAAATTATTAAAAGGAAACTTTCAACATGAAAGTTGTAGATTTTGATGAATTCTACAACTTTGTATTAGAGGGTTTATGTCCAAAAAATGCTTAGATTTGAAGATATAAGCCCATGAAGACATGACATTTTTATCTAGCACTTAGAGAAATTTTCAACAGATTATGATCAAGATTTTATCCCAACTTCTTGGCATTTTTTCACATAGTTCAAAGATGATTTTGTCAAAATGGCCAACATGAAAGTTATAGAGGATGTTTCAAGCTTTCCAAAACATCCAAGAGCATGAGTTTATCATACTTGAGCTAGGAGATTCAAATGCATGAAGTTGGGTATCCATTCTTGAATTGCAAGTCTTTATGTTGAAGAACACATAACAAAATCCTTGTGCTATACTGCATAATCTTGTGTTGCAGGCCTTCTAACTTGCCAAATATCACCATAATTTAATGCTTACACCTACTTTTGAGCTATTACCCAAGTGTTTTAATTATTGTCCTAAAGATCTTACCATTTATGGCATAAAGGCACCATTGCTATTCTTGAAAAGCAAGCTTGTTAGCACAAAACTTGTCTTGAGCCCATACCTTGTTTGCCTCTGATTTTACTCCACCATAAATCATGGAAAGTAGCCCCTCTATACCAGTAACTTTGGTACTTCATCTTGGAACCATGGAATACTTGACATAGTTTGATATTTTCATCCCAACCAAACCATAATATGCTGTCTTAAAAACCTATTCAGCACCTGTTCACAATCCTTTTGCCAATAAATAGAGGGAGCATTTGCAAGAAAAGAGGTCAGAAAAATAGAGAGCTTCTTGTGTATTGAAAATCCTCAAACCCCCTTTTTACTCTAAAAACCAGAACTGTCCATAAAAATCTCCATCTTTGAGCTTTGAAGTCCAAACCCTTTTGAATCTCTCATACTTTGCAAGTTTTGTCCAAACCGTCCAAACACTTCACATACATCATATAGAAGTTTTCCAAACTCAAGAACGAATTTTGTAACATCACTACTTTCCAAACTCAAAAACAACCACTTGCAACATGACTTCTCCAACTGAAGCTCAAAGCACAAATTTCAGTTTCAAGGTAAGTTTTCTTGACTTGAACTCTTCATAAAAAGCATCATTAATGTTTCATTTTTGAAGAAAAAATGTAGATATCAATGCCTTGAAGCTAACCATATGCTTTCTTTTCATTTTCACTGACCATGTGTTGAGAACTAGCCCATATATGCAACAGAACTATGTTAGCAACTAAAAACAACAGTATGAGTCGATACAAAACACTATAAGTCAACACATATATTGGAAAAAATAGGTTATGAGTCGACACAAAACGCGTATGTGTCGACACAAATCAGTATGAGTCGATACAAAACCCTTATGTGTCGACTCATACTGAGTTGTTTTGACTTCCAAGAGCTAGAAATGAGTATGAGTCGATACAAAGCTTGCATGTGTCGACACAAAGCAGTATGAGTCGATACAAAACCCTATGTGTCGACTCATACTGAGTTGATTTTGATTTCCAGGAGCAAGAAAGCAGTATGAGCCAATACAAAGCAGTATGAGCCAACACATGCGTCAATACATAAAATCTTTGTATCAATGCATAAGCTCATGTGTGAATACATAAAAAATTTCTTAAACCATTTTTTTCTTTTTTTACATTATCTTTATATTCCTTTATATTTTTATTGTCATTAAATATTCAATCTGGTTGTAATAGTATAATTAGAACTTTATGGCTTTCATCCCCCATTCATAAACTTGTATCCCCATCCCGAAAAAAGATGTAATAGCGTAGAATTTATATTTCTACAATTTACCGCTTTCAATATAATTGCTAGTAACTAGGGTGTGTATGGAAAGACTCAAAATAAACAAATAGACTACCCTAATTCAATAAAAAAATACATGAAATCAATACACTCGCACACGCGCACCTCTAGGATAATCCACACTTGTTACCTTGAGAAAAATAGTCATGTCCCTCGAACGTGGGATACTTTAGTAATGATCCTCGAATACAAGATCGTAGTCCCTCGATGAACCTTCAATGTTGCCTTCGGTAAAAATGATCTTAGACCCTTACGACAAATTGCTAAGGTATCCTACAATGTTGCCTTCAATGACTAAACGATGACCCACACCCGTCCCTTCACATCCAATGATAGGGCTTCTTATCAAACAATGGCAAGGTAGCAATATCTAAAGGAGGAGGAAAAGAACTTAGACTTTTTGAGTAGGTAGAATGTTTATAGTTGCTTACTCACAATCATCTTCTAAAAATCTTGCAAAATACACCAACACTTTCAAATGAAATATTTTCAAAAGTCAACACTTTGTATGCATTCTTATAGAGACGAGAATTATTACAAAGTTCGCCTAAACGAAGACACTTTTCAAAAATACTTTCAAAAACAATCACAAACACATTTCAAACAAAGCATTTCAAAGTGAGCTAGCAACTAAGAGTCCGTAGATAACTACGGATAAAAATGGTGCTAACACCTTCCCTTTTCATAACCTATCCCCCCGAACTCAAGAAAATTATCAAAAGGTCTTTCCTGTTCTTTTCACCCTTTCCTTTATTGGATAAAAGAAAAGTCGGTGGCGACTCTTTCTATCCGCAACAATTGCGATAAAACGCAAAACACCCAAGTCAGTTCTCCCATCGTATTACAGAACTGGCGACTCTGACGGGGAGAATTAAACTTAAAAATGGGGTTACCTAGACACATCACTTTTAAATGCTTTCATTGTTTGACTTGCTTGCTATACATTTTGGGTCCTTGTTTGGGTTTTATATTGATCCTCTACCCGGATCTGGGAACATCATTAGGTAAGTAGCAATGGATTGTGGAAACTGTACGGTGTAGACCAATATGGTTGTAGAAATGGGTACGTCAGTGTGATACATTTATTGGTACTAGTATCTCTTGTGTTGAAACGAGGAGAATACGGGGCCGCTGAGCGGTGTCATGAAGCACTAACTGACCGTAGAACTTTTAATTGAACAACTTGGACATTAGGAAGTAATGAGATAGTCGACTTTGGTGTAAAGCTGAAGATTGGTTGATACTCGATACTACGCTCATTGAGATCAGACTTTTGAGATATTCCAGCCGCAAGAAAAGATTGATTGTGCTAAAACATTGCCCAATGAAGAAAGATCAATGATATTTTGATTCCCTAGAAACCGGTTACTTTCTAGGACAGGATGAACCAACTAAACTTTAAGATGGTACTTACCTATAAACTCCATGCAAGCCTAAACCTAAGGATTTGTTTGCTTTGCTTGTATATGTTTACTTGTGCATAAACATCATGACATCATACCATAGCATTTTCAATAACCATTTCAAGGGTCTCAAGGGTTTGTGGTGCAGGGTTATATTGAACCAGACGTCTATCAAGGGCCAAGAGGATTTATTTTCCTCTAGCCAAATGTTGTCAAAAAGCCAAAGAGTCAGGGGCTATGACCCACTTGACATGGTGAGCTTGATTCTCGAAGAAGGACATTCAATGTTACGAAGTTCTTCAATCAAAGCTGTAATCAAAGTTCAACTTATGACATTTTCTTGTGTTTACCCCGCGATATCCTTGAAAATATTTGCATTCACATTACATGCATCATAACATAAGTAGGTTTCTAACACAGGTTTCCTCATCTTTCTACTCTTTGTTTCAGTATAAGATGGATCTCAAGCAAACTGTGAAGGACTTGCAGACACAAAACTCTTAGTTTCAAGAAACTTTGCTTAACTTAGCAAAGGGGCAACAAGAACTGATGGAATTTTTGGTTACGGAGAAAAAGACCAAGAAGAAGGTCGTGATTAATATGGGCAAAACGTTTAAGGGTCGTGTCTGTAAAGTACAAGTGGTTGAAGAGTCATTCGAGGAAGACGAGAACCATGACGAAGATGCAAGGAGTACCCGTGCTGGGGGTGGCAACTATCAAATCTCTGAAGACGAATATTATTTTGATGAGCAATATCCACCAGCCGACGATAAATATAAACAACTAGAAGACAAATTGAAAGATGTGGAAATACAAGTTGTGCCTGGCTTGGGCTTTGGTGACTTGGGTTTGGTTCCTGGGGTATTCATTCCTCACAAATTCAAGATCCCCGTGTTTTCCAAGTATTATGGTGTCTCATGTCCTAAGCTTAACCTAAGATCTTACGTCTGCAAAATTCAGCCGCATACCGCTGATAAGAAATTGTGGGTGCACTTTTTTCAAGAAAGTCTAGTTGGGACATAGTTGGAGTGGTTTTACCAATTCGAAGGGACTAACATCTATACTTGGGAGGACTTGTCCACTGCCTTATACTATCAATATCAGTACAATGCCGATCTGGCACCAACTATGGTGCAGTTACAAGGAATGACCATGGGTTCCAATGAAGGCTTCAAAGAATACGCTAAAAATGGAAGGACCTAGCCGGAAGTGTTCAACCCCCTTTGTCTGACAGGGAGTTGGTTAATATATTTATGGGAACTTTCAAAGGAACTTTCTTCAATCACCTAATAGGAAGCTCTTCGGCCGGGTTCACCGACCTGATTCTAACCGGAGAACCAGTTGAAAATGGAATTAGAAGCAGAAACATCCAAGTGGCTGCATTTTCCGATATTAAAAAAAAAGCCATACAATGGGAAGAAAGAGTCCAATGTTATGTACGGCCAGAAGGGTCATAACAAGAGTAACCACGACTGATCTGTAGGGGCAGTCCTGATCTCTAATCCTGCATCGGTGTGACAATAACAACGGGGAAATCAGCGAAGGCAATACGAGCCCAAGAGACAATTTACCAAAATCAACATACCATTGTCTCAGGCATTGCAACACATGTTGAGGATGAATTTGATTACGTTGATAGAACCTCTTCCAAACCCTGAAACTTCTTCTCCTAACTATTATCCCGATGCAAGATGTGCCTATCATTCTGGCAGTCCTGGGCATGATACTAACGATTGCTGGGTGCTAAAATACAAGATTTAAAATATGATTGATGCCAAGGAGATTGAATTCGGCCCTCCTGAGACTCCCAACGTAATCACTGCTCCCATGTCAAAGCATTGCATATGTTTGTCTTGAATTAATCCATTCGTTTACACGATATTTAAATTGTACTTTATATTCTCTTTTTGTGATATTCAACTCTTGTTAAAAGTTGTAAGCCTTTAGAGGGAGGATGACGAAAACAATACCATAATCTCATACAGTACACTTTTGGATAGACCTTGTTGACGATATACAAGCGTTGTTTCAAACCCTAAACAGTGGAGTTATAAGGAAGATAATCCCTAGTCAACCCCTTTGAACAAAAAAGTAGGAGTTTTCTTTTTCACACAAATTGAAACCTTTAATCATAACCTGGGGTAGGGTAGTTTCTCAGTTAATTCAAATGCGCATTCAGTCGCAAGCTGTCAATTCACAAATATCCTTCTGAATCAAAAAAATGTGTTGGTTCCCCATGAAATCTGCAACATTTACCTCTCAAAAAGAAAATCCCACTGAATCAAAACCTATGAAGGAGACCTAAAAAATCGGGGCATCCCGCTGAATGTAGTCTCAAAACAAAAACAGTCAGGCAAAAAAATTAGGGACAATAAAAAAAAGGTCTTTACAAATCCTCAACAACAGAAAAATGTTGCGAAAATGACTTCCTTCTCAAATAAACTTCCAGTATCCTAACCATAACCAAAATATCTTTCCAGATAATTGGAATCCAAACGCGCAATTAACTGGGTATAGGACTGGAGAACATCATGAAGAACAGGTTGGGTACAAATAAAATTTGAACCTTATCCTTTGTTTCTTAAATCGTGAACCAGGCCGCGCTAGAACCCTTTAAAAGTCCTAATTGAAGCATGGGTTAGTTCGAAAGCATACTGTTACAAAAGGTATCCTGACTCCTGTAAGGCTTACGGTAAATCCTGAGTTTGAATTCATATTCTTAGAAAATTCTTTTATTTGCTAAAAATGCATTTTCAAAAACTTCAAGACAAACATAAACTTTACATTGTTTGAATATCGCTGTTTGCATATAACTAATTGATTCGAAAATAGAGAAATTTGCACGATGAATATCCAATGAACGAAAATCCTCTCAATAAATAGAATCACTTCAAATCCAATGACAAACCCTTCATAGTCAAGTGGCATGACATGTTATTGTTTGACTCATCTGTGGCAGTCAAGTCAAGATTCCATGAAATCTCTCATAAAATCCTGAATAGCCAGGGTCAGGTCTCCATCTGAATCACTTGAGGCATTGAACATGAATTCCAACAAAGGGTAACGTACGACCAAGCAAACATTTTCTGTTTTTTCTACAACACTTGCTATCATAGACAGTGACAACTCTCCACGCGGACATAGTCAGAAAATACTACGCATAAAAGAGACCTCCTAGGTTGACATGCCTAGGCAAAAATAAGTGCATCCCGGTGAACCAAAAGGTTCAGGAAAAATTAGGGATATATATGTAAAAGATTGTACACCCGGCAAGTCGAAAACCTGAAAAGGCGGCTTAGGAAAAAAAGGGTATCACGTTGGACTAAAAACCCGAAAGGGCGGTCCAAGAAAAAGTTAGGGATTAAAGTGTATGACTATGTCCCGTTAACTAATCATTTTGTCTATCATTAAAAGATTTGTCGCTCTAATCAACATTTACTAAGGGCTCTGGGAGAAGATAGAGTTCAAGCTATCCACAAATCCCCACAAGGCCAAATTCATGGATATCCCCACATAATCACTTCAATAAGATTATCCCACAAATTTGGATTCATGCAATACCTAGCCAGAGTTCCAATCTCTCAAAAACCCTCTCCCCAGCTGAGTTGGCTTAAGAAATAAGTCTTGTGGACTTCATCCTAAAGAATTCACTTCCCCAGTAGGTCGTCAAAATATTCTCTTCAAAAGGGTTTATTTCCCCAACAAACTACAAATTCCCCATTACGAGTCTTTCTCTCAGACCATTACAAATAAACGGACAAAACCCCTTGTCACCAACAGAGTTGATACTATCCTAAGTAAGTTCATGCGAAGCCTGGAAACCGACCAGTTAACAGTTAACTTCAGTAATTTGTTGCAAAGCCTGGAATCCGACCAGATAACAATTAACTTTATCCACTTCAGAAATTTGTTGTAAAGCCTGGAATCCGACCAGATAACAGTTAATTTCATGTAAGTTACTAAAGCCTGGACCCGAACGGATAATAGATAACTTCTTCAGTTACTACAAAGCCTAGACCCGACTGAAAAACAGTTTGAGTTACTGAAACCTGGACCCGACCAGATAAAAATAAATCTCAATTTTAAGTTACTAAATCCTGGACCCGACCAGATAATAGTTTAACTTTTTCAATTGCTGAAACCTGGACCCGGCCAGATAACAATAAATCTCAATTTTAAGTTACTAAAGCCTGGACCCGACCAGATAATAGTTTAAATTCTTCAATTGCTGAAACCTGGATCCGACCAGATAACCGTTTGAGTTGCTGAAACTTGGACCCGACCAGATAACAGATTGAGTTGCCGAAACCCAGACCCGACCAGATAATAATAAATATCAATTCAAAGTTACTAAAGCCTGGACTCGACCAGATAATAGTTTAACTTCTTTAATTGCTGAAACCTGGACCCGACTAGATAACAGTTCAAGTTGCTGAAACTTGGACCCGACCAAATGCCAGTTAACCTTAAGATCAAATTGCTGAAACATGGACCCGACCAGATAACAGTTCGAGTTGCTGAGACCTGGACCCGACCAGATACCAGTTAACCTCAAGATCAAATTGCTGAAACCTGGACCTGGCCAGATAACAATTTGAGTTGTTGAAACCTAGACCCGACCAGATACCAGTTAACCTCAAGATCAAATTGTTGAAACCTGGACCCGACCAGATAACATTTCGAGTTACTAAAACCTAGACTCGACCAGATAACCGTTCAAGTTACTATGAAACCTGGACCCAACCAGATAATAGTTTAATTCTTCAAGTCACTAACAAAACTCCTCTTCCCCAATAGAGTTTGCCACTATCCCCAGTGAGTTGTTGCCAAGCCTGGAATCTGACCAGATAACAGTTAACTTCTTTATCCCCAGTAAGTTGTTGTGAAGCCTGGAATCCGACCAGATAATAGCTAAACTTGCTTCCTCTACAATCAAGGAATAGCTTTCCGATAGAGCAATGGACAACTAAAACTCCTGAACTCTATTCCCCAAGCAGAAATCAACACTACCCACAGAGTTTCCTCAAGAAAAGTCCATGTTCCCCAACAGATTTCTCCTCAAACAGAAATACAGGAATTCCCAGCAGAAACATTCCAAACAAAGTTTGAAGATACACATACTCTTCATCCTCAATAACGATTCGAGATTTAATTTCCCAAAACTCCCCAGCATTTGGCCAGGATTTATTTTCCCAGGCAAAGATGCACTTCAATAACATTTCAAGTTCATACATCATAGCATATGCATACAAAGCACATATAGCACAACCTAATTTTTTAAAACACCATTACACAATACATTTCATACATCATGAAATTGCATACAGTTAACTCTTTGACTTTCAGGAAAGATCAATCAACACATAATTAGCATCAACAATTTTCAACAGGTCCAAGATTAGTTCCAGAAACAAGATAGAGCAACTACCTACGCGACCAGATGCAGCTTCACACGGGCTCATGCTGAAGCAATCTTACACATATTCCTTCTCATAAATTTCCAAATGCAGCTTCACACGGGCTCAACATGAAGCAATCTTACACGGGTTCCTTCTAATTTCCAGATGAAGTTTCACACGGACTCATCCCAAAGCAACCCTACCCAGGCTCCTTCTCATATATTTCCAGATGAAGTTTCACACAGACTCATCCCGAAGTAGCCCTACCCAAGCTCCTTCTCATATATTTCCAGATGAATTTTCACACAGACTCATCCCGAAGCATCCCTACCCAAGCTCCTTCTCATATATTTCTTGATGAAGTTTTACACGGACTCATCCCAAAGCATCCCTACCCAGGCTCCTTCTCATATATTTCCATATGAAGTTTCACACGAACTCATCCCGAAGCAGCCCTACTCAGGCTCCTTCTCATGAATTTCTAGATTAAGTTTCACACAGACTCATCCTGAAGCAGCCCTACCTAGGCTCCTTCTCATATATTTCCAGATGAAGTTTCACACAGATTCATCCCGAAGAAGCCCTACCCAAGCTCCTTCTCATAAATTTCCAGATACAGTTTCACACAGGGTTCATCCTAAAGAAATATTACACGGATTCCTTCTAATACATTTCCAGACACGGCTTAACATAGGTCCACTCCAACTTATCATTCAGATTAAATCAACCAAAGATTTATTCTAGTACTTCTTCCATCATTATCAACTGTTACTTTGGATGGCATCTACAAGCCGATCATCAACAAACTCTTCATCACTTCTAAAAATGGCATCTTTAAGCCCATTCCCGACATAATTAACTAACACATAGTCGAGTGCAAATTTCTGGGCACTTTAGTGTTCAATCATCTTCCACCTTCAATTCATGAATGGCAGACTCACTAATCTAACTCTTTAGGTTTAAGCAGATTGAACAGGGGCAACTGTTGTACTCCAAAATTTGCCCTATCTTTTCTCAAGACATTTTTTACAAAGATATGCAAAATCTCAAGCTTGCACAAGTATTGACTAGGTCAAGCCATCTCTTAAACACTGATACCTCAAAATTAGGGTTTGAGCTTACACAAGGACAATTGGACTTCTAATACTTCAAATGAATTTCTTGGATCATTATGGACCTTCAAGAATGCTCATGTCAAGTTTCAAATCTTGTATCACAAATTCTGCTCAGTCAATTGACCAGATGACCAAATATCAGTTGTATTGATGAAAAGTCAACTGATACACCAAAAGTAAAACTTTGACTTTTTCGTCAACATTAAGTCTTAAAGATCAAAATTCATCAAGAAATTCAATAATATCAAGCTTGATCATCAAAAAGTCAAGAAAGTCAAAAGTCAATTTGAAAAGTCAAACTTTTCAAGACTTAGGAATTTTTTCTAAGTGTTTTGCACATGTTTATTATATAACTTCATACCAATTTTTCACCATGATGAAAAATGATTCAAAGGAAACTTTAAACATGAAAGTTATAGATCTTGATGAATTCCACAACTTTTTATTAGAGGGTTTATGTCCAAAAAATGCTTAGATTTGAAGATATAAGCCCATGAAGACATGACATTTTCATCTAGCACTTCGAGAAATTTTCAACAGATTTTGGTCAAGATTTTATCCCAACTTCTTTGAATTTTTTCACATAGTTCCAAGATGAATTTGTCAAAATGGCCAACATGAAAGATATAGAGGATGTTTCAAGCTTTCCAAAACATCCAAGAGCATGAATTTATCATACTTGAGCTAGGAGATTCAAAGGCATGAAGTTGGGCATCCATTCTTGAATTGCAAGTCTTTATGTTGAAGAACACATAACCAAATCCTTGAGCCATGATGCATAATCTTGTGTTGCAGGCCTTCTAACTTTCCAATCTCACTATAATTTAATGCTTACACATACTTTTGAGATATTACCCAAGTCTTTTAGCCATTGTCTAAAAGATATTTCCATTTATGGCATAAAGGCACCATTGCTATTCTTGAAAAGCAAGCTTGTTGGCACAAAACTTGTCTTGAGCCCATAACTTATTTTCTTCTGATTTTACTCCACCATAAATCATGGAAAGTAGCCCCTCTATACCAACAACTTTGGTACTTCATCTTGGAACCATGGAATACCTGACATAGTTTGATATTTGCATCCCAACCAAACCATAACATGCTCTCTTGTAAACCTATTCATCCCTTGTTCACAAAACTTTTGCTTATAAATAGAGGGAGAATTTGCAAAAAAAGAGGTCAGAAAAAATAGAGAGCTTCTTGTGTATTGAAAATTATCAAACCCCCTTTTTACTCTAAAAACCAAAACTGTCCACAAAAATCTCCATCTTTGAGCTTTGAAGTCCAAACCCTTTTGAATCTCTCACACCTTTCAAGTTTTGTCCAACCAAACCGTCCAAACACTCCACATATATCATATAGAAGTTGTCCAAACTCATGAACAACTTTTGTAACATCACTACTTTCCAAACTCAAAAACAGCCACTTGCAACTTGACTTCTCTAACTCAAGCTCAAAGCACAAATTTAAATTTCAAGGTAAGCTTTCTTGACTTTGAACTCTTCATAAAAAACATCATTAATGTTTCATTTTTGAAGATAATATATATATATATATATATATATATATATATATATATATATATATATATATATATATATATATATATATATATATATATATCAATGCCTTGAAGCTAACCATATGCTTGCTTTTCATTTTCACTGACCATGTGTTGAGAACTGGCCCATATATGCAGCAGAAAAATGTTAGTAGCTAAAAACAACAGTATGAGTCGATACAAAACACTATGAGTCAACAAAAAACGCGTATGTGTTGACACAAAGCAGTATTAGTCGATACAAAACCCTTATGTGTCGACTCATACTGAGTTATTTTGACTTCCAGGAGCTAGAAATGAGTATGCATCGATACAAAGCTTACATGTGTCGACACAAAGCAGTATGAGTCGATACAAAACCCTATGTGTCAACTCATACTGAGTTGGTTTTGATTTCCAACAGCAAGAAAGCAGTATGAGCCAATACAAAGCAGTATGAGCCAACGCATGCGTCAATACATAAAATCTTCGTATCAATGCATAAGCTCATGTGTCAATAAATGAAAAATTTCTTAAACCATTTTTTTTTCTTTTTTAAAATTATCTTTATATTCCTTTATATTTTTATTGTCATTAAATATTCAATATGGTTGTAATAGTATAATTAGAACTTTATGTCTTTCATCCCCCATTCATAAACTTGTATCCCCATCCCGAAAAAAGATGTAATAGCGTAGAATTTATATTTCCACATTTTACCGCTTTCAATATAATTTATAGTAATTAGGGTGTGTTTGGCAAGACTCAAAATCAACAAATAGACGATCCTAATTCAAGAAAAAAATACATGAAATCAATAGAATCACACATGCGCACCTCTAGGGTAATCCACACTTATTGCCTTGAGAAAAATAGTCATATCCCTCGAACGTGGGATACTTTAGCAATGAACCTCGAATACAAGATCGTAGTCCCTCGATGACCCTTCAATGTTTCCTTCAGTAAAAACGATCTTAGACCCTTAAGACAAATTGCTAAGGTATCCTACAATGTTGCCTTCAATTACTATACAATGACCCATGCCCGTCCCTTCACATCCAATGATAAGGCTTCTTATCAATCAATGGTAAGGTAGCAATATGTAAAGGAGAAGGAAAAGAACTAAGACTTCTTGAGTAGGTAGACCATTCATAGTTTCTTGCTCACAATCATCTTCAAAACATCTTACAAAACACACCAACACTTTCAAATGAAATATTTTCAAAAGTCAACACTTTGTATGCATTCTTATAGAGACGAGAATCATTACAAAGTTCGCCTAAAAAAAGGCACTTTTCAAAAATACTTTCAAAAATAATCACAAACACATTTCAAATAAAGCATTTAAAAGTGAGCTAGCAACTAAGAGCCCATAGATAACTACGGATGAAAAGGGTGCTAACACCTTCCCTTTTCATAACCTACCCTCCGAACTCAAGAAAACTCACAAAAGGTATTTCTTGTTCTTTTCACCCATCCTTTATTGGATAAAAGAAAAGTCAGTGGCGACTCTTGCTTTCTGCAACAATTGCAATAAAACAAAAAACACCCAAGTCAGTTCTCCCATCGTATTACAGAACTGGCGACTCTACTGGGGAGAATTAAACATAAAAGTGGGGTTACTTACAGACTATATCACTTTTAAATGCTTTCATTGTTTGACTTGCTTGTTTTACATATTGGGTCCTTGTTTGGGTTTTGTATTGATCCTCTACCCGGATCTGGGAACATCATTAGGTAAGTAGCAAAAGATTATGGAAATTGTATGGTGTAGACCGATATGGTTAAAGAAATGGATACGTTTGTGTGACACATTTGTTGGTACTTGTATCCCTTGTGTTGAAACAAGGAGAATACGGGGCCGCTGAGCAGTGTCATGAAGCACTAACTGACCGTAGAACCTTTAATTGAACAACTTGGCCATTAGGAAGTAGTGAGATAGCCGACTTTTGTGCAAAGCTGAAGATTCGTTGATACTCGATAATATGCTCATTGAGATCAGACTTTTGGGATATTTCCGCCATAAGAAAAGATTGATTGTGCTGAGACAATGCCCAATGAAGAAAGATCAATGATATTGAGATTCCCTAGAACTCAGTTACTTTCTAGGACAGGATGAACCAACTAAACTTAAAGAGGGTACTTACCTATAAACTCCATGTAAGCCTAAACCTAAGGATTTTTTTTCTTTGCTTGTATATGTTTATTTGTGCATAAACATCATGACATCATACCATAGAATTTTCAATAATCATTTCAAGGGTCTCAAGGGTTTATGATGCAGGTTTATATTGAACCAGACGTCTATTAAGTGGCAAGAGGATTTATTTTCCTCTAGCCAAATGCTGTCAAAAAGCCAAAGAGTCGGGGACTATGACCCACTTGACATGGTGAGCTTGATTCTCATAGAAATACATTCAACGATAAGAAGTTCTTCAATCAAAGCTGTAATCAAAGTTCAACTTCTGACATTTTCTTGTGTTTACCCCGCAAGATCCTTGAAAATATTTGCATTCACATTACATGCATCATAACATAAGTAGGTTTCTGACACAGGTTTCCTCATCTTTCTATTGTTTATTTCAGTATAAGATGGATCTCGAGCAGACAGTGAAGGACTTACAGACACAAAACTCTTAGTTTCAAGAAACTTTTCTTAACTTAGCAAAGGGGCAGCAAGAACTGATGGCATTTCTGGTTATAGAGAAAAATACCAAGAAGAAGGTTGTGATCAACATGGGGAAAATGTTTAAGGGCCCTGTCCGTCAAGTACAAGTGGTTGAAGAGTCATCTGAGGAAGAAGAAAACCAAGACGAAGATGCAAGGAGTACCCGTGCTAGGGGTGGCAACAATCAAATATCTGAAGACAGAGATTATTTTGATGAGCATCTTCCACCAGCCGACGAAAAATATAAACAACTAGAAGACAGATTGAAAGTTGTGGAAATCCAAGTTGTGCCTGGCTTGGACTTCGGTGACTTGGGTTTGGTTCCTGGGGTAGTCATTCCTCAAAAATTCCAAGATCCCCTCTTTTGCCAAGTACGATGATGTCTCATGTCCGAAGCTTCACCTAAGATCTTACGTCTGCAAAATTCAACCGCATACCGCTGATAAGAAACTGTGGGTGCACTTTTTTCAAAAAAGTCTAGTTGGGACACAGTTGGAGTGGTTTTACCAATTGGAAGGGACTAACATCCATACTTGGGAGGATTTGGCCACTGCCTTATAACGTCAATATTAGTACAATGTTGATCTGGCATTAACTAGGGTGCAGTTGCAAGGAATGACCATGGGTTCCAGTGAAGGCTTCAAAGAATACGCTCAAAAATGGAGGGACCTAGACGGAAAGGTTCAACCCCCTTTGTCTGACAGGGAGCTGGTTGATATCTTAATGAGAACTTCGACATGACCTTTCTTCAATCACCTAATCGGAAGCTCTTCGGTCGGGTTCACCGAGTTGATTCTTACTAGGGAACTAGTTGAAAATGGAATTAGAAGCAGAAAGGTCCAAGTGGCTGCATTTTCTGATACTCAGAAAAATCCATACAATGGGAAGAAAGAGTCCAATGTTGTGTCCGGCCAGAAGGGTCGTAACAAGAGTAACCACGACCAATCTATAGGGGCAGTCCTGATCTCTAATCCCACATCAGTGCGACAACAACAAGGGGGAAATCAATGAAGGCAAGACGGGCCCAAGAGATAATTTACCAAAATCAATATATCATTGTCTCAGGAATTGTAACACATGTTGAGGATGAATCTGATCACGTTGATAGAACCTAATCCAAACCCCAAAACTTCTTCTCCTAACTATAATCCTGATGCAAGATGTGCATATCATTGCGGAAGTCCTGGGCATGATACTAACGATTGTTGGGCGCTGGAATACAAGATTCAAAATATGATTAACGCCAAGGAGATTGAATTAGGCCCTCCTGAGACTCCAAACATGATCACTTCTCCCATGCCAAATCATTGAGAGCATTGCACATGTTTGTCTTGAATTAATCCATTCATTTTCACTATATTTAAACTGTATTTTTATTCCCTTTTTGTGATATTCAACTCTCGTTAAAAGTTGTAAGCCTTTTGAGGGAGGATGATGAAAACAATACCATAATATCATATAGTACGCTTTTGGACAGACCTTGCTGACGATATACATGCATTGTTTCAAATACTAAACACTGGAGTTATAAGGAAGATAATCCCTAGTCAACCCCTTTGAGCCAAAGAAGTATGAGTTTTCTTTTTCACACAAACTGAAACCTTTAATCATAACCTGGGGAAAGGTAGTTTCTCAGTTAATTCAAATATGCATTCAGTTGCAAGCTATCACTTTACACATATCCTTCTGAATCAAAAAAATGGTGTTGGTTCCCCATGAAATAGGCAGTCTTTACCTCTCAAAAAGAAAAGCCCACTGAATTAAAACCTATGAAGGAGACTTAAAAAACTAGGGCATCCCGCCGACTGTAGTCTCAAAACAAAAACAGTTAGGCAAATAAATTAGGGACAATAAATTAAAAAAAGAGGTCGTTACAAATCCTCAACAACATAAAATTGTTGCAAAAATGACTGCCTTCTCAAATAAACTTCCAGTATTCGAACCATCACCAAAATATCATTCCAGATTCAATTGGAATCCAAACGCGTAATTAACTGAGTATAGGACTGGAGAACATCATGGAGAACGGGTTGGGTACAAATAAACTTTGAACCTTATCCTTTGTTTCTTAAACCGTGAACCAGGCCATGCTACAACCCTTTAAAAGTCCTAATTGGAGCATGGGTTAGCTCGAAAGCATACTGTTACAAAAGGTATCCTAACTCCTGTAAGGCTTACTGTAAATCCTGAGTTTGAATTCATATTCTTACAAAATTATTTTATTTGCTAAAAATGCATTTTCAAAAACTTCAAGACAAACATAAACTTTGCATTGTTTGAATACCATTGTTTGCATATAACTAATTGATTCGACAACCATGAAATTGGCACAACGAATATCCAATGAACGAAAATCCTCTCAATAAACAGAATAACTTCAAATCCAATGAAAAACCCTCCATAGTCAAGTGGCATGACATGTTATTGTCTGACTCATCTGTTGTAGTCAAGTCAAGATTCCAAGAAATCTCTCATAAAATCTTGAATAGCCAGGGGCAGGTCTCCATCCGAATCACTTGGGGCATTGAACATGAATTCCAGCAAAGGGTCACGTACGACCAAGCAAACATTTTTCTGTTATTTCTAAAATACTTTCTATCATAGACAGTGACAACTCTCCACGCGAACATAAGGGCATCCCGGAGAAACAAAAGGTTCAGGAAAAAATTAGGGATATATATGCAAAAGATTATACACCCGGCAAGTCGAAAACCTGAAAAGGCGGCTTGGGAAAAAAAGGGTATCCCGTCAGACTGTAAACCCAAAGGGCGGTCCTAAAAAAAGTTAGGGATTAAAGCGCACGACTATGTCTTGTTATCTCGTCATTTTGTCTATCAATAAAAGATTTGTCACTCTGATCAACATTTACTAAGGACACGGGGGAAGATAGAGTTCAAGATGTCCACAAATCCCCACAAGGCTAAATTCATGGATATCCCCACAAAATCACTTCAATAAGATCATCCCATAAAGTTGGATTCATGCAATCCCTAGCCAGAGTTCCAATCTCTCAAACACTCTCTCCCCAACTGAGTTGGTCTTAAGAAAGAAGCCTTATGGAGTTCTTCATAAAGAATTCACTTCCCCAGTAGGTCGTTAAAATATTCTCTTCAAAAGGGTTTATTTCCCCAAAAAACTACAAATTCCCCAGTACGAGTCTTTCTCTCAGACCATTACAAATCAACGGAAAAAACCCCTTATCACCAGCGGAGTAGATAATATCCTCAGTAAGTTGTTGCAAAGCCTGGAAACCGACCAGATAACAGTTAACTTCAGTAAGTTATTGCGAAGCCTGGAATCCGACCAGATAACAGTTAACTCACCCACTTCATAAATTTGCTGTGAAGCCTGGAATCCCACCAGATAACAGTTAATTTCATCTAAGTTACTAAAGCCTGGACCCAACTGGATAAATGATAATTCTTCAGTTACTGCAAAGCCTGGACCCGGCCAGAAAACAATTTGAGTTGCTAAAACCTAGACCTGACCAGATAACAGTAAATCTCAAATTTAAGTTACTAAAGCCTGGACCCGACCAAATAATAGTTTAACTTCTTCAATTGTTGAAACATGGACCCGACCAGATAACAGTAAATCTCAATTTTAAGTTACTAAAGTTTGGACCCGACCAGATAATAGTTTAACTTCTTCAATTGCTAAAACATGGACCCGACCAGATAACAGTAAATCTCAGTTTTAAGTTACTAAAGCCTGGACCCGACCAGATAATAATTTAACTTCTTCAATTGCTGAAACCTAGACCCGAACAGATAATAGTTTGAGTTGTTGAAACCTGGACCCGACCAGATAACAGTTTAATTTGCTGAAACCTGGACCTGACCAGATAACAGTAAATCTCAATTCTATATTACTAAAGCCTAGACCCGACCAGATAATAATTTAACGTTTTCAATTTCTGAAACCTGGACCTGACCAAATAACAATTCGAGTTTCTGAAACTTGGACCCGGCCAGATGCCAGTTAACATCAAGATCAAATTGTTGAAACCTGGACCCGACCAGATAACAGTTTGAGTTGCTGAAACCTGGACCCGACCAGATAACAGTTAACCTCAAGATAAAATTGCTAAAACCTAGACCCGACCAGATAAAAGTTCGAGTTACTGAAACCTGGACCCGACCAGATACCTGTTAACCTTAAGATTAAATTGTTGAAACCTGGACCCGACCAGATAACAGTTGAGTTGCTAAAACCTGGACCCAACCAGATAACCGTTCGAGTTACTATGAAACCTGGACTTGACTAGATAATAGTTTAACTTCAAATTACAAACAAAACTCCTCTTCTCCAATATAGTTTTCCACTATCCCCAGTGAGTTGCTGCAAAGCATGGAATCCAACCAGATAACAGTTAACTTCTTTATCCCCAGCAAGTTATTGTGAAGCCTGTAATCCAACCAGATAACAACTAAAATTTCTTCCTCTCCAATCAAGAGATAGCTCCCCGATAGAGCAATGGATAACTAAAGCTCCTGAACTCTATTCCCCAAGCAGAAATCAACACTCCTTGCAGAGTTTCCTCAAGTAAAGTCCATGTTCCCCAGCAGATTTCTCCTCAAACAGCAAAACAGGAATTCCTAGGGGAAACATTCTAAACAAAGTTTGAAGTTGGGTGTTGGAAGCTTCAAATGTGCAACAATGGAGTTTTCTCAGTGATTTTGAGTTTTAAGGTGTTTGAGGGCTTTTGCATCCGTTTCTTGGCTTGCAAATGATCCCTATATTTATAGGCAAAAGGTTTGAGGAGCTGAAGTAACCAGGTTTTCAAGATGGCATGTTATGGTTTGGTTGCTTAGATTTGAAGTAACTTTGAAGAAACATTGTTCCAATGCATAGTACCAAAGGATCTGAAGTGATTAGAGGCTCTATACATGTTGCTTCTGGCTTTGAAATTGTGTGTGTGCAGAAGAAATAATTGAGAGGCTCGAGGAGTTGACATTGTGATTAAAGCTTGCTTTTCTAAAATGGAAGTCTTGGCTTTCTTCCCTTAATGGCAAAATGGATTGGACAAAGCTTTAATCACTTGGATCATGACTCAAAAGTGTGCGTGATCCTCTGATTATGGATAAATATTGAGATTTAAGGCCTGAAAAGTGGGATTATGCAGCATGGCTTAAAGATTTGGTTATGAGCTTGTCACAAAAATGACCTATAATGCAACCTTAGATACCCAACTTCATCTCTTCGAAACTTCTAGCTCAAGCATGATAAAATTGTGTTCTTAGATGTTTTGGAAAGCTTGAAACATTGTCTACAACTTTTATGTTGTGAGTTTTAGCTAAATCAATTGGGATCTTGGTGAAACATTGCCATGAAGTTGGGACAAAAAACTGATCAAAACTTGTTGAAAGATTGTCTAAGTGTTGGATAAAAACATCATAACTTCATGGGCTCATATCTCTTAAATTAAGCACTTTTTGAGGATCACTCCACATTAACGAATTTGTAGAATTCATCAATCCCTACAACTTTCATGTTGAAAGTTTTCCTTGAATCATCTCGCATCTTGGGGAAACTTGCTTGTGAAGTTAGTGTTTTTTAGGTACAAAACATTTGAAATTTTTCTAAGTGTTTGAAAATCTTGACTTTTGAGTTTTGTTGACTTTCTTGATTCTTGATAATCAAGTTTGATAGTTTTGAATATCTTGATGATTCTTGACTTTTGAATTCCAATGTTGACCAAAAAGTTAAAGTTTGACTTTTGTGTGACTGTTGACTTTTCATCAATTGATTCAAATTTTCAACTATCAATCACTTGCATGGAAATGTTTTGAGCCATGTAACTAGGTCAAGATATTGTATTTGAGCTCTTGAGATCATGCTTCAAGCCATTAGGTCATGCACTAGGCCAAAAGTCAATGATCAGCCATCTTCAGTCAAAACCCTAATTTTGGCAATTTTTGACCTTTCATGGTTTGGGGGCTTTCCTTGAGGAATCATGGTCAACCCTTGATCAAATGATGAACATCACCTCAAAATATTTATGTTGACAAAAATCTTGAAGTTTGACTGTATGTTGGCCACAATTGACTTTTTATCCACTACAGTTGATTTTCAGTCATCTGAGCAATTGACTGAGCACACTTGTGATGCAAGACTTGAATTTTGACATAAGAATTATTGAGGACATATGATGAACCATTAAATTCAATTGAGACCCTTGTAAACCAATCTTCTTCGAGATACAAAAAACCCTAGTTGAAGACCCTTACTTAGGAGGAGGTTTTGACCAGTCAACTCTTGAGTATTTGAGAACCCTAGAAGAATTTCTTGAAGAAAATGGGAGGGAAAATTTTGGGGTACAACAACTGCCCCTATTCAATCTTCTTAAACTTGAAGAGTTAGATTGGCATGTCCATTCATGACTTGAAGGTAGAATATGATTTAACATTTAAGTTCCTAGAAATTTTCACTCGCATGTGCCTAAAGTGATGCTATTGGTTGATGTAATATTGGGAATGAGCTTTAGAGATGCCATTTGGAGAGGTTGTGTAGAATTGTCGGAGATGGGCTAGATGTCATCCAAAGTAATTGTGGATAGAATTTAGACTAAGTCTGCGCTCGAATTTAACTGGAAGAAGTATCTGAATAAATATACGCTCGATTTAAACTGAGCTAGAAGAAGTCTACGCTTGTCTTTAACTGGAAGAAGCATCAGAATAAATTTATGGTTGATTTAATATGAGCCAGAAAATGTCTACTAGAAGAAGCATCAGAATAAATCTAAGTTTGATTTAATCTGAGCCAGAAGATGTCAACACCTGTCTTTAACTGGAAGAAGTATCAGAATAAATATTTGGTCAATTTGATCTGAGCCAAAAGAGGTCATTTTGTATTTAACTGGAAGAAGTATCAAAATAAATCTATGGTCAATTTAAGCTGAGCCAGAAAAAGTCTACCAGAAGAAGTATCAGAATAAATCTTTGATCGATTTAATCTGAGCCAAAAGATATCTTTGGAGGAAGTGTTCATCTTGTATATAGTCGCCCCGTCCTATTTCGAGAATTGACCTACAATCTGTTTTTGTTGGTAAACTCGTCCTGTTTCGGGAGTTCATACCACTTAGTGATAAAGATAGTTGCCCCGTCCTGTTTTGGGAATTGATCTTTATCCGACCATAAAGAAAGAAAGATAGTTTCCCCATCCTGTTTCGGGAATTAATCTTGGAACCATTTGAGAATTGTTGATAATATTCATTTGTTGATTGATCTTTCTTAAAAAAGTAAAGAGTTAGCTGTATGCAATGTTGTTGTACCCCAAAATTTGCCCTCCCATATTCTCCAAGAAATTGCCAAGCCAAGTCACAAAACTCCCCAAGGGTTGCACAGCTCAACAGCCTCCCATACAGTCAAAATTAGGGTTTGTGTCCTGATCAAGGAAATGAAGTTTTCAAAGGCCCAATCAAGTCTCACATGCTTACAAAGATGGTCAAACATCCTCATATCAAGTTTCAAGGCATTCAGCTCAAAATTGCACAGTCAAAACCCTAAATTGCACTACAGTCAACTGTAGGGGCAAAATGGTCATTTGGCAGTCAAAAGTTCAAATTTTTGGTCAACATATCATTTTGAAGCCACAAACATCATTTGATCAATGCTTGATCATGATTCTCAAAATTTGGCTCAGAAAATCATCAAGATGCAAAAGTTACTATATTTGGACAGCTGAAAAAGTCAACTGAAATTGACCAAGGCATAACTTTCACATGGATTATCAGAAAAATTCCATCCAAAGCTCATTTTGAAGAGAAAGACATTTCCTACAACTCATCTTCATACTTCAAATCCATGAAATGCTCACACAAAAAGTTATCAATTTCAACATTATAGGTCATTTTCAAAAGTCAACAAAAAGGGACTTTAAGTCAAAGGCCATAACTTGAGATTGGTAAATCAAAATGACATGGGACCAAAGGCATTGGTTAGAGGACTCAAAGACCTTTCCAAAATGTCCAAGAACATGAGAAAAGCTTAAAAGTTGAGCAAGTTATGCCTTGTGGAAGTTGGGAAATTTTTGGATATTTTGAAAAGTCAACAATGGTTCAAATGACCTAAATTTGCTAATGGGCCCATTTTTCTTCCATGATTCATCATTCCAAGCATATGCACGACAACTTGGCCCAAAGGGAAGTATTTTTTCATTTTTTATTTATTTATTTGAATTATTATTAATATTAATTCAATTAAATCAATTAAATATATGAAAAATGTTTAAATTAACTAAACCAATCTTTTTATACATGTTTTAAGGTCAATATTTCGTGTAAATGCAAACTAGGAAAGATTTGGTTCTAATTGATCATAATTGATACAAAAACCATGTGGAAAAGATATGAAAAGATCTTGGAAAATCAAATATGCAAAATCATCAATGCCATGGATTTTATTCAATTTTCTTAACCTAATGCCTTCACTACATAATCAGAAACCTAAACCTAATCGTGCTACACAAAAAGCTGCGCTAGAGACCAACATAAAAACTTGGAATTTTCACTTAAAAACTCAATTCTGAAATCATTGCTAGAGGTTGATTCAAGTCCTAATATTCATTCCATTGGCTTCCTCAAGTCTCCCTGAACACGTTCCAATCCAAAACATCAACTCAAACTCCAAGAATTGGTAGATTGAACGCAAACTGCATCAAGAAAATTGCTTAATCGTGTTTTAATTTTGAAGCATAATCATGGCATTTTTTTATGGATTATTACTCATTGATGATTTCTGATGCTAACTGCATGATTTAATTTTGTTTTTGTGCTCCCAACGCGATTTCACCATGTTAGCTTTCTAGGTTTTTCAGAGCTTGAATTTGGGGCTTTTGCAAAGAGGAAAAATTAAGGATCCAGACCACCACCATTCCATTTGACAAGCTTGGACGAACATGAATCACCTATCGCGCCCAATTTATGGGCACCATAGCGCTAGTCGCTATTTTCCAATAGCCTGCCTAAGGCAACGCGTGTAAAACTGTTGCCTTTGTGTTTTGTGTTACAGGGGTGATGAAGAGGGTGATGCGTTGTCAACAAACGATACGCCAGTTTGAAAATTCGCGCGCGTTGCCCACCAACGTTTTGTTTTCTTTTTATAATATTTGTTAATTATTATATAGTAAATGTGATTCAAGCGCTTCAGTGGCAGGTACATGTGCTTTGCAATATCCAAGACCTGGGTTCGAGTCCCAAGTCTGTATAATTCCTATATTATTTTTCGTTGATAATTCCTATGCAGGCACAACATTGATGCACACCATGCTCCATCATCATCAAGCCAGCCACGCGTCTAACTGCTGCAGATCAAAGGCCCCAGATGGATGAACACCCTAAGCCTGGTCAACCATCCAACACGCTAGTGGCGAAAGTCAATGGATCTGAATGTTATTGGGCTCAATTTACTGGATCCATACCTCACAGTTGGGGACTTCCACCCCCCCTGGTTTGCAATTTTTTTATTTATTTATTTCATTTTTCATTATTATTTTATTTTCTCTATTGTTTTGATTTAATTTATTTTCCACAAAAATATAAAACACATAAAAAACTCAGAAAAAGATAAAAAATACAATAATTATTTATTTTAATATTTTCTTGTAAACAAATGCATGTAAATAAATTAATTTAAAATAGGGTTTTAATGTTAATTCTTTTCATAATAAAAATACAAAAAAAAAGTAGAATTAGGTTTAATTGATAATTTTTATTCCTTTTAATTTTTTCCTTTTTATCATAATATTATTTATTTATTTATTTTCATAATTAAATTGTATATATAAATTAGGGTTTCATTTAGTTAAAAATTTCAACATTTTCTTAATAGCTAAAAAAAATATATAATAATTAGAATTAGGGTTTGACATTTTATTTTAATTTTAATCAATTCTCTTTTTCTATTAAATCTAAAAAACACAAAAATACCAAAAACATTTTCTTTTAATTTTAATTTTAATTCCTTATTAACTTTAATTTTGCAAAAGGGTCCAACGCCCATATTTTTAATCGTTTAATTTGCGTATTTATTTTATTGCTCAAATAATCATGTATCTCTCCCAAAGCGTTGTAACTTAAACTTCTCGCATTTTTCAATTTCGTTATTTTGCTTTATTTATTTTTTCTGTCAAATCGGGTCCGGTTTAATTTTGGCGATGTGGACCCGCGCCATTTGTAATAGTTTAGATTTACTTTTTCCCGCAAATATTAACTGTTAATCAAAAGCATGAAAGAATGTATGGACTTAATTAAAATCAAGCGTAGAACACCAATGAACATGACAAGACAAATATCAATGAAAACGACACACGAATCGCACACACCACCCCTAGGGTACGCCTCACTGTTGCCTTGCCTTCGAAAGGTGGTCGTCGAGTAGAGGACGTCTTAGTAAGTCCTCATGATCCGGGAACCTGGCATGAGGGTAGCTTCTAAGGTGTCTTCCCATTGCTCTGGTGATCACCATGTCCCTACAACCTCGAATTGACCCGAACACCTCCAACGGTGGTGCTACCTACCTCTCAATGGTGGGATGGCACTACTTTAAGGACATTTACACAGACGAATTCCTTAGGGTAGGTAGGTTCTCAAGGATACTTGCTCTCTTCAAAACAAACTGAAATCTTTTCACACCAACACTTTTCAAAAGCTTTCAAAGCAAATTTTTCAAACACTCTTGAGGACCGATACAAGAGTCGAACTGGAATTTTCAAAGAAACTTTTTAAAACCCACAGTTGAAAAGAAAACAAACCATTTTTGAAAACACAAGTGAGCAAGTATCTAAGAGCCCATGGATAACCATGGATAGAAAGGGTGCTAACCCCTTCCCTTTCTATAACCTACCTCCCGAACCGAGAGCAATCTCTTTAAGGAATTTTTCTGTGCTTTTGTCCTTTCCATTTGGAGAAAATAAAAGACGGTGGCGACTCTTGCTTCTGTGACATTTCACGAACCAGCGTTAAACAGTCAGTTCCAGATCCACCAATCACAGAACTGGCGACTCTGCTGGGGATTAAACTTAAAGTGAGGTGTACCTTAGGATTAAGATCACTGTGTTTTCAATTGTTTTCTTTGCTTGCTTTAAATTGTGGGTTGCTTGGGAGTTCTATAGATCCTAACCCGGATCTGGGGATACCTTTCTTAGAAAGTAGCAACAAGGCTGTGAGGGAACTGTGCGGGGTATACCGACATGGTTGAAACAGTCTGCTACGTTGATGTGGCACTTTGGTGTGTATCGGTAACCCTTGAGTTCAGTCAAGGAGAGTACGGGGCCTCCGCGTGGTGTCATGAAGCATCAACAAACCTTAGGAACCTTAATTGAACTATCTTGACCTCTTTAGGGTAGTGAGATAACTGACTTTGGTGCAGTCCGAGGTTGGTTGATACTCGATACTACACTCAATTGAGGGTTGCTTTCCTGGAATATTTCGGTCACCAGTTCAGTGGCTAAATCGAAACGATGAACAATGAAAGCAATCCCGTGATATTGGGAACCTTAGAACCCGGTTACTTTGATTAGGATAGGTTGAACCCACCAACTTCAAGAGGGTACTACCCAGACCCCATGCTGGCCTTAAACCTTAAGGGCTTGTCTTGTGTGCCTTGTGTGCCTTACATGTTTGTCTTTGTAAATATCTGTGGTGTGTTTAATCATAGCATCATGACATCATCCAGCATCATATGCATTGACTAACCATTTCAGGGGTTCGAATCTTCATCTTTGTTCTTTGTTTTGTAGGACATGGAAACTGTTCGTAGAAAGACAATTCAAATCAGTCTTGTAAGGGTACCTCCTCAACTTAAGGAGCTTATATCCAGGATTCCCGAGAACTCTTCATTCAGTGAAAGGCATGGAAGCCTCATCAGCTTGGTCAACACCAACATTGAGGAAGATATGATTAAGGTCCTGTTCCAGTTCTTTGACCCTCTTCATCACTGCTTTACCTTCTTGGACTATCAGTTGGTACCTACATTGGAGGAGTTCTCCCGGCTCCTGAAGATCCCTATCCTTGATCAGCTACCTTTCAACGGTACAGAAAGGGAACCTAAGCTTGAAGAGATTGCTAAAGCCTTGCACCTACAGTCATCTGACCTCAAGGGACATTGGGAAGTTAGAAGTGGTATCAAAGGGTTCTTAGCCAGGTTTCTGTTTGAAAAGGCCCTTGAATGTTGGAACTCCCTTGACTTGCAGGCTTTTGAAGAGGTTGTGGCCCTCCTTGTTTATGGTTTGGTGTTGTTCCCTAACCCAGATCAGCTTATTGATATCAGTGCTGTTCAGATCTTTATGTCCAGGAATCCTATACCTACATTGCTGGGGGACATCCTTCACTCATGTTACACTCGAACCATGAGAAAAAGGGGTGTCCTTATGTGTTGCACTCCTCTCCTAGGAAGGTGGTTTATTTCGCACCTTCCACAATCAGTCTTGAAGAATGAGCGGGGTTTGAGATGGTCACAACGGTTGATGACTCTTACACATGCAGATATACATTGGTGCCCTAGGTCCCGAGAAGATGTCACTATTATTGATCGTTGCGGGGAGTACCCTAATGTTCCTTTACTTGGAATCAGAGGAGGTATTACTTATAGCCCATGCCTGGCTTGGAGACAGTTTGGTTATGCTCGGAGGGATGGTCCTCATGACATGTTAATTCCTGACATAGTTTTTGACTTCGACAACGATACTCAAGGACTTCATCAGAGATTTATCAGAGCCTGGAGGATGCCCAGTAGGATAGACAGCAAAACACTAGGGCACAGGAACTCCATCCCATTGGAACCCTATCTCAAGTGGGTACGCGCCCGCTCTCAGAAGTTAGTGATGCCTTATCCTCATATGCTCCCAGTGATCAAAGAGCCTGTCTTGGAAGGGGAAGTGTCCTACACTATTCAGCACCCTGATATGCCCACATCCTGGGAAGAGATGCAAAAGAGCTGGATCCAGCTTAAGGAGGAAAAGAATTCTCTTGAGACTAGTCTGCACGCCAGTGAAAAGAAGGTCTTGGAGCTCACCCGCCTGTTGCATGAGGAGAGGAATCTCAACACCTACATAGCTCCGAAGAGGATGCGCAGTGTATTTTGGGATTGATTTGATTTTTGTACTTTTGCCCATGAGGCCTTGATGTATTAAACAATGATTTCTTTAATGATAACGTGTGTTCCTTTTTGTCTACAACAAATTTGAACTTTCGAACCCTTGAATGCATTGCATGAACACATCTCATTCATCATGTGCATAGCAGGTTTTTCCCCTTTTCAGGTTGCTTACAGTTCTTCGCTGTTTATTTCAGCATCATGAATCCCGAATCTGCATCAACTGAGACATCAATCAAGGCTCTTCAGGCGCAGAATGCGCAGTTTCAAGAACTAATCAAGGGTCTGGCTAAAGGCCAAGAAGAATTAAAGACTATGCTCCTGAAGAAGGAGAAGAAGAAGAAGAGAAGAACTGTTCTGTTCAACTCGGGCCGAAGGTTCGGCAATACTCTGCAGCATGAAGAGGCTGGTTCTTCTGTTGGCAAGAGTCCTTCTCAGGCAGAAGTAAAGGTCCCTAGTCCGGTGGTCTCCGACAACGAGACCGATTTTGATGAAGAGCAGTACCCTCCTGCAGACGACAGATACAAGCAACTGGAGGACATGTTGAAGGCTATGGAGGTTCAACAGGTACCTGGGCTGGATTTCGGAGATCTGGGTTTGTCAACTGGTGTGATTATCCCGCACAAATTTAAAGCACCATCCTTCTCCAAATATGACGGGGTGTCTTGTCCCAAGCTGCACTTAAGGTCCTATGTTCGGAAAATTCAGCCGTACTCTGCGGATAAGAATCTATGGATCCACTTCTTCCAGGAGAGTCTTTCAGGGACTCATCTCGAATGGTTCTATCAGCTGGATGGGACCAAGGTTCGTAACTGGGAGGAGTTGGCTACTGCTTTCTACAAGCAGTATCAATATAATGCCGACCTTGCCCCCACACGTACCCAACTCCAGGGTATGGCGTTAGGTGCAAGCGAAGGTTTTAAGGAGTACGCTCAGAAGTGGAGAGACCTGGCTGGCAGGGTGCAGCCACCGTTGACTGACCGGGAGCTGGTAGACATGTTCTTGGGGACCCTATCTGGGCCATTTTTCAACCATCTGATCGGGAATTCTTCTGCTGGGTTCACTGATTTGATTCTGACTGGAGAGAGAATTGAAGCTGGGTTAAAGTCTGGGAAGATTACAAAGGGTGCATCATCTAGTTCGGAAAAGAAACCATTCAAAAAGGAGTCTAGTGCCGTGTATGGTTCTAGGAAATCAGAGAGACCTGAGCACCGCCAATCTGTCAGCGCGGTGATGATTGCTAAGCCTGCTGCCGCTCCTCGGTCGAATAATCCTCAAAGGGCTGAAAGACCCCGGCGAGAGTTTACCCGGTTAAGCATGACCCTATCATAGATTCTGCCACAGTTGCTAGCCACCAACTTAGTGACTGTCAGGGAAGCCCCGAAGTTCCCCAATACAACATCTCCCAAGTACAACCCGAATGCTCGTTGTGCTTACCATTCAGAAAGCCCGGGGCACTCTACCGATGACTGTTGGGCGTTGAAGAATAAGGTGCAAGACCTTATCGACGCAAAGGAGATACAATTCGAAGCGCCTGCAAAGCCGAATGTAGTTACTGCCCCTATGCCTCAGCACGGGGTAAATGTTGTTGATGAAGACGTTTATGCTGTTTTTGTGGATGATCTAGCCACTCCTCTAAAGATCGTCAAGAAGAACCTACTGCAGGCCGGTTTATTTCCGGGTTGTAGTGAGGGTTGCCTATTCTGTGCTGTGTCCCCATCTGGTTGTCCCTTGCTAAAGTTAGGCATCCAAAGCTTAATGGATAGCAAGGAGATTCTATTCAAGAAGTCTGCTGTTCGGTTGGTTCCAATGGAAGAAGTTTCTGTGGTGACTATCTTCAATAATCCGATCCCGGCTCTCCAGAAGAAGCCCGTTCAAATTATGACCGTTGCACCCGTTATTATCACTGTTCCAGGGCCCCTGCCCTATGTATCTGATAAAGTTGTCCCTTGGCACTATGGGGCAGATGTATATATAAACGGGATTAAACAAGAGCTCAACGCTGGCGCCAGCATCTGTGACATCACTGGCCCAGCCAAAGTTACCCGCAGTGGCAGGCTCTTCTCGCCTGACATTGCACCGCCTGCTGCCCGAAGACCGCTCCTGATAATTCCTACAAGTACACCTATTCCTGTTGCTGGTCAAGTTGTTGTTCCTGCTGCTGATCCGATTGTTTCTCCTGCTGCCGAGTCATCCAATGCTCGGGGCAAGGGAATTGAAGTTGAGCCTGCCCAGATGGAGGCACCCGTACCCATAGCTGCCGAGGCCTCCCCACGAGAGATGGAGGAGATTCTGAAGATCATAAAGAAGAGCGATTTTAATGTTGTGGAACAGCTGGGGCATACGCCCTCCAAGATCTCCATGCTCTCTTTATTGCTGTGCTCCGAGGCCCATGCTAAGGCCCTAATCTCATTCCTCAAGACGGCCCATGTGCCACATGAAACCTCTGCGGTCCAGTTCACTGATTGCGTGGCAAGTCTGACGGCAGACAACGGTTTGGGTTTCTCAGATGCTGACTTGACCGCAAAAGGGAGAGACCATAATGATGCTCTGCATGTCTCTATTGAATGCAGGGGCACCACCTTGGCGCATGTGTTGGTGGACACGGGTTCATCTTTGAATGTGCTACCTAAGAAGGCTTTGGACCGTCTAGATTGTGAAGGCCTGGAATTGAAACCCAGCAACATCATCGTCAGGGCCTTTGATGGTTCAAAGAGGATGGTCCATGGAGAGGTTGACATTCCGATTCGTGTGGGCTCTCAAGTGTTCGACTCCACTTTTTATGTGATGGATATCCGTCCATCTTACTCTTGTCTATTGGGTCGACCTTGGATACATAAGGCTGGGGCAGTGACCTCTACCTTGCATCAGAAGCTGAAGTACCCCGTCAGAGGGAAGATTGTCACTGTGCAAGGAGAGGAAGAATATATGGTGAGTCACCTAAACTCTTTCAGATACATTGAGATGGATGGGGAGTTTATTGAAACCCCCTTTCAGCATTTCGAGGAGGTGTTTCCAATTGCAACAACAGTAACAGAAGAAGGTGGTCCTTTGAAGATGGCTTCCCTGAAGGATGCACGGGCTGTGGTTCAGAAGGGTGAATGTGCCGACTGGGGCAGACTTCCAGACTTTACTCAGAAGACTGATAAACTTGGGCTGGGTTTTACCTCAGAAGGTCAGAGAGCTATGAGGAAAGCGAAGATTGGAAGGCC
This sequence comes from Vicia faba, assembly GCA_948472305.1. Lineage (NCBI taxonomy): Eukaryota > Viridiplantae > Streptophyta > Magnoliopsida > Fabales > Fabaceae > Vicia > Vicia faba. The sequence goes on from OX451736.1 coordinate 1,127,965,586, forward strand.
TCCGGTATTTATTAAAAGTTCAGGAGTGAATGCTGTTGGGGAAGACCATGAAGTGGACGAAGCTGAATTCAACAGCTGGATCTATCCGACGGCCGAAGACGGATTGAACAATTGGAGTGCAAAGGACCATACCCCTGTTACCTTTGTGACGCAGTAATAAATTTCTTTGTTTCGTTATTTTGTAATAAACAATGATGAACTCTATGGCCCGGTGTCTTACCCGAGGCACCGTGGTTCTATTTGTGAGGGCATACAAACTGTCATTTTATACATCATGAATGAAAATCTTGGACGTTTTTCGCATTGCAAATATTGTGTTCCTTTTCTGTCTTTCTTTCCCTTTACATAATTTTCAAAAAAACAGCTGTATTTACACACACACTCACTCATACAGGTTTCAATCCACTCTGGATCTCACTGATAAGAACTCTGCTACTGCCAATTATGACTTCGAAAATCCGATCAACTTAGCCGAAGACGAAGGTGAAGATGATTGCGAAGTGCCTGGCGAGCTTGCAAGATTGTTGCTTCAGGAAGAGAGGGCAATTCAACCCCATGAAGAGCCAGTGGAAACCATAAACCTGGGTACTGAAGCAGACAGGAAAGAGGTAAAGATTGGTGCCAACCTAGAGCTCAGCGTGAAGCAACGGTTAACCAAGATGTTACACGACTATATGGAGATCTTTGCCTGGTCCTACGAAGACATGCCAGGGTTGGATACCGACATTGTGGTCCATCACTTGCCTACTAAGGAAGACTGCCCTCCAGTTAAGCAAAAGGTCCGTCGGATGCGTCCAGAGATGTCTGAGAAGATTAAGGCCGAGGTTATGAAACAGTTTGATGCCGGGTTCCTTGCAGTAACTTCTTACCCTCAGTGGGTTGCTAATGTGGTGTCGGTACCTAAGAAGGACGGTAAGGTCAGAATGTGTGTCGATTACAGGGATCTGAACAGGGCCAGCCCCAAGGATGACTTCCCCTTGCCTCACATTGATGTCCTTGTTGATAATACAGCTCAGCACAAAGTATTCTCTTTCATGGATGGCTTTTCAGGTTACAATCAGATCAAGATGGCACCTAAAGAAATGGAAAAGACTACATTTGTTACTCAGTGGGGCACCTTCTGTTATAAGGTCATGCCTTTTGGATTAAAGAACGCTGGGGCAACCTACCAACGTGCCATGGTTGCCTTATTTCATGACATGATCCATCACGAGATCGAAGTGTATGTTGACGACATGATCGCTAGGTCCCAGACTGAGGAAGAGCACCTAGATCATCTGCAGAAGTTGTTTGACCGGCTGAAACTGTACAAGCTGAGATTGAACCCGAACAAGTGCACCTTCGGGGTAAGATCTGGGAAGTTGCTAGGCTTCGTGGTCAGTGATAAAGGTATTCAAGTGGACCCTGCTAAGGTCAAAGCTATTCAAGAGATGCCAGTTCCTAAGACAGAGAAGGAGGTCAGAGGCTTTTTAGGACGCCTGAATTACATTGCTCGCTTCATCTCACATATGACTGCTACCTGTGAGCCAATCTTCAAGCTGCTGAAGAAAGATCAGGTAGTACGTTGGAACGATGAATGTCAGGCCGCTTTTGACAGAATCAAAGAGTATCTCCAAGAACCACCTATCCTTATGCCACCGGTTGAAGGGAGACCTCTGATCCTATATCTGACAGTGCTCGACAACTCAATGGGGTGTGTGCTGGGGCAGCATGACGAGTCTGGCCGAAAAGAGCATGCCATTTATTACCTTAGCAAAAAGTTTACCGACTGTGAGACCCGATACTCACTGCTTGAGAAAACTTGCTGCGCTTTGGTATGGGCTGCTCGCCGGCTGAGACAGTATATGCTGACTCACACTACCTTGTTGATCTCAAAAATGGATCCTATAAAGTACATATTCGAAAAGTCTGCTCTGTCTGGGAGAATTGCAAGATGGCAAATGATCTTGACGGAATAAGACATTCAGTACACAACCCAGAAAGCCATCAAGGGGAGTGTATTGGCAGACCACCTGGCACATCAAGCTGTAGATGACTATCAGTCCATGAACTTCGAGTTTCCGGATGAAAGCATTATGATTGTAACTGATTGCGAAGTACCTGGACCGGATGAAGGACCTGAACCAGGATCCCGATGGTCTATGCACTTTGACGGAGCATCCAATGCTTTGGGAAACGGTATCGGCGCCATCATCATATCACCACAGGGTACTCATACTCCACTCACTGCCCGGCTGTGTTTCAACTGTACCAACAACATGGCGGAGTATGAGGCGTGTATCATGGGTCTTCAAGCTGCGATCGACCTAAGGATCAAATTTCTAAGTGTCTTCGGAGATTCCGCTCTTGTGATCAATCAGATCAAAGGAGAGTGGGATACGAAACATCCAAACCTGATTCCTTACAGAGAATGTGTGTTGACCCTGATCCCCCACTTCACCGAGATAACCTTCGAGCACTTTCCAAGAGAAGAGAATCAGCTGGCGGACGCGTTAGCTACAATGTCTTCGATGTTCAAGGTCAAATGGGATAATGAGGCTCCCCGAATCATCATCTGGAAACTGGACGAACCGGCATACTGTTGTGATCTCGAAACTGAATTGGTGACTGAGAAGCCTTGGTACCACGAAGTGAAGAGATATCTGGAAGCTCAGGAATACCCTGAAGGTGCCTCTGTCAATGATAAGAAGTTTCTGAGAAGGTTTGCAGCCAAGTTCTTCTTAAGCAACGGCATATTATACAAGCGAAACCATGATTCAACCTTACTGCGTTGTGTGGACAAAACTGAAGCAGAACGAATCATGGAAGAGCTACATGACGGGACCTTTGGTACGCATTCCAGTGGGCATACTATGGCTAAGAAAATCCTACGGGCAGGATACTACTGGTCCACAATGGAGGCTGACTGTTACCAACATTCCAGGACATGCCACAAGTGCCAGATTTATGCAGACAAGGTGCATGTTCCTCCGGTTCCCCTGAATGTTCTGACTGCGCCTTGGCCGTTTGCAATGTGGGGCATAGACATGATCGGCGAGATAAAACCTATGACATCTAATGGACATCGCTTCATCCTAGTGGCGATTGATTATTTTACGAAGTGGGTTGAGGCAGCATCCTATGCTACGGTAACCAAGACTGTGGTAGCGCGGTTCATTCGGCACAACCTGATCTATCGGTACGGCGTCCCTGAGCGAATTATTACAGACAATGGTACCAATCTGAACAACAAGATGATCGCTGAGCTCTGCGAACAGTTCAAGATACAGCACCACAATTCTTCTCCTTACAGACCGAAGATGAATGGGGCTGTAGAAGCAGCAAATAAGAACATCAAGAAAATCGTGCAGAAGATGACAGTGACGTACAAAGATTGGCACGAGATGTTACCGTTCGCTCTACATGGGTACCGTACCTCAGCTAGAACGTCAACCGGGGCAACTCCTTTCTCTCTGGTTTATGGCATGGAGGCAGTCTTGCCAATTGAAGTACAAATTCCCTCTCTCCGGATAATGAAGGATGCAAATCTGAACGAAGATGATTGGATCCAGACACGACTTGATCAACTCAATCTCATTGACGAAAAGAGACTTGCTGCTATCTGTCATGGTCAGATGTATCAGAAACGAATGATCAGGGCATTTAACAAAAAGGTCAGACCACAGGAATATCAAGTTGGGGATCTGGTAATCAAGAGAATCATCCTTCCTCAGAGTGATCCAAGGGGCAAATGGACCCCTACGTACGAAGGGCCATTTGTGGTTAAGCATATGTTCTCAGGAGGAGCAATGATATTGACCAACATGGATGGTGACGACCTTCCTCACCCCGCCAATGCAGACATAGTTAAAAAATACTACGCATGAAAAAAAGACCCGCTAGGCTGACATGCCTAGGCAAAAATTAGGGCTTCCCGTCGAACCAAAAGGGTTCGGGCAAAATGAAGGGATGAAAATGAAAAATCTATACACCCGGCAAGTCGAAAACCTGAAAAGGCGGCTTGGGCAAAAATGGGTATCCCGGTGGACTGAAAACCCGAAAGGGCGGTCCAGGCAAAAATTAGGGATAAAAGCGTAATACTATGTCTCATTGATCACTTTGCATCCAGAATCCGGTACCTACATCAAGTTCAGACGGCATCGGTCAGTCAGCTTCACCTTCAACCAAGGTCATCAAGTGATGAGATGCTCGGAGTTATAAAGGCAATAGTAGAGTTGAAACCCAGTGGGATCATTCATATTTCACACAGCTGTTTTATTTCTTTTGTACAAAACTTGTATAAACTCTCTTGTTCGGCGACGTTCCTCTTACTAGGACGTCAGCCTCTTGTACACAAAACGCCTATTTACAGGCCATTCAAAATCAATACAAATATATTTTCAGTTAAATGTGCCAAGTGTTTTTCTTTTTCTGTTTTCTTTTGCGAAGAACGTCCAAGGTTCAATTTGTGATATATGCATTGACAATAATTTGCTAACTCATAAATATTTGCATACGAAACAAAGGAATTAATTGCAGGTGACACTAGAAACAGGGGCAATAAAGAGTTGTCAGAGCAGTCTAATTGTTCTATCCTCCAAGGTACCAAGGTGGGTTCAGCTAAAGAACATGACCAAGTATCTTAATTCCCCAGAGAGTAGTTCAGTAAAACAATACACTCTTCTCCAAGCAAATCTCAAGGAAGTTGAGTATCCTCCAGCAGATATCAACCTTCCCCAGCAGCAATACATATATTCTTAACAAGCATCCCCGGCAGTCTTGATCTAAAGATTGTTCCCCAGCGGTATCTCAACATTCAAAGGAATCATTTCCCCCGATATAGTTCAAATCTTCCCCCAGGAGAGTCCAATCTAGTTCCCCAGGAAAATTTGGAATTCATATCCCCAAGAAGTAAGCTCATCCCCAGTATATTCTGGAAGCTTATCCCCTAGCAGAGCACGAACGCGTCGTCCGGCTTGATTTAAAGAGTTATTTCCTCAATAGGATATAACTGGGTTATCCTCAGCCAAAAGCCATGGAAAGATCGTCGTCAACGAAGTATTCTTACCCCAGCGAAGTCCATCGACACTTCCAACAACAAGGGTATCCCCAGCAAATTATTATCAACACTCAGCAAGGCATCCCTCTTCCCACAGAGTATTACTTCCCAGCATGGTCGCTAGAGTATTTTTCTCCCCGCAGAATCATCTATTCGCCAAGTTCATTCCGCAACGGAGTCATCTTCTCCTACCGGTATTCTCGCAACTATCAGCCCCAGCGGAAGCAAAACCAATGCTAGCCCAGGATATCGACTTCCCGGCACCCGTCAAGGATCTACTTTCCTAGACGAAAACATTCATAAAACATCACATACATCACTATAGCATGCATAACGCATCACATCATACAAATCTCATTTATGTTGAGAGCATCATTGCTTGATCCATATCATGCATTGCATACGACTGACCTTTACCTTTCAGGAAAGACGCAGTTAAAATGCTCAAACATATTTCAAAGCCTTCTCTAGTCCAGCTAAATCGACTCCCAACAGATTTTTCTGATAAAGACTCAGCAGAAGTGATGGTCCCCTCTCCGGCAAGTGCGTGAGGTGGTAATTCCTTTTTCAGATGTTCCCTTCTCCGACGATGAGTGTGAGGTGATAGTCTCTTATGGTCCCCTCTCCGGCAAGTGCGTGAGGTGGTAATTCCTTCTTCAGATGTTCCCCTCTCCGACGGTGAGTGTGAGGTGATAGTCTCCTATGGTCCCCTCTCCGACAAGTGCGTGAGGTGGTAATTCCTTTTTCAAGATGTTTCCCTCTCCGACGGTGAGTGTGAGGTGATAGTCTCCTATGGTTCCCTCTCCGACGGTGTGTGAGGTGGTAAGTCCTTTTCAGATGTTTCCCTCTCCGACGATGAGTGTGAGGTGATAGTCTCCTATGGTTCCCTCTCCGACGGAGAGTGAGGTGACAATTCCTTTTCCTATGATTCCCTCTCCAACGGCGAGTGAGGTGATCCCCTTTCAGATTGTAATCACCTATGGTTCTATTCCCGATACTGCAAAGATGGTAATTCCCGCTAAGATTTTTCTCAACGAGCGTTGTGGAAGTTAAAGTCGCCCAAGGTTCTCTTACTATTCATGCTAAGGCAGTAACCATACCTGGTCCATTCATCATCTTTTGAAGCTCCAGACTCAGCTCCTGTGACCAGTCAGGACATCTATACCAAGCATCTAAAATCAGCTCCTGCAACGTGTCAGGTACTCAATTGTTTCTTTTGCACGTATGCAGGTTCTCGCTAAGGAATCTCTTACGCGATCAACATCGAGATGGCATCTATAAGCCCATCATCCTATCCAGCAATCTCCAAATGGCATCTATAAGCCCATTCCACCATCACACTACTATGTGAGCGCAAATTTCTGGGCACTCTAGTGTCCAATCATCTTCTACCCTCGGATTACGAAAGGCACGTCAGCCAATCTGCATCCTCAGGTCTAAGAAGATTGAACAGGGGCAACTGTTGTACCCCAAAATTTGCCCTCCCATATTCTCCAAGAAATTGCCAAGCCAAGTCATAAAACTCCCCAAGGGTTGCACAGCTCAACAGCCTCCCATACAGTCAAAATTAGGGTTTGTGTCCTGATCAAGGAAATGAAGTTTTCAAAGGCCCAATCAAGTCTCACATGCTTACAAAGATGGTCAAACATCCTCATATCAAGTTTCAAGGCATTCGGCTCAAAATTGCACAGTCAAAACCCTAAATTGCACTACAGTCAACTGTAGGGGCAAAATGGTCATTTGGCAGTCAAAAGTTCAAATTTTTGGTCAACATATCATTTTGAAGCCACAAACATCATTTGATCAATGCTTGATCATGATTCTCAAAATTTGGCTCAGAAAATCATCAAGATGCAAAAGTTACTATATTTGGACAGCTGAAAAAGTCAACTGAAATTGACTAAGGCATAACTTTCACATGGATTATCAGAAAAATTCCATCCAAAGCTCATTTTGTAGAGAAATACATTTCCTACAACTCATCTTCATACTTCAAATCCAAGAAATGCTCACACAAAAAGTTATCAATTTCAACATTATAGGTCATTTTCAAAAGTCAACAAAAAGGGACTTTAAGTCAAAGGCCATAACTTGAGATTGGTAAATCAAAATGACATGGGACCAAAGGCATTGGTTAGAGGACTCAAAGACCTTTCCAAAATGTCCAAGAACATGAGAAAAGCTTAAAAGTTGAGCAAGTTATGCCTTGTGGAAGTTGGGAAATTTTTGGATATTTTGAAAAGTCAACAATGGTTCAAATGACCTAAATTTGCTAATGGGCCCATTTTTCTTCCATGATTCATCATTCCAAGCATATGCACGACAACTTGGCCCAAAGGGAAGTATTTTTTCATTTTTTATTTATTTATTTGAATTATTATTAATATTAATTCAATTAAATCAATTAAATATATGAAAAATGTTTAAATTAACTAAACGAATCTTTTTATACATGTTTTAAGGTCAATATTTCGTGTAAATGCAAACTAGGAAAGATTTGGTGCTAATTGATCATAATTGATACAAAAACCATGTGGAAAAGATATGAAAAGATCTTGGAAAATTAAATATGCAAAATCATCAATGCCATGGATTTTATTCAATTTTCTTAACCTAATGCCTTCACTACATAATCAGAAACCTAAACCTAATCGTGCTACACAAAAAGCTGCGCTAGAGACCAACATAAAAACTTGGAATTTTCACTTAAAAACTCAATTCTGAAATCATTGCTAGAGGTTGATTCAAGTCCTAATATTCATTCCATTGGCTTCCTCAAGTCTCCCTGAACACGTTCCAATCCAAAACATCAACTCAAACTCCAAGAATTGGTAGATTGAACGCAAACTGCATCAAGAAAATTGCTTAATCGTGTTTTAATTTTGAAGCATAATCATGGCATTTTTTTATGGATTATTACTCATTGATGATTTCTGATGCTAACTGCATGATTTAATTTTGTTTTTGTGCTCCCAACGCGATTTCACCATGTTAGCTTTCTAGGTTTTTCAGAGCTTGAATTTGGGGCTTTTGCAAAGAGGAAAAATTAAGGATCCAGACCACCACCATTCCATTTGACAAGCTTGGACGAACATGAATCACCTATCGCGCCCAATTTATGGGCACCATAGCGCTAGTCGCTATTTTCCAATAGCCTGCCTAAGGCAACGCGTGTAAAACTGTTGCCTTTGTGTTTTGTGTTACAGGGGTGATGAAGAGGGTGATGCGTTGTCAACAAACGATACGCCAGTTTGAAAATTCGCGCGCGTTGCCCACCAACGTTTTGTTTTCTTTTTATAATATTTGTTAATTATTATATAGTAAATGTGATTCAAGCGCTTCAGTGGCAGGTACATGTGCTTTGCAATATCCAAGACCTGGGTTCGAGTCCCAGGTCTGTATAATTCCTATATTATTTTTCGTTGATAATTCCTATGCAGGCACAACATTGATGCACACCATGCTCCATCATCATCAAGCCAGCCACGCGTCTAACTGCTGCAGATCAAAGGCCCCAGATGGATGAACACCCTAAGCCTGGTCAACCATCCAACACGCTAGTGGCGAAAGTCAATGGATCTGAATGTTATTGGGCTCAATTTACTGGATCCATACCTCACAGTTGGGGACTTCCACCCCCCCTGGTTTGCAATTTTTTTTTTAATTTCATTTTTCATTATTATTTTATTTGCTCTATTGTTTTGATTTAATTTATTTTCCAAAAAAATATAAAACACATAAAAAACTCAGAAAAAGATAAAAAATACAATAATTATTTATTTTAATATTTTCTTGTAAACAAATGCATGTAAATAAATTAATTTAAAATAGGGTTTTAATGTTAATTCTTTTCATAATAAAAATACAAAAAAAAAGTAGAATTAGGTTTAATTGATAATTTTTATTCCTTTTAATTTTTTCCTTTTTATCATAATATTATTTATTTATTTATTTTCATAATTAAATTGTATATATAAATTAGGGTTTCATTTAGTTAAAAATTTCAACATTTTCTTAATAGCTAAAAAAAATATATAATAATTAGAATTAGGGTTTGACATTTTATTTTAATTTTAATCAATTCTCTTTTTCTATTAAATCTAAAAAACACAAAAATACCAAAAACATTTTCTTTTAATTTTAATTTTAATTCCTTATTAACTTTAATTTTGCAAAAGGGTCCAACGCCCATATTTTTAATCGTTTAATTTGCGTATTTATTTTATTGCTCAAATAATCATGTATCTCTCCCAAAGCGTTGTAACTTAAACTTCTCGCATTTTTCAATTTCGTTATTTTGCTTTATTTATTTTTTCTGTCAAATCGGGTCCGGTTTAATTTTGGCGATGTGGACCCGCGCCATTTGTAATAGTTTAGATTTACTTTTTCCCGCAAATATTAACTGTTAATCAAAAGCATGAAAGAATGTATGGACTTAATTAAAATCAAGCGTAGAACACCAATGAACATGACAAGACAAATATCAATGAAAACGACACACGAATCGCACACACCACCCCTAGGGTACGCCTCACTGTTGCCTTGCCTTCGAAAGGTGGTCGTCGAGTAGAGGACGTCTTAGTAAGTCCTCATGATCCGGGAACCTGGCATGAGGGTAGCTTCTAAGGTGTCTTCCCATTGCTCTGGTGATCACCATGTCCCTACAACCTCGAATTGACCCGAACACCTCCAACGGTGGTGCTACCTACCTCTCAATGGTGGGATGGCACTACTTTAAGGACATTTACACAGACGAATTCCTTAGGGTAGGTAGGTTCTCAAGGATACTTGCTCTCTTCAAAACAAACTGAAATCTTTTCACACCAACACTTTTCAAAAGCTTTCAAAGCAAATTTTTCAAACACTCTTGAGGACCGATACAAGAGTCGAACTGGAATTTTCAAAGAAACTTTTTAAAACCCACAGTTGAAAAGCAAACAAACCATTTTTGAAAACACAAGTGAGCAAGTATCTAAGAGCCCATGGATAACCATGGATAGAAAGGGTGCTAACCCCTTCCCTTTCTATAACCTACCTCCCGAACCGAGTGCAATCTCTTTAAGGAATTTTTCTGTGCTTTTGTCCTTTCCATTTGGAGAAAATAAAAGACGGTGGCGACTCTTGCTTCTGCAACATTTCACGAACCAGCGTTAAACAGTCAGTTCCAGATCCACCGATCACAAATGTCATGATCTTTGAAATGCATTGCGTAATGATGTTCTCAAAATAAACGAGATTGTGCAATATGCGTTTCGTATGCATATGCTATGATATTGGTAAATGATTTATGAATGTGAAATGTTAATGGAAGTGTATCAACAGTTCCGTATGACATCTTGCTGGGGGAAATGAATCCCTGACTGGTACTGAGGATGAAGAACATGTGTAATATTCAACCTTTTCTAGAATGCTTCCGTCGGGGATTCCTTCTTGCTGTTTGAGGAAACTCCGTTGGGGAATGTTGACTTATGTTTGGGGAGAAAAGTCCTGGAACACTAGTCGTTCATTGCTCTACTGGAGATTTTAATTCTTATATACCCTTACTGGGGATGAAAGAAATGGATAAACTTCCGACTCGTCTAGGGAGTTAAAGTTGATTGATATCTGGTTCGGTTCCAGGTTTCGTAGCAACTCTCTGGGGATAGTGGAAACTTCACTGTGAAGAGGAGTTTTGCCGGTGATTCGTAGCCATCTAAGGAAAAGACTCAAACTGGGGAGGTTGTAATCTGTTGGGGAAATAAACCATGTTGGGGAAATAAACTCAGTTGATGGAGAAGTACTCTACTGAGGAAATAAGCTCTGTTAGAGAGAAGAAATTTTTTCAATTTTTTGGAGGAATAAACTAAGTTGGGGAAGAGAATTTCCATGCACTGTACTGATTGAAACTCCGTAGGTTGGTGATATTGCTGGGAAAAAGATATGTCGAGGAAATTGCGGGGAACGTATCTTTATTGAAGATGAATTTGTGAAGATTAATCTGTGGGGATAATCTCATGGAAGTGGCTCTGTGGGGATTTGTAGATAGCGTGAACGTCATCTCAACTCCTAGAGTTTTGGGTAAATTCTTATTCCTATTCTTATGCATGTATTTGTTAATAGTTAATTGTGTTCATATGCGTATGTTCATTCAATTTTAGTCATTGGACGTTTTTGCAAACAAAACAAAAAAAATTATAAAAAAAATAAAAGTTTTAATTTTTAGGGTGTATTTGTATTGATAGTTTGCCTATAAACAAGCGATTTAGTACAAAGAGACATAAATCCTAGTAATAGGAAATTGTCATGAAATGAAAAGAGTACAAAGTGAAAACAAAATATATAGCTTTGTGGAAATGATCTCGTTGGGTTCCAATACCGCTATTGCCCCTATATCTTTGAACATGTCATCCTTTATTGTCGGAAGAAGTTGATTAAACTGTACCATTTGAACTTTTGACTTTTATAAAGCTTGCAGTAAGTGATTCAACGGGACATAGTCGTACGCTTTTAATCCCTAACTTTTTTCTAGGCTTCCCTTTCGGGTTTTCAGTCCACCGGAATACTCTTTCTTGCCCAAGCCGCCTTTTTAGGTTTTTGACTTGTCGGGTGTGCAATCTTTTATATATATCCCTAGTTTTTTCCCGAACCCTTTTGGTTCGCCGGGATGCCCTTATTTTTTCCCAGGCCAGTCAACCTAGCAGGTCGTTTTTATAAGTAGTATCTTTTAACTATGTCTATGTTCACAGGGTGCGGGAAATTTTCACCGTCCATGGTGGTCAATATCATAGCACCGTCCTAAAATACTTTCTTGATAACAAATGGCCCTTCGTAGGTGGGACTCCATTTTACCCTGGGATCACATTGCGGTAGAATTATGCGCTTTATTACCAAGTCATTGTCCTAATATACCCGATGCTTGATTTTCTTTTTGAATGCCTTGATCATGTATTTCTGATACATCTAACCATGACTGGCAGCTGCAAGCCTCTTCTCATCAATCAGATTCAACTAGTCTAGCCTGGTCTGAATCCACTCGTCTTCGTCTAAGTCTGCCTCTTTCATAATTCTTAGAGAAGGAATTTGAACTTCGACAGGCAGGACAACTTCCATGCCATAAACCAGAGAGAATGGGGTTGCCCCAGTTGATGTTTGCGCTGAAGTGCGATAGCCATGAAGAGCAAAGGGTAACATCTCGTACCAGTCCTTATAAGTCATAACCATCTTTTGTATGATCTTCTTAATATTCTTATTGGCGGCTTCCACTGCGCCATTCATCTTGGGTAGATGCGGAGAAGAGTTATGGTGCTTAATTTTGAACTGCGTGTAGAGTTCAATGATCATAGTGTTGTTGAGGTTAGTACCATTGTCTTTGATGATTCTCTCAGGGATGCCATACTGACATATACGATTATGTTTTATGAACCAGGCGACCATGTTCTTGGTAACAGAGGCGAACGAAGATGCTTCAACCCATTTTGTGAAGTAGAGAATGGCGACGAGAATGAAGCGATGTTCGTTAGAAGCAGTAAGCTTGATTTATCCAATCATATCAATGCCCCACATTACGAATGGCCACAGAGCAGTCAAAACATTCAGAGAAACCGAAGGCACATGAACATTATCAACATATATTTAACACTTATGACAAGTTCTTGAGTGGTGGTGACAGTCGGTTTCCATGGTCGATCAATAGTAACCCGCTCTCAGAATCTTTTTAGTCATAGTATACCCACTGGAGTGAGTACCAAAGATGCCTTCGTGCATATTTTCCATAATTTTATCTGCTTCCTTCTTGTCTACACAACAGATCAGAGTTGAATTATGATTACGTTTGTACAAAATTCCACTGCTCAAGAAGAACTTAGCCGATAACCTCCGTAGGAATTTCTTGTCATTGATTGATGCCCCTTCAGGGTATTCTTAAATTTCAAGGTACCTTTTCACTTCATGAAACCAAGGTTTTTCTTCTACTCCATCAGTATCAATTTCGTAGCAATGTGTCGGTTCATCTAATCTTTCAACAGTAATTATGGGAGCTTCATTTTCCCATCTGACCTTAAACATGGATGACATGGTAGCTAATGCGTCTACCAACTGATTCTCTTCTCTTGGGATATGCTCAAAAGTAATCTCTTCGAAGTACGAAAGCAAAGTAAGCATATGATCTCAGTAAGGGGTAAGATTCAGATGCTTTATATCCCATCCTCCCTTGAATTAACTGATTACCAAGGCCGAATCCCCATATACACTCAAGAATTTGATTCTTAGGTCAATAACAACCTTAATTCCCAAGATGCACGCTTCATATTTAGCCATATTATTGGTGCAGTCAAACCAAAGCCTGTCAGTGAATGGTGTATGGTAACCAGAGGAGAGATAATTATAACACCAATTCCATTTCCAAGTGCGTTAGAAGCTTCATCAAAAACCATAGTCCATCAGGATCCTAGCCCAGGTCCTTCATACGGTCCAGGTTCTTCATAATTTGTAATTAGCATGATGTTCTCATACGGGAATTCAAAGTTCATAGATTGGTAGTCTTCTACAACTTGATGCGCCAAATGATCTGCTAGTACACTTCCTTTTATTTCCTTTTGAGTAGTGTATTGAATGTCGTATTCTGTTAAGATCATTTTCCATCGGGCTATTCTTTAAGAGAGATCTGGCTTCTCGAATATGTACTTGATAGGGTCCATTTTAGAGATCAATAGAGTAGTATGAGTCAACATATATTGTCTTAGTCGGAGAGCGTCCCATGCCAAAGCGCATCAAGTTTTCTCGAGCAGTGAATATCTTGTTTCACAGTCGGTAAACTTTTTGCTAAGGTAGTATATTGCATGCTCTTTATGACCAGACTTGTCATGCTGCCCCAGTACACACCCCATTGAGTTCTCTGGCACTGTTAGGTACATGATTAGAGTTCTTCCTTCAATTGGTGTCTTCAGAATTGGAGGTTCTTATAAGTAATCCTTGATTTTATGAAAGGCTATTTGACAGTCGTCATTCCACTTTACTACTTGATCTTTCTTCAGCAGCTTGAAGATTGGCTCACAGGTAGCAGTTAAATGAGAAATGAATCGGGCAATGTATTTCAATAGTCCTAAGAAACCTCTGACTTCCTTCTCAGTATGGGGAGCTGACATTTCTTGAGTATCTTTAACCTTTTGAGGATAAACTTCAATACCTTTACCACTGACGATGAAACCCAGGAGTTTTCCATACCTCACGCCAAAGGTGCATTTGTTTGGATTTAGCTTTTCAAATAAGTTATGCAGATGATCAAGATGTTCTTCTTTAGTCTGCGATCTTTCTATCATGTTGTCGACGTAGACTTCTATCTCGTGATGAATCATGTCATGGAATAAAGCTACATAGCACGCTGATAAGTTTCCCCTGCGTTCTTTAACCTAAAACGCATGACCTTGTAACAGAAAGTGCCTAATTGTGTGACAAACGTAGTTTTCTCCATGTCTTTAGGTGCCATCTTGATCTGATTATAACCCAACAAACTATCCATGAAGGGGAATACCTTATGCTAATCAGTGTTGTCGACCAGAACATCAATATGTAGAAGTGGGAAGTGGGAAGTTGTTCAAATCCCTCTAACCTACACACATATGTACCTTGCCATCTTTCTTTGGTACTAGAACAACATTAGCAACCCATTGGGGATATGATGTCACTGCTAAGAACCCTACATTGAATTGTTTCATAACCTTGACTTTTATATTTTCCGATATTTCAGGACGCATGCGACGAACCTTCTGCTTAATTGGAGAACAACTCTCTTTCATCGGCAGACGAAATGTCGCGGTAAGCAAGAGTCGCCACCGTCTTTTATGTTCTCCAACATGGAAAGGACAAAAGCACAACAAAATTCCTTTTCGAGAATGTTTCTCGGTTCGAGAGGTAGATTTATAGAAAGGAAAGGTGTTAGCACCCTTTCTATCCGTGGTTATCCACGGGCTCTTAGGTACTTGCTCACTATGTTTTCAAAAATTGTTTGCTTTTCAAGTGTTTGTGGGTTTTGAAAAAGTTTCGTTTTGAAAACTTCTAGGTAACTCTTGTATCAGTCCTCAAGAGTGTATGAAGTATTTGTTTGAAAACTTTTTGAAAGTGTAGGTGCGAAAAGATGTTTTTGTTTTTTGAAAGAGAAAGTACCCAGGAGAAATCTACCTACTCTAAGGAATTAGGCTGTGTAAGAGTCCTTTAGACAGTACTATCCCACTATTGAGAAGTAGGTAGCACCGTTGTTGGAGTTATTCGGGTCAATTCGATTATAGGGACAATGTGGTCACCAAAGCAATAGTAGGACGCCTTAGCGGTAACCCTAATGTCCTAGATCCTTTTTATCCGAGGCAACCGTTTCAAGGCAACTGGATCTTTAGACAGGAGGGCGACCTCTAAAACACCCTATACTTGATGACCACCTCGAGGCAACCAAGTGAGGCATACCCTAGGAGTGGCATGTGCATGTGTGTTGTTTTTCAGTTAAATTGTCTTTGCATGCATTATTATGAGCTACGGGTTGATTTTATTTTCCATACAAGTCTTGTCATGCATCGTTAACAGTTAATAGTTGTGCGAAAAGTAAATTGCGGAAAATTGAATCTACGCTATTACAAGGCGCAGGAATATACATCGCCAAAAACATAACCCGTTTGGAACATAAGTACGAGAAAGTAAAAGAAAGCGATAAAATCCTAATTAACTATTACATCCTCGGAAATAGATACATAAATATGATCAAATAAATAATGAATTAAAAATATGCGCGCGAAAGAATTGAATCGGGACGTCCTTAGGGTTTTGACCCTTTTTGAGAAAAGAATTGAGTTTGTCCTTTTTTGTAATTAATTAAATATTAAACATAATTTACTAATTAATTAATTAATTAAAAGAGAAAAGTATTTTTTATGTTTTTTAATGTCTTAATGAAAATAAAAAATAAAAAGAAATTAAAAGTCAAGAAAACCCTAATTCTAAGTTTATTTTATTTATTGTAAAAAAATCAAAATTAAACCTAATTAAAACAACTAAATTAATTAATTAGAATTTATTTACAAAATATAATTAATAGTGAAATTAATACATATAATAATAAAAATATTTACATTTTTTAATTCTGAATTTATTATGAAAAATAATTATTTATATTAATTAAATACTAATAATAATAATAATTACTAAAAGAATTAAATAGAAATTAAAAAAAGAAAAAGGAATAAAGAAAACCAGGGGGGTGATGGGCCCTTTAGGAGGTGAATTTGGAGATTTCTGGCCCATTAACGTACAAGCCTGTTTGACCTTTTTGCTCGCCTATGCACAAGGTTGACCAGGAGCATGGTGTTCATCACCTTTTGACCATTGGATTGGTGATAATGGCCACATGGCGCCTGGGATGATTGAGACATATGGTGGAATGCCTTGAGCAACCTGCATATGATCCTGTATGGAAAAATATGAAACAAATATGGGGTGGACCTGGGAATCGAACCCAGGTCCCAATGGTTGCATGCCAACTCACTAACCACCAGACCACTTGCTTGCTTTTGTTATAATAATAAACAATGAATATATTATATAAAATAACAACATATGCTGGAAATCATGAAACCACGCGCGCGCTTTTTGAATGCTCTAATCACAACTCAACACGTATTGTCTTCTTCCTCGCTTCCTTGTAAAACAAAAACAATTAGCGGGGGTTTTTAACCCCCACAAAATAGGATGACAAATAATAGCGATTAGGTCTGTATGCAATATAAATTGTTCGCGAGGGTAGCTTTAGGTTCGTCTGGATCTCCTGAGTTCAGCCATGGGCATCATGAGGCTTAATTTTTCTTGTATGGGAAAGCCCCAATTTTGAAACTGAAGAACCCTAATATTTGTCAATGGTGATTTGTGATTCAGGGCATTTTAATCCAATTGAACCACACCAAAAGCTTCGTATGAATCCTATGAACACAAAACAATCACAAAAAGATGTTAAATATGCATGAATCAATGATTATGATTTTGGAAAAAAAGTGGTAAACCGTGAGCCTGTTCTTGCGCGTTTCTTGAGTTCTAGCACGTGGTTTTGATTCCAAATCAACCCTGAAACCTCCAGCAATATGTTTGAATCGCTCTAAGGCTTTGAATTGGTCTGAAATATGAAAAACAGTTTTTAGTTTTCTTTGAATTTTTTGGAATTGGTTATGGCTTTTGCAGCAGCTTTTTCACGTGAATAGCATTAGGGTTGACTTGCTTGCATATATGGGAATAGAATTAGGTTAAGTCTTGGCCCAAAGATCCATTGCATTCATGTTTTCAATGTTTGATTTTCAATCAAATCTTTTTGCATATTTTTGATTGAAAAAGCTTGCCAAATTGAGAGATCCTTGTCCCCTTGATGTGTACATGAAATCTCCAGCACATGTAGGTCATATTTGCTTCATGAAAAGATTGCAAAACCATATCTTGATATTTTCCTACAATTAAATGAATTAATAATCAATTAAAAATCCAATTAATTAATAAAAATAAGAAAATAATTCAATTTAATCTCAATGGGTCGTGCATAAGCCTTGGACAATGTTTCAAGAAGAAATTTGAGGCCCATTAGCAAAAATGATGTGTTTTGAGCAAAGTTGACTTTTGCAAGTTCACAAAAATTTCCCAACTTCTCCAATGCATATCTTGCTCAATTTTGATCATATGAACATGTTCTTGGACATTTTGGAAATGTCTTGAAGTCCTCTAACCAATGCCTTTGGTCCCATGTCATTTGGATTTACCAATCTCAAGTTATGGTCTTTGGCTTAAAATGCCTTTTTGTTGACTTTTGAAATTGACCTGTAATGTAGAAATTGATAACTTTTTGTGAGAGCATTTCTTGGACTTGGAATGTGAATATGAGTTGTAGGAAATGTCATCCCCTTCAAAATGATCATTGGACGGGATTTTTCTGATGAACCATGAAAAAGTTATGCCCTGGTCAAGTTACAGTTGACTTTTCTACTGTCCAAAAATAGTAACTTTTGCATCTTTGATGATTTTTGAGCCATTCTTGTGGAATCATGATCAAGACTTGATCAAATGATGATTGTGGACTCAAAATAATATGTTGACCAAAAATCTTGACTTTTGACTGTAAAATGACCATTTTACCCCTGCAGTTGATTGTGAAGCAAATGAAGCTTTTGACTGTGCACTTTGCCTCTGTGAGTCTTGAGACTTGACATGTAGATGCTTGACAAAGTATATAGGCCTATGGGACTTGATTGAGCCATTTAAAACCTCAAATTCCTTGAAGGAACCAAAACCCTAATTTTGACTGGCTTAGGAGGTATTTTGACTGTGCAATCCTTGAGTAGTCTTGAACCATTTGAAGATGATTCTTGACAAACTTTGAAGAATATGGGAGGGAAAATTTTGGGGTACAACAGTTTGGTTCTTTTCCCGAATCCAGATTCCTTCATAGATGTGAATGCGGTTAAGATCTTTCTATCTCGCAATCTTGTACCTACTCTTCTGGGTGATATTTTGCATGCCCTCTACACTCGTATTGTGCGTAGAAGAGGGACCCTCATGTGTTGCATGCCTTTGCTGGCGAGGTGGTTTATTTTGCACCTCCCCAAGTCTGTGTTGAAGAATGAGGAAGGTTTAGGATGGTCCTGCAGAATAATGTCCCTTGCCCATACAGACATTCTTTGGAGTTCTAAGGCTATGGAAAGCATTGCTGTCATTGATTGTTGTGGGGGATATCCCAATGTCCTGTTGCTTGGAATCAGAGGGGAATAACTTGTAGTCCTTGTTTAGCTTTTAGAAAATTCGGTCGTGCCCGGAGAGACGGTCCTCATGAGCTACTTCTTACAGATATTGCATTTGACTATAAGGGGGACGTTGACGAGCATCGCCGAAGGTTTATACGAGCTTGGGGCATGGTGAACCGGTCTAACCCTCAAGAGCTAAGACCAAAGACTTCTCTCCCGATGCAGCCTTATCTCCAGTGGGTCCGAGCTCGTGCCCAGAAACTTGAAATGCCTTATGAAGCTGTGTTGCCAGTAATTGTGGAGCCTACCAATGAAGAGGGCGTTCCTTATACGATCCTTTATCCATACATGCCCGCTGATCTTGGGGCATTGAAGAGATCCTGGATTCAGCTGAAAGAGGAAAGATATACCTACCGGGAGAAGTACCATGAGCAAGAAAGGAAGATCTTGAAGCTCACCAGGCAACTTGAGAATGAAAGGACAATCAATGACTACGTCAGCACGAAGGGGAAGCGTCCATGGGAGTTTTGATTTTTGCTTTTTTAGTTTAGATTTGTTTTTCATTTACTTTGTTGTAAACGCCTTAAAGGCATTGTTGGACCTTTTACAAGTTTAATCTAATAAAGTTTGTTTATTTCTTGGTTTGAAAATTTAAATGTCCCAAATTCTTTGAAATCACTACATACGCATCCCATTATCATGCACATCATTACAGGTATCATTACAGGTTTCTCATCTCCTTCGCTGTTTATTTCAGCACAAAATGTCTTCTGAAACACTTACCGATCAAGCCATCAAAGCTCTTCAGGCACAAAATGCCCAATTCCAAGAGTTGTTCTTGAACTTGGCTAAAGGGCAAGAGAATTTGAAGACTCTCATCCTGAAGGAGAAGAAGAAGAAGAAGAAGAAGGTGGTTCTTCTGAATATGGGTAACAAATTTGGGAATAGGTTGCGACAGGAAGCTGATCAGTCTCTTTCATCCAAAGGAGAGGAGGACCAAGAGGAAGAAAAGGGTCCCAGTCCTGTGGTCTCTGATAATGATACTGATTTTAATGATGAGCAATATCCTCCTGCTGGGGATAGGTACAAGTAACTAGAAGACCGGCTGAGTGCTATGGAGATTCAGGAGATCCCTGGTTTGGATTTCGGAGATCTAGGACTGGTATCAGGAGTGGTAATCCCTCACAAGTTTAAAGCTCCAATTTTTGACAAGTACGATGGAGTGTCTTGTCCCAAACTCCATCTCCGCTCATATGTTAGGATAATCCAACCCCACACTGCTGATAGAAACTTGTGGGTGCATTTCTTTCAAGATAGTCTGTCAGGGACTCAGCTTGAATGGTTTTATCAATTGGAAGGAGCCAACGTCCGAAACTGGGAAGACCTTGCTGCTGCTTTTTACAGACAGTACTAGTATAATGCCGACCTCGCTCCTACGCGTACTCAACTTCAGAGTATGTCCATGGGTGCGAGTGAAGGTTTTAAGGACTATGCTCAAAAGTGGATAGATTTGGCTGGCATGGTCCAACCCCCTTTATCTGATCGAGAGTTAGTTGATATGTTCTTGGGGACGATATCTGGTCCATTTTTCAATCATCTGATCGGCAGTTCGTCATCTGGGTTTACTGAATTGATTCTGACTGAAGAGAGAGTAGAAGATGGTATCTGTAGTGGTAAGATACAGAAGGATACTTCATCAAGTGCAGTGAAGAAGCCTTTCACTGGTAAAAACTAAGTTAGTGCAGTCTACGGCCCGAGGGGCCAAAGCAGACCTGAACATCGTCAAGCGGTAAATGAAGTAGTAATATCAAGACCCACAGTTGCTCCACAATGCAACCATCAACCTAGGGTGGAAAGACCACAAAAGCAGTATACTCGGCTCAATATTCCCTTGTCTCAAATTCTACCACAGTTATTGAAGGCCAACCTAATAGCTCTGAGGGAGGCCCCGAAGAATCCCAACACCACTTCTCCTTAATATAACCCGAATGCCTACTGCGCCTATCACTCCGATAGCCCAGGTCATGATACAAACAGCTGTTGGGCTTTGAAAAACAAAGTATAAGACTTGATCGAAGCCAAAGAAATTGAGTTTGATGCTCCAGAGAAGCCTAACGTCATAACTGCCCCTATGCCCAAACATGGTCATGGAGTGAATGGTGTGGATAATGATTTATTTGTGACCTCCGTGGAAGATATTTCTACTCCTTTGATGACAGTTCAGAAGAATCTATTATTGGCCGGTTTATTTTTGGGCTGTGGCGAATGGTGCTACATATGTTCAATTCTGCCTGCTGGTTGCCATTTATTGAAATCAGGTGTGCAACGCCTGATGGATAATAGAGAGATCCTTTTTGAAAAGACTTTGATTCCGTTAGTTCCGATTGAAGATGTTGCCATTATAATCATTTCCTCCAATCCTTCCAAGGTTTCCTCAAGAAAGCCTATTAGGATTACACCCGTTCCAAGACTCGCTCTGTTGATCATTACTATCCCTGGTCCTATCCCATACACTTCATACAAGGCTGTCCCATGGCACTATGGTGCTGATGTGTACTACCATGGAATTAAACAAAACATTAAAGATAAGGAAGTTGATACTTATGTCAGCAATATTGTCGAGGCCAGCAAAGTCACCATAAGTGGAAGACTCTTTTCTCCCGAGATTTCCCCTACGACTGTTCAAAAACCTATTTTCATTCCATCTGCTAGTACATTGGCTACTGTCCCAGTTCTTACTCCAGTTATCACTCCTGTCGCCGAGCCATCTTAGGCTCAGGGCAAAGAAATCACAGGTGAGCCTTCCCGGACGGAGGCACCTAGAAAGGTTGTGTTGGAAGCCTCTAAACAAGACATAGAGGAAATTCTGAAGATTATCAAGAAAAGAGACTACAACATAGTCGAGCAGCTGGGGAAGACCCCGTCAAAAATCTCCATGTTGTCCTTATTGTTATGTTTTGAAGCCCATGCAAAGGCTCTAATTGCATTCCTCAAGACTGCGCATGTACCGCAGGAAACTTCTGTCGATCAATTCAAAGACTGCGTAGCTAGTTTGACTGCCGATAATGGGTTGGGTTTCTCAGATGCAGATCTGACTGCTAAAGGAAGAAATCACAATGATGCTCTACACGTCTCGATCGAGTGCAGGGGAACTACTATGGCCCATGTACTGGTGGATACTGGGTCCTCCTTGAATGTTTTGCCAAAGAAAGCATTAGATCATCTGGACTGTGAGGGTTTGATTCTAAAGCCGAGCAATATTGTGGTCAGGGCTTTTGACAGATCAAAAAGGATGGTACACGGGGAGGTGGACATCCTTGTCAAAGTTGGCTCTCAAACTTTTGGATCCACCTTTTACATAATGGACATCAGACCATCGTATTCTTGCTTGTTGGGTCGTCCCTGGTTTCGTAAGGCTGGGGCAGTGACTTCTACGCTCCATCAAAAGCTGAAATATTCGGAAAAGGGGAAGATTGTCACAGTACAAGCTGAGGAGGAGTATATGGTGAGTCATCTCAATTCCTTCCGCTATGTGGAGATGGATGGAGAGTTCATCGAAACCCCCTGTCAGAACTTTGAAGAAGTCCCCCAAACTTTGGCGTCAACTGAAATTGCTACCAATAAATCTCTGATGAAGATGGCTTCTCTCAAGGATGCCAGGGCTGTAATTGAAAAAGGTAGGTGTGCAAATTGGGGTCAGCTCCCTGATTTCACACACAAAACTGACAAGTTTGGTTTGGGCTTTACTGCAGAGGCTCAAAGGGTTGTTCAGCGCGCACGAATTGGAAGACCTCCTCTACACATCAGTACTCAAGGAGTGAATGCAATTGAAGATGATGAAGAGGATTCAGATATCGACAGTTGGATCTACCCTACAACCGATGGTGGCTTGAACAACTAGACGACGAAGGACTTCATACCTGTTTCTTTTATTCCATAGTAATTGACTTTGTTTTAAGAGTTGTAATAAACAGTTTGAAACTTTACGGCCCGGTGCCTTGGAGTGTTGCTTCATTGGGTTCTTTTAGAGAAGGAGAAGTACTCTGATCATCCTGTTGCTCAGAAGCCCCAGCCAGAACCGCCATATTGGAGGATCCTTTGTTCTGTACAAGGTTGCTGGAGTCTCCTTGAGGAGAGGAGTTGAGGGGAGCAGCAGCTTTTGATGGTAAGGTCGAAGTAGTGGAAGCTGGATTTAAGATATTCTGCAAGGAGCGAAAGAATATCAAAAGCATGCACCAAGGTAATGAATAATAATTTTGTCAAAAGTTTAAAGTTCAATTTACCTGTGGACTCTCGGAAGAGAGGTTGCTAGCTATGCGTTCCAACATTACATTGGAGGTCGAAGATGGAATTTTGGATTTGGGTGAGGGAGCAGCATCCCTGGAATCGAGTCCAGAGACACTAGTTGGTACAGTGCTCTTTGA
Organism: Vicia faba; assembly: GCA_948472305.1. NCBI lineage: Eukaryota > Viridiplantae > Streptophyta > Magnoliopsida > Fabales > Fabaceae > Vicia > Vicia faba. The sequence goes on from OX451736.1 coordinate 1,127,988,784, forward strand.
AATATCCTTCTTCTGCTTCTTCTTCGAAGCAACTGGTAAGTTTCCTCCAGCCTTGGGGTCTTCCCCAGTGGTGTTTGATTTTCGCTTCTTTGGAGTGGTAGGCGGAAGTTTGTTGGTCTGAAAAGATTTAAACAAAGAGTTAGATGCAAATCATGAAATATTAGTGAATTCGAAACATCAAGGCTAAGTGATTACCTGTGGAGTTGGAACACTGGTGATTGTTGGTATTGTTGTTGTTGTTGTTGTTGCAGCAATGGTTGTTGTTTCGGATGGAGTTACATTGTCGGTGGTTTCGATAGAGGCTTGAGAGGCGCTCCCTTCTTTCGATTTTGAAGCAGCAGTCTTTATCCTGATGGCTGAAAATCGAAACAATTAAGGCAAAGTTAAAGATATGGAAAATAAAAAACGTTTGGGATTTTCCCAAGCATTCGCACCTGTGCCTTGATCACATTTAATCGACATGGCAGAAAGGTCGTAACGAAGGTGTCCTGGGAAATCGTGGAGCCAGTGTCAAGCCCATGTCACAGTCTCAGATGGCTTTGGTTTCTTTTGAAGATGTTTGAACATCTCTTTGCAAGTGAACCACCAAGGGTATGGGGGAAACCAAGCCAGAGCCAGTTCTGAGGTAGGTAATCTAGGAAATTTAGGTGGATGCATTTCGAATGCCAACCTATACCTATCCTCAGGTGACAACCCTGAAGGAAGTTTTAACTTAGAAACTTTTTCTTTGAATTTTTCCTTCAAGGTCTCAACCGCTTGATGCACAGTGGATTCCAAATGTGTGGGATCATAAGTAGTTTCGAAATAATTTTGAAAAGCTTTAATCTCTTTGGCATGAGTAAACATACCTTTCTTGGATGGTACCTGCACATCGAAGGCATCAGTTAGTTTCTGCTGAATTGTAAGAGTATCGAACATATAAGTTTGATAAAACTTTGTCCACCATTCCAGAAACCCCTTTGCTGTAAGATGGGTAGGTTCGAAAGATATTAGCTCAAACTGGGCAAAGCCTTGGTATTGTTCTTGCTGTAATTTGGCTTCCCGTGCCTTGAAGGTTCGCCCAGAGGTAATGGCACTCTCGGTTTGAAATAAGGGTTCAGGAATTAGTTGGCATAAGCCAAACTGTCTCGAAACAAAATTTGGCTGGTAAGCGAAAAGGAAAATCTGATTCTTGGCAGGAGTTATTCTTGAAGAAATGAGTCTAGGTAGCAAAAAGGCTCCCCATACATCTTGAATCTCTTTGCTCTTGACAGCTTCTGAGAGAGCCATGGTGAACCATGAAGGTCCATGAGCCCTTGAAGCAAAAGGCGCCATGGTCTCTTCGAACTTATGTCTCTTGGAGAATATTATGATGTACTTTGAGAATAGGACTTTAAAGTCATCCTTGTCGTCATTTGGAGTTAATCTTCGCAGCCTAGTGCCTTCGATTATTCTATCCGTTATTTCAGGGTCTCGTTCATCAATGGTGTTGGCAGTTGACAAGGAAGGTTCGAACATGGCATTTAGCCATAGCTGAAGTAACCAAAAAGGGCCAGCTAACAGGATGTTCTTGGAGGTGTGAGATTTTAGGCTCGAAACAGCTGACCTTAGGCTTTCATAAAGGTCAACTAGTAGCAATTCGCTCAAGCACACTCTTCGATTCTCATGCAAATCCCTAGCTAGAGGAATAAACCTACTGCTACCTGTAGGGATCTACTGCAGAAGACATATCTTGACAGCCATAGGGTAAGGAAAGCAATGTGTTCTACATCAGACACACTGTCTCCTTCAGCATGGTAGTGACTGATAAACTTTGAAAAACTTGCCAATTTGACTTCGAAGTCGATTATACTCGAATGTTCTTTGTTGTCAGGGGTATACGTTTCTCCTACTGGTGATAGCCCAGTGATGGCCGCTATGTCAAAGAAGGTAGGGGTGATCATTCCACCAGGGAGATGAAAAGTATTATAAGTACTGTCCCAGAAATATAGGGACGCAAATAACAATGGGTGGCTGTAAGTAAAACCTGGCTTTGACAGCTTAATCAAGTTGTAGATACCTAATTCTTCCCATTGCTGGGATTTCTTAGCTTCTACCTTATTGAACCTGTTTTGATAAGCAGTGTCGGAGGTGGGGCAAGATCGAAACAGTTTGAAGTTACTCTTTACATAGTCTAATACAAAAGGGTCCTTAGAAGGAACAATTGGATTTTCCATGGTGTTTGAGCCAGAAGATTCTATTGCCTTAGGGGCGTCCATTTTATTAAACAGGGGTTTGAAATTATAGCAAACTGGGAAGATTTTCCTGGTGTCTTTTAAAATTTCAAAAACTGTAAGAGGACCCATTAAAGCTAACCTCTTACCAGCAGCGATGGTAGGAATAAGTACCTGGGATGCATAAAGCATTTCTTTCTCTTTTGAGATCATCTGGGGAACAAGGACAGATTGACCTTGGTGAGTGACAACCTTACTTTCCATTGTAGTTCCTGCGGTCTTTCCTTTCTTCTTGGAAACCTTTTTGAGTTGGGATGAAGTAGAAGAAGACATTGTTGGAAGAATGTTGAAAGCTTAGGGTTTCAGTGAGAAAATAAGGAGAAAAGATTCAGAATGTGGAAAGAAAAGAAAAAGACTAAGTTGATGGGTTTTTATAATATGGAAGTTTAAGCACCCACTGAGTAAGGTTGTGATACGTGGTAATCATGGGTTGGTTTGATGAAGAGGTGGCGTAAAGTTAACATTGGTAATAGGCGTGATTAAAGATAATCATTATTTTGTAACTGCACCATACTGTGAAATGGTTCCAGGCGGTTAAGGAATCTAAAAAGTATTATGATTGACGTGACTGGAGTCAAATGCATTAAATGTTACGATGATTCGAAGGTTGCATCAAAATCTTGTGTATATGTTTAAAATAAGTATTTCTCAAAGGAATCAAAATACATATTTTAAAGGGGCATTTTGTTGGCTGAAGATTTTGATGATATTATTAGAAGCAAAGTAGAGTGGACGTTTCGATTGAAATGAAACAAAACGTCATGTTTCGAACTAGCAGAAGCAGTGTTTCGAATGAGCATATCAAAGCTTGGAGCTTCGAGTGGCAATTATGAGAACATATCTAAAGAAGTCTCGAAATGACAACAAGGCTGTGTCTAAGAAGTGCGTTCGAAGTGAAGAAGTGCCAAAACATTTGAAATTCAAATGTAAGCGGGATGTTCGAAATTTGAAATATATGCGCTGGAGCATTCGAAGACACGTGGAAACAAGAGAGAGGCATTGTTCTGCATGTTCTGAACGTGGTAGAATCTTATAGCAAGACCGTTATGGTCGAAGTAGTATAAATAGAAGTCTTAGCATTAGTATTTCGTGTGTCATATCTATTTGTACAAAAAACTCAGTAAACATTCAAATTACCACATGGCTAGGGAAACGAATGCAAGAGCAATGTACATATGATAGCACCACATGTTTATGATTTAATGAAAACCCTTTATCATTTCCAGTACTTTCCTTTATCTTTATGTCAAATACCATTTACAAGTTTTTGCATTTAAAGTACTTTCATTCGAAATATTTTCATTGATGCTTTACATTTAAATGCTTTCTTTCCATTTCAAACACTTTACATTTCAGAAACTGTCATACATTTCATGCCTTTATCTTCAAACTTTTTTACTTAAAGCCATTTTACAGTTTTCTTGCATTAAACGCTTTCTTCAGATTTCGAGTCTTTTACATTAACTGTTTTCTTTACGATTCGAAGCCATTTACTTGTCTTTTATGCAGTTTTACATGTCTTTACAATTAACCTTTATTCATGCAATTTAGTTTCGCGCACATTTATTTTGATCATACCTTTAGATCTTTAAGAGAGAAATTGGAATAAGTCAAACACCTACACAACACTCTAAATACCAACCATGAATACCTGTTCGATCATGAGAGTTACCCTAATGACCAACACGTCCTAGGATCAATCTAGTCGATCCTGCGAGTTACCAGAGAAATTGAATAACAGTCAGTAAGTTTATTCGATAGTTTGGAGGACTAGCGGTTGTTTACCAGAAATCATTGTAAACAAATTGGCACACCCGGTGGGACCCAATCGTTGGACATTAGAAATAAAGATTGTTGAGACATAACCATTATAAAGACGTTGGAACCTAAGAAGTTTGTTGTTTTATGAACCTAAGAAGTGGTAAAATAACCAACAACAACCAACCCTTATCCAGAAGAAAACGTTTGAACAAGATGTCTAATTCTGACAATCAACAAGGGGAACAAAATGCCCCACATACAACAGGCACTAATGTGTCCGCTTCGATGGGAACATCTAATGTGATCCCTTCGAGTGCACAGTCTGTTGCGTCTTCTACCAGTAATATAGCCACTAATGGAGTAAGTGGCATATCAACTAATAGTTCGATCTTAGGAAATACTGGAACCATTGGTTATCCTGGGGGATTCGTTCCACCATCAGGAACACAAACCCATTTCGCCACTCCACTAACTAGACCACCCAGTTTCGATGGTAATAGAACCAGAAACTCCTCTTATGGAATGCCAACATCTTTTATGGCAGGTTTACACAATTCCACATCAAATTCATCACCACAATTAGGGTCTGGGTCTGGGGCGAATCAGTTTATGACAAATAACCAAGGGACAGTGGGTTATAGCACAATGCCTATTTTAACCACAGAAAACCAGTTGGCTTTTAGGCAATTGATGGATGACAGTAACCATAATATGATAGGGGTATTAGCACAAACTATGCAGGAAATATTTGCCCCAATAGTACAAAATGTGACTGTGACAAACAGAGAAAACGCTGATAACATGAGTCGAATAGCAGATTTCTTTGCTCCCCCAGATAGGCGTAGGCAGAATCAGGCGGGAGTTCGAGCAAACATCCCTGTTATGGAACAAGTTGCTAACGACCCAACTTATAGACCACCTAGAGAAGAAGTTAACTTGGGGGCAAGGGCACAAAGGCTAGAAGCCCCAATGATCCCAGGCCCACAAAGAGAAATTATGGAACCAGGGGCAAGGGTCGAAAGGCTAGAAGTCCCAGAGTTTCGAGAAGAACAACCTAGGGGGGTTGTCATGGTGGGTCGAAATCAAGATGCTGATGCAGTCGTTCATAGAATTCGAAATGATAACATCTTGGCAGAAAACAATTTAACCACCATGATAGAGAGAGTCATGGACCAGAATGGCCTCAACACAAGAATGAGAAGGCCAAATTATGCTTCTCCTATATTAGATTGCATAATGCATACTGATTTACCAAGGGGGTATAAAGTCCCTAAATTTACAAAGTTCGCTGGGGATACCAATGAGTCAACAGTCGAACATATAGCCAGATATCTAACCGAAGCGGGAGATATAGCCAATAATGAAGACCTCAGGATCAAATACTTCCCAAGTTCCCTGACTAAAAACGCCTTCACATGGTTCACCACTTTGCCTCCTGGGTCCATTGATACTTGGGCTCTTTTGGAGAGATTATTCCATGAACAGTTTTACATGGGACAGTCGAAAATAAGCTTGAAGGAATTAGCCAGTGTCAAGAGAAAGTTCACAGAACCCATAGATGATTATCTGAATAGGTTTAGGCTTTTGAAATCCAGATGGTACACAGTAGTGCCTGAACATGAGTTAGTCGAAATGGCCGCTGGTGGCTTGGATTACTCTATTCGAAAGAAACTAGACACTCAATACCTGAGGGACATGGCTCAGTTAGCCGACAGGGTTCGACAGGTCGAAAGGCTAAAAGCCGAAAAGGCCAGAGTCTTCAAAAATAACAAGAAGGAAAGGATCTCCTACGTTGGAACTGAGGAAGCGGAAGATTATCCTAAATTCGAATTCGAAGAGGTCGAAATCGACCTCGCTGAATTAAAACAGGCACCACCTTACTCCTGCAAGTTATTAGTCCCCACAAAAGGGAAAGAGATTGTTGAAAATGAGAAAAGTGACAAATTCCCAAAGAAGGTTTATACCTTCGATGTCACTAAATGTGACGAGATTTTTGATTTACTTGTCAAAGATGGCCAACTCATTGTGCCATCAAATGTCAAAATACCTCCTTTAGATCAAAGAAAGAAGAGAGGATTTTGCAAATATCATAGTTTCCTAGGCCACAAAACCTCACAGTGTTTTCTTTTCAGGGACCTAATTCAGAATGCAATCAAAGATGGCAGACTGAAGTTTGCTGATAAAGCAAAGATGAAAGTGGACGAAGATCCCTTGGACGTCGCAGACACCAACTACTACGAGCCTGCATGTATTAGAGAGATTAACATGGTGGAAGCTGACCAAAGTGATGTCCCAACAGGAGAGAAAGGTACTGAAAATGAAAGCTGGGTGATGGTCGAAGTTGATAAGGAGGTCACTGAAGACGTCCAGAAGCTACCAGAGACTTCGATTGAAGCAGCACCTTTAGCTGTTGCAGAAGAAATCTAGGCTACTGAAGGCCAGGAAAATCAAAACCAAGAGCTAAAACAGGTCACTGAAGGCCTGAGGCTGGAATTGGAGAAAGTCCAAATCACGAAGCCAACTTCCCCTCAGAAGGAAATATGGGACACTCTAGGGGAACCCAGTGGAAAATTTGACTATTTGGTCAAATATTCTGCCCCAGAGAGTTCAAAAGTCCACATTGAAGATATAAAGCCCACGGGATGGGGAGATGATGAAGCTAAGGGGGAAGATGTTGAGGTAAACATGGTGGACATGGAAAGACCTCACTCTGAGATGGAGGAGGTAGAAAGATACTTAGAAAAAGAGAAGTATAAAATGGAGGATAATCATGCTGGAAATGCTAGTCTCAAGGATTACCTTATGACGTGCCACAAGGGAGATACAGGAATGATATTGTGCCCTAGGTGCAGCATCCTCTGCAATCAGAGAATCGCTGCGAACTTCGAAAGGGTACAGAGGGCTCGAACTGGCAACAATTGGCGCCAGGATAACCAGCTATTCAAGTGTTATCCTAAGGCTGGAGAAAGTTTGCTGGAATTTATGTTTCGCTGCTACAAAGGGGCAACCAAGTGCTTTATATGCCCAAGGTGTTCAGCTGTGTATGATCAAAGCATGGCCAGAGCCTTCGAAACAATTCCCTTCGCCCCTTGCTGGAACCATCAAGAAACTGTGCAGATGGGCCCACGTTTCGATAACAGACACAAACAACGAAGGCCTGATAGCCCTTACCCCAAGGCTGCTCGAAGAGTGACTTTCAAACTCCCTGCTGAAGTGCCAACCGACAGATGGCTGCAAGTCAAAAATGACAAAGGCAAAGACAGATGGAGAAACACCGAACGAAATGCACGCCATGCTATGACATACAGAAGGCAATTCAACGTAGCAAAGAGGGAATAGGTAAGATTAGAGAACTACAAAGGAAGGAACCCCATGTCGAGATCCCAGTGGCGCAGACAACAGAGGGTTCGAAAGGCTGAGAGGGGAGCTGTGGCAAATAAAGGGGTCACTTCAACAAAGAACCAAGGTGAATCTAGCACCAACAAACCCTCACCAAAAAATCAAACTGAAGACAAACCTCCAGTTAATAGGAGGCTTTTTTTCTAAAGTACAACTAGATGAACCAAAGGAATACACTCCAGGCCCAGAAGAAGACGAAGATATGATAACAGATAACTTCGAATCGGAGAGGGAGTCATCGTTCAACCTAAACTGCAACGTGGTATCTGTGCTTCCCTGTGAATTTGGACAGGAAACTGAAATTGATGAATATGAGGAAGAAGATACCATAGACTTGAAGAAGCACAGGCCTGTGTGCTACTATGTGATGGACAATGGGGCTGTCGAGGAGCAAAATGCGTTCTTCGAACGTCCAGAACCTGCTATGAAGAACCATCTTAAGCCATTATTTATTCGGGAAAAAGTTGGTGCCCATGGCGTGAATAAGGTTCTAGTGGATGGGGGTGCTGCAGTCAATTTGATACCCCACTTCATGCTCAAAAGATTAGAGATCCGCGAAGGAGACATCAAGCCTCACAATATGGTTCTATCCAATTATGAGGGGAAAGTGGGCAAAACACTGGGAGTGGTTCAGTTGGACTTGACAATAGGCTCAAGCTGTAGGCCCACCATGTTTATGGTGATCGAAGCCAAGGCCAACTACAACTTATTGCTGGGAAGGGAGTGGATCCATGGCGTAGGAGCAGTTCCTTCGTCAATGCATCAGCGATTAGTTCTATGGAGAGAAGATGGGATCGTGGAAAACATTGAAGCAGACCAGAGTTACTTCATGTCAACAGTCAATTTAGTTGACAAAAGGAATTATGACAAACATCTGGCAAAGATTTCTCCGTGTGTTCCAAATGATGAGATCAACGAAACCAGAAACGCCCACTACTACATGACCCTTCGCCATGATGGCCTATACTGGGATAGAAGAATAATTAGTGAAGAAGAGGGAGTCGAAAGTACTATACAAAGACGGCCAGCAGGCTGGGACTTCGACAACCTTATCCATGACTGAGTCCACCTTTTTTGAAAGGATTTCAGCCTATATGGCTGAGAACGAATCAAAGGCGGCCTTAGAGGCTGAAATAAATAAATTAGCTGTAAAGATGAAAGAAATAAGTGGGGATGGCTCGAAATGCTCACCCTTCAAAGAACTTGAGATGGATCAAAGGTTGGACGCCATCTACGATAAAGAACCCTTAGGCTTCGAAAGGGACCCCATAGACTCGGGTGCCAAAATGTTGGCACAGGATCCACTCGAAGAAGTCAACTTAGGGGATGAAAAAACGAAAAGAATAACCTACATAAGTGCAAAACTTAGCCCAGGCCTCAAGCAGGAAGTAATCGAAGTCCTAAAGAAAAACAAAGATTGCTTCGCATGGGATTATGACGAAATGCCTGGTTTAAAGAGGGAGTTGGTCGAACACAGACTGCCAATCAAAGATGGCAAGAAGCCCATCAAAGATGGCAAGAAGCCCATCAAACAAACTCCTATAAGATTCGCACCAGCGGTTCTCACAAAGATTAAAGCTGAGATCGAAAGGTTGCTGCGTTGCAAATTCATCAGAACCACAAGGTACGTCGAATGGTTTGCAAATATAGTACCTGTTATTAAGAACAATGGTTCTTTAAGAATTTGCATAGACTTTAGGGATTTAAACACTGCAACCCCTAAGGATGAGTATTCCATGCCTGTGGCAGAAATGTTAGTAGACTCTGGTGCAGGGTTCGAATACTTGAGTATGTTAGATGGATACTCTGGGTATAATCAGATTTTTATTGCTGAAGAAGATGTTGCCAAGACAGCATTTCGTTGCCCAGGAGCCTTAGGCACCTACGAATGGGTGGTGATGCCTTTTGGTTTAAAGAACGCTGGGGCAACTTATCAAAGGGCAATGAATTCGATTTTTCATGATTTCATTGAAACCTTCATGCAGGTGTATATTGATGATATAGTCATCAAATCTATATCTGCAGAAACACATTTCCATCATCTGAGCCAATCATTCGAACGAATGAGAAAACATGGTTTAAAGATGAACCCCCTTAAATGTGCATTTTTTGTGCAGGCTGGAGATTTCCTTGGTTTTGTGGTTCACAAGAAAGGGATTGAGATCAACCAGAACAAAACCAAAGCCATAATGGAGACGAAAGCACCTACGTCAAAAAGGGAGTTGCAATCTCTGCTAGGGAAAATTAACTTCCTCAGAAGATTCATTTCGAACCTGAGTGGAAGAACCCAAGCTTTCTCTCCGTTGCTTCGTCTAAAGCAAGGCCAAGTCTTCGAATGGAACGAAGCCCATCAGGAGGCATTTGACAGGATAAAAAGGTACCTCTCTCAGTCTCCTATCTTGTCTCCACCTTCATGGGGGAAGCCCATGAGATTGTACATATCTGCCTCTGAAGTTAGTATAGGTAGCATGTTAGCACAAGAAGATAGAAATGGTATCAAAAGAGCCATATACTATTTAAGTAGAGTATTGAATAATGCAGAGACCAGATATAGCAATTTAGAAAAGCTATGTCTCTGTTTGTATTTCTCTTGTATGAAACTCAAGTATTATATAAAGCCTGTTGATGTTTATGTTTCATCTCATTTCGATGTCATTAAACACATGCTTTCAAAACCAATAATGCATAGCAGAGTTGGTAAATGGGCTTTAGCCTTAACAGAATATTCTTTGACTTTCATGCCTTTAAAAGCTGTGAAATGCCAAGTGATTTCTGACTTCATTGTGGACCATTCATTGGTTGAGCAGACTGTCATGAGTTACGTCGAAATGCAACCATGGAAATTATACTTTGATGGTTCAACCCACAGGAATGGAAGTGGTGTTGGAGTCCTTCTAATTTCTCCTGAAGGAATTCCAACAAAATTCAAGTATAAATTAGATGGTCCCCGTTGCTCGAACAACGAAGCTGAGTATGAAGCGCTCATTGTTGGACTTGAAGCTCTGTTGGAATTGGGGGCAACTAGAGTCGAAATTAAAGGAGACTCAGAATTAGTGGTCAAACAAATTACAAAGGAGTATAAATGCATAAAGGAAAACTTGATGATATACTTCGTCATAGTCAACAGGCTACTTAGGAAATTTGAATACATGGATATTCAACACATACCAAGAATAGAGAACCAAGAAGCAAATGACTTAGCACAGTTGGCTTCGGGTTATAAAGTTTCTGTTAGGAACTTTGAGGATTTAGTTGAATTAAGGGGTAGAGTTATGGCTACTAGATTCACACCATCAGATCTAGAAAGTATGAAATTGGGATATGCTGAGAAACAGGGATTCGAAATATTAGCCATAAACACTTTATCAGATGCAGATTGGAGAAGTCCACTGGTGAGTTATTTAGCAAACCCAACTCTGAATGTGGATAGAAAGACAAAATACAGAGCATTATCATATCTCCTCATGGGGAACGAATTGTTCAAAAAGACCCAAGAGGGCGTATTATTGAAATGCCTAGGAGAAAGTGAGGCATACTTAGCATTGTCAGAAGTCCACAATGGGGCATGTGGGGCACATCAAGCAGGTCATAAAATGAAATGGCTGTTGTTTCGATATGGCATGTATTGGCCTAGCATGCTCAAAGATTGTATAGACTTTGCTAAAGGATGTGAGGAATGTCAGAAGCATGCAGGGATTCAACATGCCCCTGCAAGTGAGTTGCATTCAATCATCAAACCATGGCCATTTAGAGGATGGGCATTGGATTTGATAGGAGAAATAAATCCTGCTTCGTCCAAAGGACAGAAATATATCTTGGTAGGAATAGATTATTTTACCAAGTGGATCGAAGTTGTACCATTAATAGTTGCTGATCAAGAGGCTATTATTGAGTTTATACAGAAACACATTATCTATAGGTTCAGATTGCCAGAGAGCATAACCACAGACCAAGGCTCTATGTTTACTGGTAGAAAGATGCAAGAATTTTCCCAAGAAATGGGGTTTAGATTGCTAACATTAACGCCATATTATGCTCAAGCAAATGGTCAAGTAGAAGCAGCCAATAAAGTAATAATAGGGTTAATCAAGAAACATATTGGTAAAAAGCCAAGGAACTGGCACAAAACTTTGGACCAAATACTATGGGCCTGTAGAACATCTCCTAAGGAAGCCACTAACACTACGCCTTTCCAACTCACATTTGGTCATGATGTAGTGCTGCCAGTAGAAATTCATCTACAATCAGTTCTAATTCAAAGACAAAACGAAATCCCAGCTGCATTATATTGGGAGATGATGATGAATGAATTAGTTGAGTTGGACGAAGTTAGATTACATGCATTGGAAATCTTGATGAGACAAAAAGAAAGAGTGGCCAGGACATATAACAAAAGGGTGAAGAAAAAAGCATTTATTATTAATGACTTAGTCTGGAAAGTCATATTGCCCATGGACAAGAAAAATAAAACACTAGGTAAATGGTCACCTCATTGGGAAGGACCTTTTCGAATATTAAAAGTATTCTCAAACAATGCATATGAAATCGAAGAGCTGATGGATGATAAGCGTATCCTAAAGGTTAACGGGAAATATTTAAAGAAATATAAGCCACGCCTGCAGGAGATTCGAATAGTAACAACGTAACCAAAATATTATAAAAATTCCAAAATGGCAAGTTGAGATGCCAAAATGGCGTTGTTCGAATATTACATATAAAAAACCAAATTGTAATCAAATGAACACTGAAATTTAGAAATAAGAATTATTCTTCAGTCTGTTGAAGGTACTTCGAAAAGATTCAAGTATCTGTTGAGCGAAACGTCTGGCTCCTTCCAAGGTTGCCACTTCTCCCTTGAGTTGTTCTGCAGTTTCCATTTCTGCAAGCCCCTGGTTGAGAAGCTCTTCGAATTGGTTACCAGCAGTATTGGTTTTGAAGGCTATTTGTTGTTCTTTAGCCTCTTTAACCTTCTGTTGAAGTTCCTGAATTTGCCTTTCCCAGAGAAGGATAGACTCAGCTCGAGCCTCATAATCAATTTTTGCTTACTTTAGATGCATAGCTTGATCCTCAACTTCTTGTGAGAGTTTCGAAGCTTGTTCATAAGCAGCATCCATTGCAATGCGTTTTTCTTGAACCTTTCTGGCAGCAGATTCATCTTGGAGAAGGTAACCAGTTACGTTGTCCAGCAAAGATTGAAGATCGAACAAGATAGTACTAACTGGCAAGGAGCAGGTAGCAAGATTGACTTTTGTAAGCAACTCCTTCATAGTGTAGCAAGCAGTGCTATCTTGTTTGAGCACTTCGAATATATCCACATTGAGAATTGTTTTCCTGATCTTATTAAGAAGTACAATTCTTTCATCTTTGGGAAGAGGATAGCTAGTCGAACTTGTGCCAGCCCTAGCAAGTGGAATGTCCCTTTGAGCCAGCTTCGCCTTCATGTACCCAATAGGGTCATTTCGTCTCAGGAGTGCAAGCTCCTCGTCAGTCATTCGAGACAAAGACGGTTGAGGGAGTTCCACACGCAGGGGAGTCACGTCTATTTCAACCTCCATGGGTTTGTTGGTTGTGTCACCATCCCCTTCATTCGTTTCGTGCTCATTATCTTCTTCATCGTCATCCAAGTCCACCACTTCGATGTCTTCTTTTTCGCTGCTATTTGCATTGGACTTTGTCCCAGCAGTCGAACCATCGTTGGCATCCTCCTCCTCAGACTCTTCTTCTAAAGATTCTTCGTTTCTTTGACCAGAATCAGCTTTCTCTCCCTCAGCGTGAGCGTCCTTTGGGTCCTCTTGAAGGGTTTCGAGAGGGGACTTTTGGAGAGAAGTTCTTTGCAAAGCCTCTGCAGGTTCATGGAGTGTTGCTTCATTGGGTTCTTTTAGAGGAGGAGAAGTACTCTGATCATCCTGCTGCTCAGAAGCCCCAGCCAGAACCGCCATATTGGAGGATCCTTTGTTCTGTACAAGGTTGCTGGAGTCTCCTTGAGGAGAGGAGTTGAAGGGAGCAGCAGCTTTTGATGGTGAGGTCGAAGTAGTGGAAGCTGGATTTAATATATTCTGCAAGGAGCGAAAGAATATCAAAAGCATGCACCAAGGTAATGAATAATAATTTTGTCAAAAGTTTAAAGTTCAATTTACCTGTGGACTCTCGGAAGAGAGGTTGCTAGCTATGCGTTCCAACATTACGTTGGAGGTCGAAGATGGAATTTTGGATTTGGGTGAGGGAGCAGCATCCCTGGAATCGAGTCCAGAGACACTGTTGGTACAGTGCTCTTTGAAATATCCTTCTTCTGCTTCTTCTTCGAAGCAGCTGGTAAGTTTCCTCCAGCCTTGGGGTCTTCCCCAGTGGTGTTTGATTTTCGCTTCTTTGGAGTGGTAGGTGGAAGTTTGTTGGTCTGAAAAGATTTAAACAAAGAGTTAGATGCAAATCATGAAATATTAGTGAATTCAAAACATCAAGGCTAAGTGATTACCCGTGGAGTTGGAACACTAGTGATTGTTGGTATTGTTGTTTTTGTTGTTGCAGCAATGGTTGTTGTTTCGGATGGAGTTACATTGTCGGTGGTTTCGATAGAGGCTTGAGAGGCGCTCCCTTGTTTCGATTTTGAAGCAGCAGTCTTTATCCTGATGGCTGAAAATCGAAACAATTAAGGCAAAGTTAAAGATATGGAAAATAAAAAACGTTTGGGATTTTCCCAAGCATTCGCACCTGTGCCTTGATCACATTTAATCGACATGGCAGAAAGGTCGTAACGAAGGTGTCCTGGGAAATCGTGGAGCCAGTGTCAAGCCCATGTCACAGTCTCAGATGGCTTTGGTTTCTTTTGAAGATGTTTGAACATCTCTTTGCAAGTGAACCACCAAGGGTATGGGGGAAACCAAGCCAGAGCCAGTTCTGAGGCAGGTAATCTAGGAAATTTAGGTGGATGCATTTCGAATGCCAACCTATACCTATCCTCAGGTGACAACCCTGAAGGAAGTTTTAACTTAGAAACTTTTTCTTTGAATTTTTCCTTCAAGGTCTCAGCCGCTTGATGCACAGTGGATTCCAAATGTGTGGGATCATAAGTAGTTTCGAAATAATTTTGAAAAGCTTTAATCTCTTTGGCATGAGTAAACATACCTTTCTTGGATGGTACCTGCACATCGAAGGCATCAGTTAGTTTCTGCTGAATTGTAAGAGTATCGAACATATAAGTTTGATAAAACTTTGTCCACCATTCCAGAAACCCCTTTGCTGTAAGATGGGTAGGTTCGAAAGATATTAGCTCAAATTGGGCAAAGCCTTGGTATTGTTCTTGTTGTAATTTTGCTTCCCGTGCCTTGAAGGTTCGCCCAGAGGTAATGGCACTCTCGGTTTGAAATAAGGGTTCAGGAATTAGTTGGCATAAGCCAAACTGTCTCGAAACAAAATTTGGCTGGTAAGCGAAAAGGAAAATCTGATTCTTGGCAGGAGTTATTCTTGAAGAAATGAGTCTAGGTAGCAAAAAGGCTCGCCATACATCTTGAATCTCTTTGCTCTTGACAGCTTCTGAGAGAGCCATGGTGAACCATGAAGGTCCATGAGCCCTTGAAGCAAAAGGCGCCATGGTCTCTTCGAACTTATGTCTCTTGGAGAATATCATGATGTACTTTGAGAATAGGACTTTAAAGTCATCCTTGTCGTCATTTGGAGTTAATCTTCGCATCCTAGTGCCTTCGATTATTCTATCCGTTATTTCAGGGTCTCGTTCATCAATGGTGTTGGCAGTTGACAAGGAAGGTTCGAACATGGCATTTAGCCATAGCTGAAGTAACCAAAAAGGGCCAGCTAACAGGATGTTCTTGGAGGTGTGAGATTTTAGGCTCGAAACAGCTGACCTTAGGCTTTCATAAAGGTTAACTAGTAGCAATTCGCTCAAGCACACTCTTCGATTCTCATGCAAATCCCTAGCTAGAGGAATAAACCTACTGGCTACCTGTAGGGATCTACTGCAGAAGACATATCTTGACAGCCATAGGGTAAGGAAAGCAATGTGTTCTACATCAGACACACTGTCTCCTTCAGCATGGTAGTGACTGATAAACTTTGAAAAACTTGCCAGTTTGACTTCGAAGTCGATTATACTCGAATGTTCTTCGTTGTCAGGGGTATACGTTTCTCCTACTGGTGATAGCCGAGTGATGGCCGCTATGTCAAAGAAGGTAGGGGTGATCATTCCACCAGGGAGATGGAAAGTATTATAAGTACTGTCCCAGAAATATAGGGACGCAAATAACAATGGGTGGCTGTAAGTAAAACCTGGCTTCGACAGCTTAATCAAGTTGTAGATACCTAATTCTTCCTATTGCTGGGATTTCTTAGCTTCTACCTTATTGAACCAGTTTTGATAAGCAGTGTCGGAGGTGGGGCAAGATCGAAACGGTTTGAAGTTACTCTTTACATAGTCTAATACAAAAGGGTCCTTAGGAAGAACAATTGGATTTTCCATGGTGTTTCAGCCATAAGATTCTATTGCCTTAGGGGCGTCCATTTTATTAAACAGGGGTTTGAAATTATAGCAAACTGGGAAGATTTTCCTGGTGTCTTTTAAAATTTCAAAAACTGTAAGAGGACCCATTAAAGCTAACCTCTTACCAGCAGCGATGGTAGGAATAAGTACCTGGGATGCATAAAGCATTTCTTTCTCTTTTGATATCATCTGGGGAACAAGGACAGATTGACCTTGGTGAGTGACAACCTTACTTTCCATTGTAGTTCCTGCGGTCTTTCCTTTCTTCTTGGAAACCTTTTTGAGTTGGGATGAAGTAGAAGAAGACATTGTTGGAAGAATGTTGAAAGCTTAGGGTTTCGGTGAGAAAATAAGGAGAAAAGATTCAGAATGTGGAAAGAAAAGAAAAAGACTAAGTTGATGGGTTTTTATAATATGGAAGTTTAAGCACCCACTGAGTAAGGTTGTGATACGTGGTAATCATGGGTTGGTTTGATGAAGAGGTGGCGTAAAGTTAACATTGGTAATAGGCGTGATTAAAGATAATCATTGTTTTGTAACTGCACCATACTGTGAAATGGTTCCAGGAGGTTAAGGAATCTAAAAAGTATTATGATTGACGTGACTGGAGTCAAATGCATTAAATATTACGATGATTCGAAGGTTGCATCAAAATCTTGTGTATATGTTTAAAATAAGTATTTCTCAAAGGAATCGAAATACATATTTTAAAGGGGCATTTTGTTGGCTGAAGATTTTGATGATATTATTAGAAGCAAAGTAGAGTGGACGTTTCGATTGAAATGAAACAAAACGTCATGTTTCGAAATAGCAGAAGCAGTGTTTCGAATGAGCATATCAAAGCTTGGAGCTTCGAGTGGTAATTATGAGAACATATCTAAAGAAGTCTCGAAATGACAACAAGGTTGTGTCTAAGAAGTGCGTTCGAAGCGAAGAAGTGCCAAAACATTTGAAATTCAAATGTAAGCGGGATGTTCGAAATTTGAAATATATGCACTGGAGCATTCGAAGACACGTGGAAACAAGAGAGAGGCATTGTTCTGCATGTTCTGAACGTGGCAGAATCTTATAGCAAGACCGTTATGGTCGAAGTAGTATAAATAGAAGTCTTAGCATTAGGATTTTGTGTGTCATATCTATTTGTACAAAAAACTCAGTAAACATTCAAATTACCACATGGCTAGGGAAACGAATGCAAGAGCAATTTACGTATGATAGCACCACATGTTTATGATTTAATGAAAACCCTTTATCATTTCCAGTACTTTCCTTTATATTTATGTCAAATACCATTTACAAGTTTTTTCATTTAAAGTACTTTCATTTGAAATCTTTTCATTGATGCTTTACATTTAAATGCTTTCTTTCCATTTCAAACACTTTACATTTCAGAAACTGTCATACATTTCATGCCTTTATCTTCAAACTTTTTTACTTAAAGCCATTTTACAGTTTTCTTGCATTAAACGCTTTCTTCACATTTCGAGTCTTTTACATTAACTATTTTCTTTACGATTTGAAGCCATTTACTTGTCTTTTATGCAGTTTTACATGTCTTTACAATTAACCTTTATTCATGCAATTTAGTTTCGCGCACATTTATTTTGATCATACCTTTAGATCTTTAAGAGAGAAATTGAAATAAGTCAAACACCTACACAACACTCTAAATACCAACCATGAATACCTGTTCGATCATGAGAGTTACCCTAATGACCAACACGTCCTAGGATCAATCTAGTCGATCTTGCGAGTTACCAGAGAAATTGAATAACAATCAGTAAGTTTATTCGATAGTTTGGAGGACTAGCGGTTGTTTACCAGAAATCACTGTAAACAGATGGCTCCTGAAGACATGGAGAAGACCACCTTCGTTACGTAGTGGGGCGCCTTCTGTTACAAGGTAAATGCCTTTTGGGTTGAAGAATGTTGGGGCAACTTATTAGCGCGCTATGGTCACTTTGTTCCACGACATGATTCACCATGAGATTGAGGTTTATGTTGACGACATGATCGCAAGGTCCCAGACTGAGGAAGAACACCTTGACCATCTACAGAAACTGTTCGACAAGTTAAAGATGTATAAGCTAAGGTTGAACCCGAACAAGTGCACCTTCGGGGTAAGGTCGGGTAAGCTGCTGGGTTTCGTCGTCAGTGATAAAGGTATACAAGTGGATCCTGCAAAATTAAGGCTATACAGGAGATTCCAGCTCCCCGCATAGAAAAAGAAGTTAGAGGCTTTTTGGGACATCTGAACTATATCGCCCGATTTATTTCACATTTGACTGCTACTTGTAAGCCAATCTTCAAGCTGCTGAAGAAAGATCAAGTGGTAAAATGGAATGATGAATGTCAGACCGCTTTCGAAAGGATCAAAGAATATCTCCAAGAGCCACCAATTAGGATGCCTCCAGTTGAAGAAAGACCTTTGATCTTATACTTGACAGTGTTGGATAATTCAATGGGGTGCATGCTGGGGAAGCATGACGAGTCTGGCCGAAAAGAGCATGTTATTTACTACCTTAGCAAAAAGTTTACCGACTGTGAGACCCGATACTCACTGCTCGAGAAAACTTGATGCGCTTTGGCATGGGCTGCTCGCCGGCTGAGACAGTATATGCTGACTCACACTACCCTATTCATATAAAAAATGAATCCAATCAAGTATATCTTCGAAAAGCCTGCCTTATCCAGAAGAATAGCAAGATGGCAGATGATCTTAACTGAGTATGATGTCCAATACACAACTCAAAAAGCAATCAAGGGGAGTGTGTTGGCGGATCATTTGGTGCATCAGGCCGTGGATGATTACCAATCCATGAATTTCGAGTTCCCGAATGAGAACATCATGTTGGTGACCGACTGTGAAGAACCTAGATCGGATGAAGGACCTGAGGAAGGATCCCGATGGTTTATGTATTTTGATGGAGCCTCAAACGAATTGGGTAATGGTATTGGCGCTGTGATCATATCTCTTGAGGGTTGTCATACTCCGTTCATCGCCCGATTATATTTTAACTGCACCAACAATATGGCGGAGTATGAAGCATGCATCATGGGCCTTCGAGCAACTATTGACCTGAGGATTAAGTTCTTGTGTGTATTTGGAGATTATGCTTTGGTCATCATCCAGATCAAAGGCGAGTGGGATACGAAGCACCCAAATCTTATTCCTTACAAAGAGTATGTATTGACATTTCTCCCACACTTCAAGGAGATAACCTTTGAACATTTCCCCAGAGATGAGAATCAGTTAGCGGACGCGCTAGCTACCATGTCTTATATGTTCAAGGTCAGATGGGACAATGAAGCTCCCCAGATTACCATCGAGAGGTTGGACAAACCCGCACATTGCCGTGACATTGAGACGAAGGAGGTAGCAGATAAACCCTGGTTTCACGAAGTAAAGAGGTATCTTGAGGCGAAAGAATACCCTAAGGGTGCATCTGTTAATGATAAGAAGTTCTTGAGAAGGTTCTCTGTGAAATTATTCATCAGTAATGGTGTCCTTTACAAACGTAACCATGATTCGACTTTACTACGATGTGTGGACAAGAGCGAAGCAGAAAGGATCATGGCAGAGTTACATGAAGGTACCTTCGGAACTCATTCCAGTGGGCATACCATGGAAAAGAAAATCCTACGGGCTGGATATTATTGGTCCACTATGGAAGTCGATTGTTATCAGCATTCTCGAACCTGTCATAAGTGCCAAATATATGCTGATAAGGTGCATGTACCTCCAGTTCCTCTGAATATTTTGACCGCACCTTGGCCCTTTGCAATGTGGGGCATCGATATGATCGGCGAGATCAGACCTACTGCGTCTAACGGGCATCCTTTCATTCTGGTGGATATTGATTATTTTACGAAGTGGGTTGAGGCAGCTTCTTTTGCTACAGTAACCAAGAACGTCGTGGCGCGGTTCATCCGACACAATCTGATCTATCGATATGGTGTACCAGAGAGGATCATTATGGAAAATGGTACAAATATCAACAATACAATGATCACCGAGCTCTGCAAATAGTTTAAGATACACCATCACAACTCTTCTCCCTACCGGCCAAAGATGAATGGGGCTGTTGAAGCAGCCAATAAGAATATCAAGAATATTGTGCAGAAGATGACAGTGACATACAAAGACTGGCACGAGATGTTACCATTCGCTCTTCATGGGTACCGAACCTCAGCACGTACGTCAACAGGGGAAACACCTTACTCTTTGGTGTATGGAATGGAGGCAGTCTTACCCATTGAGGTCCAGATACCCTCTCTTTGGATTATGAAGGATGCAAGTTTAAGCGAAGATGACTGGATCCAGACCCGGCTTGATCAGTTGAACTTAGTCGATGAAAAGAGACTTACCGCTATTTGTCATGGTCAGACGTATCATAAGCGGATGATCAAGGCTTTTAACAAGAAAGTCAGACGACAAGAATATCAAGTCAGGGATCTAGTGATCAAACGCATCATTCTACCACAAGGTGATCCCAGGGGTAAATGGACCCCCACTTATGAAGGGCCATTTGTGGTTAAGAACATCTTCTCAGGAGGAGCCATGATTCTAACCACCATGGATGGTGACGACCTTCCTCACCCCGTCAATGCAGACATAGTGAAAAGATACTATGCATAATCAAAGACCCTCTAGGTTGACTGGCCTAGGCAAAAATAAGGGCTTCCCGGCGAACCAAAAGGGTTCGGGCAAAAGTAAGGGATGAAAATGAAAAAACAGTACACCCGGCAAGTCGAAAACCTGAAAAGGAGGCTTGGGAAAAAAAGGGTATCACGGTGGACTGAAAACCTGAAAGGTCGGTCCAGGCAAAAATTAGGGATTAAAGCGTAACACTATGTCTCATTGGATCACCTTGCAACCAGATTTCGGTATCGGCTATCAAGCTCAGATGGTGCCAATCAATTTGATTTACCTTTAACCACGTAGCAAAGTGATGAGATGCTCGAAGATATAAAGGAAATAGCCGAGTTGGGACCCAGTGGGATTGTTCACATAGATGTTTTTTGTATTTCACAAATTGTATAATTCCTATTTTTCCGATGATGTTCTCTTACTAGGACGTCAACCTCTTATACAAAACTCCTATTATAGGATAACTTCAAGATCAATACAATTAATTTTACAATAAATGTCAAAAATTGTTTTTCTTTTTCTGTTTTGTTTTGCAAGAACGTCCAATGATTCATTTTTTATATATGCATTTGAAAATAATTGTTGCTCATAAGTATTCACATGCGAAACAAAAGACAATTACTTGTAATTCCAGGAACAGGGGCAAACAAGAAGTGTCCAAACCTTACAGTTACGCTACCCACCAGGTACAGGGACGAGACAATTTGAGAATATGACTAAAGGTGCATACATTACCCGCAGGGTAAAAGGCATCTAAAGACAGTGGTGTTAGCTCTCCCCAGCCAAAGTTCACAATCGCGAATGAGTCGGTAAAATTTCCCCTAAGCAGAGTATATCTATCACTAGCTCTAGAAGATTATCCCCAGTGGAGTTTATTTCTTCTATAAGCAGAAACTCAGTTCCCAACAAGGGTTCATTATCACCAATGATAGTAATTCATCCCCAGCTGAGGTTTTCTCCAAATCAACAAATCTTCTAGCAGAGTATCTATCTTCCCCACAAAGCCATTTTCTCGTCAGTTTATTCTCCAACAGGGTATTCTCCCGCCAATTTATTCTCAATTCATCCTCGGTCGTTATCCCCAGTGAGCGCGAAGAACTCAACTCCTTGAACTCTCCAACAACAGTCCAGGATTTGTTCTTCCCATCTTGAGAACATCACAAGAACATTGCATATCCATACATCACGACATACGGATATGCATCATACAACACAATCTCATTTATTTTGAGAACATCATTACTCAATACATGGCATTCATCATGACATTACATATGACTAACTCTTTACCTTTCAGGGAAAGATACAATAAAATTCTCACAAGCTCTCTGGTTCAGTCAAATCAATGCTAAGATTCCTGTTCCAGTTCAAGTTATGAAGCCCGGATTCGACCGGATAATATCTTGATTTTTTCTCCATCATACTATGAAGCCCGGAGATCGACCAGAAAATAGTTTAATCCCCAGCAAGTTATTGTGAAGCCTGGAATCGACCAGATAGTAGTAAAAAGCACCATGAAGCCTGGAATCAACCAGATAGTGGTACATCTTACATTCAAGCTATGAAGCCCGGATTCGACCGGATAGTATCTTGACCTCTACAAAGCACCATGAAGCCTGGAATTGACCAGATAATGGTAAATCTTAAATTCAAGCTATGAAACCCGGATTTGACCGGATAGTATCTTGATTTCTCCAAATACCATAAAGCCTGGACTCGACCAAATAATGGTATAGGACACTGTGAATCCTGGACTCGACCAGATAACAGCAACGAATGCTACGAAGCATGGACTCGACTAGATAGTGGTATATCTTTAAAGCAAGTTATGAAGCCCGGAATCGACCAAATAGTATCTTGATTTCTCCAAATATCGTGAAGCCTGGACTCGACCAGATAATGGTATAAGACGCTTTGAAGCCTGGACTCGACCAGATAACAGCAAAGCACCATGAAGCCTGGACTCGACCAGATAGTGGTATATCTTTAATGCAAGTTATGAAGCCCGGATTCGACCGGATAGTATCTTGATTTCTCCAAATACCGTGAAGCCTGGACTCGACCAGATAATGGTATAGGATGTTGCGAAGCTTGGACTCGACCAGATAATAGCGAAAGACACTGAAGCTTGGACTCGACCAGATAACAGCGAAAGACACTGAAGCCTGGACTCGACCAGATAACAATATGAGACACCGAAGCCTGGACCCGGCCAGATAACAGTATGAGACACTGTGAAGCTCGGACTTCGACCAAATAGAAGTTTACTTGGCCAATTAATAAGAAGCCCGGAATCGACTGGATGTTAGTGTGCCTTAAAACCAAGTTGAAGCCCGGAGGCGACCGAATAACAACTTAATTCCTTCTGAAGCCTGGATTACGACCAGATAAGAATTGAGAAATTGTGAATCTTGGAGAACGACCAGATAGCAAGTTTAATCTCATCCCCCCAGTAAGTCACTGTGAAGCCTGGAATTAACCAGATAGCAGTCGGTCTTATTTTCCTCAGCAAAACACTGTAAAGCCTGGAGCACGACTAGATAGCAGTTCATTTTCACCTCTTCAACCAAGAGATAATTTCCCAGTAGAATAACGGACGACTGAAGCTCCTAAAATTCTATTTCTACCACGACAGAGACCAGCATTCCCCGACGTAGTTCTCCTTAACAACAGGTATACGGGCTCTCGCAAAGGAATCTCTTATGCGATCAACACTTCTTCTGATGGCATCTTTAAGCCCATCTTCCGACTTCAACTTCCAAATGGCATCTTTAAGCCCATTCTCGACATCACAATATGGATACCACTTCATGTGAGTGCAAATTTCTGGGCACTCTAGTGTTAAATCATCTTCAACCTTCGGATCACGAAAGGCAGACAAGCCAATCTACATCCTCAGATTTAAGAAGATTGAACAGGGGCAGTTGTTGTACCCCAAAATTTTCCCTCCCATATTTCTCAATACATGTCAACTGGAGTCCTTAAATTGCTCAAGATAGTCCAAAGGTTGACCAAACAAACCCTCTCCTAAAAGCAATCTACCCCAAATTAGGGTTTTAGTTTGCATCAAGATGTGTGAGTCCAAAGGGTCTCAAATTCCCACCATTGTCATAATATGTTCTCAAGATCATCCATGTCAGGTTTCAAGCCTTGCAGAGAAAGTTTACTCAGTCAATTGCTCAAAAGCCTAAAAATCGACTATGCTAGGGTTAAAGTCAACTGTGGCCCACATACAGTCAAACTTCAAGAATTTTGGTCAACATTCTCATTTTGAAGTATTATTCATCATTTGATCAAGGGTTGATCATTATCCCTCAAGGATTGCTCACAATTCATCAAAACCCAAAAATTGCTAAATTAGGGTTTTGTAGGAAAAGTCAACTCAACTTTGACCAAGCATAACTTTCTCATACTTTATCAGAAATGACCCATCCAAAGCTCATTTTGAAGAGGATTCAATTTCCTACAATCCATATTCATCTCCCAAGTTCAAAAAATGCACTAACAAGAAGATATAAATTTGGACATTATAGGTCACTTTGAAAAGTCAACAAAAACACCTTTTTTGTCAAAGCTTCATACATGAACATGAAAAACTCAATTGAGATAAGACCAAAAGGGTTGCCTAGAAGACATCTTGAGCTTTCTAAAAAGTCCAAGAACATATCTCTAGGGTCAAAATTGAAGGAGTTATGCATTGGTGAAGTTGACCTTTTTTGCAAAATTGCCAAAAGTCAAATATGTCTCAAATTGCAATTTTTTGCCAAATGGGCCCAACATTTTGTGCTTGTATTGAGTTGAAAACATGATCCACGACCCATGATCCATCCCACTTGCCTTTATTTTATTTTTTCCATTTATTTTGATTTTTAATTCAATTAAATCAAATTAAATCAAAATAAAATCATGAAAATATCAAAATCATTTAAACCTTGAGATTTTGTGCATATTTCAGGTCCATGAATATCTGGCAATGAGATCAAATCGTGCAAGGCTTGTTTGTACACAAAAGATTGAGTTTTGCTTGATTTAGAAAGATTTGAATAAGAATCAAATCATGATTCAATCACCTTAATTGAAAAAAGATTTGGAGCAAATTTGTAACCCTAATCCATTCAAGGATACATATAGAACATTTGCAGACCAAAAGCAAAGAGGCTGGAGGCGTAAAAACAAGAGAGCAAGTTTCAAAAAGTTGAAAAAAGAGGCACACTGATTTCTAAGTTGCAGACCAATTCAAAACGTTCTAAGCATCCCAAACGTTTGTTGGACATCCCAGGAACGTGTTGCAATCATTAACAAGCCGCCTGATGTCCAGAATTACCCTGTAAGTACCATACAATTTTCATGTTTTCTTGAAATCGTATATCATGATACAGGCACTTTCAGCATGATTCATTTGCATATTCTTAATCCTTCAGTCATTTGCAAGATAATGATTGTATTTAATTGCATTTTTTCTGACTATACATCAAGATGCCATAACTAGGGTTCTTGTTGCATTTTTGGGGTTTTTATGTACAGGTACAATTGGCCATAGATAAGGGTACCATGATACTCGTGAAGTTGTCACGAGTTGATTGGTACCATCCTTTTGCATTTATCATGCCTATACGAAATTCTTGAGAAACACAGGGTTGTACCTATGCCCATGTGTCTGTAGGTAAAAGTTCGGAACTTTAAACGACGGTTCCAGGGAAGAAGACGATAGCGTGTCATAGCCATACTGGCTGATTCAAATTCTGGCGCGTTATTCTGGCCAGAAACCTGTAGATCTGATATATTGTTTGTTTCTATTATATTAATGAACTAACATCCAGCGCAGTTGGTCAGAAGAAGGAAATCAGAAGTTCAGTGTTCTAGGTTCGACCCCAGGCAGGAGCTTTTGGTATATTCTCCTTTGTTTTCGCCAGAGCCAGCATGTGCATCTTCTGAAGATCACCACCTTCTGGATCCACTGGCCAGCAGCAGATCCAGTGCATCATCTTTCTGACCCATTAGACAGGATCAGATCACGTGCAGGCCATCATCTTCTGGATCCCAGTCAGAACCAGATCCAGCACGTGCAGGCCATCATCTTCTAGATCCCATTCAGAACTAGATCCAACATGTCCCCATCTTCTGAGGACCATCGTCTTCTGGACCATCATCCTCTGATCAGCACCGCTGACAGCAGACCCTTGGGTTATTTCTTTTTTACCTTTTTAATTTCTTTTTTTTATTATTCTTTTCTTTATCAATACTAAAATTATTTTTTTTAAACTGACCAATCAAAAATCATAAAAAATCAATTTCACCAATTTAGATTTAGGTTTTACTTTTATTTTTATCAAATTTAATCTAATTAGTTTAATTTAATTCTAAGGTAATTATAATTTTTTTGTAAATAAATTAAAATCAATTAGAAAATTAGGATTTGTTTTTATTTAATTTTTATTTTTCTTTTCTTAAAATAATAAAAATGCAAAAATAGGTCAAATTAATTATTTTTCTTAATTAAAATTAATTAGTAATCCTTTTTTTATTTATTTAATTAAAATCTTATTTTTCTCAAAAATAATAAAAAAAACAACAAAAAAATGGCACTTCTAATTAGGTCTAGACGGGGTCAAAACCCTAATTTTCCTCGTTCTTAATTTATCGCGCGCATTTATTTATTTTTACAATATTAATGTAACTGTTCATGGGATGTAATAGTTTAATTAGGATTTTTTGCTTATTTATCGTTTTGCGGGTTTTTGGCTATGTAATTAATCCCCCTCCCCGAAGCCTTGTAATAGCGTAGTTTTATTTTCCTCATTTTAATTTTCCAAATATTAACTGTTAGATGTATGATAATAGTATTGCATGACAAGAATGTATGTTAATTTTAAAAGGGTTAGGAAACCCTAAATGTGCAAAGATAATAACTGAAATCAAATCACTCGCACATGCACACTCCTAGGGTATACTCTCACTTCGGTTGCCTTCGGTAAACAATCATTAAGTATAGGGTGTTTTAGTGGTCGCCCTCTTGTCTAAAAAAAGATCAAAAGTCCCGTTCGGAAATGTTGCCTCAGAAATGTTGCCTCGAATATGATCTTAAGACATTAGGGTCATTACTAAGACGTCCTAACGTTGCTTTAGTAGTCGTATGTCCCTTTCGAATTGACCCTTACAACATCCAACGACTAGGTTTACCTACTCATTAATAGTAGGATAACACAGTCTAAAGGATAGGAGGAAAAGAACGCCTTTTTTCGAGTAGGTAGATAATTGTTAGGTACTTTCTCAAAATGACAAATCTTTTACACCATACACTTTCAAACAAACTTTTCAAACTAAAGTTTTCAAAAACAACTTCGTAACACTCTTGAGGACAGAAACAAGGGTTAAAATAAAGTAAAACAAAACTTTTCAAAATAAGCAATTTTAAAATGAGCAAGTACCTAAGAGCCCATGGAAAACCATGGATGGAAAGGGTGCTAACACCTTCCCTTTCTATAATCTACCCCTCGTACTCAGAAACATCTCGAAAAAGGTATTTTCTATTATTTTTCCTTTTCCTTTGTTGGAAGAAATAAAAGTCGGTGGCGACTCTTACTTACCATGACATTTGCGAACAAAAAACGCAAACCAATATTAACAGTCGGTTCTGCCACCGTATCACAGCGCCTATCTTGACCTCTTTTCTATCTGTCTTAGAACCCACGTTTACCAATTCGACTGGCTCTTCATGTGATTGGATAGCCTTTTCTTCTTGTATTAAGAGTCTGGCAAGTTCTCCAGGTATTTCACAATCTTCCTCACCTTCGTTCTCGGCTTGGTAGTTTGGATTTCAAAGTCATAAACGACAATAGCAGAATCGTTACCAACGAGATCCAGAGTGGATGGGTGTAATATGGTGGGAGAACTGACTTGAGTGTTTTGCGTTTGATTACAATTGTTTCGGATAGCAAGAGTCGCCACCGACTTTTCTTTTATCCAATAAAGAAAGGGTGAAAAGAACAGGAAAGACCCTTTAAGATATTTTCTTGAGTTCGGGGGGTAGGTTATGAAAAGGGAAGGTGTTAGCACCCTTTTCATCTGTAGTTATCTACGGGCTCTTAGTTGCTTGATCACTTTTAAAATGTGTTGTTTTAAATGTGTTTGTGATGTTTTTGAAAGTATTTTTGAAAGTGCCTTCGTTTAGGAGAACTTTGTAATGATTCTCATCTCTATAAGAATGCATACAAAGTGTTGACTTTTGAAAATATTTCATGGAAAAGTGTTGGTGTATTTTAAAGATGTTATTAAATGTTGTGAGAAAGCAACTACGAGTGTTCTACCTACTCAAAAAGTCTTTGTTCATTTCCTCCTCCTTTAGATATTGCCATCTTACCATTGTTTAATAAGAAGCCCTATTATTGGATGTGAAGGGACGGGCGTGGGTCATCGTATAGTCATAGAAGGCAACATTATAGGATACCTTAGCAATTTTTGTAAGGGTCTAAGATCGTTTATCGAAGGTAACATTGAAGGGTCATCAAGGGACTACGATCTTGTATTTGAGGGTCATTGCTAAAGTATCCCACGTTCGAGGGACATGACTATTTTTATCCGAGGCAACAAGTGTGGGTTACCCTAGAAGTGCAAGTGTGCAAAGTATTTATTTTTCATGCATTGCTGTTCTTGAATTAGGGTTATCTAAGTATTGATTTTTTATCTTTCCATACAAACCTTAATTACTAGAATTTTATATAAAAACGATAAATTGCGGAAAATAAATGTACTATGCTATTACATCACTTGGGGATGGGGTTTACAAATTTATAAATGAGGGGTGGAAAGCAGTAAAGGTCCTAATTATCTATTACAACCATATCAAATATTGAATGAAATATATAGAAAATATAGAAAGAGTGTAAAAAAAATTTAAGCATTATGTGTCGACACATGCATCTTTGTATCGACACATAACCTTTCTTGTTCCTGTAAAAATAAAATCAACTCAGTATGATTCGATACATAAAGGTATGTGTCGACTCATTTCTTGTTTGTGTCGACACATTCGTGTTTTATGTCGGCTCATAGACCTTTGGTATTTCTGTTTTTGGGTTTGGATAGTAGTATGTATCGATGCATAAGGCCTTGTGTCGACTCGTACTCTGTTCTGTCACTAAAATGAGTTGACACATGTGAGTATGCATCGACTTATGCTGCAGTTTTTTGCCTTGAACATTGTTCTATTGTGTGTATAGGTCAGTTCTCAACACAGTATTGACAAGAACGAAAAGCAATGAAATAGTTAGCTTTAAAAGGCAATAGTTACTACATATATCTTCAACAATGGATTACTAATGATGTTTGAAATGAAAAGTTCAAAGTCAAGAAAACTTACCTTGAATCTGAAATTTGTATTTTGAGTTTAAACTGCTGTGTTGTCTGTTTTTGAGCTTAGGAAATGGTAATAGTGATGCTACAGAAGTTGTTCTTGTGTTTGAACAACTCCTATATGATGTATGTGGAGTGTTTGGATGGTTTGTTTGGACAGAACTTGCAAGATGTTAGAGGTTTAAAGTTTTTGACTTCAAAACTCAAGAGTGAAGGCTTTGTGGACAGGTGTGGATTTTTGAGAGTATGAGATTTTTAGGGCTTGTCTACTCAACAAAACTTTTGGCCTTTATATTTAAAAATGGCCTCTATATTTATAGATAATTTT
Organism: Vicia faba; assembly: GCA_948472305.1. Taxonomy (NCBI): domain Eukaryota; kingdom Viridiplantae; phylum Streptophyta; class Magnoliopsida; order Fabales; family Fabaceae; genus Vicia; species Vicia faba. Next base: position 1,128,018,018 of record OX451736.1, read on the forward strand.
TTACACTTGAAACAACTTAGATTTTTGAAATCACATGTTATGTCTATCTTGCTTGTTTTTGAAGCAAGCATGAAAAACATGTTTCCAATGTTTTTACCAAGCTATATAAAGTGGTTGATGACTTTAAACATGTTTTTTATGACTTGTAGAATTTGAGTGTGATTAGAACAACAAGTTAGAGGCTCAAGATATTGACTTTGTGATTAAAGTGAACTTTTCAAGAATGGATATGTCACTTTCTTCCAAAAATGGAATGATCAATTGGACAAAGGCTCAAAAACTTGGATCATAGTTTAATCAGTTATGTAAGCATTTAATTAAGGAGTGATATACAAGTTTGAGACCTGTAAAGTGAAGATTATGCAACATCGCTAGGGTTTTGGTTCATTATTTATCATAAATCTGCCTTGTATATCAAGTTTGAAACCCTAACTTCTTGCCTTTGATTCTATTAGCTCAAGTATCATCTCAATGATTTCTTGGACATTTTGGAAGGCTTGTAACATCTTCTACAACCTTCATGTTTTCTGTTTTGAAGAATCCAATTGGAATTTGATGAAAATTGGCCAAGAAGTTGGGATAAAAACCTGACCAAACTTGTTGAAAATTTCTCTAAGTGTTTATACAAAAATGCCATGACTTCATGAATTTATAACTCAAAATCCAAGCACTTCTAGGACTTAATCATCAAAGAAAAGTTGTAGATGTCATCACGATCTACAATTTTCATGTTGAAAATTTTTTTTGAATCATCTTGCATCTTAGTGAAAGAATGGCATGAAGTAATGAAATTATCATGTATAAAAAACACTTTGAAAATTTTCTAAGTCTTGAAAAGTTTGACTTTTCACATTGACTTTTGACTTTCTTGATTTCTTGATGATCAAGCTTTGTATTTTGAATGTATTAATGAATTATGATCTTTGAAATCAAATTTTGACCGAAAAGTCAAAGTTTGACTTTTGGTGTATCAGTTGACTTTTCATCAGTAGACCAAATTTAAACTATCAATCCATTGATCTTGAGAAATCATTTAAGCCATGGAATTGGGTCAACATGTTATGTTTGAGTCTCGGAGATTATGCTTCCAACCATTAGGTTATGTATTAGGTCAAAGGTCAATGATCAGTCGTTCTTAGTCAAAACCCTAATTTGTGGTCTCAGTGTTTCAGAGGTGATTTTGTCTGATCTATTCCTTGAGAATCCTTGAGCATTGGAGGTCCTTTGTGAAATGTCTTGAGAAAAGAGAGGGCAAATTTTGGGGTACAATATCTGCCCCTGTTCAATCTTCTTAAACCTGAAGAGGTAGATTGGCGAGTCCGCCATTCGTGACTTAAAGGTGGAAGATGATTGAACACTTAAGTGCCCAGAAATTTGCACTCGCTTGTGAATAAGGTGAACTGTTTGTTGATTATCGGGAATGGGCTTAGAGATGCCATTTAGAGAAGTTATGAAGAGTTTTTTGGAGATGGGCTTACAGATGCCATCCGGAGTGACTGTCGAGGGAGAAGTATCAGAATAAATATTTGGTCGATTTATACTGAAATTGTGGATGTCTTTTGTCTGTTTTTAACAGGAAGAGATAAATGTAACCAGAAGAGATCTGTTGTTTGGTAACTTCACTGGGGAAAATATTCCTAAACAGAAGAGATATGTTAATTGAGTGTCTTTAATCTGGAAGAAATAAATCAAACTAGAAGAGGTCTTCATTCACCTGTCTTTAATCTGGAAGAAATAAATCTAACTAGAAGAGGTATTTGTTCACCTGTCTTTAATCTGGAAGAAATAAATCTAAACAGAAGAGGTCTTTGTACGCCTGTCTTTAATATGGAAGAAATAAATCTAACCAGAAGAGGTCTTTGTTCGCCTGTCTTTAATCTAGAAGAAATAAATCTAACTAGAAGAGGTATTTATTCACCTGTCTTTAATCTGAAGAAATAAATCTAACCAGAAGAGATCTTTGTTCGCATGTCTTTAATCTGGAAGAAATAAATCTAACCAGAAGAGGTCTTTGCTCGCCTGTCTTTAATCTGGAAGAAATAAATCTAACCAGAAGAGGTCTTTGTTCGCCTGTCTTTAATCTGGAAGAAATAAATCTAACCAGAAGAGGATTGTTGATTGATGATTTATATTTTCTGCCAGGAGGAGGGTTAGTTGCATGCAAATGTATGCATGGTGTAATGATGTTCTCAAAATAAATGAGACTATGTCATATGAATTTTCCATGCATGTGATATGTTTTATTGAAGTGCATCTTTGACAAATGTTGAGGAGCTTTGGGAAGTTAAATCACAAACTACTTGTTGGAGATAAAGAGTATGTGTATCTTCGAACTTCGTTTTAGAATGCTTCTTCTGGGGATTCCTGTTTTATTGAGGAGAACTCCTCTGGGGAACATTGACTTTGGCTCTTTGCTTGAGGAAACTCTACGAGAAATGTTGATCTCTGCTTGGGGATATAGTTTAGGAGTTTTAGTTATCCATTGCTCTACTTGGGAATTATCTCTTGACTGGGCAGAATGGAAGTTAGATGTTATCTCATCAAAATTCAGGCTTCATAATAACTTTCTGGGGATAATAAAGTTAACTATTATCTAGTCGTATTCCAGGCTTTGTAGCGACTTACTAGGGGAATATGAAGTTAATTGTTATATGGTCGGTTTCCAGGCTTCGCAGTAACTTACTGAGGATAGTGGCGAACTCTACTGGGGAAGAGGAGTTTTGTTAGTGATTGAAGAATGTTGCACCCCAAAATTTGCCCTCCCATATTCTTCAAGAAATTGCCAAGCCAAGTCACAAAATTCCCCAAGGGTTGCACAGTGCAAAGGTCTCCTATACAGTCAAGATTAGGGTTTTGTGTTCTGATCAAGAAAGGAAGTTTTCAAAGGCCCAATCAAGTCTCATATGCCTACAAATATGGTCAAGTATTCTCATGTCAAGTTTCAAGGCATTCAGCTCAAAATTGCACAGTCAAAACCCTAAATTGCACTACAGTCAACTGTAGGGGCAAAATGGTCATTTGGCAGTCAAAAGTTCAAATTTTTGGTCAACATATCATTTTGAAGCCACAAACATCATTTGATCAATGCTTGATCATGATTCTCAAAATTTGGCTCAGAAAATCATCAAGATGCAAAAGTTACTATATTTGGACAGCTGAAAAAGTCAACTGAAATTGACCAGGGCATAACTTTCACATGGATTATCAGAAAAATTCCATCCAAAGCTCATTTTGAAGAGAAAGACATTTCCTACAACTCATCTTCATACTTCAAGTCCAAGAAATGCTCTCACAAAAAGTTATCAATTTCAACATTATAGGTCATTTTCAAAAGTCAACAAAAAGGGACTTTAAGTCAAAGGCCATAACTTGAGATTGGTAAATCAAAATGACATGGGACCAAAGGCATTGGTTAGAGGACTCAAATAACTTTCCAAAATGTCCAAGAACATGAGAAAAGCTTAAAAATTGAGCAAGTTATGCCTTGTGGAAGTTGGGAAATTTTTGGATATTTTGAAAAGTCAACATTGATTCAAATGGTCTAAAAATGCTAATGGGCCCATTTTTCTTCTATGATTCATCATTCCAAGCATATGCACGACCACTAGGCCCGAAGGGAAGTATTTTCTCATTTTTATTTATTTATTTGAATTTTTATTCATATTAATTCATTTAAATCAAATTAAATATGTGAAAAATGTCTAACCTAATTTTTTCAATCTTTTTATACATGTTTTGAGCTCAATATTTCGTGCATATCCCAATATAGAAAGATTTGGATGGAATTGATCTTAATTGATACAAAGTAGCATGAAAAAGATATGAAAAAGATCTTGGAAAATCAATTTGCAAAACCATTGAATGAAAGAGATTTGATTGAATTTTTTAACCTAATTGCTTCACTACATATGCTTGATGAGAAACCTAATGCAAAGGGACTGAAAGCTGCGCTCCAAGGCCATTGACAAACTTGGATTTTTATCAAGAAACTCAAATTCTGAAAACAAGGTTACAAAGCGATTCAAGGCCTAACACCTATCTCATTAGCTTCCTTGAGCAATATAGAACGTATTTCAATCAAGAACATCAATCCTAACGCGTTGAATTGGTATACAGAAATCCACTTTTCTCTCATATTTTTCAAATTCGTATTTCCAGATTTAAGCGTTTTCATGGCATTTTGAGTATGCATTTATATTGAATAACGTGTTCTGAAGCTAACTGGATGAATTAATTGTGTTTTTGTGAGCTATACAAGAATATGCCATGTTCGATTTTTTAGGGTTTGCAGGTTGTTGAATTAGGGGTTTCCACACAAAGCAAAATTGGGACACCACAGTACCACCATTAGATTCAGCATGTTCAGACGAAGAAAACAGGACTCTCGCGCCTAATTTATGTTTAGAGATGGCTTAATCGCTATTTCTTGGAAACCGGCCTAAGAGGACGCGTGCAAAACCGTGGCCTATGAGTTCTAGTTTCAGAAAAATAAAAACTGTGCGAAGAAGACGATGTGTTGGCAACATATGATTAGCTGATTTAAACTTTCGCGCGTTGGATCCACTAACTCTTCGTTTTCTTTTTATAATATTTATTTGTTATTAACATATCAAACGTGTTGTAGTGGCTCAGCTGGCAGGTGTTGATAGCGTTCACGTCCAAGACCTGGGTTCGAGTCCCAGGTCTACGTTATTTCCTCTATTATTTTGCAATACAAATTCACGTGTAGGCTCAATAGTGAAAGCACATCATACACCCTCAGGAATCAATGTCCACCTGTCCAGGCTCATCAGATCAATGGCTATGGATTAAGGAACACGTCACACCCTGGTCAACGCATCCACACGCTATTCAGAAAAATCAAATGGATCAAAACTTGTTGGGCTAGAACTTTTGGATCAAGACCTCCACTTTGGGGACTTCACCCCCCCTGGTTTGCCTTCTCTATATTTTTATATTTTATTTTCAATTATTGTTTTATTTGTTTTATTAATTTAATTAATTATTTTTTACAAAATATGAAAAATACCTAAAAATCAGAAAAGATAAAAAACATAAATACTTTATTTTCAATATTTTCTTATAAATAAATTTGCATGTAAAATTAGTCTTAAATTAGGTTACAATTTAAATTCTTTTCATAACAAAAATCCAAAAAATATAGAATTAGGATTAATAAATGTTTTATTCCTTTTAATTTTTCTTTTTACCATAATATTATTTATTTATTTATTTTCATAATTAAAATTGCACATAAATAATTTAGGTTTAATTTAGGTTAAATATTAATACTTTCATAATAAATTTAAAAGCCATTAGAATTAGGGTTTGCGTCGTACTTTGATTAAATCTTTTTCTATTAAATCTTAAAAAACATAAAAATACAAAAAAAAAAAACATTTTCTTTTAAATTTTAATTTTAGTTCCTTGTTAATCTTAATTTTTGCGAAAGGGTCCAACGCCCATATTTTTTAATCGTTTAATTTCGCATACTTATTTCTTTTTCCGCTTAAATAATTATGTATCCGTCCCGAAGCCTTGTAACATTTACTTTTCGCACTTTTCAATTTCGTTATTTACTTTGCTTTATTTATCTTTCCGTCAACTCGGGTCCGGTTTAATTTTGGCGATGTGGACCCGCGCCTTTGTAATAGCTTTAGATTTATTTTTCCTCGCAATATTTTAACTGTTAACAAAGCATGCAAGAATGAATGACCATAATAAAATCAAGCGTAGAACACCAATAAACATGACAAGACAAAATGCAAATGAAAACGACACACAACTCGCACACACCACCCCTAGGGTACGCCTCACTGTTGCCTTGCCTCGAAAGGTGATCGTCGAGTAGAGGATGTCTTAGTAAGTCCTCATGATCCGGGAACCTGGCATGAGGGTAGCTTCTAAGGTGTCTTCCCATTGCTCTTGTGATCACCATGTCCCTACAAACTCGAATTGACCCGAACACCTCCAACGGTGGTGCTACCTACCTCTCAATGGTGGGATGGCACTACTTTAAAGGACATTTACACAGACGAATTCCTTAGGGTAGGTAGGTTCTCGTGGATACTTGCTCTAAATTCAAACAAATCAAAAAAAAAATACTTTTCACACCGACACATTTTCAAAAGCTTTCAAAGCAATTTTTCAAACACTCTGACACAAGAGTCGATCTGAAACTTTCAAAGAAACTTTTTTAAAACCCACAGTTGAAAAGCAAATAAACCATTTTTTGAAAACACAATGAGCAAGTATCTAAGAGCCCATGGATAACCATGGATAGAAAGGGTGCTAACACCTTCCCTTTCTATAATCTACCTCCTGAACCGAGAGCAATCTCTTTAAGGAATTTTTCTGTGCTTTTGTCCTTTCCATTTGGAGAAAATAAAAGATGGTGGCGACTCTTGCTTCCGCGACATTTCGCGAACCAGCGTTAAACAGTCAGTTCCAGATCCACCGATCACAAAGAAGTTAAACTAATATCTGGTCGGGTCTAGGTTTCATAGCAACTTAGCCTTGAGGTTAATTGTTATCTGGTCGGGTCCAAGTTTCAACAACTGGAACTGTTATCTGGTCGGATCCAAGTTTCAGTAACTTGAACTGTTAACTGGTTAGGTCCATGCTTCGCAGTAACTTGCTTGGAGAAATGGAGTCAATTGTTATTTGTTCAGTTTCCAGGCTTCACAGTAACTTCCGGGGATAGAAACGACTCTGTTGGGGATTGCAATGACTTTACCGGGGATTAAGGGGTTTTGTCCATTGATTTGTAATAGTCTGAGAGGCCAACTCAAGCTGGGGAATTTGCAGTTTGTTGGGGAAATAAACCCGGTTAAAGAGAATATTTTTACGACCTTAGGTGGAAGTGACTTCTTTAGGTATAACTCCATAAGGCTTCTTTCTAAGACCAACCCAGTTGGGGAGATTTTTTTTGTTGAGATATTGAAACTCTGGCTGGGGATTGCATGAATCCGTCTCCGTGGGGATAATTTTATGGAAGTACCTTTGTGGGGATATCCCAAATTTTTAAGGAGATGCCTGTCACTGTTTTCAATTATACATTTGTTAACAGTTTAATCATGTTCATATGCATATGTTCATTCAATTTTAGTCATTGGACACTTTTGCACTCAAAAATGAAAAAAAAAATTAGTTTGTACTTTAAAGTATATTTGTATTGATGTTTTGCCCATGAATAGTCGTTTTTGTACAAAGAGACAGAGATCCTAGTAAGAGGAAATCGTCGAAAGAATGAAAAGAAATACAAAGTGAAAGCAAAAATAATAGCCATGTGGAAGTGATCTCATTGTGTTCCAACTCTGTTATTGCCCTTATGTCTTTAAACATCCTCCCTTGCCATTGAAAGAAGTTGATTGGATTGATCTTGGATCATTTGAACTCGGACCTTGGTAATAAAGCTGGTTGTAGAGATTCACGGGACATAGTCGTACGCTTTAATCCTTAACTTTTTCCTAGACCGCCCTTTCGGGTTTTCAGTCCACCAGGATACCCTTTTTTGCCCAAGCCTCCCTTTCAGGTTTTTGACTTGCCGGGTGTATAATCTTTTGTATATATCCCTAATTTTTTCCCGAACCCCTTTTGGTTCGCCAAGATGCCCTTATTTTTTCCTAGGTATGTCAACCTAGAGGGTCATTCTTTATGCGTAGTATTTTTTGACTATGTCTACGTTCACAGGATGTAGGAAATCTTCACCGTCCAAAGTCGTTAGCATCATGGAACCACCAGAGAATAATTTTTGACAACAAATGGCCCTTCATAAGTGGGAGTCCATTTACCCCTGGGGTCGCCTTGTGGTAAAATGATGCACTTTATTACCAAGTCACCAGCCTGGTATGCTCGAGGTTTGATCTTTTTGTTGAAAGCCTTGACCATACATTTTTGATACATTTGACCATGACAAACAGTAGCCAATCCGCTCTCATCAGTCAAGTTTAACTGATCCAACCTAGTCTAAATCCATTCATCTTCGCCTAAATCTACTTCTTTCATAATCCTTAAGGAAGGAATTTGAACTTCCACAGGCAGGACAACTTCCATGCCATAAACTAAAGAGAAAGGGGTTGCCCCAGTTGAAGTTCGAGCCGAAGTACGATAGTCGTGAAGAGAAAATGGTAGCATCTCATGCCAGTCTTTGTAGGTCCCCACCATCTTTTGCACAATCTTCTTTATGTTTTTTATTGGCGGCTTCCATTGCGCCATTCATCTCAGGTCTATATGGAGAAGAGTTGTGATGCTTGATTTTGAACTGCGTGCATAGTTCAGTAATCATAGCATTTTTGAGATTGATTCCATTGTCAGTGATGATCCTTTCGGGGATACCATAATGGCAGATGAGGTTATGCTTGTTAAACTTGGCTACAATGTTCTTGGTAAATGAGGCATATGAGGCAGCTTCGACCCACTTGGTAAAGTAATCAATGGCAACAAGGATGAAACAGTGTCCATTGGAAGCAGTAAGTTTGATCTCTCCAATCATGTCAATGCCATACATTGAAAACGGCCACAGAGCGGTCATGACATTCAGAGGAATTAGGGGTACATGGACCTTGTCAGCATAGATTTGACACTTGTCACAAGTCCTTGAGTGATGATGACAATCAGTTTCCATTGTGGACCAACAATAACTAGCCCTCTGGATTTTCTTGGCCATAGTGTGTGCACTAGAGTGAGTCCCAAAGATCTCATCATGCATGTCTTCCATAATTTTCTCTGCCTCCTTCTTGTCCACACACCGGAGTAGAGTAGAATCGTGATTTCGCTTATACATGATTCCATTTCTTAGGAAGAATTTGGCTGAGAATCTTCGCAGGAATTTATTATCATTGATGGAAGCTCCTTCAGGATACTCTTGTGCTTCAAGATATCTCCTTACTTCATGGTACCATGGTTTCTCTTCATCAGTGTCAATCTCATAACAGTGCACAGGTTCGTAAAATCTTTCGATTGTCATTCTAGGAGCCTCGTTGTCCCATTTGACCTTAAACATGGAAGACATTGTTGCCAAGGCGTTAGCCAACTGATTTTCTTCTCTAGGAAAATGTTCAAAGGTGATCTCCTCGAAGTATGGTATCAGGGTTAACAAAAGCTCCCTGTAAGGAATAAGGTTAGGATGCTTATTGTCCCATTCTCCTTTGATTTGATTGATCAATAGAGAAGAATATCTGAATACGTTCAAGAACTTGATCCTAAAGTCAATGGCATCCTTTAGACCCAAGATGCACACTTTGTACTCAGCCATGTTGTTCATACAATCGAAGCACAATATAGCAGTGAAAGGAGTATGGAAACCCTCAGGATAAATGATCACAACACCAATTCCATTGCCCAAAGCATTGGAAGCCCCATCAAAAACCATAGTCCATCAAGATCCTTGTTTAAGTCCGTCATATGGTTCAGGTTCTTCGTAGTCAGTTACTAGCATAATATTCTCATCCGGGAAGTCAAAGTTCATAGATTGATAATTATTAACAGCTTGATGGGCCAAATGATCTACCAATACACTTCCTTTGATGGCCTTTTGTATGGTATACTGGATTTCATATTCGGTCAAAATCATTTTCCATCTAGCTATTCGTCTGGAGAGAGCTGGCTTCTCGAAGATGTACTTGATAGGGTCCATCTTAGAAATCAATAAAGTGGTATGAGTTAACATATACTGTCTTAGCCAGCGAGCATCCCATTCCAGAGCACAACAAGTTTTCTCGAGCACTGAATATCTGGCTTCACAGTCGGTAAACTTTTTTCTCAGGTAGTATATTACATGCTCTTTTTTGCCAGAGTCGTCATGTTGGCCCAACACACACCTCATAGCACAGTCAAATACATGATCAAGGGTCTTCCTTCAATTGGAGGCATAAGGATAGGAGGTTCTTGCAAATATTCCTTGATTTTGTTGAAAGCAGCTTGGTCGTCGTCGTTCCATTTGACTACTTGATCTTTCTTTAAGAGTTTGAAGATTGGCTCACAAGTAGCAGTTAGGTGAGATATGAAGTGGATAATCTAGTTAACACGACCCAATAATCCTCTAACTTCTTCTCAGAATGGGGAACGAGCATTTCTTGAATGGCTTTAACCTTTGCAGGATCAACTTATATGGATTTACCACTGACCACAAAATCTATAAGTTTTCCAGACCTTGCTCCGAAAGTGCACTTGTTAGGATTCAGCCTTAATTTGTACTTATTCAACCTCTCAAACAGATTGTGTAGGTGATTGAGGTGCTCTTCTTCAGTTTGCGACCTTGCAATCATATCATCCACACAGACCTCTATCTCAGGATGGATCATGTCATGGAATAGAGCTACCATAGCTTGTTGATAGGTTTCCCCTGTGTTGTACCCCAAAATTTTCCCTCCCATATTTCTCAATACATGTCAAGTGAGGTCCTCAAATTGCTCAAGGAAGTCCAAGGGTTGACCAGACAAACTCTCTCCTAAGGCAGTCTACCCCAAATTAGGGTTTCAGTTTGCATCAAGATGTTTGAATCAGAAGGGTCCCAAATTCTCACTATTGTCCTAATATGTTCTCAAGATCATCCATGTCAAGTTTCAAGCCTTGCAGAGAAAGTTTGCTTAGTCAATTGCACAAAGGCCTGAAAATCAACTGTGCTAGGGCAAAAGTCAACAGTGGCCCACATACAGTCAAAACTCAAGATTTTTGGTCAACATTCTCATTTTGAAGAATTATTCATCATTTTATCAAGGGTTGATCATGATTCATCAAGGATTGCTCACAATTCATCAAAACCCAAAATTTGCTAAATTAGGGGTTTGTAGGAAAAGTCAACTCAACTTTGACCAAGCATAACTTTCTCATACTTTATCATAAATGACCCATCCAAAGATCATTTTGAAGAGTCTGTAATTCCCTACAATTAATCTTCATCTCCCAAGTTCAAAATATGCACTCACAAAAAGATATGAATTTGGACATTATAGGTCATTTTGAAAAGTCAACAAAAAACATCTTTTTTGTCAAAGCTTCATACATGAACATGGAAGACTCAATTGAGATGATATCAAAAGGGTTGCTTAGAGGACATCCGAAGCTTTCTAAAAAGTCCAAGAACACATCTCTAAGGTCAAAATTGAAGGAGTTATGCATTGGCAAAGCTGACCATTTTTGCAAAATTGCCAAAAGTCAAAAGTGGCCAAAATGGCAATTTTTGTCAAATGGGCCCAACTTTTTGTGTTTGCATTGAGTTTGTAACTTTATCCACGACCCATGATATCTCCCTCTTGTCTTTATTTTATTTTTGTCATTTATTTGAATTTTATCTCAATTAAATCAAATAAAATCAAAATAAAATCATGAAAAATATCAAAACTAATCAAAGCTTGAGATTTTGTGTATGTTTAGGTCTCTTATACAACTGGAAGGAGAATCAAATCGGGAAAAGCTTCATTTGGACACAAAAATATTGGATTTGGATTGATTTGGAAAGATTTACATAAGAATCAAATCATGATTCAATCATCTTAATTGAGAAAGATTTGAAGCAAGTTTGTAACCTAATTCATTCTTGGGTACATATAGAACATTGGCAGACCAAAAGCAAGGGGATTAGAGGCATGAGAAACTGAATGAAAACTTGCAAAAACTCAATAAAAGTGGTGAATCAAATTCCAATTTCCAGGCCATATCAAGCCTTCCCATCTATCTCAATCGCTTGCTGGATATCTCTGGGTCATATTGCAATCATTAACAAGCTTCATAACATCCTAAAACGCGTTGTAAGCATCTCACGACATTGATACTTTCTTGAAATCAAATATCACGATTCTCGCATTTGTAGCATGATTTCTTTACATATTCTTGATCATTGAATCATTTGCAAGCTATTGGTAACGTTCAATTACATTTTTATTAATTGTAGAGCAAGATGCCATAGTTAGGGTTCTTGGCTCGTTTTTGGGGTTTTTCGTTACATGTAGAATTAGCCATGGAGAGTGGTACCATGATGCTCGTGAGGTTGCAACGAGTTGATTGGTACCACTGGTATTGATTTATCATGCGTGCATAGGATTTTGGAGGATCACAGGGCTGTACCTAGCTCAGAAAATCGTAGGTAAAAGTTCTGGACTTTTGCCAACGGAGGGAGGAAGAAGAAGGGTGGCGTGGCACTCCCTGATTCGCCTATTCAAACTGCACACGTTTTTATAATCCGTTGTTTTGTTTTTCCAATATAATCATTATTTGTTGTTCCATATACACAAAGGCACGCTAGCTCAGATGGTCAGTGTACAATGGAAATTGCCAAAGGGCCTGGGTTCGATTCCCAGGTCCCCCATATTTGTTCAATACTATTTTCTTTTACATGATCAGGTGTACAAGCCTCCAGGACATCCATCGTGCATCATCAATATCTCATCATCCAGGCCACCAATAAGCTAGATCTAAGGGTCATCCTTTGGAGGTCCACAATGCACCTTAGTCAAGCAAGCATACAAGATCTGGAAAGTCAACATGGGCCAAGGAGTGTTGGGCCTAGAAGTCAGATTAACGCCCCCCTCCATTGCTACAACCAGGCCCGTCTTTTTTTTCTTTTATATTTTTCTTTTATTTATTTATTTTGTTTAAATTTATTTCCTAACACTAATTAAATTCTTTTTTATATAAAATCATAAAATCAATTTCATCAAATTAGAATTTAAGTTTTTATTTATTTTGTCAAAATTAATTTAATATTAGTTTAAGTTAATTTTAGGATAATTTTAACCTTTTGTAAATAATTTAAAATCAATTAGAAAATTAGGTTTTGTTCTTAATTTTTAACTTTTAATTCTTTTCCCAATAAAACAAAAATACAAAAAATAGGTCAAAATAATTATTTTTCTTAATTTAAATTAATTAGTAATTAGGTTTGTATTTATTCAATTAAAACCTTATTTTCTCAAAATAATCAAAAACAACAAAAAATGATTTTTCTTTCAATTAGGTTTAGACGGGGTCAAAACCCTAATCTTTTCTCATTCTCGATTCATCGCGCGCATTTATTATTTTTATGATATTAATATAACTGCTCATGGTATGTAATAGTTTAATTAGGATTTTCTTTTATTTATCATTTTATGGGTTTTTGGCTATGTAATTAATCCCCCTCCCCGAAGCCTTGTAATAGCGTAGTTTTATTTCTCGCATTTTAATTTTTGCAAATATTAACCGTTAGATGTATGATAATAGAATTGCATGACAAGACTGTATGTTAATTTAAAATGGCTAGAAAACCCTAAATGTGCAAAGATAATAACTAAAATCAAATCACTCGCACATGCGCACTCCTAGGGTATACTCTCACTTCGGTTGCCTTCGGTAAATGATCATTAAGTATAGGTTGTCTTAGTTGTTGTCCTCTTATCAAAACAAAGATCAAATGTCCCATTCGGAAATGTTGCCTCGAAAAGGTTGCCTCGGAAATGTTGTCTTGAATATGATCTTAAGACATTAGGGTTATTACTAAGACGTCCTAACATTGCTTTAGTGATCGTACGTCCCTTTCGAATTGACCCTTACAATTCCAACAATGGTGTTACCTATTTCTCAGTAGTAGGATAGCGCTGCCTAAAGGAAACAAGAATATAAACGATCTTTTTTTGAGTAGGTAAATAACTGTTAGGTACTTGCTCAAAACAACAAACTTTTTCACACTTACACTTTCCAAACAAAGTTTTCAAAAACAACTTTGTAACACTCTTGAGGACTGATACAAGGGTTAAAACGAAGTAAAACAAAAACTTTTCAAAACAAACACACACAAGCAATTTTTAAAATGATGAGCAAGTACCTAAGAGCCCGTGGAAAATCACGGATAGAAAGGGTGCTAACACCTTCCCTTTCTATAATCTACCCCTCGTACCCAAAATTTCGAAAAAAGGAATTTTTCTGTGCTTTTTTCCTTTCCAGTTGGATAAAATAAAAGCTGGTGGCGACTCTTGTTTACCGCGACATTTTGCAAATACAAAACGCAAAATGCAAACCAGCATTTTCCTAAAACAGTCGGTTCTGCCACCGCATCACACCCTGCATTCTTTAAGCCGAATGTCATGACCTTGTAGTAAAAGGTGCCCCATTGCGTAACAAAGGTAGTATTCTCCATGTCTTCGGGAGCCATCTTGATTTGGTTGTAGCCAGAAAATCCATCCATGAAGGAGAATACTTTATGTTGAGCGGTGTTGTCAACCAAGACGTTGATATGAGGTATAGGGAAATCATCTTTGGGGCTTGCCTTATTTAAATCCCTATAGGCTACACACATACGAACTTTTCCATCCTTCTTCGGAAAGGGTACCACGTTCGCAACCCATTGAGGATAAGATGTCACAACTAGGAATCATGCATCGAATTGCTTCATCACTTCCGCTTTTATCTTTTCATACATGTCAGACCGCATCCGACGAACCTTTTGTTTGATAGGATGGAAATCTTCCTTTGTTGGTAAACGATGAACCATAATGTCAGTATCCAATCCTGGCATGTCTTCATACAACCAAGCTAACACTTCAACATAGAAATGTAGCATCTGGACTAACCTGCTCTTGATACCGTCTTCTAAGTTGGCGTCGATCTTGACTTCTTTCTTGTCTATCTCAGTACCTAGGTTGATAACTTCGACTGACTCTTCATGAAGTTTAATAGCTTTCTCCTCTTGGATTAGAAGTCTATCTAGTTCCCCTGGTATTCCATAATATTCCTCGTCTTCGTCTTCAGCTTGGTTAATTGGATGTTCGAAGTCATAACTGGAAATAGTAGAGTCGTTGGCAACGAGATCTAGAGTGGATGAGGATCTGCAAGTGTGTGTGTGTGTGTGTGTGTGTGTGTGTGTGTGTGTGTGTGTGTGTGTGTGTGTGTGTGTGTGTGTGTGTGCATGTAAGATACATGGCTATTTGAAAAATGCAATAAAGAAAAAGAAAGACAATGAGCACAAAATTTGAATGCAAAGGTCTAATGTTTTTCATTAAATGATAATATGATAAATGAACTTGAACAAAACCCTTAATAAATGGACCATGGTGCCCCGGGCAAGGCACATGGCTTAAAAGTCATTGTTTAGAATTAAGATCACAGATAAAAGTTATTGAATTAATAGAAAACAGTAAACAATAATTACTCCTCATTGAAGAAGATGAGAGTGAAGTCCTTTACGTGCCAGTTGTTGAGCTTTCCTCAGGCAGTGGGGTAGATCCTTTCTTCAAAAGCAAATTCATCGTTAGAGTCTTCCACAATGTTTACTTCATGATTTCCGATGCAAAGAGGTGGCTTTCCCACGTGAGCGCGCCTGACCTCTTTCTGAGCTTTGATGGTGAAACTCATCCCAAATTTGTCTGCTTTAAACGGAATGTCGAGGAGTTGTCCCCAGATAGTACAACTTCCATCTTCGACCACGGCAAATGCAACTTTAAGTGAAACCATTCTTGGTACAAATTCATCAACTTTTGATATGTCAGAGGAGATTTTGGTGGCGGCAACCATAGGACGAATAACTTTGAAAGCTTGGCAAGGCGTTTTTATGAACTCACCATCCATCTCCACATACTTGAACGAATTTAGGTGGCTAATCATGAATTCTTCTTCACCACAAACAGTAACAATCTTTCCTTTGACTGGATATTTCAATTTCTGGTGAAGGGTGGATGTCACTGCTCCTGCCCTATGTATCCAAGGGCGCCCAAGTAAACAAGAGTAAGAAAGACGGATATCCATCACATAGAAAGTAGAATTAAAAGTTTGTTAACCAAATTTAATGGGGAGATCCACCTCTCCATGCACCATCCTTTTAGACCCATCGAAAACCCTTACAACTATATCACTTGGTTTCAAAACCAGGCCTTCGCAATCTAGCCGGTCCAAAGCACCTTTGGGTAACGCATTTAAAGATAAGCCAGTATCAACTAAGACATAAGCCAGGGTAGTTCCCTTGAATTCAATAGAAACATGTAAAACCTTGTTATGATTCCTTCTAACAGGAGTCAAATCAGCGTCAGAGAAACGTAATCCATTGTCAGCCATTAAACTCACCACACAACTCTCGAACTGGTCAGTTGTAGTCTCTTGGGGAACATGAGCTTTCTTCAAAAACTTGATTAAAGCTTTAGCATGAGCATCAGAATAGAGTAGTAATGACAGCATGGAGATTTTGGAGGGGGTTTTCCCCAGCTGTTCGACTATTTTGAAATCACTCTTCTTTATAATTTGTAGGATTTCCTCCATCTCTCGAGTGGAGGGCTCTTCAGCATCAACATCTTTTGCAGATGCCTCTATCCCAGCAGGCTCACTTACTTTTACTTTGCCTCTAGTGTTGGCATTACGCTTTTTATTGGTTATGTGAACAAGAGTTGTTCTAGTAGTCGGAGGTGAAATATCAGGGGATAAGATCCTCCCCGTTCTTGTTACCTTACTAGAACCCGTAATATTTGTAACATTGTTGGTCTTGTCTTCATTGATCCATGAATCTTGCTTTATTCCATGATAGTAAACTTCGGCACCATAGTTCCATGGAACTGCTTTGTCGGAGGAGTAAGGAATCATCCCAGTGGCAGTGATTATTAAAGGAGAAATTGTTGATTCATTTGAAATCCTAATAGGACCCTTTGAGGAGATCCTAAGAGGCTTGTTGGAAATTGTTATGGTAGAAACGTCTTCAGTTTTATCGGTCAAACTTTTGATGTTCAGAGTTTTTTCAAACAGGATCTCATGACTATCTATCACGCATTGAACACCTTCTTTAAGTCACTTATATGTTCAACATCCATTTATATGTTCAGCACAACAGTCAAGGTCTTCTAAAGAGCCGGGGAACAGCTCAGCTCTCAGAAAATCTCCCTTCACAGTAGTCAATGGAGTAGTCAAATCCTCACGGGAGGAAACAAAAGTAGTGTCATAAATCGCATTGACACCTTTTCCATGGTTTGACATTGGTGCAGTTATCGCATTTGGAGTTATAGGTGGATCAAACTCATTAGTTTTGTTATCAATAAGATCTTGAATTCTGCATTTTAAAGCCCAACAATGATCAGTTTCATGTCCAGGGCTGTTGGAATGATATGCGCATTTGGCATTAGGATTATACTTCGGTGATAAAACATTGGGATTTTATGGTGGATCACGCAATGTTACCAAGTTAGCCTTCAACTGGTGTTGTAAGGCTTGGGACAGTAACATGTTAATCCTCGTGAACTGTCTTCTTGGAACGTTAAACCTTTGATGGTTAGCTTGTTGTCTTTGAGAATATGGAGGGTTGGAGATTAACACAGCATTAATAGAGGGTCGGTGATCCTTCTCGGTACGGGCTCTTTCCCCATACACAACATTGGTTTCTTTCTTCCCAGTAAAGGGCTTCTTTATAGAGTTGGATGTAGAAGCAGATGTCATGGGAATTTTTCCACTCTTAATGCCACTTTCGACCCTTTCACCAATTAGGATTCACTCGGTGAAACCAGACGAAGAATTCCCAATTAACAAGTTGAAAAATGGGCCAGTTAATGTACCCATGAACATATCAACTAGTTCTCTGTCAGTTAGTGGTGGTTGGACCCTACCAGCAAGATCCCTCCATTTTTACGCGTACTCTTTAAACCCTTCATTAGTACCCATTGTCATTCCTTGAAGTTGAACTCTAGTTGGTGCCAAATCAGCATTATACTGATATTGATGATAAAAAGCAGTGGACAGATCTTCCCATGTGTGAATGTGGGAACTCTCCAATTGGTAAAACCATTCTAGATGAGTCCCAGCCAGACTCTCTTGGAAGAAATGGACTCAGAGCTTCTTGTCAATAGTATGTGGTTGTATCTTGCGAACGTAGGACCTCATATGAAGTTTTGGGCATGAAACTCTGTCATACTTAGCAAAGACTGGTATTTTGAACTTATGGGGAATGATGACCCCAGGTACTAAGCCCAATTCACCAAAATCCAAACCAGGTACGGCTTGAATTTTAATAGCTTTCAGTCTATCCTCTAAATGCTTATATTTATGCTCAGCTGGTGGATATTGTTCATCAAAGTAGTCTTTGTCCTCAGAAGCTTAATCATTTGCACCCCCAGCACGGGTTCTCCTTGCCTCTTCATCCTAGTTCTCGTCTTCCTCTGATGACTCTTCAACTATCTGCACCTGACGGACTGGCCCTTTAAACCTTTTCCCCATGTTGATGAGGGCCTTCTTCTTAGTCTTCTTTTTGGCCGCCAGCAATGTCATCAGCTCTTGTTGTCCCTTGGCCAGGGTCGGCAAGGTCTCTTGGAACTGGGAATTTTGTAACTGCAAGTCTTTCATAGTCTTCTCGAGATCCATCTTAATGAAATAAACAGTAGAAAGATGAGGCAACCTGTGTTGAAAACCTGCTTATTTCATGATGCATGTAATGCAAATGCAAATGTTTTCAAGGATTTAAGGAAATTTAAATTTTCTAAATAAAGAGAAAATAACAAACATGAACTTCATTAATAAAGATAGGAATTACAAAAGCCTCTTGGACTTACAATGGAGGAAGCAAAAATAACACAAAATAAACTTGTAAAACAAAAAGAATCAGGCCTCCCATGAGCTCACCCTCTTTGGTTCAATGTAGGCATTCAAACTTCTCTTTTCATGAAGTTGTCTCGTAAGCTCCAAAACCTTCCTCTCGCTTGCGTAGAACTGGGTTTCAAAGGTGTCTCACTCTCCTTTGAGTTGAATCCATGATCTCTGCAATTCTTTGAGAGTAGTTTGCATGTTAGGATGAAGAAGAATGTAAGGGGTGTCTCCCTCGGCAACGGGCTACATAATCACAGGTAAGATGGCGGGGTAAGGCATCACGAGACTTTGAGCACGAGTTCATGCCCACTTAAGGTAAGACTCAAGGGGGATGGAATTTTTATGCCCCAATGTCTCACTACCCAATTTGTTTACCATTCTCCAAGCTCGTATGAATCTTTGACGATAGCCTTGGTCATCGCCCTCGTAATCGAATACCAAATCTTAGATGAGTTCATCATGGGGACCATCTCTTCGTGCATATCCAAACTTCCATAATGCAAGAGAAGGGTTATAGGTGATACCTCCCCTGATCCCTAAGAGTGGGGCATTATGGAATTCCCTACAATGATCAATGATGGTAATATCCTCCAAAGATCGAGAACACCAATGGATATCCGAGTGCGAGAGTGACATCATCCTTTGAGACCATGTCAAGCCTTGCTCATTTTTCAACGCTGATCGAGGTAGGTGCGAAATAAACCACCTAGACAGTAATCGAATGCAACACAAAACATTACCCATTTTCTTCATGGTGCGAGTGTGGAAACAATGTAGAATGTCTCCAAGCAAGGTAGGTATGGGATTATGAGAGAGAAAAACCTTGATGGCATTCACATCTATGAGTTGGTCCGGATTGGAAAATAGAACCAAACCATATATTAAAAGGGCCAAGACATCCTCAAAAGCTTGAAAATCCATATCTTCCCAGAACAAACGAGTCTTCTCCAACAGAAATTTGGCCAAGAAACCCTTAACTCCACTTCTTGTCTCCCAATTTGTCACAATGTCAGATCTCTTCAAATGCAAGGATTTGGCGATAACTTCAGGCTTTGGAGTCTCCTCTAAACCGGTGAATGGTATTTGAGCAAGCACACGAACTCCTAACAATTGAGATAATTCTTCTAATGTAGGCACCAATTGGTAGTCGGGAAATGTGAAGCAATGATGCATAGGATCAAAGAATTGGAAAAGCACAAACATCATTTCTTCTTGGAAGTTTAAGGTAGCCAAGTTGAGAAGTAGACCATATTTCTTGATTAAGGGAGAATCTCCAGGAACTCTTGATGCTAACTCTTGAAGTTGAGGATGCACTTTTACGAAGTTAACTCGGATGGTATTCCTACGAGTGGAAGTCATGACCTGCAAAACAGAACAAAGATAAATTCCTAAATCCTTGAAATGGTTTGTGAGAATGCTTATGATGTTATGATGTTTATGATGTCATGAATAATAATCACAAACAAAGAACACAAAGACCTTAGGTTTAAGCTTGCATGGGTTTCATAGGTAAGTACCCTCTTGATGTTTAGTTGGTTTAACCTATCCTAGAAAGTAATCGGGTTCTAGGGAATCTCAATATCATTGATCTTTCTTCATTGGGAATTGTCTCAGCATAATCAATCTTTTCTTGCGTCCGAAATATCCCAAAAGTCTGATCTCAATGAGCATAGTATCGAGTATCAACCAATCTTTAACTTTGCACCAAAGTCGGCTATCTCACTACTTCCTAATGGCCAAGTTGTTCAGTTAAAGGTTTCAAGGTCAGTTAGTGCTTCATAACACCGCTCAACGGCCCCATATTCTCCTTGATTCAACACAAGGGATACCAGTATCAAAAAATTCATCACACTAACATAGCCATTGCTTCAACCATATCGGTCTATGTCATACAGTTTCCACAATCTATTACTACTTACCTAATAATGTTCCCAGATCCGGGTATAGGATCAATATAAACCCAAACGAGGACCCATAAATGTAAAGCAAACAAGTCAAACAATGAAAGCATTTAAAGGTGATCTAGTATCTAAGGTAACCCCACTTTTAAGTTTTCTCCCCAATAGAGTCGCCAGTTCTGTAATACGGTGGGAGAACTGACTTGGGTGTTTTGTGTTTGATCGCAATTGTTGCGGATATCAAAAGTCGCCACCGACTTTTCTTTTATCCAATAAGGAAGGTTGAAAAGAACACGAAAGACCTTTTGAGATATTTTCTTGAGTTCCGAGGGTAGGTTATGAAAAGGGAAAGTGTTAGCACCCTTTTCATCTGTATTTATCTACGGGCTCTTAGTTTCTTGATCACTTTGAAAATGCTTTGTTTAAAATGTGTTTGTGATGTTTTTGAAATTATTTTTGAAAGTACCTTCGTTTAGGCAAACTTTGTAATGATTCTCGTCTCTATAAGAATGCATACAAAGTGTTGACTTTTGAAAATATTTCATGGAAAAGTGTTGGTGTATTTGAAATATGTTTTGAAATATTGTGAGAAAGCAACTACGAGCGTTCTACCTACTCAAAAGTTCTTTGTTCATTTCCTTCTCCTTTAAATATTTTTATCTTACCATTGATTAATAAGAAGCCCTATTATAGGATGTGAAAGGACAGGAGTGGGTCATCGTATAGTCATAGAAGGCAACATTATAGGATACCTTAGCAATTTTTGTAAGGGTCTAAGATCGTTTACCGAAGTCAACATTGAAGGGTCATCGAGGGACTACAATCTTGTATTTGAGGGTCATTGCTAAAGTATCCCACATTCGAGGGACATGACTATTTTTATCCGAGGCAACAAGTGTGGGTTACCCTAGAGGTGCAAGTGTGCAAAGTGTTTATTTTTCATGCATTGTTGTTCTTGAATTAGGGTTATCTAAGTTTTGATTTTTTATCTTTCCATACTGTGATCGGTGGAAATAGAACTAACTGTTTTGGAATGCTGGTTCGCGAAATGTCGCGGTAAGCAAGAGTCGCCACCGTCTTTTATTTTCTCCAACAAGGAAAGGACAAAAGCACAACAAAATTTCTTTTCGAGATGTTTCTCGGTTCGGGAGGTAGATTATAGAAAGGGAAGGTATTAGCACCCTTTCTATCCGTGGTTATCCACGGGCTCTTAGGTACTTGCTCACTATGTTTTCAAAAATGTTTGCTTTTCTTGTGTTTGTGGGTTTTGAAAAAGTTTAGTTTGAAAACTTCGTTTTAACTCTTGTATCAGTCCTCAAGAGTGTCATGAAGTGTTTTGTTTGAAAACTTTTGTTTGAAAGTGTAAGTGCGAAAAGTTGTTTTTGTTTTTTTTGAAAGAGCAAGTACCCAGGAGAAATCTACCTACTCTAAGGAATTAAGCTGTGTAAATGTCCTTTAGGCAGTACTATCCCACTATTGAGAAGTAGGTAGCACCGTCGTTGGAGTTATTCGGGTCTATTCGATTATAGGGACATGTGTGGTCACCAAAGCAATAGTAGGACGCCTTAGCGGTAACCCTAATGTCTTAGATCATTTTTTATCCGAGGCAACCGTTTCGAGGCAACTTTTGATCTTTAGACAGGAGGGAGACCTCTAAAACACCCTATACTCAATGACTACGTCGAGGCAACCAAGTGAGGCGTACCCTAGGAGTGGCATGTGCGAGTGTGTCAGGATTCATGTTTAAGTTATCTTGTACATGTCATTGGTGAGCTACGGGTTGATTTTATTTTTCAGGCAAGTCTTGTCATGCATAGTTAACAGTTAACAATTGTGCGGAAAATAAATTGCAGAAAGTAAATCTACGCTATTACAAGGCGTCGGGTATTTACATCGCCAAAAACATAACCCTTGAAAAATAAATGCGAGAAAATAAAAGAAAGCGATAAAAGTCCTATTTACGCTATTACATCCTCGGAACAGTTACATAAATATAATCAAAAATAAATATGCGCGAAAAGAAATTGAATCGGGAAAAGTCTTAGGGTTTTGACCCTTTTTGAGAAAAGAATGGAATTTTGGTCCTTTTTTGCATTTAATTAAATATTAAACCTAAAACTAATTAATTAATTAATTAAAAGAAAAAGAGTATTTTTTAGTTTTTTAATGTCTTAATGAAAATAAAATAAAATAAAGTCAAAAGTTAGTAAAACCTAATTCTAATTTATTTTATTTATTATGAAAAAGTCAAAATTAAACCTAATTAAACTAAATTAATTTGTTAGAATTTATTTACAAAAATAAAGTGAAATTAATAAATAATAATAATAATAAAATTTTAGGTTTCTGAATTTATTATGAAAATAAGTAATTTGTTAATTAAATACTAATAATAATAATAATTAAAAGTAAAATAATTAAAGATAAAATATAAAAAGAGAAAAAAAAGAACAAAACCCAAGGGGTGTTGGACCCAGATGGAGGGTGAAGAAGCAATTTCTCAGGCCCATTAACAATCAAGCCCTTCTGACTTTTGAGATCCTCCATGGCATAGTTGATTGGGAACATGGTGGTCTACCCATCCTGACCATTAGATTAATGACTGTGGCCACTTGGCGCTTGGATCACTGGAGGTATATGGTGGAATACGTTGGAAAGCCTGCATGCAATCACGTTATGAAAAACAATAGAAATATTTTGGGGGACCTGGGAATCGAACCCAGGTCCCAATGGTTACCAGCCAACGCATCTTCCACTCCACCAACTTGCACGCTTTGTTAATATAATAAGAAACAAATATAATATATAAAACAATTAAATATGTTGTACACAAACATAAAAGGCGCGCTCTTTTGAATCATCCAACCAGGAATCAGCACGTCATCGTCTTCCTCGTTTGCCTATAAAAAACACAGTTAAATAACGGGGGTTTTTAACCCCCACAAAGCATCATGAGGAAAAATAGCGAATAGCCCTACAGGCTATATAAATATTTCGCGAGGGTAGCTTTTGATTCGTCTGGCCTTGACGATTCCAACCATATGCATTAGAGGTCCTAATTTTTCCTGGATAATAAAGCCCCAATTTGGAAGCTCAAGAACCCTAGATTTCTTCAATGATAACTTGTGATTCTGAGCATTATAATGCAATTAACCAATACCATTAGCTTTATATGGACTCAAGCAACACAAAACAATGATTAGAACGTGTTAATTATGCATGAAATATGAGTTTCGATTATGAGAAAAGTATGCAAACCGTGCGACTGTTTATAGTGATTTCTTGAGCTTTAATGCTTGATTCTGATTACTACACGTTCCTCACACTTCCAGCAATGTATTGAAATCAACAAATGCCTTTGAATCGTGCTAGAATGCAGAAAACAGTTTTCACTTTTTCTTGGATTTTTTTGAATGTGGTTATGGCTTTCTTGCAGCAAAATCACGTCTGTGGCATTAGGGTTGAGTTGTGTATTTATAGAGGACTGAATTTAGGTTAAATCCTTGACAAGAAATCCATGGAATTGATGTTTGTATATTTGATTGAAAAATCAAATATTTTTGAATCTTTTTGATTGGCAAAACTTGCTAAATTTGGAGATTCTTGTCCCTTTGATTTGCACACGAATTGCCAGCATATCTTGAGCTTGTTTGCTTCACAAAAAGATTGAAAAAACCATATCTTTGAATTTCCTACAATTTAAATTAATTAAATGAATTAAAATCAATTAAAAATCCAATTAATTAATAAAAATAAGAAAATAAATTCAAATAGGCTTGATGGGTCGTGCATAGGCCTTGGATGAAGTTTCAAGAAGAAATTTGAGGCCCATTAGCAAAACCAAAGTGTTTTGAGCAAAGTTGACTTTTGCAAATTCATAAAAATTTCCCAACTTCTCCAATGCATATCTTGCTCAATTTTGATCATATGAACATGTTCTTGGACATTTTGGAAAGGTCTTGAAGTCCTCTAACCAATTCCTTTGGTCCCATGTCATTTGGATTCACACATCTCAAGTTATGGTCTTTGACTTAAAGTGCATTTTTGTTGACTTTTGAAATTGACCTATAATGTAGAAATTGATAACTTTTTGTGAGAGCATTTCTTGGACTTGGAATGTGAAGATGAGTTGTAGGAAATGTCATGCCCTTCACAATTAGAATTGGATGGAATTTTTATTATGAACCATGAAAAAGTTATGCCTTGGTCAAGATACAGTTGACTTTTCTACTGTCCCAAAATAGTAACTTTTTGCATCTTGATGATTTTTGAGCCATGCTTGAGGAATCATGATCAAGACTTGATCAAATAATGATTGTGAGCTCAAAATAAGATGTTCACCAAAAATCTGACCTTTGACTTCAAAATGACCATTTTACCCCTGTAGTTGATTGTGGATCAAATGAGGCTGTTGATTGTGCAAATTGGCATTGTGAGTCTTGAGACTTGGAATGTAGGTGCTTGAGAATGCATATAGGCCTATGAGACTTGATTGAGCCATTGAAAACCCCAAATTCCTTGAAAGAAACAAAACCCTAATTTTGACTAGCTTAGGAGGTATTTGGACTGTGCAATCCTTGAGAAATCTTGAACCATTTGGAGATGATTCTTGACAAATCTTGAGGAATATGGGAGGGAAAATTTTGGGGTACAACAGTTGACCCTATTCAATCTTCTTAAACCTGAGGATATAGATTGGCTTGCGTGCCTTTCGTGATCCGAAGGTGGAAGATGATTGAACACTAAAGTGCCCATAAATTTGCACTCACATAGTGTAGTATCAGCAATGTGATGTCGGGAATGGGCTTACAGATGCCATTTGGAGAGATGATGGATAGGAGGATGGGCTTATAGATGCCATCTGTAGATTGTTGATAGGTAGTTTTGTCTTTGTTGACGGGTTGCCTTCATTGACAGATTGTCTTCATTGACAGGTTGTCTTCATTGACAGGTTGTCTTCATTAACAGGTTGTCTTTATTGACGAGGTTGTCTTCATTGACGAGGTTGTCTTTATTGACAGATTGTCTTCATTGACTGATTGTCTTCATTGACAGATTGTCTTCATTGACGAGGTTGTCTTCATTGATAGATTGTCTTCATTGACAGGTTGTCTTCATTGACAGGTTGTCTTCATTGACGAGGTTGTCTTCATTGACAGATTGTATTCATTGACTAATTGTCTTCATTGACGAGGTTGTCTTTATTGACAGGTTGTCTTTATTGACAGGTTGTTTTCATTGACAGGTTGTCTTCATTAACAGGTTGTCTTCATTGACGGGTTGTCTTCATTGACAGGTTGTCTTCATTGACAGATTGTCTTCATTGACAGGATTAGCGTCAGAAAAATCTTTAGGAATTGATTTAACTGGATTTGTCTTCTTCGACTGGATTTGTCTTCTTTGACTGGATTTGTCTTCTTTGACTGGATTCGTCTCCTTTGACTGGATTTGTCTCTTTTGACAGAATTTGAGACTTTGACTGCATCTTTCCTGAAAGATAAAGGCCAGTCATATGCAATGCATGATATGGATCAAGCAATGATGTTCTCATCATAAATGAGGTTGTATGATATGATTGCGTATGTGCATGTATCATGATGTATGAAAAGGTGATGTTTTAGCTAGGGAAAATAAATCCCGGATAGCTGCTGGAGAATGACGTTGAATTCTTCGTTTCCGCTGGGGATGATGAATGAAGGTGATTGCAAGAATAAACCGGTAGGAGAAGATGACTCCGTTAGGGAATAAACCTGATGGAGAGATTACTCTGCGGGGAATTACTCTGTGGGGGAAGAGATACTTCGCTGAGAATTTAACGATGACTCCGCTGGGGACTCTGTTGATAAGTTCTGTTAGGGATTTTGATGACCTCCGCTGGGGATAGGAAGAACTTTGCTGAGGACGATCTTTCCGTTGTAATTTACTGAGGATAACCCAGTTAGACTCTGGTGGGGATAACCTCTGAATATGGCTGGGAGAGACATTTGTACTCTGCAGGGGACAAGCTTCCAGAATCTACTGGGGAAGATGATTCAACTCTCCTGGGGAAACTTTTGAAGAAATGGATCCACTGGGGAAATGGCTCCCCTGGGGTGTATCTTGTATTCCACCGGGGAACAATCTTATATTTCCGTCGAGGAATATTAAGACTGTCGGGGATGCTTTCTTAGGGAATCTGTATACTCTGCTAGGGAATATTAAGATCTTCTGGGGGTACCCAACTTTCCAGGACTGATGGTAGACCAACTCTGCTCGAGGGAGAGTATTGCTAACTTGCTGGAGATACTGCTCCTTTTAGGGCTGACGGGAGACCAACTCTGCTTGGGGAGAGTAATGATGAATCTTGTCTTATTCTGCGGGGAGTGAAGGTATCTTGGTCATGTTCTTCAGCCAAACCTACCTTGGCACCTGGGTGGACAAAGCAACTAGATCGCTTAGACAATTCTTATTGCCCCTGTTTACGATGTCACCTGTAATTAGTCCTTTGTTTCGCATGCAAATATTTGTGATTATCAATTAATGTCAAATGCATATATCAAAAATGAACATTGGACGTTCTTCGAAAAACAAAACAGATAAAGGAAAAACAATTTGCAATTTGTCTTAAAAATGAACTTATATTGATTTTGAAATTTGCCTGTAAATATGCATTTTTGTACAGGAGGTTGACGTCCTAGTAAGAGAACGCTGCCGAACAAAATAGAGTTCATACAATTTTGTGGAAAGAAAACAAAACAGCTATGTGAAAGATCCCACTGGGTTCTAACTCTGCTATCGCCTTTATGTCTTCAAGCGTCTCATCACTTTGCTGCTTAGTTGAAGATGAATCTGGTCGACTGATGCCGTCCGAGCCTGATAGTCGATACCGAAGTCTGGATGCAGGGTGATCAATGAGACATAGTATTACGCTTATCCCTAACTTTTGCCTGGACCTCCCTTTCGGGTTTTCAGTCCACCGGGATACCCATTTTTTCCCAAGCCGCCTCTTCAGGTTTTCGACTTGCCGGGTGTACAGATTTTTTTTCCATTTCATCCCTTATTTTTGCCCGAACCCTTTTGGTTCGTCGGGAAGCCCTTATTTTTGCCTAGGCCACTCGACCTAGCGGGTCTTTTATCATGCATAGTATCTTTTTACTATGTCTGCATTGGCGGGGTGAGGAAGGTTGTCACCATCCATGGTGGTTAGAATCATCGCACCTCCTGAGAAGATATTCTTAACCACAAACGACCCTTCATATATGGGGGTCCATTTTCCCCTGGGATCACCTTGAAGTAGAATGATGCGCTTGATTACCAGTCCCCAACTTGATATTCTTGTCGTCTGACCTTCTTGTTAAATGCCTTGATCATTCGTTTTTGGTACGTCTGACCATGACAAATAACAGTGAGTCTCTTTTAGTCAATTAAATTTAGTTGATCAAGCCGAGTCTGGATCCAGTCATCTTCGCTCAAACCTGCATCCTTCATTATTCGGAGAGAGGGTATCTGAACTTCGATGGGCAAGACTGCTTCCATGCCGTAGACCAAGGAAAAGGGTGTTGCCCCCGTTGACGTCCATGCTGAGGTACGTTACCCATGAAGAGCAAATGGTAACATCTCGTGCCAATCTTTATAGGTCACTGTCATCTTCTGCACAATCTTCTTAATGTTCTTATTTGCTGCTTCTACAGCCCCATTCATCTTCGGTCGGTAGGGAGAAGAGTTGTGATGCTGTATCTTGAATTGCTCGCAGAGCTCAGTGATCATCTTGTTATAAAGATTGGTACCATTATCCGTAATGATCCTCTCTGGTACACCGTATCGACAGATCAGGTTATGCCGAATGAATCGTGCCACGGCGTTCTGGGTTACGGTGGCAAAAGAAGTTGCTTCCACCCACTTCGTAAAGTAATCGATCACTACCAGGATGAAGCGGTGTCCGTTGGATGCCGTAGGTCTGATCTCGCCGATCATATCAATGCCCTACATTGCAAAAGGCCAAGGCGCTGTCAAGATGTTCAGAGGAACTGGAGGAACGTGCACCTTATCTGCATAGATCTGGCATTTGTGACAAGTCCGAGAATGTTGATAACAGTCGGCTTCCATTGTGGACCAGTAATATCCTGCCCGAATGATTTTCTTTGCCATGGTATGTCCACTGGAATGCGTTCCCAAGGTACCTTCATGCAGCTCTGCCATGATCCTTTCTGCTTCAGTCTTATCCATACAACGCAGTAAGGTTGAATCATGGTTTCGTTTGTAGAGAATGCCATTACTAAGGAAGAACTTTGTTGCGAACCTTCTCAGAAACTTCTTGTCATTAACTGATGAGCCCTCAGGATATTCTTGAGCTTTGAGGTACCTCTTCACTTCATGATACCAAGGTTTTTCTGTTACCTCTTCGGTCTCAAGATCACAGCAATGTGCAGGTTCATCCAACTTCCAAATTATGATCCGGGGAGCTTCGTTATCCCATTTGACTTTGAACATAGAAGACATCGTAGCTAACGCGTCCGCCAACTGATTCTCCTCTCTTGGGAAGTGTTCAAAAGTTATCTCCTCGAAATGTGGAATCAACGTCAATACATACTCCTTGTAAGGAATAAGATTTGGGTGTTTCGTATCCCACTCTCCTTTGATCTGACTGATCAAAAGAGAGGAATCTCCGAAGACACTCAGAAACTTGATCCTTAGGTCAATTGCAGCTCGAAGACCTATGATGCATGCTTCATACTCCGCCATGTTGTTGGTGCAGTTGAAACATAGTCGGGCGATCAGTGGAGTATGAGTGCCTTTAGGGGATATGATCACAGCGCCAATACCATTACCCAAAGCGTTTGAGGCTCTGTCAAAGTGCATAGACCATCGGGATCCTTCCTCAGGTCCTTCATCCAGTCCAGGTACTTCACAATCAGTCACTACCATGATATTCTCGTCCGGAAATTCAAAGTTCATAGATTGGTAGTCATCTACTGCCTGATGTGCCAAATGATCTGCCAATACACTTCCCTTGATTTCTTTCTGAGTCGTGTATTGGATGTCATATTCAGTCAAGATCATCTGCCATCTTGCTATTCTTCCGGACAAGGTGGGCTTTTCGAAGATGTACTTTATTGGATCCATTTTTGAAATCAATAGAGTGGTGTGAGCCAACATATACTGTCTCAGCCGGCGAGCAGCCCATACCAAAGCGCAGCAAGTTTTCTCGAGTAGTGAGTATCGGGTCTCACAGTCGGTAAACTTTTTGCTAAGGTAATAAATGGCGTGCTCTTTTAGGCCAGACTCGTCATGCTGCCCCAGCACACACCCCATTGAGCTGTCAAGTATTGTCAAGTATAAGATTAGAGGTCTCCCTTCAACCGGTGGCATAAGAATGGGTGGCTCTTGGAGATACTCTTTGATTCTTTCAAAAGTAGCCTGGCATTCATCATTCCAACGTACTACTTGATCTTTCTTCAGTAGCTTGAAGATTGGTTCACATGTAGCAGTTAGGTGCGAGATGAACCGGGCAATGTAGTTCAGACGTCCTAGAAAGCCTATGACTTCTTTCTCTGTCTTGGGAACTGGCATCTCTTGTATGGCTTTCACTTTGGCCGGGTCCACTTGAATACCTTTGTCGCTCACGATGAAACCTAGCAATTTTCCAGATCTCACCCTGAAGGTGCACTTGTTCGGGTTTAACCTTAGCTTGTACAACTTCAGACGGTCAAACAACTTCTGCAGGTGGTCAAGGTGTTCCTCCTCAGTTTGGGACCTTGCAATCATGTCGTCAACATATACCTCAATTTCATGATGGATCATGTCATGAAACAAAGCAACCATGGCACGTTGGTAGGTTGCCCCAGCATTTTTCAACCCAAAAGGCATGACCTTGTAGCAAAAGGTGCCCCACTGAGTAACAAAAGTGGTCTTCCCCATGTCTTCGGGAGCCATCTTGATTTGATTATAACCGGAGAATTCGTCCATGAAGGAGAATACCTTATGCTGAGCAGTGTTGTCAACCAGAACGTCGATGTGAGGCAGCGGGAAGTCATCCTTAGGGCTCGCCCTGTTCAAATCCCTGTAATCAACAAACATTCGGACCTTACCATCTTTCTTCGGCACCGGAACCACATTGGTGACCCACTGAGGGTAAGAAGTCACTGCTAGAAAACCGGCGTCGAATTGTTTCATAACCTCAGCTTTGATTTTCTCGGACATCTCTGGACGCATACGGCGGATCTTCTGTTTTACCGGAGGGCATTCTTCCTTGGTAGGCAAGTGATGAACCACGATGTCGGTATCCAACCCAGACATATCTTCGTAGGACCAGGCAAAGATTTCCACGTAGTCATGCAGCATCTAAATCAACCGTTGCTTCACACTGAGCTCCAGATTGGCCCCAATCTTGACTTCCTTTCTGTCTGTCTCAGTACCCAGATTTACCGTTTCCACAGGCTCTTCATGTGGCTGAATGACCCTCTCTTCCTAGAGTAGTAGTCTTGTAAGCTCACCAGGCACTTCGCAGTCATCTTCACCTTCGTCTTCAGCTAAGTTGATCGGATTTTCGAAGTCATAACTGGCAGTAGCAGAGTCGTTACCAGTGAGATCCATAGTGGATTGGAACCTGTATAGGTGAGTGTGTGTAAATATAGCTGTTTTGCAATATATAATAAAGAAAGACAAGGAGCGCAAGATTTGAAATGCAAAAACGTCCAATGCTTTTATTAATGATATATGAAAATGACACACAAAAGCCCTCACAAATGAAGCCACGGTGCCCCGGGTAAGACAGTGGGCCATAAAGTTTCAAATTATTGTTTGTTACAAATTCAAAACAAAGGAGTTCATTACTGAGTGACAAAAGTAATAGGTACGAAGTCTTTCGCAGTCCAGATGTTCGGTCCACCGTCGGTCGTTGGGTAGATCCAGCTGTCGAATTCAGATTCTTCCGCGCCGTCTTCAATAGCGTTTACTCCCGGGTTGGTGATGAACACAGGAGGTCTTCCAATCCTTGCCTTACGAACAGCCCTCTGAGCTTCTGCAGTGAAACCCAAACCAAACTTGTCAGTCTTCGGAGTAAAATCAGGAAGTCGGCCCCAGTTTGCACACTCACCCTTCTCAATCACAACCCAGGCATCCTTTAAGGAAGTCATCTTCAAAGGAGAGTCTTCTTCAATCACAGTCTCTACTGATGCCAGCGTCTGAGGCACCTCTTCAAAGTGTTGAAAGGGGGTCTCAATGAACTCCCCATCCATTTCTATGTACCGGAATGAGTTGAGGTGGCTGACCATGTATTCCTCCTCCCCCAGCACTGTAACAATCTTCCCCTTGACTGGGTACTTCAGCTTTTGGTGCAGTGTGGAGGTCACAGCTCCAGCCTCGTGGATCCAAGGACGACCCAGCAAACAAGAATAGGACGGTCGGATGTCCATCATATATAATATGGAATCGAAGACCTGAGAACCAACTCTGATTGGAATATCAACTTCACCATGCACCATTCTCTTAGACCCGTCAAAGGCCCGGACAACAATGTTACTTGGCTTCAGCTCCAAACCCTCACAATCCAGCCTGTCTAGAGCTTTCTTGGGTAATACGTTCAACGAAGAACCAGTGTCAACCAGCACATGGGCAAGAGTAGTGCCCCGGCATTCAATGGAGACATGCAGGGCATCATTGTGGTTCTTCCCTTTAGCAGTCAGATCGGCGTCGGAGAAACCCAAACCATTATCAACAGTTAAGTTGGCCACACAATCGGTAAATTGATTAGCAGATGTCTCTTGTGGCATGTGGGCCGTCTTCAGGAAGTTAATCAGGGCCTTGGCATGGGCCTCTGAACACAACAACAGTGATAGCATAGAAATTTTAGATGGGGTATGCCTCAGCTGCTCAACTACATTGAAATCACTCTTCTTGATAATCTTGAGAATCTCTTCCATCTCTTGCTTGGAAGCCTCAACATTGGTGGTCTTT
This sequence comes from Vicia faba, assembly GCA_948472305.1. NCBI lineage: Eukaryota > Viridiplantae > Streptophyta > Magnoliopsida > Fabales > Fabaceae > Vicia > Vicia faba. Next base: position 1,128,050,375 of record OX451736.1, read on the forward strand.
GGTGCCTCCGTCTGGGCAGGCACATCAGTAGCAATCCCTTTGCCCCGAGCATCAGATGACTCGGCAGCAGTGGTAGAAATAGGAACTTGGTCAGGGGGAGAAACATGCACACTTGCAGGTGTGATAACAATGGGTCTCTGGATAGTTGGAGGCGCAATATCTGGTGAGAATAGCCTGCCACTACGAGTGACTTTAGCAGGCCCAGTGATGTTGCTGACGCCGGTACTAGTATCAAACTCTTGTTTTACTCCAAGCACATAAACATCTGCCCTATAGTGCCAAGGGACATCTTTGTCGGATGTATAGGGGATGGGCCCCGGAACAGTGATGATGATAGGCGCAATCTTCTGAGTAGACATGATTTTGACAGGCTTCTTTGAGGGAGCCTTAGGAGAGTTGTTGAAAATGGTGACAATGGACACTTCTTCAGTAGGGGTAGCAGGAACAACAACCTTCTCAAACAAGATCTCTTTATTATCCATCAGGTTTTGGATACCTGACTTCAACAAATGACAACCAGCAGGTGAAGCAGAACATAGATGGAAACCTTTGCTACATCCCGGAAATAAACCGACTAGCAACAGGTTCCTCTTGACAATCAACAGCGGAGTAACAATATCGTCCACAAAGGCTACATACAAGTCTTCCTCTACAGCATTCACTCCATGCTTGGGCATGGGAGCAGTCACAACATTGGGCCTTTCGGGCGCCTCGAACTCTATCTCCTTTGCATCGATTAGGTCCTGAACCTTATTCCTCAAAGTCCAACAATCATCCGTATTATGTCCTGGGCCATCAGAATGATAAGCGCAGCGGGCGTTGGGGTTGTACTTTGGATATGTCTTGTTGGGATTCTTTGGGGCTTCCCTTAGAGTTACCAAATTGGTTGTCAGTAACTGCGGCAATATCTGGGACAAGGTCATGCTAAGTGGAGTGAACTGCCTTCTAGGTCTCTCTTCTCTTTGTTGGTTGTGACGCTGAGGAGCACCAGCAGGCTTTGAAATGACCACCACATTGACAGCTTGGCGGTGTTCCGGTTTATTCTGTTTCCTTGAACCATAAACATCACTAGATTCTTTCTTGAAGGGCTTCTTTTCAGCACTCGAGGAGGCTCCCTTTTGTATCTTCCCAGACTTGATACCAGCTTCTATTCTCTCACCAGTCAAGATCAGATCTGTAAACCCAGCAGAAGAATTTCCAATCAGATGGTTGAAGAACGGACCAGACAGGGTCCCCAAGAACATATCCACAAGTTCACGGTCAGTCAAAGGTGGCTGCACCCTTCCAGCCAAGTCTCTCCACTTTTGAGCATACTCCTTGAATCCTTCACCCGTCCCTAATGACATACCCTGGAGTTGGGTACGCGTAGGAGCAAGGTCGGAATTATACTGATACTGCTTATAAAATGCAGTAGCCAAGTCCTCCCAGTTACGAATACTCGCTCCATCCAGCTGATAGAACCATTCGAGTTGAGTCCCTAAAAGACTATCCTGGAAGAAATGGATCCATAGATTCTTGTCAGCAGTGTAAGGTTGGATCTTCCTTACATATGATCTGAGATGCAGCTTAGGACAGGAAGCTCCGTCGTACTTTGCAAAAGCAGGTGCCTTGAACTTGTGGGGAATCACCACCCCAGAGGATAAGCCTAGGTCTCCAAAGTCCAACCCGGGCACATGTTGAATCTCCATAGCACTTAAACGGTCCTCCAACTGTTTGTACCTATCCTCAGTAGGAGGGTACTGTTCATCATTGTAATCCGTCTCGTTGTCGGAGACTACGGGACTAGGAACCCTTCTCTCTTGGGGACTGTCTTTCCCTACAGAGGAAGTAGCCAGATCAGCCTCATTTTGTAGTGCATTCCCAAATCTTCGTCCAATGTTGAACAAGACAGTCCTCTTCTTCTTCTTCTGAATCAGAGCCTTCAACTCCTGTTGACCCTGGGCTAGGCTCATTACCAACTCTTGGAACTGGGCGTTCTGGGCCTGGAGGGCCTTGATAGCTTGTTCGGCAGTAGGTTCAGAAGTCATGATGATTGCTGAAATAAACAGCGAAGAAGATGAGTGACCTGTAAAAAGTGTACATGTTATGCATATGATGCATGGTATGCTATTTATGCAATGCATTCAAGGGTTCGAAAATTCAAATTCGTTGTAGAAAAAAAGGAACACACGTTATATTAATAAATAATCTATTCAATACATCAATGCCTCGTGGGCGAAATATTACAAAATACTTAATGCCAAAAGATACTGCACATCCTCTTTGGAGCGATGTAAGTGTTGAGAGTCTTTTCCTCATGCAGTAGGCGGGTGAGCTCCAAGACCTTCTTCTCACTGGCATGTAGACTGGTTTCAAGAGAATTCCGCTCTTCCTTGAGTTGGATCCAGCTCTTCTGCATTTCTTCCCAAGATGTTGGCATGTCAGGATGTTGAATGGTGTACGGGACCTCTCCTTCCATAACTGGCTCTTTGATCACGGGGAGAACATGAGGATATGGCATCATAAGCTTCTGGAAGCGGGCTCATACCCACTTGAGATAAGGCTCAAGGGGGATGGAATTCTTGTGCCCCAGTGTCTTACTGTCCACCTTGTTAGGCATCCTCCAAGCTCTGATAAACCTCTGGCGAAGTCCTTGCGTATCATTGTCGAAGTCGAAGACTATGTCAGGAATCAGCATGTCATGAGGGCCATCCCTCCGAGCATATCCAAATTGTCTCAAAGCCAGACATGGGTTGTAAGTAATGCCTCCTCTAATTCCAAGTAAAGGAACATTAGGAAACTCTCCGCAACAATCAATGATAGTGACATTTTCTCTGGACCGAGGACACCAATGTATATCAGCATGTGTAAGACTCATTAATCTTTGTGACCATCTCAAACCCCGCTCGTTCTTCAAAACTGATTGTGGAAGGTGCAAAATAAACCACCTTGCCAGGAGAGGAGTGCAGCACATGAGAACACCTCTTTTTCTCATTATTCGAGTGTAAAATGAGTGGAGGATGTCCTCAAGCAATGTAGGTATAGGATTCCTGGACATGAAAATCTTGACAGCATTTATATCTATAAGTTGATCAGGATTTGGGAACAAGACCAACCCATAGACAAGGAGTGCCACAACTTCTTCAAAGGCTTGTAAGTCGAGAGAACTCCAACATTCTTGGGCCTTCTCAAACAGGAACTTTGCCAAGAATCCTTTGATACCACTTCTGATTTCCCAATGCCCCTTGATGTCAGATGGTTGCAGACGTAATGCTTTAGCAATCTCTTCAAGTTTTGGTTCCTTTTCCATACCGTTGTAGGGTAGTTGACTAAGAATAGGAATTTTCAGAAGTTGAGAAAATTCTTCCAAAGTAGGCACCAATTGATAATCCGGGAAAGTAAAACAGTGGTGCAAGGGGTCAAAGAACTGGAACAACAATTTCACCATATCCTCTTCAATGCTGGTATTGACCAAGCTGATGAGTCTACCATGTCTTTCACTGAAGGAAGAGTTCTCGGGAATCCTGGATGTAAGCTCCTTGAGTTGAGGAGGGATCCTTACAAGGTTGACCTGAATTGTCTTTCTGCGGATAGTTTCCATGTCCTACAAAACAAGAACAATGATGAAGATTCGAACCCTTGAAGTGGTTAGTAAATGCATATGATGCTTTATGATGTTATGATGTTATGATAAAAGCACACCACAAGTATTCACAAAAGGCAAACATGATAAGGCACACAAGTCACACCAGACAGCCCTTAGAGTTTAGGCCAGCATGAGGTTTAGGTACTACCCTCTTGAAGTTGGTTGGCTCAAAACCTGTCCTATCAAAAGTAACCGGGTTATAAGGAGCTCAATATCATTGGGTTGTTTTCTATGTTCATTGTTTTGATTTAGCCACTGAACTGGCGACCAAAATATTCCAAGAAAACAACCCTCAATGAGTGTAGTATCGAGTATCTACCAACTTCGGACTGCACCAAAGTCGGTCATCTCACTACCCCTAAAGAGGCCAGGATGGTCAAGTAAGGTTCTAAGGTCAGTTGATGCTTTACGACACCACGCGGCGGCCCCGTACTCTCCTTGACTTGACTCAAGGGTTACCGGTACTCACCAAAGTGCCACATCAACGTAGCAACTGCTTCAACCATGTCGGTATACCCCACACAGTTCCCTCACAGTTTGTTGCTACTTCTAAAGGGTATCCCCAGATCCGAGTTAGGATCTATAGAACTCCGATGCAAGCCCACAATATTAAAGAAAACAAAGCATACAATTGAAAACAAGAGTGGTCTAGTCCTAAGGTACACCTCACTTATAATATTCCCCAGCAGAGTCGCCAGTTCTGTGATCGGTGGAAATAGAACTGACTGTTTTGGAATGCTGGTTCGCGAAATGTCGCGGTAAGCAAGAGTCGCCACCGTCTTTTATTTTCTCCAACAAGGAAAGGACAAAAGCACATCAAAATTCCTTTTCGAGATGTTTCTCGATTCGGGAGGTAGATTATAGAAAGGGAAGGTGTTAGCACCCTTTCTATCCGTGGTTATCCACGGGCTCTTAGGTACTTGCTCACTATGTTTTCAAAAATGTTTGCTTTTCTTGTGTTTGTGGGTTTTGAAAAAGTTTAGTTTGAAAACTCCGTTTTAACTCTTGTATCAGTCCTCAAGAGTGTCATGAAGTGTTTTGTTTGAAAACTTTTGTTTGAAAGTGTAAGTGCGAAAAGTTGTTTTTGTTTTTTTTTGAAAGAGCAAGTACCCAGGAGAAATCTACCTACTCTAAGGAATTAAGCTGTGTAAATGTCCTTTAGACAGTATTATCCCACTATTGAGAAGTAGCTAGCACCGTCGTTGGAGTTATTCGGGTCAATTCGATTATAGGGACATGTGTGGTCACAAAAGCAATAATAGGACGCCTTAGCGGTAACCCTAATGTCTTAGATCGTTTTTTATCCGAGGCAACCGTTTCGAGGCAACTTTTGATCTTTAGACATGAGGGCGACCTCTAAAACACCCTATACTCAATGACCACGTTGAGGCAACCAAGTGAGGCGTACCCTAGGAGTGGCATGTGCGAGTGTGTCAGGATTCATGTTTAAGTTATCTTGTACATGTCATTGGTGAGCTACGGGTTGATTTTATTTTTCAGGCAAGTCTTGTCATGCATAGTTAACAGTTAACAATTATGCGGAAAATAAATTGCGGAAAGTAAATCTACGCTATTACAAGGCGTCGGGTATTTACATCGCCAAAAACATAACCCTTGAAAAATAAATGCGAGAAAATAAAAGAAAGCGATAAAAGTCCTAATTACGCTATTACATCCTCGGAATAGTTACATAAATATAATCAAAAATAAATATGCGCAAAAAGAAATTGAATTGGGAAAAGTCTTAGGGTTTTGACCCTTTTTGAGAAAAGAATGGAATTTTGGTCCTTTTTTGCATTTAATTAAATATTAAACCTAAAACTAATTAATTAATTAATTAAAAGAAAAAGAGTATTTTTTAGTTTTTTAATGTCTTAATGAAAATAAAATAAAATAAAGTCAAAAGTTAGTAAAACCTAATTCTAATTTATTTTATTTATTAGGAAAAAGTCAAAATTAAACCTAATTAAACTAAATTAATTTGTTAGAATTTATTTACAAAAATAAAGTGAAATTAATAAATAATAATAATAATAATAATAATAAAATTTTAGGTTTCTGAATTTATTATGAAAATAAGTAATTTGTTAATTAAATACTAATAATAATAATAATAATTAAAAGTAAAATAATTAAAGATAAAATATAAAAAGAGAAAAAAAAGAACAAAACCCAGGGGGTGTTTGGCCCAGATGGAGGGTGAAGAAGCAATTTCTCAGGCCCATTAACAATCAAGCCCTTCTAACTTTTGAGATCCTCCATGGCATAGTTGACTGGGAACATGGTGGTCTACCCATCCTGACTATTGGATTAATGACTGTGGCCACTTGGCGCTTGGATCACTAGAGGTATATGGTGGAATACGTTGGAAAGCCTGCATGCAATCACGTTATGAAAAACAATAGAAATATTTTGGGGGACCTGGGAATCGAACCCAGGTCCCAATGGTTACCAGCCAACGCATCTTCCACTCCACCAACTTGCACGCTTTGTTAATATAATAAGAAACAAATATAATATATAAAACAATTAAATATGATGTACACAAACATAAAAACGAGTGCTCTTTTGAATCATCCAACCAGGAATCAGCACGTCATCGTCTTCCTCGTTTTCCTGTAAAAAACACAGTTAAATAGCGGGGGTTTTTAACCCCCACAAAGCATCATGAGGAAAAATAGCGAATAGCCCTACAGGCTATATAAATATTTCGCGAGGGTAGCTTTTGATTCATCTGGCCTTGACGATTCCAACCATATGCATTAGAGGTCCTAATTTTTCCTGGATAATAAAGCCCCAATTTGGAAGCTCAAGAACCCTAGATTTCTTCAATTGTAACTTGTGATTCTCGGCATTATAATGCAATTAACCAATACCATTAGCTTTATATGGACTCAAGCAACACAAAACAATGATTAGAACGTGTTAATTATGCATGAAATATGAGTTTCGATTATGAGAAAAGTATGCAAACCGTGCGACTGTTTATAGTGATTTCTTGAGCTTTAATGCTTGATTCTGATTACTACACGTTCCTCACACTTCCAGCAATGTATTGAAATCAACAAATGCCTTTGAATCGTGCTAGAATGCAGAAAACAGTTTTCACTTTTTCTTGGATTTTTTTGAATGTGGTTATGGCTTTCTTGCAGCAAAATCACGTCTGTGGCATTAGGGTTGAGTTGTGTATTTATAGAGGACTGAATTTAGGTTAAATCCTTGACAAGAAATCCATGGAATTGATGTTTGTATATTTGATTGAAAAATCAAATATTTTTGAATCTTTTTGATTGGCAAAACTTGCTAAATTTGGAGATTCTTGTCCCTTTGATTTGCACACGAATTGCCAGCATATCTTGAGCTTGTTTGCTTCACAAAAAGATTGAAAAAACCATATCTTTGAATTTCCTACAATTTAAATTAATTAAATGAATTAAAATCAATTAGAAATCCAATTAATTAATAAAAATAAGAAAATAAATTCAAATAGGCTTGATGGGTCGTGCATAGGCCTTGGATAAAGTTTCAAGAATAAATTTGAGGCCCATTAGCAAAAACAAAGTGTTTTGAGCAAAGTTGACTTTTGCAAATTCATAAAAATTTCCCAACTTCTCCAATGCATATCTTGCTCAATTTTGATCATATGAACATGTTCTTGGACATTTTGGAAAGTTCTTGAAGTCCTCTAACCAATGCCTTTGGTCCCATGTCATTTGGATTTACCAATATCAAGTTATGGTCTTTGACTTAAAGTGCATTTTTGTTGACTTTTGAAATTGATCTATAATGTAGAAATTGATAACTTTTTGTGAGAGCATTTCTTGGACTTGGAATGTGAAGATGAGTTGTAGGAAATTTCATCCCCTTCACAATGAGCATTGGATGGAATTTTTATGATGAACCATGAAAAATTTATGCCCTGGTCAAGATACAATTGACTTTTCTACTGTCCAAAAATAGTAACTTTTTGCATCTTGATGATTTTTGAGCCATGCTTGAGGAATCATGATCAAGACTTGATCAAATGATGATTGTGAGCTCAAAATAAGATGTTGACCAAAAATTATGACCTTTGACTGCAAAATGACCATTTTACCCCTATAGTTGACTGTGGATCAAATGAGGCTTTTGATTGTGCAAATTGGCATTGTGAGTCTTGAGACTTGGCATGTAGGTGCTTGAGAATGCATATAGGCCTATGAGACTTGATTGAGCCATTGAAAACCCCAAATTCCTTGAAAGAAACAAAACCCTAATTTTGACTAGCTTAGGAGGTATTTGGACTGTGCAATCCTTGAGAAATCTTGAACCATTTGGAGATGATTCTTGACAAATTTGAGGAATATGGGAGGGCAAATTTTGGGGTACAACACATACAAACCCCAATTACTAGCATTTTATATAAAAGCGATAAATTGTGGAAAAAAATGTCCTACGCTATTACACCACTTGGGGGTGGGGTATACAAATATACAAATGGGGGGTGGAAAGCAATAAAGGTCCTAATTATCTATTACAACCATATCAAATATTGAATGTAATATATAGAAAATATAGAAACAGTGTAAAAGAAAAGAGAATATTTTGTAACCATTATGTGTCGACACGTGCATCTTTGCATCGACACATAACCTTTCTTGTTCCTATAAAACCAAAATCAGCTCTGTATGATTCGATACATAAGGGTATGTGTCGACTCATTTCTTGTTTGTGTCGACACATTCGTGTTTTGTGTCGACTCATACACCTTTGGTCTTTCTATTTTTGGGTCTGGATAGCAATATGCATCGATGCATAAGGCCTTGTGTCGACTCATACCCTGTTCTGTCGCTAAAATAAGCCGACACATGTGAGTATGCATCGACTCATGCTGCATTTTTTCCCTTGAATATTGTTCTATTGTGTGTACTTGTCAGTTCTCAACGCAGTATTGACAAGAATGAAAAGCAATGAATTGGTGAGCTTCGAGAGGCAATAGTCACTACATCTATCTTCAATAATGGATTACTAATGATGTTTGAAATGAAAAGTTCAAAGTCAAGAAAACATACCTTGAAGCTAAATTGTGTACTTTGAGTTTGAACTGTTGTGTTGGCTCTTTTTGAGCTTAGGAAATGGTAATAGTGATGTTACAGAAGTTATTCTTGTGTTTGAACAACTCCTATATGATGTATGTGATGTGTTTGGATGGTTTGTTTGGACAAAACTTGCAAGGTGTGAGAGGTTCAAAGTTTTTGACTTCAAAACGCAAGAGTGAAGGATTTGTGGTAAGTTGTGGCTTTTTGAGAGTATGAGATTTTGAGGGCTTGTCTACACAACAAAACTTCTGGTCTTTATCTTGCAAAATGGCCTCTCTATTTATATAGAAGGTTTGAGACTTGAAACAACTCATATTTTTGAAATCACATGTTATGGATGTGATACGGTGGGGGAACTAACTTAGGTGTTTTGCGTTTGATTGCAAATGTTGCGGTTAGCAAGAGTCGCCACCGACTTTTCTTTTATCCAAAAGGAAAGGTGAAAAATCACAGGAAAGACCTTTGAAATTAATTCTTGAGTTCGAGGGGTAGATTATGAAAAGGGAAGGTATTAGCACCCTTTTCATCCATGGTTTTCCACGGGCCCTTAGTTATTTGCTAGATCACTTGCTTTTGTTTGAAATTGTGTTTTGTGTGGTTTTGAAAGTATTTTGTAAAAGAGGCCATCGTTTAGGCAATCTTTATAATGATTATCGTTCGTAAGAATGTATACAAAGATGTTTGTCTTTTTGAAAATGTTTTCAATGTTTGTAAGATGTTTAGAAATGTGTGTGTTTGTTTAGAAAATAGCAAGGATATTGGTTTGAAATGGAGCAAGTAACTAGAAGTAATCTACCTACTCAAATGTCTTTCTTGTTCATTTTCTTTTCCTTTGACATTGTTGTCTTACCATTGATTTGGTAAGCAACCCTATCTTTGGATGTAAACGGGACGGGCGTGGGTCATCGTATAGCCATGATTAGTAATGTTGCAAGGTATCTTAGCATTTTTTAGGGACTAAGATCATTTTGTAAGGCAACTTTGAATAGCGTCATCGAGGGACTATGATCTTGTTTTTTTTGTTGCTAAGATACCTTACGTGCGTAATATGGCCAATTTTGTATAAGGCGACCAAGTGGAGTAGCCCTAAGGGTGCTTGTGTGCAAGTGTGTCATTTTCATGCTTGATTTTGTCTTGGATTAGGGTTTTCTATTTGATTGGTTTTATCTTTCCATACAAACCTTAATTACTAACATGTTATGTAAAAGCAATAAATTGCGAAATTTAAATATTACTACGCTATTACAACACTTTGTGGGAGGGGGGGTATACAATTTATGAGGGGGTAAAAACCCTAATTATCTATTACAACCATATCTAATTTATCAAATGTACAAAGAAACGAATGTAAATACAATATATAATAAGTGAAATAAATATAATGTACAAGTATGAATGAACAAGGCCATGGATATTGTTTTGACTTTAATTAAACTTAGGAGAAAAATAAATAATTAATTAAAAAAGAACTTTAACAAGAAAATATTTTAGTCTATTAAACAAACATAAATATAACTAATATGTATAGGCATAAATAATATTTTTGAGATTTTTATTTATAAAAATAAATATTGTTATAATATTAATAATGGTAATTTAAAAAAAAGAGTAAATAAATAAAATATATAAAATAGGTTAAGGGGTTAACAATTAAAAGGGGTGTTTGGAGGAAGAAATAAAAAAAACATTGGGCTTTCAGCCCACAAAATCATGGCCAAAAATCTGATTTTTTTATGAAGGGGATGGGGGGTGTAGCGAAAAGAGGGGGGTTGGTTTCAGTATTTATGTTTTGGGCCTTAATGAGAAGGCCCAGTTATTTTAACAAAACAACCAGACTATGCGACAACGTCTCATTTGGACCAAAACATTTCTCTCTCTTCCTTCTGATACTCTCACTCTCTCTCGTTCTCTTCTCCTTTGAGTGTTTGGCTAGAAATCGCCCTAGCGGCGGTTAGACAGCGGTGGACGGTGGTTCCTACGGTGGTGATGCTTCAACATCAAATTTTTTTACTTATCTAGATTCTTTTCTTCTTACTGAACACTAATCTCGCTCTCGTTTTTACAAATCGTGACAGGATTCGCGTAGATCTTAAAGGGGATGGACAGAACCCTAACTGCTCTGATTTGCTTTTTTCTGTGTGATTACGGTGAGACCTTACCTTATCTCTCTCTTACGAAAATATGAAGGGATTAGGTTTTTTTTGGAAAATGATGATGAAATTTTTTTTAGGATTTTATATCTTGCATGCGATTTGTGGTTCTGTCTGTGTATATTTTTTACTGTTTTGCTGAGAAACAAATTTGAGGGGAAGATGGTGTTTGAGGTCTTTTGCCTCAGTATGTTTTCTGTTTCGTTTTATATTTTTGATGATGAAGAGAGTTTTTTTTGGAAATAGTTTTGTTGATTCTGTTTTTGTATTGAACATAAACTTGGCTTGGTATCTCTGTATCTTTCTATATTTTTGGTGATGTAAAGAAAAATGGGAATCAGTTTTTGTTGGCTTGTTGTGATTTGTGTGTCCTTGTATATTTTTGATGATGAAGATAGAATGAGAAATGGTTTGTGTTGGTTCTGTATTTCTGTATTGTGGATTTTATATGTTTTTCTTTGTAAAACTGAAAAAGAAAAATGTGAGTGATGATGGCTCTTGGATTTTCTATTTTTTCTAGATATTCTTCTGAGGCAAAGGTTTGTTAAAATAGGGTTTGGAATGTCTGTATATTTTTTCTGTAAGAAGGAAAATGATGTTATTGATGATTCTTTCTTGAGGTAAATGATGATGGCTTTGTATTTCTGTTTTTTTATGGATATTTAGATGGACTGTGGGATAGGTTCTATAATTTATTGACCTTAAACTAATGTTTTGTAAAAGAATGCTAAGAAAAAGTTGCACAAAGTTTGTATATTTCTATGAAAAGGATTTGGAAATAGTTTGAGAAATTACCTCTTTACTTGGTTGTTGTATTTGGTATCCTGTGGCTTGCTGACAGTGATCCTTGAGGGTCCTTGAGTGTGATGAAAACAGTGGTTGGATTTTGATCTTTTCTGTGTATTCTTCTTGCTGACTAACAAAAACTCTCTTTCTTGCACAATATTGTTGCCCTTTTATATTGGTTGAAACAGTGATAAAATATTGTTGGCTTTGTTGCTTGTACTGGTTTTTGATAAATTAACTTTGCTAGTTGACTTTGCTTGTTGGCTGCTGGTACAATGTCTGTTGTATTGTCTTTTCCTTTTACAGTTTCCTGTAGTTTTTGTTATACTTTTCTGACTTTGCTGGCTCTGCTGTGAACAAAATATTTATTGCTTATGGCTTTGATAATTTTGATTTCCCATGATACTTTTTACAACTGAGTTTGACAGCTCTTATGCTGTGATGAACATTTTTTGAGTTTTCCTTCTCTTTACTGTTAACCAAACAAAATATTGTTTTGAGATTTTGCAGTAGGATACCCTAGGCCTGTGATTGAATTCTGACCCCTTTTTTATTGCAATAAGATAAACATGAGGCTTCTTTTTTCGGATTTGTCTTTTTTATTTTGTTTACCAAGTTTTGATTGTGATTTGAAAAATATATTTTTAGGCCAGTGATAGGATAATGTTTGTTTGAGGCTGTAGTGAAAGTTTTGCCCAAAACTTTCTCTTTCTTGTTTTTTACAGTGAACAAAACCTTTTGTTTGGGATTTGCAGTGAAACCCCCTAGGCCTATGATCTGATTTGTGAACTCTGGTTTTGAAATGAAACAACATGAAGCTTCTCTTGTTTGGTTGTGAAAATATGATGACAACTGATTTTCTTTAACTTTTGTGAACCAATTGTTAGGTTTTGAAGAAGATTACTTCTAGCCAATGATGGAATTGAGGCTCCTAGTGTTCTGTGTTGTCTTGCTTATGAATCAAGTCTTGTGATTTGCAATGTTTTCTTTTCTTTTAGGCCTATTATAGGACATTACTTTGAGGCTTTACTTTGTGGCTTTACAAGTTAGCTTTGCTGACTTATGGTGTGAATTCTATTCGAGCTTGAAATTTGTTGGCCTGGGAATTTGTTCTACTTTTACACCTTCTGAACTAATCCATTGTGAACCAATTTATTTTTGATTTGCAATTTTTCAGGCCTATGATTAACTTCTTAGTATGAGGCTGTTTTGGGTACAAGAACATGGCTTAAAAACCTTTTCTGGTTCCAGTAACCAAACCCTCATGATGATTTAGAATAGCTTATTTGCAAATTTGAATTTGTTTGATCACTGATTTTTTCTGTTTTGTTTCATGTAAAGGTAATGAAGAATATAGGAAGATGGCAATAAGACTGTGGCAAGACTTGAAAACACTTGAAGGCTAGGAACATGAAGACTTTGTATTCTGCCTTGTAATAGAATCATAGGAAAAAATATATTGGAACTCTTTCTTTGTTTGATTTTTGAATTTTGCAATAAACAAACTAATTTCGAGAAATGTATAACTTTAATTTTGAGAATGATATCACAAAATTTGCAAAAGTTGTTTGTTCTAAAGAAAGAAATTGGAAATGAAATATGACATGGGCTTTTAAAATTGCAACTCTTAAAACTTGGAACAAAATGATGAAATATTAAAAAAGTGTGTTAGAACTTAAGATAAGGACTAATTGATTTATCTAAAAAAGAAAAGGTGCTTAAAGACCATTCTCATCTTTCTTCCATATCTCAAAACAAAGTGCTTTGAATCCTTTTTATCTTTCATCTCAAAACCTCACCTTTCATCTCAAAGCCTCATCTTTAAAAAAAATAGAAATGATATCCAAAGAAACATGCATGAGGAGTAATAGAATTGGCCATGTAAACATTACAACCTTGTGACTTGAAGACCAAAAGGAAAATGTAAACCATATTCCCAAACCTAGCATGCACTTGAGTAATCTTTAGGATCCATAATTATCCTTGAAAGTCATATGAAGCATTGATAGTCCAAAAATCTTTGTGCAAACTCAAACCCTAATTTTGGGTTATCAGTGCATGATGAGATGTCTTGAGCTGGTCAAACCCTAGTCCATTCTTAAGCCAAAGAGATCTTGTGAGAAAAATCTTGATAAATGAGAGGGCGAATTTTGGGGTACAACAATGGCTATCTTGCTTGTTTTTGAAGCAAGCATGAAGAACATGTTTCCAATGTTTGTACCAAGAAATCTAAAGTGGTTGATCACTTTAAACATGTTTCTTCTGACTTGTAGAAGTTAAGTGTGATCAGAATAACAAGTTAGAGGCTCAAGAAATTAACTTTGTGATTAAAGTGAACTTTTCAAGAATGGATATGTCACTTTCTTCCAAAAATGGAATGATCAATTGAATAAAGGCTCAAACACTTGGATCAAAGTTTAATCAGTTATGTAAGCATTCAATTAAGGAGTGATATACAAGATTGAGGCCTGTAAAGTGAAGATTATGCAGTATAGTTAGGGTTTTGGTTCATTATTCATCACAAATCTGCCTTGTAAATCAAGTTTGAAACCCTAACTTCTTGCCTTTGATTCTCTTAGCTCAAGTATGATCTCAATTAGTTCTTGGACATTTTGGAAGGCTTGTAGAATCCTCTACAACCTTCATGTTTTCTGTTTTTGAAGAATCCAATTGGAACTTGATGGAAATTGGCCATGAAGTTGGGATAAAAACCTGACCAAACTTGCTGAAAATTTCTCTAAGTGTTTATACAAAAATGCCATGACTTCATGAATTTTTAACTCAAAATCCAAGCACTTATAGGACTTAATCAGTAAAGAAAAGTTGTATATATCATCAAGATCTACAACTTTCATGTTTAAAGTTTTCTTTGAATCATCTTGCATCTTGGTGAAAGAATGGCATTAAGTAATGAAATTATCATGTATAAAAAACACTTAGAAAAATTTCTAAGTCTTGAAAAGTTTGAATTTTCACATTGACTTTTGAATTTCTTGATTTATTTATGATCAAGATTTGTATTTTGAATGTATTAATGAATTTTGATCTTTGAAATTAAATTTTGACCAAAAGTCAAAGTTTGACTTTTGGTGTATTAGTTGACTTTTCATCAGTTGACCAAATTTCAACTATCAATCCACTGATCTTGAGAAATGATTTAAGACATGGAATTGGGTCAACATGTTATGTTTGAGTCTTTGAAATTATTCTTCCAACCATTAGGTCATGTATTAGGTCAAAGGTCAATGATCAGTCGTTCTTAGTCAAAACCCTAATTTGTGGTCTCAGTGTTTCAGAGGTGATTTTGTCTGATCAATTCCTTGAAAATCCTTGAGCATTAAGGTCCTTTGTGAAATTTCTTGAGAAAAGAGAGAGAAAATTTTGGGGTACAACAATGGGGATCTGCAATGTAGGGTGTGGGTGTGTGTAAGAACACATAATTATTTTAAATTACAATAAAGTAAAGGAAAGACAGTGAGCGCAAAATTTGAATACAAAACGTCCAATGTTTTCATTAAATGAAAATTTAACATATGAAATGACAACCCTTAACAAATGGACCATTGTTCCCCAGGCAAGACACAAGGTTTAAAGTCATTGTTTTAAAAGAAATTACATAACCAAATTTCTTAAAGTGATAAAAACATAAATAGCTGTTACTCATGGCTAAAGGAGATAGAGATAATGTCTTTCGCTTTCCAATTGTCGAGTCCATCACCAATGGTAGCGAATATCCAGCTGTCGAAATCACCATCACTATCAGCATCCTCTATAGTGTTGACTCTATTGTTGCTAATACGGAATGAAGGTCTTCCAACACGAGCGTGAAGAATAGCCCTCTGACCCTCTACAGTAAATCCCAAACCAAACTTATCAGATTTGTAGGGGATATCAGGAAGCTGACCATAAAAAGTACAACCACCTTCTTCTATAGTTGTTTTGGCATCTTTCAAGGAAGCCATCTTGTGTGGAACCTTGGTAGTCTTTGGAATGGAAGAAACATCTTCAACAACAGCAGGGGAAATCACTTCAAAAGCTTGATAGGGAGTCTCGTTAAATTCACCGTCCATTTCTATATACCGGGATGAATTTAGGTGGTTGACCATGTATTCCTCCTCTTCGCAGACAATAATAATCTTCCCTTTTACAAGATATTTCAATTTCTGGTGCAGTGTGGAGGTGACAGTGCCTTCCCCATGGATCCAGGGGCATCCCAACAAATAAGAATAAGTTGGCCAGATGTCGATCACATAGAAGGTAGATTTAAAGATCTGTGAACCCACTTTGATCGGGAGGTCCACTTCTCCGTGTACTATTCTTTTTTATCTGTCAAAGGCTCGAACTATGATGTCGCTAGGTTTCAGCACAACCCCTTCACAATCCAATTTGTCAAGGGCGCCTTTTGGCAGAACATTCAGAGAAGATACATTATCAACTAACACATGAGCCAAAGTAGTGCCCTTGCATTCAATGGAGACATACAGGGACCTATTATGATTTCTCCCCTCTGGAGTCAAGTCAACATCGGAGAAGCCTAATCCATTGTCAGTCGTTAATATAGCAACATAACTTCCAAATTGATCAGCAAAAATCTCTTGTGGTACATGAGCAGTTTTCAAAAATTTCATTAAATCTTGTGCATGAGCTTCAGACCACAGTAATAAAGATAGTATGGAGATTTTGGACGGGGTTTTCCCCAACTGTTCAACAATTTTGTAATTGCTTTTACGAATGATCTTCAAAACATCTTCCATTTATTGTCCAGAGGTGCCTTGATTGTAGCTTCTTTTGGTGCTTCCGTCCTGGCAGGCTCTAACATTGGCTCTTTACCTAGAGCTTCAGCAGTTGTCTTAGTAATTGTAACTTGAACAGGTGGAAAGATTTCTGGAGAGAAAACCCTTCTGCTTCTTGTAATTTTACTGGTCCCCATAAGATTTTCAATATTGGGATCATGTTCTTCGTCATCTTCGTTAGACAACTCTTGTTTAATGCCATGGTAATAGACGTAGGATCCATAATTCCATGGAATAGCCTTCTCCGAGTAATATGAGATGGGTCCACGTTTTGTAATCATTAAGGGAGCAACTTTTGGATTGGAAGTAATCCTTACAAGGCCCTTGGTAGTGATCTTAAAAGGAGTTCCAAATATGACAGATAAATCTCGGCACAAATTCTAATCATATGGGACTTTTTCAATCAAAATTACATGTTCATCCATCGGGCGTGGAATGCCTTCCTTCAATAACCCGCAGACATTGGGTTGAACTGCACAGTAATAAAATTCTTTAACACAACCCAGAAATAAACCAGCTTGTAGCAAATTTCTCTTGACTATTGAGATAGGAGTAACCATATCACTTACAGAGGTAACATAGAAAACATCTTCAATAGCACTTATGCCTTTGTCATGCTTCGGCATAGGAGCAGTAATCATGTTTGGAGTCTCAGGAGGGTCAAATTCAATTTCCTTGTTGTCAATCATGTCTTGAATTTTGTTTTTCATGGCCCAACAGGTGTTGGTGTCATGCCCATGACTATTCGAATGATAGGAACATCTTGCATTTAGATTGTACTTTGGAGAGGATGTGTTGGGATTAGGAGGAGGACCCCGGAGTGTTATGAAGTCAGCCTTCAACAAATGTTGCAATGCTTGAGCCAATGGCATATTAATCCTAGTAAAATTCCTCCTTGGAGCGTCTGACCTACGTTGGTTGCCTTGTTGTGATTATTGAACAGGTGCTGGATTAGAGATCAATACCGCCCCCACAGACTGATGAGGATCATTTTTAATACGACTTTTCTGGCCATAAACAACATTGGTTTCCTTCTTACCAATGAATGGCTTCTTCACAACATTAAAAGTTGCAGCCATTGGAATCTTCCCGCTCTTGATACCACTTTCAACTTGTTAGCCAGTCAGAATCAGCTCAGTAAACCCTAATGAAGAACTCCTAATCAATAAATTAAAGAATGGACCCGTCAGAGTGCCCATGAATATATCCACCAATTCTCGGCCAGTCAAAGGAGGTTGCACCCTTCCAGCTAGGTCCCTCCATTTTTTGGCATACTCCTTGAACCCTTCATTCAAGCCCATGGATATGTCCTGTAACTACACACGAGTTGGCGCCAGGTTTGCATTATATTGACACTTCTTGTATAAAGCAGCATCCAAGTCTTCCCATGTGTGAATGTTGGTTCTTTCCAGCTGGTATAACCATTCAAGTAGAGTACCAGACAAACTTTCTTGAAAGAAATGGACCCATAATTTCCTGTCAGCAGTATGAGGTTGAATTTTTCGAACATACGACCTTAGATGAATTTTGGGACAAGAGACCCCACCATATTTAGCAAATATAGGGACCTTGAATTTGTGTGGGATGTCCACCCCCGGGATCAGACCTAGCTCCCCAAAATCCAATCCAGGCACTTTCTGGATTTCCATTGCTTTGAGTCGGTCTTCCAACTGCTTGTATTTTTCATCTACAAAAGGGTACTATTCATTAGAGTAGTCTTCATATTCGGAACCCTGATTATTTCTATATTCACCCCTGACACTTCTGCCATCCTCGTCTTGGTTGTCATCTTCCTCAGAGGAAACATCTTGAACTGGTTGAGCAAGACCTTTGAATCTTCTTCCCATGTTGAGGATAACGGCCCCCTTCTTAGTCTTCTTTTTCGTGGTGAGGAGTGCCATCATCTCTTGTTTCCCTTTGGCCAGATTCAGAAGAGTCTCTTGAAATTGTGCATCCTTAGTTTGGAGATCATTCACAGTTTGTTCGAGAGCCATCTTATACTGAAATAAACAGTAAATAGATGAGGAAACATGTATTGGAAAACCTACTTTATGATATGATGCATGATATGTGGATGCAATGTTTTCAAGGACCTTAAGAGATTTAAATTTTCTAGCCAAAAGGAAACAAAAACAAAGATTTCATTAATAAGTTAAAAATTACAACAGCCTTATAGGCTTACAATGAAAAGCAAAAGGGTCACAAAGAGACAACAATATGAACTTCTAAACCCTAAGACTCAAGTCTCCCACTAACGCTTCCTCTTTGTGTCGATGTATGCATTAAGGCTTTGCTCCTCGTGAAGTTGCTTTGTGAGCTCCAACACTTTCTTTTCACTTGCATAGAATTGAGCTTCAAAGGTGTCTCGTTCTTCCTTGAGTTAAATCCATGACTTCTGCAATTCTTCGAGGTCAGTAGGCATATCCGGATGGAGGATGATGCGAGAAACGTCTCCTTGAACAACACGCTCTAAGATCATCGGTAGAACAACTGGATATGGCATCATAAGGTTTTGAGCACGAGCTCGCACCCATTTGAGATAGGTCTCCAAAGGGATATAATTTGTTTGTCCTAAAGTTTTGGTATAAACCTTGTTTACCATGCCCCAAGCACGTATAAACCTTTGATGATAACCTTGCGGATCATTTTCGTAGTCGAACACAATACCCTGGATAACTGCATCATGAGGACCCTCTCTTAGAGCATAACCAAATTGTCGTAGAGCCCGAGAAGGGTTGTAAGTAATACCTCCCTTAATGCCAAGGAGTGGAACATTAGGAAATTCCCCGTAGCGATTAATGATAGTAACATCTTCCAGAGATCGGGAACACCAATAGATATATGAATGAGAAAGAGACATCATCCTTTGAGACCACCTTAAGCCTTGTTCATTATTCAATAATAATCGGGGAAGATATGAAATAAACCACCTTGATATCAGAGGTATGCAACATATAAGAGTCCCTCTCTTCCACATAGTACGAGTGTGAAGAGAATGCAGAATGTCTCAGAGCAAAGTAGGCACAGGGTTACGAGAAAGAAATATCTTGATGGCGTTCACATCTACGAGTTGGTTTAGATTAAGGAATAACACCAAACCATATATCGACAAAGTCAATATTTCTTCGAAAGCTTGAAAACTCATAGAATCCAAAAACAATTGAGCCTTCTCATACATAAATTTAGCTAGGAAACCCTTGAATCCACTCCTTGTTTCCCAATTTGATACAATGTCAAACCGTTTCAGATGTAAGGCTGCTGCAATTTCTTCAGGTTGTGGATATCTTTCTAAATAGGTTAAGGGTATTTGATTAAGAACAGGCACTCCCAGTAATTGAGAAAACTCTTCCATTGTGGGTACCATCTGATAATCTGGAAATGGGAAGTAGTGATGTGCAGGGTCAAAGAACTAGAATAGAACACTCATCATGTCTTCTTCAAAACCTGAGGTAAACAAACTGAGTAGTCAACCATGCCTTTTGATGAATGGAGAACTTTGGGAAACCTTGAGACTAACTCTTTAAGTTGAGAGGCTATCCTCACAAAACTTTTTCGGGTAGTGTTTCTGCGAGCGGAAGCCATAACTTACAAAACAGAACAAAGATAAATCCCTAGGTCCTTGAAATGGTTAGTGAAAATGATATGGCATGATGTCATGATGTTATGATGCCATGTTAGAACAATTAATCATACACAAACAAATCACAAAAGGCCTTAGGTTTAAGCTTGAATGGAGTTTGTAGAAAAGTACCCTCTTGAAGTTTTAGTTGGCTCAACCTGTCCTAAAAGAAGTAACTGGGTTCTAGGAATCTCAATATCACTGACCTTTCTCTCATGCATTGTTTCAGCACAAGCATCTGAATTGCGACCGAAATATCCCAAAAGTCCAATCTCAATGAGTGTAGTATCGAGTATTAACCAACTTTAGTCTGCACCAAAGCCAGTTATCTCACTACTTTCTAATGGCTAAGTTGTGTCAACTAAGGTTATACGGTCAGTTAGTGCTTATGACACCACGCAGCAGCCCAGTATTCTCCTTGACTGACTCAAGGGACACTAGCACAAACCAATGTATAGCACTAACATAGCCATCATTTCAACCATATTGGTCTATGTCGTACAGTTTTCACGATCTATTGCTACTTACCTAAAATGCCCCTAGATACGAGTATGGGATCTATACAATAAATAAACCCAAACATATCCCGAAAATATAAAGCATACAAGGCAAACAAGTAAAGAAATAAAGGTTATCTAGCTCTTAAGGTAAACCCACTTTTAGTTTCAATTTTCCCCAGTAGAGTCACCAGTTCTGTCATACGGTGGGAGAACTGACTTTTAGGTTTTTCATTTTATCGCAAATGTTGCGGATAGCAAGAGTCGCCACCGACTTTTCTTTTATCTAATAAAATAAAGGGTGAAAAGAATAGGAAATACCTTTGAGATTTTTTCTTGAGTTTGCGGGGTAGGTTATGAAAAGGGAAGGTATTAGCACCCTTTTCATCCGTAGTTATCTACCGGCTCTTAATTGCTAACTCACTTTTGAAAAATGCTTTGTGTTTGTGTATGTTTTAAAATATTTTGAAAATTCCTAAGTGCAGCAATTTTGTAATGATTCTCGTATCGTTAAGAATGTATACAAAATGTTTGTTTTAAAAATATTTATTTGAAAGAAAGTGTTGTTTTGAAATATGTTTTGAAAATGCTAATGTAAGGCAGTTTGCTTTATAATAACCCTTGTATCAGTCCTCAAGAGTATTTATAAATAATTTTGAAAGTAATTATTTTAAAAGTGTGAGGTGTGGAAATTGTTTTAGTTTGTGAGCAAGAGATTACGAGCGATCTACCTACTCAAAAAGTATTTTTTATTTTCCTCCTCCTTTAGATAATGCTACCCTACTATTAGTTAGTAGAAAGCCCTATCGTTGGATGTGAGGGACAGGTGCGGGTCATCGTACAATCATAGAAGGCAACTTGTAAAATGCTTTAGCAATTATCGTAAGGTACTAAGATCATTTACCGAAGGCATCATAGAAGGGTCATCAAGGGACTATGATCTTTTAATCGAGGGTCTTTGCTAAAGCATTCTACGTTCGAGGGACATGACTATTTTATTCGAGGCAATAAGTGAGGTTATCCTAGAGGTGTGCGTGTGCGAAGTGTTTTAATTTCAAGTATTTGTCTTGAGATTTAGGTTTTCTAATGATTGTTCTTTATCTTGCCATAGAAACCCTAATTACTAAGAGTAATAAGGAAAGCAGTAAATTGAGGAAATTAAATGTTCTACGCTATTACCAGGCCTCGGGAATGGGGCAGGAAAGCAATAAACCCTAATTATCTATTACAAACTTTTGACAGTTACATAATTGTATTAGTGCAAAAATAAACAAATGTGCGGAGATAGAAAGGGGAAAGATGTAAAAACCCTAAAAATTCAAAGTAATTTAAGAAAATATTTATTTGTTTCATTGTTTAGAAAATATTTGAAATGTGAAATAAAAAGTTGGACCTAATTCTAATTTTATTTACAACTTAAATATTTAAAATAAAACAAAGTGTAATTAATTAATTTTATTTATGAAAATTAAATTAATTAATTAAAACCTAAAGAATCTAAGTATTTAGAAAATATTTTGGTATTTTATTTAGAAAAGATATATGAAGTATAAAACCTAATTCTAATTAAATAAAATCAAAGTGATTAAATTAAATTAATTTTATTTTTCAAAAATTAAATTAACTAATTAAAAATCTAAATCTAATTTTTTTAAATCATTTTAATGATATTTTCTGATTTTAAATAAAATTATTTAAAGAAAAGAAAATAGTTAATTAAAAAAGAAATTTAATGGGCCTGAAATGTAAAAGCAATTGGGGGGTGTTAGAAAGAAAAAATAAAAAGGCCCAAAACAACTAAGTCCAAGCGAATGTTTGTAATCCAGTGTCACTAGCCTTTGATGGTTCGTGGTGGAAAGGCGCACTTGAAGCATCCAGATTAGGCTTAATGAGATCTAATGGTGTTGATGATAGAATGCACCATTGCATGCTGAAGTTGCTTGCACCTGATCAACAAAGAAAATGTTGAAAAATAAAATGACAAAGGAAGGGATCAAACCCCTGTCCTGACACACTAACGCCTTACACACATACGCTTTTCACTGGGGTGGGTGTTTCATCCGGTCATAAAACAGTTTCAGCTAAATATATTATAAAACGTGTTCACAAGTTCAAATTTATGAACTTCTTCTTCTTCCTCGCGCCAAAACAACAACACCAACATTTTTTATTTTTCAAACTCTTCCATTTCTCAACCTTTTTGAAAACTTCCAAAATCAAACTTGTCCCAAATTTCACCATAAATTAACCATGTAAATTATAAGAGCTATAGTTTAAAGATGAGAACGAATTTTGCTTGGTACCAAACCGAAACCTAATATTTCAGAAACTTCAGTTCCAAAATTCTAATCACACAGTCAACATAAATGAAAATTAAAGACATGGTTAGTTTCAGGGCAATGATATCTAAATTTTTGCTTTAGAAAATAAATGTAAATGATTCTTGTATACAGATTTCAAAGTTTAGAAAACTTACCTCTGAAGTGAGAATTGAGTTTGAAGTTAGAGCACTTTTGGAGGTGTTAGGATGATCTGGATAGCTTCACTGAACTCCCGGGAAGCTTTTGCAACGCATACCTTGGATTGATAGTGCCTCAATTCTTCTGGACAAGTCAAGTTGCAGAGGTGTAAAGTGAGGTTTGGACAATGATGATGCAGGTGTTACAGTTGTTCCAAGAGTGTTTGGACAACTTCTATTTGATGGATAAAAGGTATTTTAATCATAAAAGAGGAAAACACACGAGTGGATTTGAAGTTGGGTGTTGGAAGTTTCAAATGTGCAACAATGGAGTTTTCTATGTGATTTTGAGTTTTAGGATGTTTGATGGCTTGTGCATCTATGTCTTGGTTGGCAAATGATCCCTATATTTATAGGCAAAAGGTTTGAGGAGCTGAAGTAACCAGGTTTTCAAGATGGCATGTTATGGTTTGGTTGCATAGATTTGAAGTAACTTTGAAGAAACATTGTTCCAATGCATAGTACCAAAGGATCTGAAGTGGTTAGAGGCTCTAGACATGTTGCTTCTGGCTTTGACATTGTGTGTATGCAGAAGAAATAATTAAGAGGCTTAAGGAGTTGACATTGTGATTAAAGCATGCTTTTCTAAAATGGAAGTCTTGGCTTTCTTCCCTTAATGGAAAAATGGATCGGACAAAGCTTTAATCACTTGGATCATGACTCAAAAGTGTGTGTGATCCCCTTATTATGGATAAATATGGAGATTTAAGGCCTGAAAAGTGGGATGATGCAGCATGTCTTGAAGATTTGGTTATGAACTTGTCACAAAAATGACCTATAATGCAACCTTAGATACCCAACTTCATCTCTTCGAAACTTCTAGCTCAAGCATGATAAAATTGTGTTCTTGGACATTTTTGGAAAGATTTAAACATTTTCTACAAATTTAATTCTGTGAGTTTTAGATAAATCAATTGGAATCTTGGTGAAAAATTGCCATGAGGTTGGGACAAAAACTGATCAAAACTTGTTAAATTTTTTTCTAAGTGTTGGATATAAACATCATAACTTCGTCACCTCATATATCTTAAATTAAGCACTTTTTGAGGATCACTACATATTAACTAAGTTGTAGAATTCATCAATCCCTACAACTTTCATGTTGAAAGTTTTCCTTGAATCAGCTTGCATCTTGAGGAAACTTGCTTGTGAAGTTAGGGTTTTTTAGGTACAAAACATTTGAAATTTTTCTTAAGTGTTTGAAAATCTTGACTTTTGACTTTTGTTGACTTCCTTGATTCTTGATAATCAAGTTTTATAGTTTTGAATATCTTGATGATTCTTGACTTTTGAATTCCAATGTTGACCAAAAAGTCAAAGTTTAACTTTTGTGTGATTGTTGACTTTTCATCAATTGATTCAAATTTTCAACTATCAATCACTCGCATATTTGGAAATGTTTTGAGCCGTGTAATTAGGTCAAGATGTTGTATTTGAGCTCTTTAGATCATGCTTCAAGCCATTAGGTCGTGCACTAGGCCAAAAGTCAATGATCAGTCATCTTCAGTCAAAACCCTAATTTTGGCAATTTTGACCTTTGATGGTTTGGAGGCTTTCCTTGAGGAATCATGGTCAACCCTTGATAAAATGATGAATATCACCTCAAAATATTGATGTTGACAAAAAATCTTGAAGTTTTACTATATGTTGGCCACAATTGACTTTTTGTCCAATACAGTTAATTTTCAGTCATCTCAGCAATTGACTGAGCACACTTGTGATTCAAGACTTGAATTTTGACATAAGAATTATTGAGGACCTATGATGAACCATGAAAGTAATTTGATACCCTTGTAAACCAATCTTCTTTGAGATGCAAAAAACCCTAGTTGAAGACCCTTGCTTATGAGGAGGTTTTGACCAATCAACTCTCGAGTATTTGAGAACCCTAAAAGAATGTCTTGAATAAAATGGGAGGGAAAATTTTTGGGTACAACAACTTCCCATGTTCAATCTTCTTAAACTTGAAGAGTTAGATTAGCCTTTCTGCCATTCATGACTTAAAGGTAGAAGATGATTGAACACTTAAGTTCCCAGAAATTTGCACTCACATGTGCCCGAAGTGATGATGTTGGTTGATGTAATACTGGGAATGGGCTTTAAAGATGCCATTTAGAGAGGTTATGGAGAATTGTCGGAGATGCGCTTATAGATGCCATCCAAAGTAACTGTGGATAGAATTTAGACTAAGTTTGCGATCGGCTTCAATTGGAAGAAGTATCCGAATAAATCTACGCTGATTTAAAATGAGCCAGAAGAAGTCTACACTTGTCTTTAACTGGAAGAAGCATCAGAATAAATCTATGGTTGATTTAATCTGACCCAGAAAATGTCTACTGGAAGAAGTATCAGAATAAATCTACGCTTGGTTTAATCTGAGCCAGAAGATGTCAACGCATGTCTTTAACTGGAAGAAGTATCAGAATAAATCTTTGGTCGATTTAATCTGAGCCAAAAGAGGTCTTTTTGTCTTTAACTGGAAGAAGTATCAGAATAAATCTATGGTCAATTTAGTCTAAGCCAGAAAAATTCTACTAGAAGAAGTATCAGAATAAATCATTGGTCGATTTAATCTGAGCCAGAAGATGTCAACGCCTGTCTTTAACTGGAAGAAGTATCACAATAAATCTTTGGTCGAGTTAATCTAAGCCAGAAGAGGTCTTTTTGTCTTTAACTAGAATAAGTATAAGAATAAATCTATAGTCAATTTAAGTTGAGCCAGAAAAAGTCTACTGGAAGAACTATCAGAATAAATCTTTGGTCGATTTAATCTGAGCCAGAAGATGTCTTTGAAGGAAGTGTTCATCATGTGTATAGTCACCCCGTCCTATTTCGGGAATTGATCTACAATCTGTTTTTGTTGGTAAACATGTCCTGTTTCGGGAGTTCATACCATTTGGTGATAAAGATAGTTACCCCTTCATGTTTTGGGAATTAATCTCTATCCGACCATAAAGAAAGAAAGATTGTTTCCCCGTCCTGTTTTGGGAATTAATCTTGGAACCATTTGAGAATTGTTAATGATATTCGTCTGTTGATTGATCTTTCCTGCAAAAGTAAAGAGTTTGTTGTATGCAATGTCATGATGTATTAAATGCTTTGCGTAATGATGTTCTCAAAATAAATGAGACTGTGCTATATGCATTTCGTATGCATGTGCTATGATATTGGTAAATGATGTATGAATGTGAAATGTTAATGGAAGTGTATCAACAGTTCCGTATGACATCTTGCTGGGGGAAATGAATCCCTGACTGGTACTGGGGATGAAGAACATGTGTAATCTTCAACCTTGTCTAGAATGCTTCTACACGAGATTCCGACTTGCTGTTTGAGGAAACTCTGTTGGGGAATGTTGAATTATGTTTGGGGAGAAAAGTTCAGGAACATTAGTCATTCATTGCTCTACTGGAGAGTTTAATTCTTATATACCCTTACTGGGGATAAAAGAGATGGATAAACTTCTGACTCATCTAGGGAGTTAAAGTTTATTGATATCTGGTTCGATTCTAGGTTTTGTAGCAACTCTTTGGGGATAGTGGCAACTTCATTGGGGAAAGGAGTTTTGTCAGTGATTCGTAGCCATCTGAGGAAAAGACTCAAACTGGGGAGGTTGTAATCTATTAGGGAACTAAACCCTATTGGGGAAATAAACCCGGTTAACAGAGAAGTACTCTACTGAGGAAATAAGCTTTGCTGGAGAGAAGAAATTTTTTCAATTTTTTGGAGGAATAAACTCAATTGGGGAAGAGAATTTCCATGAACTGTACTGATTGAAACTCCATAGGTTGGTGATATTGCCGGGAAAAAGATATGTCGGGGAAATTGCGGGGAATGTATCTTTATTGAAGATGAATTTATGAAGATTACTCTATGGGGATAATCTCATGGAAGTGGCTCTGTGGGGATTTGTAGATAGCGTGAACGTCATCCCAACTCCTAGAGTTTCGAGTAAATGCTTATTCCTGTTCTTATGCGTGTATTTTTTAATAGTTAATCGTGTTCATATGCATATGTTCATTCAATTTTAGTCATTGGACGTTTTTTCAAACAAAACAGAAAAATTAAAAAAAAAACAAAAGTTTGAATTTTTAGGGTGTATTTGTATTGATAGTTTGTCCATAAATAGGCGATTTTATACAAAGAGACATAAATCCTAGTAATAAGAAATTGTCATGAAATTAAAAGTGTAAAAAGTGATAACAAAACATATAACTTTGTGGAAATGATCTCGTTGGGTTCCAACCCCGCTATTGCCCATATATCTTTGAACATCTCATCCTTTGTTGTAGGAAGAAGTTGATTGAATTGTACCATTTGAACTTTTGACTTTTATAAAGTTTGCAGTAAGTTATCCAACGGGACATAGTCGTACGATTTTAACCCCTAACTTTTGCTTGGGCTTCCCTTTCAGGTTTTCAGTCGACATGGATACCCTTTCCTCCCCAAGCTGTCTTTTCAGGTTTTCGACTTGCCGGGTATGCAATCATTTATATATATCCCTAGTTTTTGCCCGAACCCTTTTGGTTCACCGGGATGCCCTTATTTTTTCCCGGAACGGTCAACCTAGCAGGTCGTTTTTATAAGTAGTATCTTTTAACTATGTCCATGTTCACAGGGTGCGGGAAATCTTCACCATCCATGGTGGTCAATATCATAGCACCTCCCGAAAATACTTTCTTGACAACAAATGGCCCTTCGTAGGTTGGATTCCATTTTTCCCTGGGATCACGTTGCGGTAGAATAATGTACTTTATTACCAAGTCACCAGCCTGATATACCCGATGCTTGATTTTCTTGTTGAATGCCTTGATCATGCATTTCTGATACATCTTACGATGACTGAGAGCTGCAAGCCTCTTCTCATCAATCAGATTCAACTGGTCTAGCCTGGTCTGAATCCACTCGTCTTCGTCTAAGTCTGCCTCTTTCATAATTCTTAGAGAAGGAATTTAAACTTCGACAGGCAGGACAACTTCCATCCCATAAACCAGAGAGAATGGGGTTGCCCCAGTTGATGTTCCCGCTGAAGTGCGATAGCCATGAAGAGCAAAGAGTAACATCTCTTGCCAGTCTTTATAAGTCACAACCATCTAAATTTGTGTTTTCACTTTGTCATAGGACCAGGCTAATTGTGTTTAGCAATGTCATCAACAAGTCCTCTTCAAGAATCGAAGGAAAATTGTGTTTAGAAGACCTTGAATGTTATCAAATTGTCATAGGACATTTTCTTAATTTAGAAGGTTTTTAACTTCTAAATTTCAACTCATGCCATAATTGTTTTCTCAAGGCTATAATTCTCATGATGAGATTGTTCATGGATCAAGATGTTGAGTTCGGAGATTCGTGATTGAGTTGGAACAAGATGTTGCTTATAATACAAGTCATCATGTTGGAAATTGATTTAGGATTTTGGTGAAGGTGATTTGAGGATTCATTTGAATAGTGTTTTTTATTTCAATTCAATTTAGCAAAGCATTACACAATATCACAAGTTTTGTCCAAACTTTCTACGGTTCATTCGCGTGAATTATTTTGAATTCAAGGTATCAAAGAACGAGTTCACTAAAATTTTCTCAAGTTCATTCAAACTTTAGAATGAAAACATGATCAAGTTATGCTTTGATTCATGGTTTCTCTAAGTTATAATTCTCATGAACCAAATCAAATTGTCGAACCTAATTCAAAGTTCATGGCTATTCATCTATTTTCAAGCACATCATTATTCAAATGCAAGACTTTTTCTTAAGTCGCATTGCAATTCAAGATAATTCAAGTTAATTCAAGAATTCAAAATTACAATAAGGCATCATTGTTATTTAAAAGTGAATTTGAATACATTTTAAAAGTCTCCAAATCTTAAAATTCAAATCACAAATGGAAATCTCCATGTTACAAAAAATTCGCAATGTTACAAAAATTCCTAACAGATAAAGAATGTACTAAACTACAAAGAAATTCTCTTCATCTTCAAGTCCTTATCAACCACTTCAAGTCGCTCTTCATCAATTTTCTCTATTCTCCACTTTGCTCGTACAAGTAACAAAAAAAGATAGAAATGGTTAGCAAATAATTCATGCTGGAACAAGAATAAGAATTTTCAAAGAATTTCCTTTTTCATCATTAGGGTTTGCTCGAAGGAATCAGTTTGTTGGTTTAGGGAATTCTCTGTTAAATCATGTGCCAAAGCCCAACAAAGGCCTCAGTTATCTTTGCAAATAAAAATCAGTTTTCAATCATGGACTGTGTTCCAATTGCAAATCACAAAAGTGAATTTTGGTTCACAAAAGGAAAGAGGTGTAAAAAGAAGATTTTGAAAATTCAGAAAAATTGAGAAAATCACAAAGTTACAGCAACTCAACAGACCATAAAACAGCCATGTTGCTATCCATATCCAAACCTGCAAAACCAGCCCAATGCCTTGCCAAAAGCACAAAATACTTTCAAAACAAGCTGCAGTAAAATAGTCCAAAAAAAACTGCAATGCTGCCCTGCAAAAGTTGTACCAAGCAGTCCAAAGATTGCACACAAATAAGCAAAACATAAACTGCATCGAAAAAGTATAAAAAACAACAGCCCGAATTGTTCAAACTTCTCACATTTCCCCCCTAAAATCCCATCTTATTCATTTATAAATACAACAAAAGAGAGAATAAAAAGAGATCATCCAACATCCATAAAACCAGAATAATATTGTTGTTCAAAAAAGACAGCAAGGCCATACATCATAAAAGCCTTTTGTTCTTATCATCATTTTTCCCTAATCGATAAAACCTTCAGAAACTAAAAAAAATTCTAGGCAAGACAGAGATAAAATTTTACCAAAAAAATAACTTCCCTGTCAAAGTCATAAAGAAAAATTCAAACCCTTAATCTTTCAACAACTTCAACTTCTCGTCAAACATACAAAATCACAACCACCTCCTCAACCTGCAATTGCATCATAAACAATTGTAACAAAAGTAAGTCGTACAAAATTGCAACACTGATAATACAAGAACAGATCAAACACATCAATAAAAGACAGCAAACCTAAGAAAAAAGAAGAAACAGAACCGAATACATACCTCATCAAATATCCGGGGAAAACCTCTTCGCCGCAGGTAATTCGATTTCTCACTTTTTGCTTTTGTAACATCCAGTTTACTGCTATATCATTCCAAACATTATTGTTGTTATTGTAACGTTTCCATGAACTGGGATTAATCACTGTTGTTTTCTTACCATCCGAGTGACATAGGTTTTCTAAGAAAGTTGAGAACCGATGAAACAAATTTCGCCATTACTTACCGAAACTGTGAGATTTTGTTGTTGTTCAAAATCAGAATCGTGAAATCAAGTGAAATGAGGAGGATGAGCGAAGAACATGGGAGAACGAAAAAAATCGAGAGAAAGAGAGTGGAGTTTGATCGAATAAGAGGAAGGTAGGTTAGCTTTTGATTTGTTTGGTTTTGTTGGTGATGAAACTGAAGCGATAAGAACAGAGGAGATGTGATGCTCGGTTGAGAGAGATGGAGTTGTTATTTGGTTATTGTTCAATTGAAGAAGGGTTAGAACAGAAGATGGTGAAGCGATAAGAGGGATAAAGGGGAGTGATACGTTTTGACTCGGTTCATATTGGGAATTTAGGGTTTCCCTACCCGTCTCATTATTACAAAGGGGCTGGATCCGGGTTCGACCCGACCCGGTCCATTTAAGCCAAATCTTTTTTGTTTTGTTTCGTACATTTTTTTTATGTGATAAGCTTTGAGCCCTATGTCTAAGCCCAAATCCGAATTTCTTCCTTCTTATCACCCCATTATGCTGTTTATACCCACTGATAGTTAAGTTTAGTTGATTTTATTATACTTTTCTAGTTTTCATTAATTCAGTTTATATTTAAATTAGATTAGATATTATTTAATAACTTTAGAGTTAATTTAGTTTATATATAATTTAGAAAATTTATAATTAGAGTATTTTAAGTTTAATTTAGTAACTTGGAATTTTAAGTTAGTTTTAGAATTATTTTAATAACTCTATTTAGTTTAGATTTAATTGTATTAATCTTTAGTTTTAATTCTAAAAATTCAATTAAATAAAAAATATAATGTCAAAATTATTTAATTAGTTTAGTTAGGGATTTTGTGAATAATTTAGTTAATTAACATTTTCTTTTTTCTTTCGTTTAGTTAACATTCTTTAAAATTGTTTAATTTCTTCATGATAAACAAAATTTCAAAGAAAAATAATAGATTAGATTTTTTAATTTTTCTCACAAAAAAAATACCAAAAATATTATAGTATTAATTATTTTGCTAATTAATTTTACTTTATAAATTGTTTTAGTTTAATTAAGTGTTCATTTTTAATTCAATTGGGTTATATTGCTTGTTTATTTAGACTTTTAATCGCATTATTGATTTGATCCATCCCCATTTGTGAATTTGTATCCCCCATTCCCGAAAGCTTTGTAATAGCGTAGAATTTTAATTTCCATAATTTACTATTTTTCTGTATACTGTATAGTAATTAGGCGTGTATGATAAGACATAAAATCAAACGATAGATAACCATAAACTTCAAGATAAAATAACTGAAAACAAATCGTTTTTCACACGTGCACCTCTAGGGTTAACCTCGCTTGTTGCCTCGGAAAAATAGTCATGTCCCTCGAATGTGAGACCTTTAGCAAAGACCCTCGATAAAAAGATCTTAGTCCCTCGATGACCCTTTGACGTTGTCTTTGATAAAACGATCTCAGTCCCTTACGAAAATTGCTAGAGTCTCATAAGTTGCCTTATATGATTGTACGATGACCCGCGCTTGTCCCTTACATCCAATGATAGAACTTCTTACCAATCAATGGTAAGATAGCACTATCTAAAAGAGGAGGAAAAGAACAAAGATTTATTTTGAGTAGGTAGAACGCTCGTAGTTGCTTGCTCACAAACTAAAACCATTTCCACACTCACACTTTCAAAGCATCTTTCCGAAAACAAACATCTCTTTGAACTATTTTCAAAACCAACACTTTGTATACATTCTTATAGAGACGATAATTATTACAAAGTTTTCTAAAACAAAGGTGTCTTCAAAATACTTTCAAACAAACACAAAAACATTTCACAAAGCATTTCAAAGTGAGCTAGAAACTAAGAGCCCGCAGATAACTACAGATGAAAAGGGTGCTAACACCTCCCCTTTTTATAACCTACCCCCCAAACTCAAGAAAATTCTCAAAAGGTCTTTCCTGTTCTTTTCACCCTTTCCTTTATTTGATAAAAGAAAAGTCGGTGGCAACTCTTGCTATCCGCAACAATTGCGATAAAAATACAAAACACCCAAGTGAGTTCTCCCACCGTATTACAGAATTGACGACTCTACTAGGGACATGACTTAAAAGTGGGGTTACCTTTTGGGTCCTTGTTTGGTTTTGTATTGATCCTCTACCCGGATCTGGGAACATCATTAGGTAAGTAGCAAAGATTATGGAGACTGTACAGCATATACCGATATGGTTCAAGCAATAGCTACGTTAGTGAGAAACATTTGTGGATACTGGTATCCCTTATGGTGAATTAAGGAGAATACGGGGCTGCTGTGTGGTGTCATGAAGCACTAACTGACCTTAGAACCTTTAATTGAACAACTTGGCCATTAGGAAGTAGTGAGATAGTCGGCTTTGCTGCAGTCCGAAGTTGGTTGATACTCGATACTACACTCATTGAGATCGGAATTTCGGGATATTTCGATCGCTAAAACAGAGGCTTGTGCTGAAACAATGCCCGATGAAGAACTATCAATGATATTGAGATCCCATAGAACCCGATTACTTTCTAGGACAGGTTGAACCGACTAAAATTCAAGAGGGTACTTACCTATGAACCTCATGCAAGCCTAAACCTAAGGACTTATTTTCTTTGTGTGTATGTGTTTACTTGTACATCACATCATGACATCATACCATAGCATTTGCACTAACCATTTCAAGGACTTTGGGATTTATCTTTGTGCTATTTTGTAGTACATTGCTTCCATGTGAAGAAATACCATCTGAATCAACCTTGTGAGAGTTCCTCCTCAACTCAAGGAGTTAGCATTAAGGGTGCCCAATGATTCTTTGTTCACTAAGAAGTATGGTCGTCTCATCAACTTGGTTACCTCAAACTTTGAAGAGGACATGGTACATGTGCTTTTTCAATTCTTTGATCCTAAACACCATGGTTTCACATTTCTTGATTACCAACTAGTGCCTACCATGGATGAATTTTATCAACTCTTGGGGTGCCTATTCTTCATCAAATACACTTCACTGGTATCGAGAAAGACCCGAGACCTAAGGAGATTGCTCGAGCTTTACATTTACAATGATCCAAAGTTATGGAAAATTGGGAAACAAGAAGTGGTGTTAAGGGTTTTCTAGCCAAGTTTTTGTTTGAGAAGGCTCAACAGTTTTGGGATGCTCTATATTTGCAAGCTTTTGAAGAGTTTTTGGCTCTTCTAATCTATGGGATGGTGTTGTTTCCTAACTCGGACCGACTCATAGATGTGAATGCGGTCAAAGTATTTCTATCTCGCAACCCGGTGCCTACCTTACTCGGAGACATTTTCCATTCTCTTCATTCTCGCACCATGAAGGGAAGGAGAACTCTTATATGTTTTACTCCTTTATTGGCTAGGTGGTTTATTTCACACCTTCCTCGATCTGTTTTGAAGAATGAGCAAGGCATGAAATTGTCTAGTAGGTTGATATCACTCTCGCATTCAAATATTCATTGGTGTTCTCGATCTTTGGAGAATGTTACCATTATTGATAGTTGTAGGGAATTCCCTCATGTCCCTCTCCTTGGCATTAGGGGAGGTATCACTTATAATCCTTTTTTGGCTCTACGATAGTTTTGGTATGTTCAGAGGGATGGCCTTGATGACGTGCTTATCCAAGGTATTGTATTTGACTATGAGAACGATGTCTAAGGTTACCGTCAAAGATTTGTACGAGCTTGGAGCATGGTGAACAGAGTTGATAGCAAGACATTGGGTCATAAGAACTCCATTCCTTTGGATCCTTATCTCAAGTGGGTGCGAGCTCGCTCTCAAAACCTCATGATGCCTTATGAGGCCATCCTACCTTTCATCATGGATCCTATTACTGAGGGAGATGTTCCCTACACTATTCTTCATCCTGACATGCCTACTACTCTCGAGGAGTTACAAAGATCGTGGATTCAACTCAAAGGGGAGCGAGACACCTTTGAATCCAAATTCTATGATGACGAGAAGAAAGTGTTGGAGCTCACGAGGAAACTTCACGAGGAGTGGAACTTGAATGCCTACATCGATGCAAATAAAAAAGCATCCATGGGAGACCTGAGTCCTTTTTGTATTAGTTCATTTTTGTTGTTTTTCTTTCATTGTAGGCCCAAGAGGAAATTTGTAACCTTGTTTGAACTTATTAATACAATTAATGTTTGTTCCGTCTTTTTCTTAAACAAACTTAAACCTTAAAAGTCCTTGAAAGCACTGCATTCACATTACATGCATCATATCATAAACAGGTTTTCCGACACATATTTCCTCATCTTTCTACCATTTATTGCAATACAAGATGGATCTCGAGCAGATCGTACAGGACTTGCAGACAAAAAACTCTCAATTTAAAGAAACCTTGCTCAACTTTGCAGAAGGACAACAAGAAATGATGAAGGTCCTCATCACAAAGAAAAATACCAAGAAGAGACCTGTAGTCAATATGGGGAAGAGATTCAAGGGCCCCATACGACAAGTACAAGTGGAAGAGGACTCCTCCAAGGAGGATGAGAACCAAGGTGAAGATGCAAGGAGAACCCGTTATGGGGTTGCAAATAATCAAGCCTCTGAGGATGAGGACTATTTTTGACGAACAGTATCCATCAGCTGAAGATAAGTATGATACGGTGGGAGAACTGACTTGAGGTTTTGCATTTTATCGCAAATGTTGAGGTTAGCAAGAGTCGCCACCGACTTTTCTTTTATCCAAAAGGAAAGGTGAAAAAAGCACAGGAAAGACCTTTGAGATGTTTTCTTGAGTTTGGGGGGTAGATTATGAAAAGGGAAGGTGCTAGCACCCTTTTCATCCATGGTTTTCCATGGTCTCTTAGTTACTTTCTTAGATCACTTGCTTTGGTTTGTTTGAAATGGTGTTTGATGTGGTTTTGAAAGTATTTTGTAAAAGAGGTCATTCGTTTAGGCAATCTTTGTAATGATTCTCGTTCGTAAGAATGTATACAAAGATGTTTGTCTTTTTGAAAATGTTTTCAATGTTTGTAAGGTGTTTTTGAAATGTGTGTGCTTGTTTTGAAAATAGTAAGGATTGTTTGTTTGAAATGGAGCAAGTAACTTAGAAGCTATCTACCTACTCAAATGTCTTTCTTATGCATTTTCTATTCCTTTGACATTGTTGACTTACCATTGATTTGGTAAGCAACCCTATCTTTGGATGTAAACGGGACGGGCGTGGGTCATCGTATAGCCATGATTAACAATGTTTTCAAAGTATCTTAGCATTTTTTAGGGACCAAGATCATTTTTGTTAGGCAACTTTTGAATAGTGTCATCGAGGGACTATGATCTTATATTTGTTTTGTTTTTGCCAAGATACTTCGCATGCGTAACATGGCCATTTTATTTTAGGCAAACAAGTGAGAGAAACCCTAAGGGTGCTTGTGTGCAAAGTGTATCATTTTCATGCTTTTGATCTTGCATTTAGGGTTTTCTATTTGTTTTGTTTCGTTCTTGTCATACAAACCCTAATTAATAATCATGGCATATGAAAGCAATAAATTGCGTAATGTAAATATACTAAGCTATTACAACAATTTTATGGGAGGGGGGATACAAGTTTGAATGGGGATTTGCATAAATGTAAAGCTAAATACATTATTACAACCAAATTGAATTCGCGCGAATTAAAATAAATATAATACAATATTTAAAATATAATGCAATATGTATGTAAAGAAAAGATGTTTTATGTCTTGCTTTTGTGTAAAAGAATATTTAATTTAAACCTAAAAAATATAAGGAAAAATATTTAATTCTTTTGAAAGGGATTAAACCCTAATTTTCATTTAAAAGAAAATAATGTTTCTATCTTATTATTTTGTGCATTTTTTTGTATGAAAATAATAAATAATATTGTATATAAATATTGAAAATTAAATATATGCAAAAAATAGGTATTTGTAAGTATGAAACGTAAAATAAAAAATATTAAGTATATTTAATTACATTTATAAGGTTATTAAGAAAATAAATTAAATCCTATCAAAATAAATTAAATTTTTATGTGAAAAATAATAAAAAAATAAAATAAAAGTGTAAAAATAATTATATTATTTTTTAGGATTTTTATCATTAAAGAAAATAATTAAATAAATTAAATATAAAAATGAAAAAAATAAAATATGAAAAGAGTTAGCAGGGGGTGAGAAAGTAAATCAGGAGTGATGATACTAGCAAAAACAAACAACCCAAGAAGCCAAAAAGCCCAAAACAAGCTTCATCCCTGTCCTGCCTTCTCTTCCTCACGCCATGGCCGGTTCAACCTGTAACTTCCTCATGCTTGCATAAAAATGAAAACTTATAACATGAAAAATGTGGCATTTGAGCTCACGATTCCAACCATATAAATTATGTAATCTAACTATCAAAGATCAAAGAGAATTTTGAAATCCCTAAATCTTAACCTAAAATTTTCAGAGATTTCTAACTCCAAATTCTCTTAGCACAAGTAAATAGATGCAAGATAATAATATGTACAGCTTCGTTATGATGAGAACTACATTTTTCATTCACAGATCGTGGCCTGAGGTTGCCTATACAAAGAGATAGAGTTTGAAAAATTACCTCCTTCATCTGGAATCGTGTATGGAAATGCAGGGACTTTAATGGAGGCCTGATGATTGCTTGAGCTTCCTTGAGCTTCCCTGAATCTATTCCAACTCTTACCTTGCTCTGAAAGTGGCTAGAACTCCCTGACCAAGTCCAACTGCAAGCTTCAAAGTTAACAATGGCAGGTAGTGAAACAGAGGTTACATAACATGTATGATGGTTTAGATTGACTAGGTATCAAGTATGTAATGTGTTTGAATGGTCCAAACTTAAAACGCACGAGCCAAATGGAATATGGAGATGCTTGTGCAGAATATGCAGTTTTGGACAGGTTTTGGGTATTTTTAAGCTTAAGAGAGTTTCAGGCCTTTGCTTGGTCTTTTATGTGTTGTATATCCTTTTCGTATTAGTATAGAAATGATCCAAAGTCAGCTTCCTAATAGATCTGCCAATGCTATCCTTTTTTCCCACTTTCTTGTACTTGAAGTAAAGTGACAAGACCAAAGCTTCACATGCTTGTACCAGCTTTCTTAGGGTTGGTATGAGTTTGTAAAACTTGCTTGAGACCTGTGTGGTTTTTATGCATCAAAGGGACATGTTCAAAGCTCCAAGTTGAAAAGTTTGCAAAAGTGTTTCTTTATGAAAATGGCAATGGAACCTTTTTGCCATAAGTGGAATTATCAATTGGATAAAGGTTCAAAAGGATGGATAGAGGCTTTGTAAACTGAGTAAGCATTTAATTAAGGAGTGTGTAGAAAGTTTAGGACCTGTAAAGCATGAAATAGCCAGCATAGGATTGTTTTGCAACTTGGTTCTTCATGAAAATGGCTTGAACAAAAAGTGAGAAAATGCCAACTTCCTCTCTTCGATTCTCTCTACTCAAAAATTATCTTGGAGAGTTCTATGACATTTTGGAAAGCTTGAAAGTTCTATATAATCCATACTTGAAATGAATTTTGAGATACCTCTTGGAACTAGGTGAAAAATTTACATGAAGTTGGGTCCAAAACCTGCCTAAATTAGGGCAAAATTTCACTAAGTTAAGAAGTTCATGACCATGTATTCACAAATTTATAACTTGAGATCCAAGAATATTTAGGGAAACTTTTGTGCATCAAAGTTGTATATTTCATGGAGGTCTACAACTTTCATGTTGGGGACTTTCCTTGAATCAAAATGCATCATGGTGAAAAAGTGGTGTAAAGTTGAGAAAAAATAAGAAAATTTTTATACTTTAGAAAATTTCTAAGTTATGAAAATTTTCAAATTCAAACCCTAATTTTCAAATTTGATTTTCTTGGTGAAAAAGTTTCACATTTTGACATATCTTGATGAATTATGACTCTTGGTACTTGATTTTGACCAAAAAGTTACAGTTTGACTTTTTTCAGTATATAATTGACTTTTGATCAGTTGACTGCAAATTTCATCTGTCAATCCAATGAACTTGAGATGTTTTGAACCATGTACTTAAGTCAAGATGATGCCATTGAATCCTTGAAATCATGCTTGAACTCAATTGGTCATTGGCTAGTTAAAAAATCAGAAATTGCCCTTTCTCAGTCAAAACCCTAATTTTGACCATTTTGCCCTTTTGATGATTTGATCAAATTTCTTGAGGAGTTGTAATCCAAACTTGATCAAATGGTACATATGAGTCTAAAATGTTGATGTGGATCAAAAATTATGAAGTTTGACTGTAAATTGGCCAAAGTTGACTTTTTCCCCAATACAGTTGATTTTTAGGTCAATTGTCCAATTGACTGAGCAAAAGTGTAATCCAAGGCTTGAAACCTATCATAAGCAATCTTAGGGGTCCAAAATGATGTATGAAAGTCACATG
Source organism: Vicia faba (assembly GCA_948472305.1). Taxonomy (NCBI): domain Eukaryota; kingdom Viridiplantae; phylum Streptophyta; class Magnoliopsida; order Fabales; family Fabaceae; genus Vicia; species Vicia faba. The sequence goes on from OX451736.1 coordinate 1,128,089,135, forward strand.
AAGCATTGGTGGTCCAAAATTATTTGGGCAAACTCAAACCCTAATTTTGGGTTATCAGTGCAAGATGAGATGTCCTGAGCTGAGCAAACCCTGATCTTGTCTTGAGTCCAAGAAGTCTTGTGAGAAAAATCTTAATAAATGAGAGGGAAAATTTTGGGGTACAACAGTTGCCCCTGTTAAATCTTCTTGAACTTGAAGAGTTAGATTGGAGAGCTTTGCCATTCGTGACTCGAAGGTAAAAGATGATTGGACTATAGAGTGCTCGTAAATTTGCACTCGACAAATTGTAGTTGAGGAAATGGGCTTAGAGATGCCATTTGGGGAGGTGATAGAATCTTGTTGAGAAGATGGGCTTGTATATTCTATCCAAGGATGTTTATTGAATGGTAATTTGTAAGTCAGAAGAATAAGTATCAGAATGGTGTCCGTATCTGGAGCGTATCTGAGCTGTATCTGGGGACTGAATCTGTATGAGTAACAGAATAGCATCAGTGTCTGGAGCATATCCGATCTGTATCTGAACTTGAATCTGAATGAGAAACAGAATGGCTTCCGTGTCTGGAGCGTATCTGGACTGTATCATGAACTTGAAATCTGAATAAGTCTCAGAATGACATCCGTGTCTGGAGCGTATCTGAACTGTATCTGAATGTCTGAATCTGAATAAGTATCAGAATGGCATCCGTGTCTGGAGCATATCTGTTCTTTGAAATATGAGTAATAGAATGGATTCCGTGTCTGGAGCATATCTGAATTGTATCTGAAAGCTGAATCTGAATGAGTAACAGAATGGCAACCGTGTCTGGAGCGTATCTGGATTGTATCATGAACTTGAAATCTGAATAAGTGTCAGAATGGAAACCGTGTCTGGAGCGTATCTGAACTGTATCTAGATTGCATTTTGTTAATCTTATCCTGAAAAGGGTAAAATGTTAGCTGAAACACAAAGTTATGTTGCATGAAATGTATGATGCAATATATGTGTTTTATCAATGTTTATGATATGTGGATGTAATGTATGCGCATGTAAGCTAATTTGCTGAGGAAAATAAATCCTTGACTACTGCTGAGGATATGTGGATTCTTCATGTCTTGAAGTTGGAGTAATTGACAAAAATTCTGTTGTGAGCAATTCCATATACTTCTTGAGTAATCTGCTTGGGGAATCCAGATAATTTTGATGACTTCTACTGGGGATTTAACAATGGGAATCTTCGTTCTGTCAGGGAGCAATGAAAACTCTATGGGGAAAAAGCTTATTCCTGTTTGGGAAAAAGTTCAGGAGTTTCGGTCGTCTGCCACTCTACCGGGAAATTATCCTAGGTTAGGGAGAAACAGAAGTTAGCCGTTATCCGGTTGATTTTCAGGCTTCAAGACAACTTGCTGGGGAACTTGGAGAAACTGGATGATTTCCACTGGGGATTAATAGTTTGAAGTTTCAGCTCAGCTGGTGATCTTAATGACGTACTATAGGGATTGCTTATGGAATAGCCTAAAGACATTTTCCTATTCTTTCAACCTGTCAGTAATTGTTCTTTTCCATTTTGTTTATTTGTAAACAGTAATTATGTTCAAATGCATATGTTCATTAATGAATCATTGGACATTTTTGCAAATAAAACAGAAGTGTAAAAGAAAAGGAAAAATAGTTTTCTGTACTTTAAAGAGATATCTTTGTATTCACTTTGAATAAGTATTTTGTACAAAGGAGAAAGACATCCTAGTAAGAGGATGGTGTCATAAAAATAAGAAAAATTTATACAAAGGAAGATAGCTATGTGTGATAATCCCATGGGGTTCCCATTCTGCTATAGCCTCTGTATCTCCGAATATCTTGTCCATTTATTGCTTCGTCCGAAGATGATTGAATTGATCAGAAGCTCCGAGTTGGTCAGTGAAGAGATTGTCCTCAAAGTAATCCGACGAGACATAGTCATATGCTTTAATTCCCTAACTTTTGCCTGGACCGCCCTTTCAAGTTTTCAGTCCACCGGGAAACCCTTTTTTGCCCAAGTCGCCCTTTCGGGTTTTCACTTGCCAGGTGTACAGATCTTTTTGTTTTATCCCTAATTTTTTCCCGAACCTTTTGGTTCTCCGGGATGCCCTTATTTTGCCTAGGTGTGTCAACCTAGCAGGTCTCTTATGCGTAGTATCTTTTGACTATGTCTGCGTTCGCGGGGTGTGGCAAATCGTCGTTGTCCATGGTGGTTAAGATCATTTACCCACCGGAGAAGATGTTCTTGATTACAAATGGTCCCTCATAGGTAGGAGTCCATTTTCCCCTTGGATCACTTTGTGGCAAGATGATGTGCTTGATCACTAGATTTCCAACTTGATATTCTTGGCGTCTGACTTTCTTGTTGAAGGCCTTGATCATCCGTTTTTGATACATCTGACCATGGCAAACAGCAGTAAGTCTCTTTTCATCAATTAAGTTTAGTTGATCAAGCCGAGTCTGGATCCAATCGTCCTCATTCAAACCTGCATCCTTCATAATTCTCAGAGAGGGGATCTGAACCTCAATAGGCAAAACAGCCTCCATGCCATAAACCAAAGAATAAGGTGTTGCCCCAGTTGACGTGCGAGCCGTGGTACGGTACCCGTGAAGAGAAAACGGTAGCATTTCATGCCATTCCTTGTAGGTGACTGTCATTTTCTGTATGATTTTTTTAATGTTTTTATTAGCAGCTTCGACTACACCATTCATCTTTGGCCGATATGGGGATGAATTGTTATTTTGAATCTTGAACTGCTCGCACAAGATGGTGAACATAGTATTGTTAAGGTTCGTACCATTATCAATGATGATCCTTTCTGGGATACCGTACCGGCAAATAAGATTCTGCTTGATGAAGCAGGCAACAACATTCTTAGTAACAGACACGAAGGAAGCTGCTTCGACCCACTTTGTGAAATAGTCAATGGCCACTAGAATGAAGCGGTGTCCATTGGAGGCTGTAGGCATGATCTCCCCAATAATATCGATTCCCCACATAGCAAAGGGCCAAGGAGATGTTAAGACATTTATAGGAACTAGAGGAACGTGCACCTTGTCTGCATAGATTTGACACTTATGACAGGTCCGGGAGTGTTGATAGCAGTCTGCTTCCATGGTAGACCAATAATAGCCCGCCCGTAGGATTTTCTTTGCCATCGTATACCCATTAGAGTGAGTGCCAAAGGTACCTTCATGTAATTCAGCCATGATCTTTTCAGCTTCAATCTTATCCAAACAATGGAGAAGAATAGAATCATGATTACGTTTGTACATGATGCCATTACTTAGGAAGAACTTAGTGGAGAATCTCCTTAGGAACTTTTTATCATTGATTGAAGCTCCTTCTGGGTATTCTTGAGCCTCGAGATACCTTTTGACTTCATGAAACCAAGATTGGTCAACTACTTCTTCAGTATTAATCTCGTGACAGTGTGTTGGTTCGTCCATTCGTTCAATGGTGATCTGGGCAGCCTTATTATCCCAATTAAGTTTAAACATACATGACATTGTGGCTAGAGCATCTGCTAGCTGATTTTCTTCTCGCGGGAAATGCTCGAAGGTAATCTGCTCGAAATGTGGTAACAATGTCAAAACACGTTCTTTGTAAGGGTTAAGGTTTGGATGCTTAGTCTCCCACTCTCCTTTGATCTGACTGATGACCAAAGCTGAATCTCCAAATACATCTAAAGATTTGATTCCTAAGTCTATGGCAGCCTTGAGACCAAAGATGCATGCTTCATATTCTGCCATGTTGTTCGTACAGTTGAAGCAAAGTCTAGCAGTAAAAGGAGTATGGCATCCTTCCGGAGATATGAGTACAGCGCCGATACCATTACCAAGTGCATTGGATGCCCCATCAAAGAACAGGGTCCATCGGGATCCTTGTCCAGGTCCGTCATATGGTCTTATTTCTTCACAATTGTCTAATGTCATAATGTCTTCGTCTGGGAATTCAAACTTCATGGACTGATAATCTTCTACAGCTTAATGAGCAAGATGATCAGGTAGCACGCTGCCCTTTATAGCTTTTTGGGTAGTGTACTGTATGTCATATTCTGTTAGGATCATCTGCCATCTAGCTATCCTTCCAGACAGAGCAGGCTTCTCAAAGATGTACTTTATCGGATCCATCTTAGATATCAGCAAAGTGGTATGAGTCAACATATACTATCTTAGCCGGCGAGCGGCCCATACCAGAGCGCATAAAGTTTTCTCGAGCAGTGAATATCTAGTTTCACAATCGGTAAAGTTTTTGCTCAGGTCATAAATAGCGTTCTCTTTTCGGCCAGACTCATCATGCTGCCCCAATACACACCCCATTGAGTTCTCTAAAACGGTCAGATACATGATTAGTGGTCTTCCTTCGACTGGTGGCATCAAGACAGGAGGTTCTTGTAAATACTCTTTGATTTTGTCAAAAGCAATCTAACATTCATCATTCCATCTGACTACCTGATCTTTCTTCAACAGTTTGAAGATTGGTTCACCAGTAGACGTTAGGTGAGAAATGAATCTAGCAATATAGTTCAGGCGTCCCAAGAATCCAATGACTTCCTTCTCAGTATGAGGAGCAGGCATTTCTTATATTGCTTTAACCTTGGTAGGATCAACCTCGATGCCTTTGTTGCTGACAATGAAACCTAAGAGTTTGCCGGACCGGACGCCGAATGTGCACTTGTTCGGGTTCAACCTTAGTTTGTACTCCTTTAATCTTACAAACAATTTTTGCAAGTGATCAAGGTGCTCCTCTTCAGTTTGTGATCGAGCTATCATATCATCTACAAAGACCTCTATCTCATGATGTATCATATCATGAAACAAAGCTACCATGGCGCGTTGATAGGATGCCCCAACATTCTTCAGCCCGAATGGAATCACTTTGTAGCAGAACGTGCCCCACTGTGTGACAAATGTAGTTTTCTCCATGTCCTCAAGTGCCATTTTGATCTGGTTATAGCCTGAGAATCCGCCCATGAAGGAAAATACTTTGTGCTAGGCCGTATTATCAACCAGGATGTCGATGTGTGGAAGTGGAAAATTATCTTTAGGGTTGGCCTTGTTTAAATCTCTATAATCCACGCACATCCGTACTTTACCGTCCTTTTTAGGCACGGGAACAATGTTGGCAACCCATTGAGGATAGGAAGTAACAGCCAGAAATCCAGCATTGAACTGTTTCATAACTTCCGCTTTGATCTTCTCTGACATGTCAGGTCTCATGCGGCGGACTTTTTGTTTCACTGGTGGACAGTCTTTTCTTGTTGGCAGACGATGTACCACGATGTCTGCATCAAGTCCCGACATGTATTCATATGACCAGGCGAAGATCTCAACATAATCCTGCAACAGCTAAATCAGACGTTCCTTGACACTCGGCTCTAGATTGGCACCTATCTTGATTTCTTTTCTATCCTCCTCGCTACCCAGATTGATTGTATCCACCGGTTCCTCATGAGGCTGAATAACTCTTTCCTCTTGTTGTAATAGTCTGGCCAATTCCCCTGGCACCTCACAATCTTCCTCGCCTTCGTATTTGGCTTAGTAGATCAGATATTCATAGACACTGAAGGCTATAGCAGTATCGTTACCCATAAGATCCAGAATGGAGGGGTACCTCCATTTGTGAGTGTGGGTGTGTGTAAGGGTATAGCCATCTTTAAACAATAAAATGTAAAAGAAAGACAATAAGAACAAAAGATTTGTATGTGAAAAAGCGTCCATGATTCATTGAATGTCATATGAAGATGAAATAACAACCCTTACAAATGGACCATTGTGCCTCGAGTGAGACACAAGGTTTTTTAAAGTTTGAATTTTTCGTGAATATTATAAGTCCAACAAAAATGTAAAAGATAAATTACAGAGAGATGAAAGTTATTGGGACAAAGTCTCTGGCTTCCCAGTTGCAAAGTCCTCCGTTGACAGTAGGAAATATCAAATCTTCCAAGCTGCCATCCTCTTCATCGTCTTCTACTGCACTGACTCCTTGGTTTCTAATCTTCACAGGTGGCCCTCCGGCATGGGCGCAGTGCACAGCCTTCTGAGCAGTTGAAGTAAACCCCAAGCCAAACTTGTCTGATTTATACGAAATGTCTTGAAGCTGCCCCCAGATGGTGCATCCACCCTCCTCTATTACCGCCTTTGCGTCCTTTAGAGATGACATCCGAAGTGGAGGTCTTGTGATCTTGGGAATAGAGGATACTGCCTTGGTTGCTGCTATTTCTTGAGAGACCTCTTCAAAATGTTGAAAAGGAGTTTCAATGAACTCGCCATCCAACTCCACATATCGAAAAGAATTCAGATGACTAATCATGTACTCCTCCTCTCCATGGACAGTTATGATCTTTCCTTGGACCGGGTACTTCAGCATCTGATGCAATGTGGAGGTGACAGCATCGACATTGTGGATCCAAGGCCGTCCTAACAGACAAGAGTAAGAGGGACATATGTCCATCACATAGAAGGTTGAATTGAAAGTCTGAGTTCCCACCTTTATCGGGATGTCCACCTCCCCATGGACCATCCTCTTCGAGCCATCAAATGCTCTGACAATTATGTTACTGGGTTTCAACGTCAGCCCTTCACAATCCAATCTGTCAAGAGCTTTCTTTGGTAAGACGTTCAAAGATGAACCAGTGTCTACCAAGACATGGGCTAGGGTTGTTCCTCTACACTCCACAGAGACATGCAATGCCTCGTTGTGCTTTCTCCCTTTGGGTGTCAAGTCGGCATCAGAGAAGCCTAGGCCATTATCAGCTGTCAAATTGGCCATGCAGTCTTGGAGCTGGTCAGCAGACGTCTCTTATGGCACATGAGCTGTCTTTAGAAATTTTACCAGAGCTTTCGCATGTGCCTCAGAGCACAATAGCAATGCTAGCATGGAGATCTTGGAAGGGGTTTGCCCCAACTATTCAACCACATCATAATCGCTCTTCTTTATTATCCTCAGGATTTCTTCCATTTCCTTCTTGGATGTTTCCGGGATAGCTAGTGATTAAGCCTTCGTCCAGACAGGCTCTTCTTGAATGCCTTTTCCTTTATTCTCAACAGTGGAAGTATTGGTAGGGATAGGGATTGTGTCGTCTTTGTCGGTAGGTATGCTTGCAGGTATAATCACTGGTGCAGAGGTAATCTTTGGAATGGCCACGGGTCCAAAAACTGCCTTTGAAGGGGCAATCTCTGGAGAGAAGATTCTACCACTACGGGTAATCTTGCTAGTTCCGGCAATATTACTAATGTCGGAACTTTCTTCTTCGGAGCTCTCTTCTTCGGTAGTCGATTCATCTTGTTTGATACCATGGTAGTAGATTTCTCTACCATAATTTCATGGTACTGTTTTATCTGATTTGTACGGGACCGGCCCGGGCATTGTGATCTTAAATGGAGTAGTTTTTGGAGCAGGTGTAATCCTAACGGGTCTTTTGGGGGCCCTGGAAGGATTGGAGGAGATGGTTATGATTGAAATGTCTTTAATAAGAACGGGTAAAACGGGAGCATTCTCAAACATAATTTCTTGGTTATCAATCAGGCGTTGGATACCTGTCTTCAACAGAGGGCAATCGGTTGGTGAGGACAAGCACAGATGGCAGTCTTTATTACAACCTGGGAATATATCAGCTTTCAACAAATTCATTTTAATGATCGGGAGTGGAGTCAACATTTCATGCACTGTGGAAATAAATAAATCTTCCTCGACAGCATTGGCATTGTGACCATGCCTAGGCATTAGAGCGGAAATGACATTCGGTTTCTCAGGTGCATCAAACTCAACTTCCGTCGCATCTATAAGGTCCTGAATTTTGTTCTTCAGAGCCCAACAGTTGTTAGTGTCGTGCCCTGGACTTTTAGAATGGTATGCGCATCTGGAATTTGGGTGATAATGAGGGGACGCAGTATTGGGATTCTTTGGGGCCTCTTTTAAAGTTGCTAGATTCAATTTCAGAAGATGTGGTAGAACCTGGGCTAGAGTCATATTAATCCTGGTGAATTGTCGGACTGGCCTTTCCACCCTTGGCTGGTTATTTCTTGGCTGGTCGGATGCGGGCTTTGGGATCATAACGGCCCCCACCACTGGTCGGTGTTCAGTTCTTCCTTGATTCCTATGCAAATAAACGGCAGATACTTCCTTCTTCCCCGTGAAGGGTTTTTTCACAACTGTAGAGGCAGACGAATCTTTTTAAATCTTCCCACTTCTTATACCAGCTTCCACCCTCTCGCCGATTAATATCAATTCAGTAAACCCTGCAGAGGAACTCCCAATCAGATGATTGAAGAAAGGGCCTGATATAGTTACCAAGAACATGTCCACCAACTCCCTTTCAGACAGATGGGGTTGCACTCTTCCGGCTAGATCTCTCCACTTTTGCGCGTAATCTTTGAAGCCCTCGTTGGAAACCATAGCCATACTCTGAAGTTGAGCAGGGGTAGGCTCCAAATCGGCGTTGTACTGGTATTGTTTATAGAAAGCTGCGACCAAGTCTTCCCAATTGTGGATGTCGGCCCTTTCCAATTGGTAAAACCAATCGAGTTGCGTTCCTGATAAACTCTCTTGGAAAAAGTGGACCCACAAGTCTTTATCAGTAGAGTGTGGCTGAATCTTCCTGACATATGATCGGAGGTGCATTTTAGGACAAGACACCCCATCATACTTGACAAATAATGGAACTTTAAACTTTTCCGAGATTACAATTCCTGACACTAGCCCCAACTCTTCAAAATCTAGACCCGGTACTCTCTGTATTTCCATAACTCTTAAACGCTCTTCAAGGTGTTTGTACTTATCATCAGCCGGAGGGTATTGCTCTTCAGAATAGTCCTCCTCTTCCTCCTCTTCTTCAGAGTCTGATGGAATTGCCGTTTCTTTTCCTTTTCTTTCCCCTTCATCAGATGTTGCTGGAAAATCTAAGGTCCTTCTGGGTTGTCCTTGAAACCTTCTGCCCATGATTACCACACCAACTGGCTTCTTCTCTTTCTTGTTTTTCTCTTTCTCTTTTTCCAGCAGAGTCTTCAACTCCTCTTTCCCCTTGGCTAAGGTCATGAGTAACTGTTGAAATTGCATGTTTTGAACTTGAAGATCTTTGACTGTCTGTTCGAGATCCATCTTACTGAAATAAACAGTAGAGGGATGAGGAAACTTTTTGCGAAAGACCTGTTTATGTTATGATGAATGATATGCATACATGAAATGCTTTCAAGGATTTAAAAATTCAAGTTTGTTTTAAAATAAAAAGAAACACACGTTATATTAATAAGATAGAATTTGAGTACATCAATGCCCCTTGGGCAAAATAATACAAAATTCTAAGATAAAAAGACATTGCGCATCCTCTTTGGTGCAATGTAGGTATTTAGAGTCTGCTCCTCATGAAGTATCCGAGTGAGTTCAAAAACCTTCTTCTCGCTTGCATAGAATTAGGCTTCGAAAGTATCGCGCTCTCCTTTGAGCTGTATCCAATCCCTTTGTAGGTCTTCGAGTGATGTAGGCATGTCAGGATGTAGGATAGTGTATGGAACTTCTCCCTCCTTAACAGGCTCAATAATCACTGGGAGAATGGAAGGATAAGGCATCATAAGACTTTGAGCGCAGGTTCGTACCCACTTGAGGTAGGGCTCAAGAGGGATGGAATTCTTGTGTTCCAAAGTCTTTCTATCTACCTTGTTTAGCATCCTCCAAGCTTGGATGAATCTCTGGCAAAGTTCTTGATCGTCGTTGTCATAGTCAAACACCAAGCCTTGAATCAACATATCATATGGGCCATCCCTTCGGGCATAACCAAACTGTCTTAGAGCCAAACACGGGTTGTAGGGGATGCCTCCCCTAATGCCAAGTAGAGGGACATTAGGGAATTCCCCACAACGGTCAACAATGATAACATTCTCTTTGGATCGAGAGCACTAATGAATATCTGAATGTTTAAGCGTCATTAACCTTTGTGACCACCTCAAACCTTGCTCATTCTTTAAGACTGATTGGGGAAGATGAGAAATAAACCATCTTTCCAGGAGAGGAGTGCAACACATAAGAACACCTCTTTTCCTCATTGTACGAGTGTGAAAAGAGTGTAAGATATCCCCAAGTAATGTAGGCACTGGGTTGCGTGACATGAAGATTTTGACAGCGCTCACATCTATGAGTTGGTCAGGATTGGGGAACAGGATCGTCCCTTAGATGAGAAGAGCTACAATTTCCTCAAAAGCTTGCAAGTCTAAGGAATTCCAACAACTTTTGGCTTTCTCAAACAGAAACTTTTCCAAGAAGCCTTTGACACCACTTCTAGTTTCCCAATGAGTTGTGACATCAGATGAGTGCAAGTGCAGGGCTTGAGCAATATCTTCTGGCTTTGGATCTCTTTCCGTACAGTTGAAAGGTAGTTAATTGAGAATGAGAATCCTCAAGAGTTGAGAGAATTCTTCCAAAGTGGGCACAAGTTGATAGTCAGGAAATGTGAAGCAATGATGCAAAGGGTCAAAGAACTGGAAGAGAACTTTCATCATATCTTCCTCTGTGTTGGAGGTGACCAAGTTGAGCAGACGACCATGTCTCTCGGTGAATGGAGAGTTTTCAGGGATCCTTGAAGCTAGCTCCTTGAGTTGTGGAGGAATTCTTACAAGGTTGATTTGGATAGTTTTCCTGCGAAGTGAATCCATAACCTACAAAACAAGAACAAAGATGAATCTCCAAAATCCTTGAAATGGTTAGTGAATGCATATGATGTTCATGATGTCCATGATGTTATGTACAAATATGCATATACAAGCAAATCAAACAAGTTCTTAGTTTAGGCTTGCATGGGGTTTCATAGGTAAGTACCCTCTTGAAGTTTAGTTGGCTCAACTTGTCCTAACAATAGTAACCGGGTTCTAAGGAGCTCAATATCACTGGATTGTTTCCTTGGTCATTGTTTCAGCTCAAGCCTCTTTAATGGCGACCGAAATATCCCAAGAAACCAACCCTTAATGAGTGTAGTATCGAGTATCTACCAACTTCGGACTGCACCAAATCCGGTCATCTCACTACATCCTAAAAGGCCAAGTTGGTCAAGTAAAGGGTCTAGAAGTTCATTAGTGCTTCATGACATCACTCAGCGTCCCCGTATTCTCTTTGATTAACTAAAAGGCTATTGGTACCCACAAATATGTCACACTAACATAGCTATTGCTTAGACCGTGTTGGTATACCCCGCACAGTTTCCACAATGTATTGCTATTTACCTATAATGTTTCCCAAATCTGGGTGGAGGATTCAAACCCAAACAAAGAACCAAAATGTAAAGCAAACAAGTCAAACAATGTAAGCAAATAAATGTGATCTAAACCATAAGGTAACCCCACTTTTATAAAATTCCCCAGTAGAGTCGCCAGTTCTGTGATGCAGTGGGAGAACTGACTTGAGGTTTTGCATTTTATCGCAAATGTTGTGGTTAGCAAGAGTCGCCACCGACTTTTCTTTTATCCAAAAGGAAAGATGAAAAAAGCACAGGAAAGACCTTTGAGATGTTTTCTTGAGTTCGGGGGGTAGATTATGAAAAGGGAAGGTGCTAGCACCCTTTTCATCCATGGTTTTCCATGGGCTCTTAGTGTCTTGCTTATATCACTTGCTTTGGTTTGTTTGAAATGGTGTTTGATGTGGTTTTGAAAGTATTTTGTAAAAGAGGCCATTCGTTTAGGAAATCTTTGTAATGATTCTCGTTCGTAAGAATGTATACAAAGATGTTTTTTTTTTGAAAATGTTTTCAATGTTTGTAAGGTGTTTTTGAAATGTGTGTGTTTGTTTTGAAAATAGAAAGGATTGCTTGTTTGAAATGGAGCAAGAAACTTAGAAGCTATCTACCTACTCAAATGTTTTTCTTATGCATTTTCTATTCCTTTTACATTGTTGACTTACCATAGATTTGGTAAGCAACCCTATCTTTGGATGTAAACGGGACGGGAATGGGTCATCGTATATCCATGATTAGCAATGTTTACAAGTATCTTAGCATTTTTGAGGGACCAAGATCATTTTTGTTAGGCAACTTTTGAATAGCGTCATCGAGGGACTATGATATTATATTTGGTTTGTTTTTGCCAAGACACTTCACATGCGTAACATGGCCATTTTATTTTAGGCAAACAAGTGGGAGAAACCCTAAGGGTGCTTGTGTGAAAAGTGTATCATTTTCATGCTTTTGATCTTGCATTTAGGGTTTTCTATTTGTTTTGTTTCGTTCTTGTCATACAAACCCTAATTACTAATCATGGCATATGAAAGCAATAAATTGCGTAATGTAAATATACTAAGCTATTACAACAATTTTATGGGAGGGGGGAATACAAGTTTGAATGGGTATTTGCATAAATGTAAAGCTAAATACATTATTACAACCAAATTGAATTCGCGCGAATTAAAATAAATATAATACAATATTTAAAATGTAATGCAATATGTATGTAAAGAAAAGATGTTTTATCTCTTGCTTTTGTGTAAAAGAATATTTAATTTAAACCTAAAAAATATAAGGAAAAATATTTAATTCTTTTGAAAGGGATTAAACCCTAATTTTCATTTAAAAGAAAATAATGTTTCTATCTTATTATTTTGTGCATTTTTTTGTATGAAAATAATAAATAATATTGTATATAAATATTTAAAATTAAATATATGCAAAAAATAGGTATTTGTAAGTATGAAATGTAAAATAAAAAAATATTAAGTATATTAAATTACATTTATAAGTTTATTAAGAAAATAAATTAAATCCTATCAAAATAAATTAAATTTTTATGTGAGAAATAATAAATAAAATAAAATAAAAGTGTAAAAATAATTAAATTATTTTTTAGGATTTTTATCATTAAAGAAAATAATTAAATAAATTAAATATAAAAATGAAAAAAATAAAATATGAAAAGAGTTAGCAGGGGGTGAGAAAGTAAATCAGGAGTGATGATGCTAGCAAAAATAAACAGCCCAAGAAGCCAAAAAGCCCAAAACAAGCTTCATCCCTGTCCTGCCTTCTCTTCCTCATGCCATGGCCGGTTCAACCTGTAACTTCCTCATGCTTGCATAAAAATGAAAACTTATAACATGAAAAATGTGGCATTTGAGCTCACGATTCCAACCATATAAATTATGTAATCTAACTATCAAAGATCAAAGAGAAATTTGAAATCCCTAAATCTTAACCTAAAATTTTTAGAGATTCAAAACTCCAAATTCTCTTAGCACAAGTAATATAAATGCAAGATAATGATATGTACAACTTCGTTATGATGAGAACTACATTTTTCATTCAAAGACTGTGGCTTGAGGTTGCCTGTACAAAGAGATAGAGTTTGAAAAATTACCTCCTTCAGCTAGAATCGTGTATGGAAATTCAGGGACTTTAATGGAGGCCTAATGATTGCTTGAGCTTCCTTGAGCTTCCCGGAATCTATTCCAACTCTTACCTTGCTCTGAAAGTGGCTAGAACTCCCTGACCAAGTCCAACTGCAAGCTTTAAAGTTAACAATGGCAGGTAGTTAAATAGAGGTTACAAAACATGGATGATGGTTTAGATTGACTAGGTATCAAGTATGTAATGTGTTTGAATGATCCAAACTTAAAACGCACGAGCCAAATGGAATATGGGGATGCTTGTGCATAATCTGCAGTTTTGGACAGGTTTTGGGTATTTTTCAGCTTTAGAGAGTTTCATGCCTTTGCTTGGTCTTTTATGTGTTGTATATCCTTTGCATATTAGTATAGAAATGATCCAAATTCAGCTTCCCAATAGATCTGCCAATGCTAGCCTTTTTGCCCACTTACTTATACTTGAAGCAAAGTGACAAGACCAAAGCTTCACATGCTTGTACCAGTTTGCTTAGAGTTGGTATGAGTTTGTACAACTTGCTTGAGACCTGTGTGGTTTGTATGCATCAAGGGGACATGTTCAAAGCTCAGAGTTGAAAGGTTTGCAAAAGGGTTTCTTTATGAAAATGGCAATGGAACCTTTTTGCCATAAGTGGAATTATCAATTGGATAAAGGTTCAAAAGCATGGATAGAGGCTTTGTAAACTGAGTAAGCATTTAATTAAGGAGTGTGTAGCAAGTTTAGGACCTGTAAAGAATGAAATATCCAGCATAGGATTGGTTTGCAACTTGTTTCTTCATGAAAATGGCTTGAACAAAAAGTGAGAAAATGCCAACTTCCTCTCTTCGATTCTCTCTACTAAAAAATGATCTTGGAGAGTTCTTGGAAATTTTGGAAAGCTTACAATGTTATCTATAATCCATCTTTGAAATAAATTTTGAGATACCTCTTGGAACTAGGTGAAACGTTGCCATGAAGTTGGGTCCAAAACCTGCCTAAATTAGGGCAAAATTTCACTAAGTTAAGAAGTTGATGACCATGTATTCACAAATTTATAACTTGAGATCCAAGAATCTTTAGGGAAAAGTTTTTGAATCAAAGTTGTAGATTTCATGGAGGTCTATAACTTTCATGTTTGGGACTTTCCTTGAATCAAAATTCATCATGGTGAAAAAGTGGTGTAAAGTTGAGAAAAAATAAGAAAATTTTTATACTTAGAAAATTTCTAAGTTATGAAAATTTTCAAATACAAACCCTAATTTTCAAATTTGGTTTTATTGGTGAACAAGTTTCACATTTTGACATATCTTGATGAATTATGACTCTTGGTACTTGATTTTGACCAAAAAGTCAAAGTTTGACTTTTTTCAGTATACAGTTGACTTTTGATCAGTTGACTGCAAATTTCATCTGTCAATCTAATGAACTTGAGATGTTTTGAACCATGTAATTAAGTCAATATGATTCCATTGAATCATTGAAATCATGCTTGAACTCAATTGGTCATTGGCTAGGTTAAAAAATCAGAAATTGCCCTTTCTCAGTCAAAACCCTAATTTTGACCATTTTACCCTTTTGATGATTTGATCAAATTTCTTGAGGAGTTGTAATCCAAACTTGATCAAATGGTACATATGAGTCTAAAATGTTGATGTGGATAAAAAATTATGAAGTTTGACTGTAAATTGGCCAAAGTTGACTTTTTCCCCAATACAGCTGATTTTTAGGTCAATTGTCCAATTGAATGAGCAAAACTGTAATCCAAGGCTTGAAACTTATCATGAGCAATCTTAGGGGTCCAAAATGATGTATGAAAGTCACATGAAGCACTGGTGGTCCAAAATCCTTTGTGCAAACTCAAACCCTAATTTTGGATTATCAGTGCAAGATAAGATGTCCTGAGCTGAGCAAACCCTGATCTTGTCTTGAGTCCAAGAAGTCTTGTGAGAAAAATCTTAATAAATGAGAGGGAAAATTTTGGGGTACAACAATAAGTATAAGTAACTGGAAGACAGATTGAAGGTCGTAGAAGTCCAAGATGTGCCTGGCTTAGACTTTGGTGACTTGGGTTTGGTTCTTGGGGTAGTCATTCCCCACAAATTCAAGATTCTAATCTTTGCCAAGTACGATGGTGTTTCGTGCCCAAAGCTTCACTTGAGATCTTACGTCCACAAAATACAACCACATACCACTGATAAGAAGTTGTGGGTGAATTTCTTTCAAGAGAATCTATATGGGACTCAATTAGAGTGGTTTTACCAGTTGGTGGGTTCTAACATTCATACTTGGGAAGATCTGGCCACTGCTTTTTACCGTCAATATCAGTACAACACTGATTTGGCACTAACTAGGGTCCATTTACAAGGAATGACCATGGGTTCCAATGAAGGTTTTAAAGAATATGTGCAGAAATGGAGAGACCTAGCAGGTAGGGTGTGAAACAACTGGCTGAAAAACATCAAACAATGAAGTCTCCATCGAACGTCTTTTATCCCACATGAAGGGAAAGGTAAACATCGAGAAAACCTGAGAAGGGAGAAGTAACGGTCTTGCGACCGAGAGATCGAGTAAGGGAGTCTATTACGCTAGGGGAAGGTATTAGCACCCTACACGCCTGTAGTACTCTACGGTACCCACTCATGTTATCTATCTTATGGGTGTATTTAATATATGCTTACTGTTTACTACTAAGGAATAATGCATGCATACGAAAGGAGAAAAGAATGTAGGGAAAATAAAATTGTACCCGCTTGGGCCCTACCCTAATGCCTACATATCCTTTTTAAGGAATCAGAGCTACTATAGTTTGGCTCACATGTTTTTGTTTGTTTGTGTTTTTTATGGACGATGTTAATTCGGCCTTCTACCGCAGCTCGACCTTTGGAGACTTATGCGTTGACACATAAGTAAATTAATCATGTCCTCACCTAAAAATGGTTTTATAGAAAAGGTTCTTGGACGCACAAAAAGGTTTGAATTGGTTTGTGTTTTTGTTACCTTGAAAAAAGGTTTAAGTGAGATTAGCATGTTTTATGATTTGCTAAGAAAAAGGTTTTAGTTTTAGATGCAAGGATGCAAAAAGGGGAAGAAAAGAGTCTAATGGATACTATCATATTTCTAACCTAGTGTTATCATACAATGGTAGCCCTAAGTCAAGGATGAATGAAAGGGAAATGTCTACCTAATGTTAGCATGCATGGTTTACAACCTAAGGTCTAACTTGCATCCGAACGGAGCAAGCACATCCTAAGGGAACATGGTATGTACAAGGATAAATAAAACAAGATAATAAACTCAAGAGAGCACACCTAGAGATATCCTATCTAGGTTAGCATGCCAAAGAAAGTCTAACAAAACTATCCTATAGGGAACATGCAATGAGAGCGAAGTTGTGATCTCAATTTCTAAATCGAGTGACTCATCGATCAACAAGAAATAAAAGAAATCGATAAAATCCTATAGGGAGCACGCACTGAGAGAGAAGTCGTGATCTCAATTTCTAAATTGAGTGACTCACCGATCAACAACCAAAGAAACAAACACAAGCACAAAACATATAGCAAATGAAGTGCAGAATGCCTGCTACAGATCTTTAAACGGCGACTTTGAGCGCACGTTATTTATTTCCTACTTCTCATGGTATCTAGAAAGCAATAAAATCCTACTTCTCATGATATCTAGAAAAGCAGTAAATAAATATAGTAAAGTGCAAAGAAGTGTGTAGGTAGTAGCGGCGACTACCAAAAGCGAGCAAATCGTCAAGAGCAGACGAAAGCACTAGAGAAGCAAGGAGTACGCGACGAGCAAGCTTCACCAAGAAATAAACAAAGTCTAAAATAGTATCCAACTAAGATAAAAGCAAACGCATGTTACGAATGCAACGCGTAATCAGAAGTTCCTGCACAAGACATCATAAAGCATCACACGCATCAGGATAACATATAATACGATATGAATCTCCCAGGACAATGAGAAACAAGTCGTGTCGCATCAGAAGCGAGCATAATCCCTATCCTTCGATCACATAACTACCTGTTATATTACATGATTGAAAGCACAAAAATGTACCTTGCACAATGAACAAACGCGTCAAAATATAACATGGCAAAGCGGCACGAAAATGCGGATAAAAAACTAAAAGAGAAAAAGTATATTTTTTATTAGTTTTTTTTCATGTAAAGAAAATTCTATCGAAAAAAACCAAAATTAATTCCTAAAATTTCTATTAAAATCTACTATTTTATATCGTTTTTTATATTATTTTTATCATGTATTACATTGACAAAAATTAACACAAAAATACTAAATCTAAGAAAGAATTAGAGAATTCAGGAGGGTGCTGATTGGAATCTAATGGTGCATTGTAGTAAGCAATTCAGGTGCAGGGCCCAAATTGGCTAAGGTCCAATACAATTTTTTATTGTGTTTCTTTAAGACCCAAACAAATTGAAGCGGACAGAGGGGGTGATGCCATCTGGCCCAGTTCACCAACAGATCCATCCAAATTTTATGTACACTTCAACTTGTCAAAAACAAGGCTTGGGCCTAAGGGAGAGGAATTTTGGTCCAATTACGATTTTTTGTACCTTCTTCAGATTCCAAAAACAGGAACAGGCCTAAGATAATCTGGTTCAGTCCACCATCATACCTCATCAGTCAAATTAAACAAATTAGTTGTTAAAGGGAAGTGGATTAGGGTTCAAAAAAGTGTCTATTGGACTCCACCGAGTTCTCTTCCTCCTTCGCTTACTCATCCCAAAACAACGGCGACTTCATCCACTGGTTCTAGACACCGCCATCTCATTATTTTCCTTTCTCCTTCTTCTTTACATTTCTTACCTCTAATTCCTCAAATCATGCTTCAACCTTACTAAACCTAATATAACATCAAAAACCTAGTTCTTGAAATACATAAATTACATACTCACAGCTACAAATTCAAACTTGCTACTATGGGGAAAACACTCAGAAATCTTCAAATGTTCATACGATATGATGCGAGGTAGAATATTAACCAACCTGCAAAGCTGAGATTCACTTCGGTGTTCGTTGCAAGTATTGAAGATGAGTACGAAGCTTTCGGAAAAAACCAAAGGATCTCGATTTTTGTAGGTAATATTATGCGTCTCTCCTTATTTTGCTCATCGTTTCTATACTTATTTTCTGGTGTTCTTCGACACTAATTCTGCATTGTTGTTGCGTTCTTGCTGAAGCACTATTGTATGTTAATGTTCAATGCCGAGAGATGATGACGGAGATGATACGCGAGTGGTTATTGTTTGCAGAGAGAATGAAGATGAAGAAAGGTTGCAGAGATGAAGATTTCCAAAGTAGTGAACTTGTTTCTGAACCTTGAGGATGCCGAGAGAGTGCAGAAAACTCAGAGAGAAGAAGGTGAAGATTTTTCTGGTGGTTTGTAAAAAATTATCGTCCTCGAAGATCGAATAGAAAAAAAGGCTTATATATGTTATTGGAGTTTGTTACAGAGAAGTAAATCTCATCCCTTGGATTTTACTTTCTGTTACATGATTTAATGGTGAGGATGGAGTCAGCTATGAGGGTTTGTTGAAGGTCTCGATGCGGTTCATAGAGAGGTAAGTTCCTCTTAATTTTCTGTTATTTTTTGTTGGAATTCCTCTTTTCTTTCTGATGTTTTGTTATAAATTTTCTGTTGAGGCCGTTATGGAATTGGTTGAGGAATTCTGTTAGAAGTGGTTAGGAATTCTGTTGAATGAGTTGTTAGCTCTGTTAATGTTAGGAAGTTAGTTATGGTTTTGGATAGAGTTCTGTTTCTAATTTTTTCCGTTAGCAATGTTGTTATGAATTTTCTGTTATCATGATCTGGCAGGTTTTGTGCAGGATAGTTAGGATTCTGTTATGCTGTTAGGGCTGTTATAGTCGGTTAGGGGTTTAGATACAGCTAGGGATTGAGGAAGATATTTCTTATTGGTCTGAATTTCTGTCAGAACAGTCAGAGGGTTTAGGCTGTTAGATTAAGAATGCAGTAAAATGGCATTTTCTTTATTTGAATTTGCATACATTCTGGGATTTATAGGGATGTTATAGTCGGTTAGGGGTTTAGATACAGTTAGGATTGAGGAAGATATTTCTTATTGGTCTGAATTTTTGTCAGAACAGTCAGAGGGTTTAGGCTGTTAGATTAAGAATGCAGTAAAATGGCATTTTCTTTATTTGAATTTGCATACATTCTGGGATTTATATGGGCTGCTGTAATTGGAAATTCCTTTTTCCTTTTGTAGGTGGTTGAGATGAGCTTTGGGTTTATGAATTCAGTATTTTTTCTGAACCGATTCTGTGGTTGTGGGGCTATTTTTGAATAAATATTTATGTTCTATTTATGCTAGTTTTAGACTATGCATGGCTAATTGTTTTTGAATTCTGAACCGACTTCTATTGCTTTGCGAAATCGCAGGTTCATGATATGGGATAATGTAACTTTGGAAAACCTGAGATGGAATCAAGTGATACATGAAGCTTTGGGCATAGCTTGAAGATGTGATAGCTTGGTCATGGGAAGCAAGCATGAAGATGTATAGGAACTAAGACTTAGGCTTAGAACAAAAGTTTTTATGGTTATGAATGTAATTGGATGGAACTCAAATGCTGTATATATTTGAAATTTAGATTTATGATCTGAACTTGATTGAGCTACCATGCTTTGAAATGGTTTTTTATAATGGATACTTTTATTTCAAATTTGAATTTCTTTCCCTCCATTATGCTTGTAACTTGAATGAAACAATCATAAATTTAAATGGAACTTTGTCCAAAAGTTAACTTTCCCAAATTGACGTTGAACTTTATCTTGGGACACCTTGATTCAAAACTTGAATCCAATTTGACATCTCACAAAGAATTGAATCTGAATCCATTTATATTTCATGCCTATATTTGAATAATGGGAGATGAATTAAGTGAACTTTAAGATGGCAACTTGAACTAAATGAATCTTCCAATCTTATCTTGAATCAACCATTAACAAATAATGAAATTGAGATCTTGGACCAATATTAATCTTGAGCACAATTAGAAGTTTCAATGAATCCAAATTAGCATATCATTTCTCTTGAACCCTATTTAAATTGTAATCGAAGCAATAAGTGTTTGAAATAATGATGACATTTTGAACTCAACGAACCCACAACTTCATCTTCTGTACCATGGCTTGCATTTTTCAATCTAATCCACATTATATCTTGACTTTATGGATAACAACAATGCCTTGAGGGCGCCTTGAAGTATAGAAAGAAATGAATATGAAGCTCAATGAACCTCAGTCGATAGATATTACGAATTCAAACATAGAATATATGAATCCCTAATCCACCTGTGTTTGATGAATCCTTGATGGAGGATGACCTTGTAGCTTGATGAAGAAAAGATCTACAACACCCATGAACACAAAACCCTAATTCCACAATTCCACTGATTTGAAAAATAACTAGAAGAATCAAGCTCTATTGAACATATACACCTCAGTCAGTTGATAAAGCCCTAATCATGTTCATGAACAATAATCCCGTGCTAAATTTATTGAGGAATGATCCATGAGGTGTTAACTGACCTAATGAGGGTTATATACATGAGAAAAATGTGAGATACATAAGCCAGATAAAAGTGAGAGGGTAGGACAAATTTGGGGTATTACAGTTTCCCCTATTTAATCGTCTTAAACCTGAAAGTACGATTGGCGCGTGCCTTTCGGAAGTTCGAGGTAGAAGATGATTAAATATCAATGCCAAAAATTTGTTTTGGGAGAAAGTGTGAGTATTTATTTATTTTTGTGATATCTGCTTGGGAAAGAATTTTATTCTAGTGAGGATATAGAGATTGGAATTATAACATGGCGTGATGTTAGTACAAGACAAAGGTTGGTACAAAAGGACGACGAATAAGGTCTACGGGTGACCTACGGTCCTAAGGTGAAACATGAGAATGATTTGTCGGAGAACCTAACATGTGGGCCATATCAGGTTCTAAGACAAGATATATGGGAAGAACCTAGCCAACAGGCGATCTTGGGTTCGAAAATGATCTAATGAAGAACCTATCCTAACAGGAGATCTAAGGTTCTAAGATGATCTAAGAAAGAACCTAGGCAACAGGCGATCTCGGGTTCTAAGATGATCTGAGGAAGAACCTAGCCAACAGGCGATCTCAGGTTCTAAGTTGATCTGAGGAATAACCTGGCCAACGGGCGATCTCAGGTTCTAAGATGATATGATGAAGAACCTAGCCTTTGGGTGATCTCAGGTTCTAAGATGATCCGAGGAAGAACCTAGCCTACGGGAGATCTCAGGTTCGACGATGATCTATGGGAAGAACCTAACCAAGAAGCGATCTTAAGTTCTAAGACAATCTAAGGAAGAACCTAGCCAACAGGCTATCTCAGGTTCTAAGATAATCATAGGAAGAACCTAGCCAACGGGTGATCTCTGGTTCGACGATGATCTATGGGAAGAACCTAGCCAACAAATGATCTCAGTTTCTAAGATGATCTGATGAAGAACCTAGCCAACCGGCGATCTCGGGTTCTAAGATGATCTGAGGAAGAACTTAGCCAACAGACAATCTAAGGTTCTTAGATGATATGGGGAAGAACCTAGTCAATGGGTGATCTCAGGTTCTAAGGTGATCTAATGAAGAACCAAGCCTTTGGGCGATCTCAGGTTCTAAGATGATCTGACCAAGAACCTAGCCTACGGGCGACCTCAGGTTCTAAGATGATCTGATGAAGAACCTAGCCTATGGGCAATCTCAGGTTATAAGATGATCTGATGAAGAACCTAGCCTACGTACGATCCTAGGTTCTAAGATGATCTGATGAAAAACCTAGCATACGAGCAATCTAAGGTTTTAAGATGATCTGATGAAGAACCTAGCCTTCGGGCGATCTTAGGTTCTAAGATGATCTGCGGAAGAATCTAGCCTACGGATGATATCTGGTTCTAAGATGATCTAATGAAGAACCTAGCCTACGGGCGATCTTAGGTTCGACGATGATCTATGGGAAGAACCTAGCCAACAGATGATCCCAGGTTATAAGATGATCTGAGGAGGAACCTAGCCTACGGGAAATCTTAATTTCGACGATGATCTATTGGAAGAACCTAGCCTACGGGCGATCTCAGGTTCTACGATGATCTGAGGAAGAACCTAGCCTATGGGAAATCTCATGTTCTAAGACAATGATCTAAGGAAGAACCTAGCCAACAGGCGATCTCAGGTTCTAAGATGATTTGATGAAGAACCTAGCCTACGGGCGATCTCAGGTTCTAAAGCGAGACCTACGGACGATCTGGTAGGGAAGATCTATGGGCGATCTACCTAAAACTAGGTCCCCGGGCGACCTACAAGGGAATCTAGATATATTATCGATCTAAAATCCTAAGGTAAGACCTACGACCGGTCTACCAAAAACTAGGTCTTCAGGCGACCTACAAGGGAATCTAGATCTACGGTTGATCTAAAATCCTAAGGTAAGACCTACGGTTGGTCTACCAAAACTAGGTCTACGGTCGACCTACAAGGGAATCTAGATCTACGATTGATCTAAAATCCTAAGGTGAGACCTACGGTAGGTCTACCAAAAACTAGGTCTACGGGCGACCTACAAGGGAATCTAGATCTATGGTCAATCTAAACTTCTAAGGTAAGACCTAAGGTCGTTCTACTAAAAACTAGGTCTACGGTCGATCTAAAATCCTAAGGTAATACCTACGGTCGGTCTATCAAAAACTGGGTCTACGGTCGACCTACAGGGGAATCTAGATCTACGGTCGATCTAAAATCCTAAGGTAAGACCTACGGTCGGTCTACCAAAAACTAGGTCTACGATTGACCTACATTTCTAAGAAGGTGGGAGTATTAGTCACGACATGATGATTGAAGATGCGAGAATGACCAAGTTGATTGCATTTGTTGGGATTCGAAGGACAGGTAGACGTAGAAGAGTGTTTGGATAACTGACACGGATGAGTGTTTTGGAAATTGACACATACGAGTGTTTGGATCAATACGGATGAGTATTGAGAATAGATATGGACGAGTATCAAGGTAAGATTTAACCCAGAAGAGTGTTTGAGTCAATACGGATGGGTATCTAAAGAAGATATGGACGAGTATCAAGGAAAGGTTAAACACGGACGAGTGTTTGTGTGACTAACATAGATGAGTATTCATGAGACTGATACAAACGAATGTATGGAGACAAAATTATTTGTCAGGCATGAACTGACTACCAAATGAAAATTGGGTTTGGAATGACAAGGTGTATTGATTTTGTTGGGCATTATGAAGGCGAAAGTCACCAGCTGGGGATTTAGGAATTATTTCCTCTTGTGGGGATGTATTGTTGTCCTTGAACAACTTAGGTTTTTCGTATAAGGTACCTGATCTGGCTTATGCTTCGTATGCATGTTTGAATTTCTTTTGCTGCAAACATCCATTCTGATGAATACGAATTGGCATCTCATTTCTCTTGAACCCTAGTTAACTTGTAATCGAAGCAATAAGTGTTTGAAATTATGATGATGTTTTGAACTCAACGAACCCACAACTTCATCTTTTGTACCATGGCTTACATTTTGCAATCCAATCCACACTATATCTTGACTTTATGGATAACAACAATGCCTTGAGGGTGCCTTGAAGTATAGAAAGAAATGAATATGAAGCTTGAAATTCTGGCAACATATACTTAATGTCACAGTGTCATTCGTATCTGACAAACTTGTACACACTCCAAATAGTAATTTAAAATACAGTAAAGAACACAATCAATTGTTAACCCAATTCAGTGTGTTACAACACCTACTCTGGGGGCTACCAAGCCAGGGAGGAAATTCACTATAAGAGGTATTAATTTAGGAATAAACCAACCAATTTATCTCCTTCACTTAAGACCTACCCAATGCAACTTCAATCTAAGTCCTACTTAAACCTGAGTTCCTACATACTCCCCCTCAATCACAGCAGTGATACTAATCTATTGATTAATGAGATTATGAAGACATTCTTCAATACACACACTTGATTTTGCTTCAAAGCTTTAATCAAAAGACACAACACTCGTGCTTCAAAGCTTTGAGTGAAAAACAACCCTTACAACCAAATCCTACTCCAAGTCACTTATCAAACCGATAATTGCTTGGCTCACAGTAGTTACAACTATACAATGCCTTATTGATCTTCTGTCAAAAGTGCTTCTCACCTTTAGGCTTCGTGAGAGATATATAAGCAGACTATTCTTCTTTTAGGGCTTCCATAAAAATAGCTAGGGTTAACTAAAGTTAACCTAAAGACTTGGTCTTGGGCTTTCATCATAATAGATTAGGGTTAAGCAAGGTTAACCTAATGTCCACGTGAGCAACTGATCTGGACAATATTCTTCAACTCAGAGTAGCACACCAGATTCCTGAAAATTCTCAGAAATAATAAATCTGCACAACAACTTGATCAGTACAGGATGTCTTAACATTGGTTATGACATCATGTATCTTGCTCATTGATTTTGGTAGAATTCAGTACATATGATCACAACTTAATGATCATGATATTCACTCATGCTGAGTAGTTCCTGTAGAACATTCCTTCTGCAGAATGTACCTTTATCCCAGAATGTTATGACATCAGTCATGACATTTGCAAATCTGGTTTTACCAAAAAATAATGCCAACAAACAAACACTTACAAAATCCCCCTTTGGCAAATTTTTGGCTAAAACCCCTAAACAATCAAAGATTAGAATGCAGCAGATTTGTTTAATAACAGCTACCAATATCTAATTCTACCAAAAATACCACAATTTCTTCTCCCCCTTTTTATCCATAAAGAGGCCAAAGGTACTAGTGCTTTAAGTTATACAGTCATCCAAAAGGAAATTCAAAGTACACAGAAACAAAGATGAGATATCAAATAGCAGCAACAGGTTCCAGCATCAATCTTTTCAACTCAGCAAACACAGACCTTCAGGTATTGGCATCCCCTGAGGAAGCACTATTTTCAGCAGCATTTTCTGGTGAGCTTCTTGCAGAACCATCATGGTGTTCATCATCAGCATCCTCTTCCCTCATTTGTTCTTCATTCTCCTCCTATTCCAGACTAGCAATCAGCTCTTCAAGAGTCCTTTTTCTTGTATCAAGCTCTCTGCAGGTTTCTTTTAGAACAACTATAAGATCAACTTTCTTGGAATGAGCTTTGACATTTGATGTCTCAGTAGATGTCATGACAATGTCAGGGACATGAGTTCCCTAAAACAGCTTATAGTGAAAACCAAGTGCAGGAGCTCTTTTGCACACAGAGTCCTTTTCAACCAGAATATCAGGATACTGGTCAATGATTATACCACACAAGAGAGAGGGAAAAGCAATAGGGCCTTTAATAGCATAACTCTCAGCATGTTTCAATGTTTGATCAAAGATGTAGTCGCCATAATCAAAGTTTGTTCTGGTTCCAACAGCATAGATAAATCTTCCCAAACTTGTGGAAATGGTGGATTTGTGGTTAGTGGGAACCCAGTTAGCTGCACCAATTTTGTGCAGTATGGCAAACTTCATACTCAGCTTGCTTGCAGTTAGCTTCCCTTTTAAGGGCCAGTGCTTGACTTGCTTGGCAGTGATGGTTTGACAAACCTGGTTGTCAGTAACTTTAAGCTCAGGATGAGCATCATCAGGCCTTCCTAGGTATTTGTTTATCATAGTAGGAGAGAAATTTACCTTCCTTCCTCTCACATAAACACTCTTAAAATCAGCTGACTTTCCATCAGCACAACCACCAGAAAAATTTACTATGAATTCTTTGATAAGAATCTCATAGCAGTTGGAAAACTCGCCCACTGTTTTCATCAGGCCAGCAGCTTTGATTAGATCCATGACTTCCTTACACTCAATAGCACTTCTGTTCAGCTCCCTCTCCAAGGCAATCCTTTTCAGAAACACATACTTCCACCTTCTTGCATTTTCTGGATGGTGAAAGGAGATGTTGTCAATGGCAACTTCAGGAACCTTAGGCAGTTTGCTAGAAGAGGGTTTCTTCCTGAGAGGAATATCTGGAACATTGCTCTCAACATCAAAATCAAAGTCTGATTCTTCATCAGATTCAGAGGGTTCAGGAGCCTTTCTTTTCTTGGCTATATGTTGTCTCAAGGGTTTTGAGAGACTACCAACAGATACCCTAGCTTTTACCTTACCCTTCCCTTTCGAAGTTCCAGCTTTTTGATCCTTCTCAGCCTTGTTCTCAGGCCTCGCCTTCTCATGAACAACTTCAGTAGCCTTCTCTTTGGAGGGGCTTTGGGCAGCATTCTGCTTCTCTTTTCTACTCATCATCATTCTAGCTATGCTAGGGTTGATATTGGCAATTAAGTCATTTTCAAAGAATTCTTCATCAACATCAATGATAGGAGGTTCAACAACCTTGTCAGTAGGGGTCTGGTGATCATCAGGTTTTTCTGGAGATTTCTCAATGTTGTCATCAGGTGTCTCAACATTCTGAGTGACATTGGGATCCCTTTCTACATTAGGGCTAGCATTTTCTTGGTTCAATGGTACAGATATTCCAGGAACAGAGTGATTCTCATTAAGAATCCTAGTGACTAGTCTGGCAATAGCTTGATGCACATAAGCAGAACCTTCCCTATTAGCTATCTCTGGAGGAACAGAAGATGATGGTTGAGAAGATTTACCAGATGGAGAATCTTGTGATCTTATTGCATGTCTGGTTCATAGCTTCTTGACCTTAGTAGGATCAACTGCCATTTCACGAAGTGGAGTTATCTCAAGAACATCAGCATCCATGCAATTTACGATTTCCCTAGGTTCGGTGTCAGTGGGTGAGGAAGATACAGTTGCCTTTGATGGAGATGATGACACAGATTGTTGAGACATCTCGAGAGATTGAGAAAACAAGTGACAGCGAGTGTGAAATCTTTGTTTGAGGGAATGAAGAGTGGTGCAGCAGAATGAGAAGAGAGAGATAATAATATGTTTATTCCTCTTCTTAAACTTTTGGAAAGAAAGAGGGAAAAAAATGATTAGCACAATCAGAATAGACTCGATTAACATATCTCTTTCAACCCTTGTTTTAGCAAAATTAATTGCTACATCTCTTCATATTGGAAAATACCCAGCTTGCCCCTTAAATTTTCAAACTGACTAGCATCAAGTGCCTTTGTAAAAATGTCAGCTAGTTGTAGTTCAGTGGCAACATGTTCCAGCTTAATCACCTTCTCCTCCACAAGATCTCTGATGAAGTGATGTCTAATGTCAATATGCTTAGTCCTGCTGTGCTGTATAGGATTCTTGGATATCTTAATAGTACTCAAATTGTCACAGTATAATGTCATGATATCTTGTGTGACATTATACTCAGTCAACATCTGTTTCATCCAGATCATTTGAGAACAGCTGCTACCAGCTGCTATATATTCAGCTTCAGCAGTAGATAGAGACACACAGTTTTGTTTCTTGCTGAACCAAGAGACAAGATTATTTCCCAAAAAGAAGCATCCTCCAGAGGTGCTCTTTTTATCATCAGCACTACCAGCCCAATCAGCATCACATTAACCAGACAGAATTGGTTCACATCCATGAGAGTACAACATGCCATAATTGTAAGTTCTACTCACATACTTCAGAATTCTTTTCACCTGGTTGATGTGACTTACTTTTGGTTCAGCCTGGTATCTTGCACATACTCCAACTGCAAAGGCAATGTCAGGTCTGCTGGCTGTTAAGTGTAGCAGACTTCCTATCATGCTTCTGTACAAGCTTTGATCCATATTTGCCCCACTTGTGTCTTTGGACAACTTTAAATGAGTAGGTGCATGAGTCCTTTTATGACTGGCATTCTCCATTCCAAACTTCTTGACAATATTCTTTGCATAATTGCTTTGAGACAGAAAAACTGAGTCTTCCATCTGTGTGACTTGCAGTCCAAGAAAGTAGGTCAATTCTCCCATGAGGCTCATTTCAAATTCAGCTTGCATCTGGTTAGAAAAATGTTTAACCATTTTATTTGACATTCCTCCAAACACTATGTCATTAACATAAATTTGAGCTACCATTATCTTTCCTCCTTCATTCTTGACACAAAGAGTTTTATCCAAACCTCCTTTCCTGTATCCTTTGTCAGTGAGGAACTTTGTCAACATGTCATACCAAGCTCTAGGAGCTTGTTTTAGACCATATAAAGCTTTCCTCAATTTGTAGACATGATCGGGACAGTTTGGATCCACAAATCCTTTAGGCTGTTCCACATATACTTCCTCATTTAAGTACCCATTTAGGAAGGCACTCTTCACATCCATCTGAAATAGCTTGAACTTAAGGAGACAAGCAACTCCCAATAGAAGTCTGATTGTTTCCAGTCTGGCTACAGGAGCAAAGGTCTCATCAAAATCAACCCCTTCAACTTAAGTGTATCCTTGAGCAACAAGCCTTGCCTTATTCCTGGTGACAACTCCTTCAGCATCTGATTTGTTCTTGTAGATCCACTTTGTGCCAATGATGTTTGTTCCTTCTGGTCTAGGAACTAACTCCCATACTTCATGTTGCTTGAATTGGTTCAATTCATCTTGCATTTCTCCAATCTAGTATTCATCAGTCAAAGCCTCTTTAACATTTTTTGGTTCAATCTTAGACACAAAGCAAGAGTTTGTGATGATTTCTCTAGATCTTGTAATGACTCCACTGTTAGGATCTCCTATGATGAGTTCCTTAGGATGATCTTTCTGAATTCTGATGGAAGGATCTTTGTTAGCTTCCTTTGATTCAGACTCTGATGGAGTAGGATTAGGCACATCATCCTTTTTAGACACTTGTGTTGAGGTCTCAAAGAATGTCTCAACATCATATGGGACATTTGTTTCCTCATGGTGATCATCAACTATGACATTTATAGACTACATCATAACTTTGGTCCTGGAATTGAATACCCTATATGCTCTGCTGTTGGTAGAGTATCCTAGGAATATTCCTTCATTACTTTTAGGGTCCATCTTTCTCCTTTGTTCACGATCTGTCAGAATATAGCATTTTCTCCCAAAGACATGAAAGTACTTCACTGTAGGATTTCTTCCTTTCCATAGTTCATAAATGGTGGATGATGTTCCCTTTCTCAAGGTGACCCTGTTATGGACATAACAGGCTGTATTCATAGCTTCAGCCCAAAAATGAATAGGAAGCCTTTTGGTATGTATCATTGCTCTGGAAGATTCTTGTATAGTCCTGTTTTTCCTTTCCACAACTCCATTTTGTTGAGGAGTTATAGGTGAAGATAAGTCATGATTGATTCCTTCTGAGGAACAGAACTCATCAAACTTACTATTTTCAAATTCCTTACCATGACCACTTCTGATTCTGACAATGCATCCTTCTTTTTCTCTTTGAATTCTTTTGCACAATTCCTTAAATACATCAAAAACATCAGACTTTTCCCTAATGAAGTTTATTCAGGTGAATCTGGAAAAATCATCCACAACAACATAGGCATATCTCTTTCCACCAAGACTTTTCACCTGCATTGGACCCATCAAATCCATATGTAGAAGTTCTAGCACCTTAGAGGTGGTCAGATGTCTTGTCTTTGGATGTGACATTCTAGTTTGCTTTCCAACCTGACATTCACCACAGACTCTCCCTTCATCAATCTGAAGCCTTGGAATCCCTCTGACTTCCTCCATGGATATGATCTTTTTCATCCCTCTTAGATGTAAATGACCAAGTTTTTGGTGCCACAGTTTCACTTCCTTTTCTTCTTTGGCTATAGAGCATACAGAAGAGTAGTTAATGTTCTCAGACTCCCATAAGTAACAATTGTCTTTTGATCTGACTCCTCTCATTACAACTTCTTGTTTTTCATTTGTTACAAGACATTCAGACTTGGTGAAGTTGACCTTGAATCCTAGATCACATAATTAACTGATACTTATGAGATTAGCAGTCAAACCATTTACCAGCAACACTTCATTTAGGTTTGGAACTCCAGGGCAGTCCAAGTTTCCAACTCCTTTGATTTCTCTTCTAGCACCGTCTCCAAAAGAGACATAACTAGTAGTATGAGGTTTGACATCATTCAGCAGATTCTTGATTCCAGTCATGTGTTTAGAGCATCCACTGTCAAAGTACCAGTCTTCCTTGGAAGAAACTCTAAGGGAGGTGTGAGCTATCAGGGTTGTAGTCTTTTTCTTCCACTGTTGAGTATATGGTGCCTTGTTAGTCTTAGGTTTGACATATGGGGTCTGATTAGGATATCCATATAATCTGAAGCAGAATGGCTTTATGTGACCAAACCTTCCACAATGATGACATCTCCATCTTTGATACTTTTTCTTCATATTTCTCTGTTCTTGATGTTGAGTCCTATGTTGTGACATCTGCTTTGACATTTGTTTATCAGGCCTGATCTTCTTCTTGTCAACAGCAGATTTCTTTGCAGCCACAAATCCTAGACCAGACATGTTTCCTGCATTTTGTCCAGCCTGAAGGATTTCTTTCAACTTGTCAGTTCCATTTGTCAACATCTTGACAGACTTAGTCATCTGATCAAGTTTAGAGTTCATCATTTGAACTTCACCTTTGAGATGGCTTATAGTAGCAGTGTCTGTCTTCTTCTCAGCCTCCAACTTCACTATGAGTTTTTTCTGTTTCTCATTTTGCTGACAGACTTCAGCACTTATATTACATAGCTTCTTGTAGGAGTCAGCAAGTTCTTCAAATGTCACTTCCTCATCACTAGAGTCACTATCAGAGTTACAAATACCAGATAGTGTAGTAACTAGTTTAGCAGATTCTTCTTCAGAGTTACTTTTTGAGTCACAATCAGACCAAGTAACAGACATTCCTTTCTTTTGTTTCTTAAGAAAGGTAGGACATTCAGCTCGAATGTGCCCATATCCTTCACATCCATGGCATTGGATTCCTATGCTTTGATTTCTCTTTTCTTCAGACTTAGTTCTTCTGCTGGAGTCATAGGATCTGCTAATGTCAGAGGGAATGTTCTTGACATTTGACCTTGACTTTGGGTCCATTCTCTTGATGAGTTTGTTGAACTGCCTTCCAAGCATAGCTATAGCTTCTGAAATATTCTCTTCATCACTCTCCTTGCTTTCATCTTCAGTATTGGATACAAGGGCTATGCTCTTGTTTTTCTTGTCAACATTGTCACTGATCCCCATCTCAAAAGTCTGAAGTGACCCAATGAGTTCATCAACCTTCAAGTTGCAGATATCCTGAGCTTCCTCTATAGCAGTCACTTTCATTGCAAACATTTTAGGCAAGGATCTGAGAATCTTTCTCACCAGCTTTTCTTCTGACATCTTTTCTCCCAATGCTCCTGAGGTGTTGGCAATTTCCAAGATGTTCATGTGAAACTCATGGATGGTCTCATCTTCCATCATCCTTAGGTTCTCAAATTTGGTAGTGAGTGTTGTACCCCAAAATTTGTCCTCCCATATTTCTCAAAACATTTCAAGAAAAATTCACAAGTCCAACCCGGCGCGTCATATTCAGGTATTCTTTCGCCAAGATATCTCTGATAACATATTCTCAAATTCAGGTTCGGCTCAAGAGTCAATTCTTTAAAGAAGGTATCCGAATGTGTGAGTTTTCTTGAAGAAATATAGTGAAAAAGTGTGCTGAAAGTGCAGTTTTTACGCGCTAAAAAATTCATAACTTGAAGATCGTGACTCGTTTTGAACCCGTTCCGGTGGCCAAAATTCCGTCTTGACATTATCTACGTTTTCATCTCTCACGGCTGGAAGCCAATTTCGATCAGAAGGTCTTCAAAAATGTGGATTTATCAAGTATTTTCGCACAGAAAATTTGTGACAGAAGTTTATCTGTGTCATGTTCAGAAAATCATAACTTGGTCGATTTTCATCGTATCGAGCTGGTTCTGGCGCCAAAATTTCATAAATTGAGTTGGCTACATTTTCACAGAAGGTATTGAGTTCAAACGGTATTCAAAAGGCCTTCGTTTTTTGCTCAGAGTGCGTGACACGCTGAAAATCCTGAATGCTGAATATTATTTCATCTGAGCCGAAACTTCGAAAATTCATAACTCGGTCAATTTTTATCGGATTGGACTCATATTTTTACACAAGGTTACTGACTCATAGATCTACAACTTTGCTTCAAAAGTCGAGACCAAATTATGCACCGATCAATACCAGTTTTTTATTGAAGAACGTGTCAGAGTCGACACTGAAGCCCAAAATAAGTTTGTCTGAGCTGAAACTTCAAAAATTCATAACTAATTCACCGTTTATCCGATTGAGTCGATTTTCGGACAGGAGTTAGTTCTCGATGTCGGCTACATTTTGTTTTCACACTTCAACTTCAAAAAATGCAATTAAGTCCCTGCGATTTAGCCTGGAAAGTGACGAATTCAAGTGAATATTGGAGGCCCAATTGCACATTCAAAGCCCATTTGCTTTACCCTAATTTCCATTATATAATCACCTTCTTTTCATACAAACCAGAAGAAGAGAAAAAGAGAGAAAAAACCTTGCCACAACACTGTTGGAATATCAAACTCTTTCAAGAACCCTAAAACCTTGAAATCCTTATTACAAATCCCTCTCTCACTACAAACAAAGTCATCTCAGTTACAAACCAACACCTCACTACTTCTCCAGTAAGGATAAGGCTGGCTTGATCTCCATGATCCTAATTTTCCAGTAAGGCATAAAAGCATCCAGGTCACTAATTTTCCAGTAAGGGTAAGATTGATTTGATCTCCATGATCAAAAGGGTATAATCATTCATACATGTCATATTGTGCCTAAACATTAAATTTCTTCATATATTGGCTTTATTTTCATTTTATGATTTTATTTAATGTGTTCGTGAGATTCAACACTGCAGATTTAGACAGGATCCCATGCAGGTTCATTAAGGAACGTTGAGGCCAAAAGCCAAATGGCCAAAAGCCAAAAGCCAAATGGCCAAAGTAGAACATTTTATGCATGACACCAATACATGGCGAGGCAGACATTAAGCCAGACATTAAGGAACGTTGAAGCCAGAACACAAATGGCCAAAAGCCAAAAGCCAAATGGTCAAAGTAGAACAACTTATGCATGAAACTCAATCCAATCGCCAAAGAATGCAGACCACGGTACTCAGGAGTCAATACTTCAAAAAACCTCCCCTTGGGCCAGACACCCCCTATGGTTTGCTCAATTTTTAATTTTTATTTGTTTTTCCTTTTTATTCTTTTAATTGTTTTAATTGTTTTCTTTTAATTCCATAAAATAATTTTCATAATAAATATAAAATACAGAAAAATCAAAAAATATTTATTTTATTAATATTAATTTTACTATTATTATTTTTGTAAATAAACTTTAAACAATTAATTAGATTAATTTAGGTTTCAAAACTTTAATATTTTTCTTAATAAATTAAATATGTAGAAATTAGGGTTTTTAACTTTTTCATCATTTTTTTTTAATAAATAATTTTCTCATCATTATTATTATTATTAATTACTAATTTATTTTGTAAATAAACATGTACATAAATTCTTTAGTAAATTAAGTTAAACTTTAACATTTTTCTCAAATAATTAAAAATAACTTAGAATTAGGGTTTCTTTTAATTTTAATTTTAATTTTCTTATTTCATAAATACAAAAAAAACCTAAAAAACACTTCTTTTATTTCAATAAATAATTAATTAATTTTTAATTTCAATTTAACTTCAAAAGGGTCCAACGCCCTCGAACGTTCAACTTTAGTTTCTTTCGCGCATTTATTCTTATTATTTCTTGTAAATATTAATGTAATTCTCCCAAAGCCTTGTAAACTCAGACATTTTATTTCTCGCACTTTATTTATTTTCTGTCAAATCGGGTTCTGGATTAAATTTGGCGATGTGGACCCGCGCCTTTGTAATAGTTTAGAACTTTTAATTTCCGCATCCTTTTAATTGTAGATAAATGCATGCAAGAATGAATGTTAAAATAAAAATAACGCGTAGATCACCCATGACATGAACAAGATAAATGCAAATGAACATGACACACAAATCACACACCACCCCTAGGGTGCGCCTCACAGTTGCCTTGCCTCTCAAAAGGTGATCGTCGAGTAGAGGATGTCTTAGTAAGTCCTCATGATCCGGGAACCTGGCATGAGGGTAGCTTCTAAGGTGTCTTCCCATTGCTCTGGTGATCACCATGTCCCGAACCTCGAATTGACCCAAACACCTCCAACGGTGGTGCTACCTACCTCTCAATGGTGGGATGGCACTACTTTAAAGGACATTTACACAGACGAATTCCTTAGGGTAGGTAGACGACTCTAGATACTTGCTCTAAATCTCAAAACAAATTCAAAAATACTTTTCACACCAACACACTTTTCAAAAAGCTTTCGAAAGCAATTTTTCAAACACTCTTGAGGACCGATACAAGAGTCGAACTGGAATTTTCAAAGAAACTTTTTTAACTCACACTTGAAAAGCAAATAAACCATTTTTGAAAACACAAATGAGCAAGTATCTAAGAGCCCATGGATAACCATGGATAGAAAGGGTGCTAACACCTTCCCTTTCTATAATCTACCTCCCGAACCGAGAGCAATCTCTACAAGGAATTTTTCTGTGCTTTTGTCCTTTCCATTTGGAGAAAATAAAAGACGGTGGCGACTCTTGCTTCCGCGACATTTCGCGAACCAGCGTTAAACAGTCAGTTCCAGATCCACCGATCACAGAACTGGCGACTCTGCTGGGGAGCACTTTTAAAGTGAGGTGTACCTTAGGGTTTAGTTCATAACTGTGTTTTCAATTGTATTGCTTTGCTTGCTTTAAATTGTGGGACTGTCTTGGGAGTTCTATAGATCCTAACCCAGATCTAGGGGATACCTTCTTAGAAAGTAGCAACAAGGTTGTGAGGGAACTGTGCGGGGTATACCGACATGGTTGAAACAGTCTGCTACGTTGATGTGGCACTTTGGTGTGTACCGGTAACCCTTGAGTTCAGTCAAGGAGAGTACGGGGCCTCCGCGTGGTGTCGTGAAGCATCAACAGACCTTAGGAACCTTAATTGAACTATCTTGGCCTCTTTAGTGTAGTGAGATAACTGACTTTGGTGCAGTCCGAGGTTGGTTGATACTCGATACTACACTCAATTGAGGGTTGCTTTCCTGGAATATTTTGGTCGCCAGTTCAGTGGCTAAATCGAAACGATGAACAATGAAAGCAACCCAGTGATATTGGGACCCTTAGAACCCGGTTACTCCTAATAGGACAGGTTGAGCCCACCAACTTCAAGAGGGTAGTACCCCAAACCTCATGCTGGCCTAAACTCTAAGGGCTGTCTTGTGTGACTTGTGTGCCTTCATACTTGACTATTTGCACGCTTGTTGTCTGACACTTGAGTTTTCTTGCAGGATTTGTTTGTAGTCCTTAATTAGGACTCATAACAAGGTTTACCGAGTTTCTTGCAGGTTTTGTTTTTAGTCCTTAATTGGGACTCATGACAGGATTCACTTGAGTTTCCTGCAGGTTTTGGTTTGCAGTCCTTAATCGGGACTCATAACAGGGTTACCTACATTACCCCATGCATAACATAACATCATACCATTGCATACATCCTAACCCATTTCAAGGATCTCAAGGGCTTGTGATGCAGGTCATGGTGAATCAACCATCCCAGCAAGGGGCAAAGAGGATTTATTTTCCTCCAGCCAAGGTTGTCAGGGGCTATGACCCACTTGATATGGTGAGCCTTTGACCCTTGAAGAAGGACTCTCAATAATATGCAGTTCCGTCAATCAAGCTACCGGACCCAAATTCTAACCAATTTTCTTGTTTACCCTGCGAGGTCCTTGAAAACATTTCATGCATATCATACATATCATTGCATGACAGGTACCCTTGTTGCAGGTCACTTACCTTTCCCGCTGTTTATTTCAGCAATGGCTTCCCAACAAGACAACCAGGACTTTCTTGCTCAAGAGACCAGGTTCGGGAAAATCCTCCTGAATCTATCCAAGGGGCAGGAAGAGCTAAGGACACTTCTCATGGAGACCTTTGTCAGGAACAGTGCTGAGGATGAAAGGCTGAAACACCTACAAGCTGAGGTGGATGCATTGAAGGTCCAGATGCTGGGGCAGGTGACTGCCATTCAAGGGTTAGCTCAAAGACAAGATGAGCTCTGGTTTCTCGTCAACCAACTGCTTCAGGGTAACTAACTGGGGCAAAAGTCTAAGGGTAAAAAGCCAGTCATCGTTCAACCACCTTTGAGACAAGGAGGTAAGAGGAGAGCTCCTCAAATGGCTCCAGTATCCCAAATTCAACATCACAACCAACAAAAGAGCGAGAGAAGGCAGTTCACTCGGCTCAGCATGACCTTATCCCAGATATTGCTACAGTTGCTGGAGACCAAGCTGATAACTCTAAAAGAAGCTCCGAAGAACCAAAATACAACGTCACCGAAGTATAACCCCAACGCCCGCTGCGCTTATCACTCTGACAGCCCGGGGCATACTACAGATGATTGTTGGAGCTTGAAAAATAAGATCCAAGACATGATCGACGCTGGAGAGATTCAGTTTAAAGTACCCAAGACTCCCCACGTGATCACTGCTCCCTTGCCAAAACACGGCTAGGATTGAGAAATTTTTGTTCATTCGAATGTTCAAGTTGCAATTCTCTTTTGTTCAAACATTTACTCATGTTAAACATTGTTATTTCATTAATGCATCGCATATGTCTGTTCTAAAACAATATATTCGTATTCACTAAATGCAAATTATTTTCATATTTTTTCCTGATGATCAACTCTTAATTAATAATTCTAAGCCTCTTGAGGGAGGATGACGAAAACGATACCGCGATCATTACAGTATGCTTTTGAACAGACCCCACTGATGAGGTACAGGCATTGTTTCAAATCCTAAACACTGGAGTTATAAGGAAGATAATCCCTCGTCAACCCCTCTGAGCCAAAGAAGTAGGAGTTTTTCTTTTCGAAAATTAAAACC
Source organism: Vicia faba (assembly GCA_948472305.1). Lineage (NCBI taxonomy): Eukaryota > Viridiplantae > Streptophyta > Magnoliopsida > Fabales > Fabaceae > Vicia > Vicia faba. Next base: position 1,128,126,471 of record OX451736.1, read on the forward strand.
CTTTATCATAACCTGGGGCAGGGTAGTCTCTCAGTTGATCCAAGTGCATAACGAATGGCACCAAAAGATCCTTACAAAACAAAGAAAGACAGTGATGGTTCCGAATAATCAATAAAGAAAGGCAGTCATTATCTCAAAAAATAAAAAACCCATTAAGTCAAAACCCATGAAGGAGACTTACAAAACTGGGGCATCCCGCTGACTGTGATTCCAAAAAAAGGAAACAGTTCAGGCAAAAAAGAAAGGGATAACAAAAAAATCAGAAAAAGAAAGAGGTCTTACAAACCCTCAGCAAAAAAAATGACTGCCTATTCAGAATAAATCATCAATATCTGAACCATCATCGGAATATCAGAGCAAAGACTCAAACAAAGTCTAACGCACGATCAGCTGAGTTTAGGTTTGAAGAACATCACGAAGAGCGGGTGGGTACAAATATAATTTGAGCCTTTATCCTTTGTCTCTTAAACCGTGAACCAGGCCACGTTATAACCCTTAAAAGTCCTAGCTGAAGCATGGGTTAGTTCGAAAGCATACTGTTACAAAAGGTATCCTGACTCCTTAAAGCTTGCGGTAAAATAACGAGTTGACATCACATTTTACAAAATTTGCTTGTTTTACTGAAAAATGCATTTTCGCAAAAAAACTTCAAGACAGACATAAGCTTGGCACTTTTAAAATAACATTGTTTACATATGACTTTTTGTTTGAACAGCATAGAAGCTCGCACGACGAATATCGGATGAACAAAAGCACTCCCAAACAAGGGGCATGACATGATCATTGTCCGTCATCTGGGGCAGTTAAGTCAAGATTCAGAGAATCTCTCAAATGCCAAATAGCCTGGGGCAAATCTCCATCTAAGTCACTTGGGGAATTGGACGATCAAACGAAGATCTTCTGGTGGCATGGCATCACAACAACAGGGGCAACTCCCTACACTCTGAGAGCGTGGACATAGTCGGAAAAAAATACTACGCAAAATCAAAGACCCGCTAGGTTGACGCACCTAGGCAAAAATAAGGGCTTCCCGGCGAACCAAAAGGGTTCGGGCAAAATAAGGGATGAAATGAAAAATTTGTACACCCGGCAAGTCGAAAACCTGAAAAGGCGGCTTGGGCAAAAATGGGTATCCCGGTGGACTGAAAACCCGAAAGGGCGGTCCAGGCAAAAATTAGGGATCAAAGCGTACGACTATGTCCCGGTATCTCGTCACTTGCCTACCAGAAGAAGATTTGTCAAACAGCGGTCATCAAACACCTTCACAGAGTGCGAACGCTCTCCCGACTTTATTCAAGGTTATTTCTCCACCAGAGCTTATAACTGGGTTATCCTCAGCTAAAAGCCACGGAAGGATCGTCCTCGGTAAAGTATTCCTATCCCCAGCAGAGTCTGTTAAAATTTCCAACATAACAACGGTATCCCCAACAAGTTATCAACCTCAGCAAAGTACCTCTCTTTCCCCACAGAGTTACCTCCCCGCAGAGTAATCTATTCGCCAAGTTTATTCCCCAACAGAGTCATCTTCTCCTACCGGTATTCTTGCAACCATCATCCCCAGCGGAGACGAAGAACTTTACTCTTCAGACATCAGCCCAGGATTTGACTTCCGGGCATCCATCAAGGATCTATTTTCCTAGACAAAGATACATTCATAAACATCACATTGTTATACATCATGATACATGCATCATACAATCTCATGTGTCGAAAATATTATTGCTTGATCTATACCATGCATTGCATATGACTGACCTTTACCTTTTAGGAAGGATACAGTTAAATGATCAGCTATGTCAAAGTAGACAAATCCAGTCAAAAGAATACAAATCCAGTTAAATCAATGCCTAAAGATTTCTCTGATACAACCCGTCGTTATAGACACTCGTCGTTATAGACACTCGTCGTTATAGACATTCGTCGTTATAGACACTCGTCGTTATAGACACTCGTCGTTATAGACACTCGTCGTTATAGACACTCGTCGTTATAGACACTCGTCGTCATAGACACTCGTCGTCAGAGACACTCGTCGTCAGAGACACTCGTCGTTATAGACACTCGTCGTTATAGACACTCGTCGTTATAGACACTCGTCGTCATAGACACTCGTCGTCATAGACACTCGTCGTCATAGACACTCGTCGTTATAGACACTCGTCGTTATAGACACTCGTCGTCATAGACACTCGTCGTTATAGACACTCGTCGTCATAGACGCTCGTCGTTATAGACGCTCGTCGTTATAGACACTCGTCGTTATAGACACTCGTCGTTATAGACACTCGTCGTTATAGACACTCGTCGTCATAGACACTCGTCGTCATAGACACTCGTCGTTATAGACACTCGTCGTTATAGACACTCGTCGTTATAGACACTCGTCGTCATAGACGCTCGTCGTTATAGACGCTCGTCGTTATAGACACTCGTCGTTATAGACACTCGTCGTCAGAGACACTCGTCGTCAGAGACACTCGTCGTTATAGACACTCGTCGTCATAGACACTCGTCGTCATAGACACTCGTCGTTATAGACACTCGTCGTCATAGACACTCGTCGTCATAGACACTCATCGTCATAGACACTCGTCGTCAGAGACACTCGTCGTCAGAGACACTCGTCTTTATAGACACTCGTCGTCATAGACGCTCGTCGTCATAGACGCTCGTCGTCATAGACACTCGTCGTCATATACACTCGTCGTCATAGACACTCGTCGTCATAGACACTCGTTGTCATAGACACTCGTCGTCATAGACACTCGTCGTCATAGACACTCGTCGTCATAGACACTCGTCGTCATAGACACCCGTCGTCATAGACACCCGTCGTCATAGACACTCGTCGTTATAGACACTCGTCGTTATAGACACTCGTCGTTATAGACACTCGTCGTCATAGACACTCGTCGTTATAGACACTCGTCGTTATAGACACTCGTCGTCATAGACACTCGTCGTTATAGACACTCGTCGTTATAGACACTCGTCGTTATAGACACTCGTCGTTATAGACACCCGTCGATAAAGACCACCCGTCCATGGAAATAACCTGTCAGTAGAGACAACTCACCAACCTTTCTGAATTCCAGATCCGATTCCTGTATCTTGCCAGGGTGTGTCTGAAGAGTTCGAGGGTCCGATACCTGAATCTTGCCAGGGTGTATCCGTTGGAGACTAACATTACCAGACTAGATTCCTGTATCTCGCCAGGGCACGTCTGAAGAATTCGAAGATCCGATTCCTGTAACCAGTCAGGACATATCTACACAAAGCATCTGAAGACCAACTCCTGCAACATGTCGGATACTCATTTTTCTTTTGCAAGTACGCAAGTTCTCGCTAAGGAATCTCTTACGCGATCAACACCCAGATGGCATCTATAAGCCCATCCTCCTATCCATCATTCCTCCAAATGGCATCTATAAGCCCATTCCCTACATCACGCTGCTGACACTCTATTATGTGAGTGCAAATTTCTGGGCACTCTAATGTTCAATCATCTTCCACCTTCGGATCACGAAAGGCACGCAAGCCAATCTACATCCTCAGGTTTAAGAAGATTGAACAGGGGCAACTGTTGTACCCCAAAATTTGTCCTCCCATATTTCTCAAAACATTTCAAGAAAAATTCACAAGTCCAACCCGGCGCGTCATATTCAGGTATTCTTTCGCCAAGATATCTCTGATAACGTATTCTCAAATTCAGGTTCGGCTCAAGAGTCAATTCTTTAAAGAAGGTATCCGAATGTGTGAGTTTTCTTGAAGAAATATAGTGAAAAAGTGTGCTGAAAGTACAGTTTTTACGCGCTAAAAAATTCATAACTTGAAGATCGTGACTCGTTTTGAACCCGTTCCGGTGGCCAAAATTCCGTCTTGACATTATCTACGTTTTCATCTCTCACGGCTGGAAGCCAATTTCGATCAGAAGGTCTTCAAAAATGTGGATTTATCAAGTATTTTCGCACAGAAAATTTGTGACAGAAGTTTATCTGTGTCATGTTCAGAAAATCATAACTTGGTCGATTTTCATCGTATCGAGCTGGTTCTGGCGCCAAAATTTCATAAATTGAGTTGGCTACATTTTCACAGAAGGTATTGAGTTCAAACGGTATTCAAAAGGCCTTCGTTTTTTGCTCAGAGTGCGTGACACGCTGAAAATCCTGAATGCTGAATATTATTTCATCTGAGCCGAAACTTCGAAAATTCATAACTCGGTCAATTTTTATCGGATTGGACTCATATTTTTACACAAGGTTACTGACTCATAGATCTACAACTTTGCTTCAAAAGTCGAGACCAAATTATGCACCGATCAATACCAGTTTTTTATTGAAGAACGTGTCAGAGTCGACACTGAAGCCCAAAATAAGTTTGTCTGAGCTGAAACTTCAAAAATTCATAACTAATTCACCGTTTATCCGATTGAGTCGATTTTCGGACAGGAGTTAGTTCTCGATGTCGGCTACATTTTGTTTTCACACTTCAACTTCAAAAAATGCACTTAAGTCCCTGCGATTTAGCCTGGAAAGTGACGAATTCAAGTGAATATTGGAGGCCCAATTGCACATTCAAAGCCCATTTGCTTTACCCTAATTTCCATTATATAATCACCTTCTTTTCATACAAACCAGAAGAAGAGAAAAAGAGAGAAAAAACCTTGCCACAACACTGTTGGAATATCAAACTCTTTCAAGAACCCTAAAACCTTGAAATCCTTATTACAAATCCCTCTCTCACTACAAACAAAGCCATCTCAGTTACAAACCAACACCTCACTACTTCTCCAGTAAGGATAAGGCTGGCTTGATCTCCATGATCCTAATTTTCCAGTAAGGCATAAAAGCATCCAGGTCACTAATTTTCCAGTAAGGGTAAGATTGATTTGATCTCCATGATCAAAAGGGTATAATCATTCATACATGTCATATTGTGCCTAAACATTAAATTTCTTCATATATTGGCTTTATTTTCATTTTATGATTTTATTTAATGTGTTCGTGAGATTCAACACTGCAGATTTAGACAGGATCCCATGCAGGTTCATTAAGGAACGTTGAGGCCAAAAGCCAAATGGCCAAAAGCCAAATGGCCAAAAGCCAAAAGCCAAATGGCCAAAGTAGAACATTTTATGCATGACACCAATACATGGCGAGGCAGACATTAAGCCAGACATTAAGGAACGTTGAAGCCAGAACACAAATGGCCAAAAGCCAAAAGCCAAATGGCCAAAGTAGAACAACTTATGCATGAAACTCAATCCAATGGCCAAAGAATGCAGACCACGGTACTCAGGAGTCAATACTTCAAAAAACCTCCCCTTGGGCCAGACACCCCCTATGGTTTGCTCAATTTTTAATTTTTATTTGTTTTTCCTTTTTATTCTTTTAATTGTTTTAATTGTTTTCTTTTAATTCCATAAAATAATTTTCATAATAAATATAAAATACAGAAAAATCAAAAAATATTTATTTTATTAATATTAATTTGACTATTATTATTTTTGTAAATAAACTTTAAACAATTAATTAGATTAATTTAGGTTTCAAAACTTTAATATTTTTCTTAATAAATTAAATATGTAGAAATTAGGGTTTTTAACTTTTTCATCATTTTTTTTTAATAAATAATTTTCTCATTATTATTATTATTATTAATTACTAATTTATTTTGTAAATAAACATGTACATAAATTCTTTAGTAAATTAAGTTAAACTTTAACATTTTTCTCAAATAATTAAAAATAACTTAGAATTAGGGTTTCTTTTAATTTTAATTTTAATTTTCTTATTTCATAAATACAAAAAAAACCTAAAAAACACTTCTTTTATTTCAATAAATAATTAATTAATTTTTAATTTCAATTTAACTTCAAAAGGGTCCAACGCCCTCGAACGTTCAACTTTAGTTTCTTTCGCGCATTTATTCTTATTATTTCTTGTAAATATTAATGTAATTCTCCCAAAGCCTTGTAAACTCGGACATTTTATTTCTCGCACTTTATTTATTTTCTGTCAAATCGGGTTCTGGATTAAATTTGGCGATGTGGACCCGCGCCTTTGTAATAGTTTAGAACTTTTAATTTCCGCATCCTTTTAACTGTAGATAAATGCATGCAAGAATGAATGTTAAAATAAAAATAACGCGTAGATCACCCATGACATGAACAAGATAAATGCAAATGAACATGACACACAAATCACACACCACCCCTAGGGTGCGCCTCACTGTTGCCTTGCCTCTCAAAAGGTGATCGTCGAGTAGAGGATGTCTTAGTAAGTCCTCATGATCCGGGAACCTGGCATGAGGGTAGCTTCTAAGGTGTCTTCCCATTGCTCTGGTGATCACCATGTCCCGAACCTCGAATTGACCCAAACACCTCCAACGGTGGTGCTACCTACCTCTCAATGGTGGGATGGCACTACTTTAAAGGACATTTACACAGACGAATTCCTTAGGGTAGGTAGACGACTCTAGATACTTGCTCTAAATCTCAAAACAAATTCAAAAATACTTTTCACACCAACACACTTTTCAAAAAGCTTTCGAAAGCAATTTTTCAAACACTCTTGAGGACCGATACAAGAGTCGAACTGGAATTTTCAAAGAAACTTTTTTAACTCACACTTGAAAAGCAAATAAACCATTTTTGGAAACACAAATGAGCAAGTATCTAAGAGCCCATGGATAACCATGGATAGAAAGGGTGCTAACACCTTCCCTTTCTAAAATCTACCTCCCGAACCGAGAGCAATCTCTACAAGGAATTTTTCTGTGCTTTTGTCCTTTCCATTTGGAGAAAATAAAAGACGGTGGCGACTCTTGCTTCCGTGACATTTCGCGAACCAGCGTTAAACAGTCAGTTCCAGATCCACCGATCACAGTGAGCATCTGAAGTCTTGACATTTTTACTTTGGATGTACCCTCATGGGTGGTTTTGAGAGTGTCCCGAACATCTTTGGCCAGTTCACATTGATGTACTAGTCTGAATATGTTTCTATCAATTCCATTGAACAAGGCATTTAATGCTTTAGAGTTACCCAGGGCTAACTCATCTTCTTCTTTGCTCCATTCTTCCTCAGGTTTCAGACTAGTCGTCCCATCTTTCCCAGTTATGGTGGGATGGTTCCATTCTTTATCAGCAGCTCTCCAAGCCTTTTTGTCCAGTGACTTCAAGAAGGCAATCATACGAGGTTTCCAGTAGTCATAATTTGATCCATCCAGAATAGGTGGTCTGTTCCCAAATCCTCCTTCCTTGTCCATAGAGCTAGAAAATAATATCCTTAGATCTTACCTAGAAACACAGGAAGGATGCCTGCTCTGATGCCAATTGAAATTCTGGCAATAAATACTTAATGTCACAGTGAATGTTATGACACCGTATCTGACAAACTTGTACACACTCCAAACAGTAATTTAAAATACAGTAAAGAACACAATCAATTGTTAACCCAGTTTAGTGTGTTACAACACCAACTCTGGGGGCTACCAAGCCAGGGAGGAAATTCACTATAAGAGGTATTAATTTAGGAACAAACCAACCAATTTATCTCCTTCACTTAAGACCTACCCAATGCAACTTCAATCTAAGTCCTACTTAAACCTGAGTTCCTACTCACTCCCCCTCAATTACAGCAGTGATACTAATCTATTGATTAATGAGATTATGAAGACATTCTTCAATACACACACTTGATTTTGCTTCAAAGCTTTAATTAAGAGACACAAAACTCGTGCTTGAAAGCTTTGAGTGAAAAACAACCCTTACAACCAAATCCTACTCCAAGTCACTTATCAAATCGATAATTGCTTGGCTCACAGTAGTTATAACTATACAATGCCTTATTGATCTTCTGTCAAAAGTGCTTCTCACCTTTAGGCTTCGTGAGAGATATATAAGCAGACTATTCTTCTTTTAGGGCTTCCATAAAAATAGCTAGGGTTAACTAAAGTTAACCTAAAGACTTGGTCTTGGGCTTTCATCATAACAGATTAGGGTTAAGCAAGGTTAACCTAATGTCCACGTGAGCAAATGATCTGGACAATATTCTTCAACTCAGAGTAGCACACCAGATTCCTGAAAATTCTCAGAAATAATAAATTTGCACAACAACTTGATCAGTACAGGATGTCTTAACATTGGTTATGACATCATGTATCTTGCTCACTAATTTTGGTAGAATTCAGTACATTTGATCAAAGCTTAATGATCATGATATTCACTCGTACTGAGTAGTTCCTGTAGAACATTCCTTCTGCAGAATGTACCTTTATCCCAGAATGTTATGACATCAGTCATGACATTTGCAAATCTGGTTTTACCAAAAAATAATGCCAACAAACAAACACTTACAAAGCTCAATGAACCTAAGTCGATAGATATTACAAATTCAAACATAGAAGATGTGAATCCCTAATCCACCTGTGTTTGATGAATCCTTGATGGAGAATGACCTTGTAGCTTGATGAAGAAAAGATCCACAACACCCATGAACAAAAAACCCTAATTCCACAATTTCACTGCCTTGAAAAATAACCAGAAGAATCAAGCTCTATTAAACATATACACCCCAGTCAGTTGATAAAGCCCTAATCCTGTTCATGAACAATAATCCCATGCTAAATTTATTGATGAATGATGCATGAGGTGTTATCTGACCTAATGAGGGTTATATACATGAGAGAAATACGAGATACATAAGCCAGATAAAAGTGAGAGGGCAGGAAAAATTTAGGGTATTACAGATGCCCCTATTTAATCATCTTAAACCTGAAAGTACGATTGGCGCGTGCCTTTCGGATGTTCAAGGTAGAATATGATTAAATATCAATGCCAAAAATTTGTTTTGGGAGAAAGTGTGAGTATTTATTTATTTTTGTGATATCTGCTGGGGAAAGAATTTTATTCCAGTAAAGAGATGGATATTGGAATTGTAACATGGCGTGATGTTAGTACAAGACAAAGGTCGGTACGAAAGGACGGCGAATAAGGTCTGCGGGTGACCTATGGTCCTAAGGTGAAACATGAGAATGATTTGTCGGAGAACCTAGCCTGTGGGCGATATCAGGTTCTAAGACAAGATATATGGGAAGAACCTAGCCAACAGGTGATCTCAGGTTCAAAAATGATCTAAGGAAGAACCTAGCCAACAGGAGATCTCAGGTTCTAATATGATCTAAGGAAGAACCTATGCAATAGGAAATCTCGGGTTCTAAGATGATCTGAGGAAGAACCTAGCCAACAGGCGATCTCAGGTTCTAAGATGATCTGAGGAAGAAACTGGCCAACCGGCGATCTCAAGTTCTAAGATGATCTGGTGAAGAACCTAGCCTTTGGGTGATCTCAGGTTCTAAGATGATCTGAGGAAGAACCTAGCCTACGGGCAATCTCAGGTTTGAAGATGATCTATGGGAAGAACCTAGCCAAGAAGCGATCTCAGGTTCTAAGATGATCTAAGGAAGAACCTAGCAACCGGGTGATCTCAGGTTCTAAGATGATCATAGGAAGAACCTAGCCAAAGAGCGATCTCAGGTTTGACGATGATCTAAGGGAAGAACCTAGCCAACATGCGATCTCAGGTTCTAAGATGATCTGATGAAGAACCTAGCCAACTGGTGATCTCGGGTTCTAAGATGATCTGAGGAAGAACCTAGCCAACAGGCGATCTCAAGTTCTAAGATGATCTGAGGAATAACCTAGACAACAGGTGATCTCAGGTTCTAAGATGATCTGATGAAGAACCTAGCCTTTGGGTGATCTCAGGTTCTAAGATGGTCTGGTGAAGAACCTAGCCTACGTGCAATCTCAGGTTCTAAGATGATTTGATAAAGAACCTAGCCTATGGGCGACCTCAGGTTCTAAGATGATCTGATGCAGAACCTAGCCTACGTGCGATCTCAGTTTCTAAGATGATCTGAGCAAGAACCTAGCCTACGGGCGTTCCTAGGTTCTAAGATGATCTAATGAAGAACTTAGCATACGGGAGATCTCAAGTTCTAAGATGATCTGATGAAGAACCTAGCCTTCGGGCGATCTTAGGTTCTAAGATGATTTGAGGAAGAAACTAGCCTATGGGCGATCTCAGGTTCTAAGATGATCTGATGAAGAACCTAGCCTACAGGAGATCTCAGGTTCGACGATGATCTATGGGAAGAACCTAGCCAACATACGATCCCAGGTTCTAAGATGATCTGAGGAGGAACCTAGCCTACGGGAGATCTCATGTTCGATGATGAACTATTGGAAGAACCTAGCCTAAGTGCGATCTCAGGTTCTACGATGATCTGAGGAAGAACCTAGCCTATGGGCGATCTCAGGCTCTAAGACAATGATCTAAGGAAGAACCTATCCAACAGGCGATCTCAGGTTCTAAGATGATTTGATGAAGAACCTAGCCTATGGGCGATCTCAGGTTCTAAAGTGAGACCTACGGACGATCTAGTAGGGAAGATCTACGAGCGATCTACCAAAAACTAGGTCTACGAGCGACCTACAAGGGAATCTAGATTTACGATCGATCTAAAATCCTAAGGTAAGACCTACGGTCGGTCTACCAAAAACTAGGTCTACGAGCAACCTACAAGGGAATCTAGATCTACGGTTGATCTAATATCCTAAGGTAAGACCTACGGCCGGTCTACCAAAATTAGGTCTACGGTCGACCAACAAGGGAATCTAGATCTACGATCGATCAATAATCCTAAGGTGAGATATACGGTAGGTCTACCAAAAACTAGGTCTATGGGCGACCTACAAGGGTATCTAGATCTACGGTAGATCTAAAATTATAAGGTAAGACCTACGGTCGTTCTACCAAAAACTAGGTCTACGGTCGACCTACATGGGAATCTAGATCTACAGTTGATCTAAAATCCTAAGGTAAGACCTACGGTCGGTCTACCAAAAATAGGGTCTACGGTCTACCTACAGGGGAATCTAGATCTACGGTTGATCTAAAATCCTAAGGTAAGACCTACAGTCAGTCTACCAAAAACTAGGTCTACGATCGACCTACATTTCTAAAAAGGTGGGAGTATTAGTCACAACACGAGGATTGAAGATGCTAGAATGACCAAGTTGATTGCATTTGCTGGGATTCGAAGGACAGATAGACACATACGAGTGTTTAGATAACTGACACTGATGAGTGTTTAGGAAATTGATACATACGAGTGTTTGGATCAATACGGATGAGTATTGAGAATAGATATGGACGAGTATCAAGGTATGATTTAATCCAGAAGAGTGTTTGAGTCAATACAGATGGGTATCTAAAGAAGATATGGATGAGTATCAAGGAAAGGTTAAACATGAACGAGTGTTTGGGTGACTAACACGGATGAGTATTCATGAGACCAACACAGATGAGTGTATGGAGACTGAATTATTTGTCAGGCATGAACTGACTACCAGACGAAAATTGGGTTTTGGAATGACAAGGTGTATTGATTTTGCTGGGCATTATGAAGGCGAAAGACACCAGCTGGGAATTTGGGAATGATGTCCTCTTGTGGAGATGTATTGTTGTCCTTGAACGATTCAGGTTTTTCATGTAAGGTACCTGATATAGATTATGCTTCGTATGCATGTTTGAATTTATTTTGCTGCAAAGATCCATTCTGATAAATCGGCTATGCGCTTTTGAGGATGCAATGTTATGCAACGATAACTATATGTAATGCATAGAAATAGACTTCTTGGGCATAAGCGAGGGCTCATTGAGAACTGTTGCTCATCATTGGAGATGCTAATACATGTCAGCATTGGAAACCTGCAATGCGAAAGATTGTTGGGGATACTGGTAAGAATTTGCACTGGGGAGCTCATGATACCTAAGATTGTTGATGACTCCAGTGAAGATTGAATTGCTGAAGAAGCGAGTCTTTAGGTACGCTGCTGAATTCTGAATTGCATTGTTGTGGAAGAGATTATCTGGCCCGACTTCCCTGCATCCTGAACCACTAAGAGGATGGTAGAACTGAATAGGTTGAGGAATGGGTATTGAACACCATGCATATCACTTCGGATACGTGTCCCAAGTTTACGCCACACTGGGGAATTACCTCTTGAATCACTTGGGGATAAAAGATGGGCATGGACACCTGCGAATGCCCCGGTTTAGATCTGCAAATGCCCTGGTTCAGCTCTGTGAATGCCCCGGTATATCCCCACTGAGGATGCACTCAATTAACTCCACTAGTGATGTTGTTATGAATTTTCTGTTATCATGATCTGGCAGGTTATGTGTTGGGTAGTTAGGATTCTGTTATGCTGTTAGGGATGTTATCATCGGTTAGGGGTTTAGTTACAGTTAGGGATTGAGGAAGCTATTTCTTGTAGGTATGAATTTCTGTTAGAACTGTCAGAGGGTTTAGGCTGTTAGTTTATGAATGCAGTAAAATGACATTTTCTTTATTTGAATTTGCATACATTCTGGGATTTATATGGGCTACTGTAACTGGAAATTCCTTTTTCCTTTCGTAGGTGGTTGAGATGAGTTTTGGGTTTATGAATTCAATATTTTTTTCTGAACCGATTATGTGGTTGCGGGGCTATTTTCGAATGAATATTTATGTTCTGTTTATGCTGGTTTTAGACTGTGCAGGGCTAATTTTTTTTGAATTCTGAACAGACTTCTATTGCTTTGCGAAATTGCAGGTTCATGATCTGGGATAATGCAACTTTGGAAAACCTGAGATGGAGTCAAGTGATACATGAAGCTTTAGGCATAGCTTAAAGATGTGGTAGCTTGGTCATGGGAAGTAAGCATGAAGATGTATAGGGACTAAGACTTAGGCTTAGAACAAAAGTTTGTGTGATTATGAATGTAATTGGATGGAACTCAGATGCTGTATGTATTTAAAATTTAGCTTTGTGATCTGAACTTGATTGAGCTACCATGCTTTAAAATGGTTTTTTATAATGGAGAATTTGATTTCAAATTTGAATTGCTTTCCCTCAATTATGCTTGTAACTTGAATGAAACAATCAAAGATTTAAATGGAACTTTGTCCAAAAGATAACTTTCCCAAATTGACGTTGAACTTTATCATGGGACGCCTCGCTTCAAAAATTGAATCCAATTTGACATTTCACAAAGAATTGAATAATTTATATGTCATGCCTAGATTTGAATAATGGGACATGAATTAAGTGAACTTGAAGATGGCAACTTGAACTACATGAATCTTCCAATCTTATCTTGAATCAACCATTAACAAATCATGAAATTGAGATCTTGGACCAATATTAATCTTGAGCACAATTAGAAGTTTCAATAAATCCGAATTGGCATCTCATTTCTCTTGAACCCTAGTTAACTTGTAATCTAAGCAATAAGTGTTTGAAATAATGATGAAGTTTTGAACTCAACGAACCCACAACTTCATCTTCTGTACCATGGCTTGCATTTTGCAATCCAATCCACATTATATCTTAACTTTATGGATAACAGCAATGCCTCGAAGGCGCCTTGAAGTATAGAAAGAAATGTAATATGAAGCTCAATGAACCCCAGTCAATAGATATTACGAATTTACACATAGAAGATGTGAATCCATAATCCACCTGTGTTTGATGAATCCTTGATGGAGGATGACCTTGTAGCTTGATGAAGAAAAGATCCATAACACCCATGAACACAAATTCTTAGTTCCACAATTTCACTGCCTTGAAAGATAACCAGAAGAATCAAGCTCTATTGAACATATACACCTCAATCAGTTGATAAAACCCTAATCTTGTTCATGAACATTGATCCCATGCTAAATTTATTGATGAATGATGCATGAGGTGTTAGCTGGCCTAATGAGAGTTATATACATGAGAAAAATGAGAGATGCATAAGCCAGATAAAAGTGAGAGGGTAGGACAAATGTGGGGTATTATAGAGTGCAACCACCATTTACTGATAAGGAGCTGGTGGATATGTTCATGGGAACATTGACTGGACCACTTTTCAACTTGTTAATTGGAAGCTCATCAGTTGGTTTCACTGAGTTAATCTTGACTGGTGAAAGGGTCGAGAGCGATATTAAAAGTGGAAAAATTCCCATGGCCTTTGCTTCTACATCAAATATTATGAAGAAGCCCTTTATTGGAAAAAAGGAAACTAATTCCATATACGGTTCAAGGGGCCATGTCAAGAAAGACCATCTTCAATCTGTAGATGCAGTTCTGATCTTTAATCCACCCTTTACTCAAAGACCGCAAGCTAACCATCAAAGACCTGTGGTTCCCAGAAGACAATTTACAAGGATTAACATGTCACTATCTCAAGCCCTACAACATTTGTTGAAGGCTAATTTGGTAACATTACGTGAACCCCCTTCAAATCCCAATGTTTCATCTCCAAAATACAACCCGAATGCCAAATGTGCTTATCACTTCAATAGTCCCGGACATGATACTTGTGATACGGTAGCAGAACCGACTGTTATACTGGTTTTGCGTTTGTATTTGCAAATGTTGCGGTAAGCAAGAGTCACCACCGACTTTTCTTTTATCCAATAAAGGAAAGGGTGAAAAGAACATAAAAAGACCTTTCGAGATTATTTCTGAGTAAGGGGGTAGATTATGTAAAGGGAAGGTGTTGGCACCCTTTCCATCCGTAGTTTTCTATGGGCTCTTAGATGCTTTAGCTCATTTTGAAATACCTTGTGCTTTGTGTGTTTTTGAAAAGTATTTTTGAAATGCCAATAGTAAGGTAGTTTTCTTTATGATAACTCTTGTATCAATCCTCAAGAGTATTGATAAAGCATTTTGAAAATGTTTTTGAAAGTGTTTTGTGTAAGTGTAAAAAGTATGTTTTTAGCATAGCATCTAGGAAGTATCTATTTATCCTCGAAAGATTCGTTCTTTTCCTCCTTTCCTTTAGACAGTGCTATCCTACTATTAATGAGTAGGTAGCCTTAGTCGTTGGATGTTTGAGGGACATTCGAAGCGACGTTTTATAGTCACAGAGGAAACTGGGCTAGTGTTGTACCCCAAAATTTTCCCTCCCATATTTCTCAATACATGTCAAGTGAGGTCCTCAAATTGCTCAAGGAAGTCCAAGAGTTGACCAGACAAACTCTCTCCTAAGGCAGTCTACCTCAAATTAGGGTTTCATTTTTCATCAAGATGCTTGAGTCCAAAGGATCCCAAATTCTCACCATTGTCCTAATATTCTCTCAAGATCATCCATGTCAAGTTTCAAGCCTTACAGAAGAAGTTTGCTCAGTCAATTGCTCAAAGGCCTGAAAATCGATTATGCTAGGTCAAAAGTCAATTATGGCCAATATACAGTCAAACTTCAAGATTTTTGGTCAACATCCTCATTTTGAAGTATAATTATTTGTTTTATCAAGGGCTGATCATGATTCATCAAGGATTGCTCACAATTCATCAAAACCCAAAAGTTGCTAAATTAGGGTTTTGTAGGAAAAGTCAATTCAACTTTGACCAAGCATAACTTTCTCATACTTTATCAGAAATGACCCATCCAAAGTTCATTTTGAAGAGGATGCAATTCCCTACAATTCATCTTCAGCTCCCAAGCTCAAAATATGCACTCACAAAAAGATATAAATTTTGACATTATAGGTCATTTTGTAAAGTCAACAAAAACACCTTTTGGGTCAAAGCTTCATAGATGAACATGGAGGACTCAATTGATATGAGATTAAAAGGGTTGCTTAGAGGATATCCTAAGCTTTCTAAAAAGTTCAAGAACACCCTCCTAGGGTCAAAATTGAGAGAGATATGCATTGTCAAAGTTGGCAATTTTTGGGAAATTGTCAAAAGTCAACATTGATCTAAATTGCATTTTTTCCACATGTGCCCATCTTTTCAAGATTTCATCTCATTCCTAGCATAGTCCGTGACCTATCGGACCCTCCTTGCTTTATTTATTTATTTATTTATTTTATTTTGATTTTTATTCACTTAAAATTCAAATAAAATCAAATAAATCTAAATAAATCATATAAGGTGTTTTAGGGATGATTTTTGCATTGAAGGAAGATCATATGTGCTGTCAAATGAGAAGTAAATCGTGCAAGCCAAGAATAGACACAAAATATCCATATTTGGGCAATTATTCAAGATTTGATTATCTCTTAAAATCACACCATTATTCTTTGGATTCTTTCCAATTTTATTACCCTAGATTGATTCACTACTAATGCCAGGATCCTAAAAACCTAGAACAGAAGTTTGGAGACGCGTAGCTTTTCTGAAAGTGTCAAACAAAGTTCCAAATTTTCAAAGAAAAGTGCAGATTGGATCTTGTTCTAGAGGTCGTTTCAAACTTTTCCAAGGATCAATTCATATTCCCAGGCATGCATTGAACCGGTAGCAAGCATTCACACGACCTAAAACCTCAAGAATCGTGTTCTACGTCTCCCACGGTTTGTCCAAAATTTTGTTTTTGATTTCACTAATCTATGCATCTTTAGTGCTTTTGATTTCCATACTCATGTTTACCATCATGTTTGCAAGCTAATCGTTCTATTCAATTTCATTTTTGATGACTGTATGTGAATCCGCCATGGCTAGGGTTCCGTTTTCTTGTTTAGGGCTTTTTTATGCAGGCAAAATTGGGCGTTAACTCTGGTACCATGATACTCGTGAGGATGATACGAGTTGATTGGTACCAGCCATGGTTATTTATCTTGAGCCTACGCAACTTTGGAGATGGACAAGGTTATACCTACAACAAACGTTTGTAGGTAAAAGCTTGATTTGCTAAGGCGACGGAGAGAGGAAGAAGAAGCTGGTGTGGCAACATGTGATTCACTTATTTGAATTTCACGCGTTGGGTTGGCTCCACTAGCTTGTTTTTGCATATTATATTCTGTTTTATATTACTTACAAGTTAACACCATAGATCAGATGGCTGGGGCGAAAGCCTTTGATGCACACGTCCTGGGTTCGATCCCAAGCGTGTGCATTTTATTATTTTCTTGCTTTTTTCTGGCTGATCTCATGCAATGCAGTAGTGTACACCTACCATGCACTCTTGTGTTCCACCATCAAATCAATCAGCCAATCGAATCCAACACCCAGGTAGCAAGAGGCCCATCATACGTCCCAGGTCAATGTATGCACTGAATCAGGCAGAGTCAAACGGGCCGAGATTCATTTGGGCCCAGAATTCCATGGCACACCCTCACAACTGCTAGTGACACCAGGCCTATTTACTAATTTATTTATTTATTTTCTTTATTTCATTCTTTATTCTTTTAATTTTCTTTATTTATTTTAATTCACAAATTAATTAATTTTTTTCATAAAAAATTATAGAATCAAAAATCACAAAAAAAGAGTTATTTTCTTAATAATTTTTTTTTTAATTTATTAGTTTAACTAATTTAGGGTAACTTTAATTTCTTTCACAATTAAAATTCAATTAGAAAATTAGGTTAATTCTTGAGTTGATTTCTCTTTCTTTCTCAAATAATAAAAAATACAAAAATAGGTTTTTAGGTTGAATTAATTTATTTTTCTTAATTTTAAATCAATTAGAATTAGGATCTTCGTTTTAATTTAAAAATTTCTCTATTTTATTAATTAAAAAAACATGACAAAAGCATTTTTTAATCAATCGCAATTAGGTTTAGGTAAGGGTCAAAACCCTAGTTGTCTCATATACGATTCATCGCGCGCATGTTATTTATTTTTGCCAATATTGTTGTAACTTTTCATGGTTTGTAATAGTTTAATCTAGGGCTTTTTATTTATCGCTTTTTCCCGGGTTTTTGGCTATGTAATTAATCCCCCTCCCCGAAGTATTGTAATAGCGTATATTTACTTTCTCGCATTTTAATTCTCGCAAATATTTGACTGTTTAGATGTATGCTAATAGGATTGTATGACAAGAATGTCTGACAAATTAATCCAGTTAGAAAACCCTAATGTGCACAGACTAAATAATTGAAAACAGATCACTCGCACATATCACTCTTAGGGTATACTCACACTTTGGTTGCCTTCGATAAACGGTCATTAAGTATAGGGTGTCTTAGTGGTTGCCCTCCTGTCTAAAAAGATTAAACGTTGCCTCGGAAATGTTGCCTCGGAAATGTTGCCTCGAATATGATCTTAAGACTATAGGGTTATTACTAAGATGTCCTAACATTGCTTTAGTGATCGTACGTCCCTTTTGAATTGACCCTTACAAACTCCAACGACGGTGCTACCTATTTCTCAATAGTGGGATAGTGCTATCTAAAGGAAACAAGAATATAAACGATCTTTTTTTCGAGTAGGTAGATGCTAGTAGGTATTTGCTCAAATCAAAACTTTTCACACTTACACATTTCAAACAAATTTTCAAAACAACTTCGTCACACCTTTGAGGACTGATATAAGGGTTATTACGAAGTAATACTTTTCAAAACAAAGCACACACAAGCAATTTAAAAATGAGCAAGTACCTAAGAGCCCATGAAAAACCATGGATAGAAAGGGTGCTAACACCTTCCCTTTCTATAATCTACCCCCCGTACTCAAAGTATCTCGAAAAAGGATTTTTTTTCTGTACTTTTTTCCTTTCCGGTTGGAAGAAATAAAAGTTGGTGGCGAATCTTGCTTACCGCGAGATTTTGCAAACACAAAACGCAAAATGCAAACCAGTAAAAACAATCGGTTAAGCCACTGTATCATAGAACTGGCGGCTCTGCTGGGGACTTAATAAGTGGGGTATACCTTAGGATCTAGTTCATCATAATTGCTTCTCTTGATTGCTTTGTTTGCTTTATTTTTGAGGGTTTTGCTTGGGGTTACTATAGATCCTAACCCGGATCTGGGGAATACCTTTTAGGTAAGTAGCAATAGACTGTGAGGGAATTGTACAGCATAGACCGATACGGTTGAAGCAGTAGCTACGTTGGTATGGCACTTTGGTTGGTACCGGTATCCCTTGTGGAGAAACGAGGAGAATACAGGTCCGCCGCGTGGTGTTGTTAAGCATCAACTGACCTTAGAACCTTTAATCGCCCAACTTGGCCATTAGAAATTAGTGAGATAGCTGGCCTCGGTCTAAAGCTGAGAACTGGTTGATACTCGATGCTACACTCATTGAGACTATACTCTAGGAATAGTTCCGGCCGCAATAAAAGATTGTGTAAGCTGAAACCATGACCGATGGAGGATGGTAAGTGATATTGAGATCCTCTAGAACCCGATTACTTTTTCTAGGACAGTTTGAAACCAACTTAACTTCAAGAGGGTATTACCTTTGACCTCATGCAAGCCTTAAACCTAAGGGTTTTGTGTGACTTGTTTTTCTTTGCAGTATCTGTTATTTGCTATACCTGTGTTTTATCATTACATCATGCATCATAACATAGCATTCATGCTTCATTACACTAACCACTTCAAAGACCAAGGGAATTTATCTTTGTTCTATTTTGCAGATCATGGCTTCCGTACGTAGAAAGACTATCCGAGTCAAATTTGTGGAGATACCATCCTAACTCAAAGATCTAGTGTCAAGAATTTCTGAAACTTCTATGTTCATTAAGAGACATGGTCAACTTCTCAGCCTGGTTACTTCAAACCCTGATGAACAAATGATGAGTGTACTTTTTCAGTTCTTCGATCCCGAGCATCACTGTTTCACTTTTCCAGATTATCATCTGGTACCCACCTTGGAGGAATTCTCTCATCTATTGGGCATATCCATTCTTGAACAGGTACCCTTCATAGGTATGGAAGAAGTTCCTAAGCCGGAAGTCATTGCCTCAGCTTTGCATTTGAAACGGACTGATGTGGTATCCAATTGGGAAACTCGAAGCAGAGTCGAAGGTTTTTTTATCCAAATTTCTGATAGACCAGGCTCAACTATTCTTGGATGATTTGGATTTTCAGGCTTTCGAGGATGTCTTGGCTCTTCTTATCCATGGTTTGGTTCTCTTCCCTAATCCAGATTCCTTTGTAGATGTGAATGCTATCAAGATCTTCCTTTCTTGCAACCCTGTGCCTACCCTGCTTGCAGATATCTTGCATGCTCTCTGTTGTACCCCAAAATTTTCCCTCTCATATTTCTCAATACATTTCAAGTGAGATCCTCAAATTGCTCAAGGAAGTCCAAGGGTTGACCAGACAAGCTCTCTCCTAAGGCAGTCAACCTCAAATTAGGGTTTCAAGTTGCATCAAGATACTTGAGCCCAAGGGATCCAAAATGCTCACCATTGTCCTAACATGTTCTCAAGATCATCCATGTCAAGTTTCAAGCCTTGCAGAGGAAGTTTTCTCAGTCAATTGCTCAAAGGCCTGAAAATCGACTATGTTAGGGAAAAAGTCAACAGTGGCTCACATACAGTCAAACTTCAAGATTTTTGGTCAACATTCTCATTTTGAATTATTATTCAACATTTAATCAATGGTTTATCATGATTCATTAAGGATTGCTCACAATTCATTAAAACCCAAAAGTTGCTAAATTAGGGTTTTGTAGGAAAAGTCAACTCAACTTTGACCAAGCATAACTTTCTCATACTTTATGAGAAATGATTCATCCAAATCTCATTTCAAAGAGGATGCAATTACCTACAATTCATCTTCATCTCCCAATTTCAAAATATGCACTCACAAGAAGTTATGAATTTGGACATTATAGGTCATTTTGAAAAGTCAACAAAAACACCTTTTTTGTCAAAGCTTCATACATGAATATGGAATACCAAATTGTGATGAGACCAAAAGGGTTGCTTAAAGGACATCTCAAGATTTATAAAAAGTCAAGAACACCTTCTAAGAGTTACAATTTTATGCATTGGTGAATTTGACCTTTTTTGCAAAATTGCCAAAAGTCAAAAGTGCCTCAAATTGAAATTTTTGCTAAATGGGCCTAACTTTTTGCACTTGTTTTGAGTTGGTAGAATGGTCCACGAGCCCTAGCTCTTCACATTTGTCTTTATCTTATTTTTTCTATTTATTTTGATTTTTTATTTCAATTAAATCATTTAAATCAAAACAAATCATGAAAAAAATCCAAATCATTGAAACCTCAAGATCTTGTGCACATTTCAGGTCCTATATCTAGCTAGCAAGTGAATCAATTCGTGCAAGGCATAGGTGGGCACAAAGAGATTTATTTTGGACTATTTTGGAAAGATTTTCAAGTGAATCAAATCAAGATCAAAAGCCATAATTGATAAAGATTGAGAAAACTTTTGCAACCATAATTCAATCAATGGTATATAGTGTACAATTGCAGACCAAAATCACAAGGTTTAGAGGCGCACGAAGGAAGAACAAAACTTGAAAAATTCACCAAAAAGTGATGACTTGATTTCCCACTTCCAGGCATTTACAAGGCTCCCTAACCATCCCATTCACTTCCTGGGAGTGCAAGGAAGCCATAGCAATCAGAAACAAGGATCCTCGCGCCAGAACTCACTGTAAGTGATCCACGGCCATGGTTTTTTCTTGAAATCGAACTACATGATTTTGGCATTTATAGCATGAAATACTTACATATTCTTGTTCCTTGAAGCATTTGCAAGCTATATATAATATTTAATTACATTTTTGTGGACTATATCAGAATTCACCATTGCTAGGGTTCTTGGTCCCGTTTTAGGTCTTTTTTATGCAGGCAAAATTGGCCCAAAAGAAGGGCACCATAATGCTCAGCAGGCGAAGACGATTTTATTCATGGCCTTAGACTCCATTTATCATGCCCATGTGAGATTTTGAAACAAGCAAAGGTTGTAGTGACAGACATTTGTCCGTAGGTAAAAGTCTCTGACTTTTACCAACGGAGAGAGGAAAAAGATGACATGCGTGGCTCCATCTCATTCGTCCATTTGAATTTTGGTGCATTTTTATTCCCCCCCCCCCCCCCCCCCCCCACTAACTGGAATTATTATATATTATCCATTATTATCATCTTGTATACAATAAAAGCATGCAGCTCAGTTGGCGTGAAGGTGAGTGGAAAAGGCTTTGGAGCCTGGGTTCGAATCCCAGGTCCCCCCATTATTTCATATTATTTTCATTCAGATGATCAAGCGTGCACACAAGGCAGAGAGATCACCATGTACCCTCAAGGTTCAACCTTTGGATTTCCAGAAGTCCATATCTGAAGTCCATCGTTTGGAGGACCATGATACAGCTCAGTCAACGCACAGCATGGGAACATGGGAGTCAACGTGGATCACTTTCTTTTGGGCCCAGTATTGCTTTTGACACACCTCCAAATTGCTATTTCTCAGGCCCATATCTCTTTTCCTTTATTCTTTTTATTTTCTTAATTAATTTATTTAATTATTTTTACTAACACCAAATTAATTCTTTTTTTTTTATATAAAAAACCATAAAATATAATTTTCACCCAAATTAGGTTTAGAATTTATTTTTTATACAAAAATTAATTTAATTAGTTAATTTGATTTTTTAGGATAACTTTAATTCTTTTTAATTAAAACAAGTTAGAAATTAGGGTTTTTAGTTTGATTTAAATTTTATTTTCTTTTTTCTTAAAAATAACAAAATACAAATAGGTCAAAATGTAAATTATTTTCTTTAATTTAATTTAATTGGTAATTTTGTACATATTTAATTCAAACCATTATTTTCTTAAATAATCAAAAACAATCACAAACATATTTTTTTTCTTTTAATTAGGTTAGACAGGGTCAAAACCCTATTTCTCTCTCGTCCTCGATTCATCGCGCTTAATTATTTTTACCATATTGATGTAATTGCTCACAGGATGTAATAGATTAATTAGGACTTTCTCCATTTATTTATCGTTTTACGGGTTGTTTTTGGCTATGTAATTAATACCTGAAGCCTTGTAATAGTGTAGCTTTACTTTCCGCACTTTAATTTCCGCAAAATATTAACTGTTAGATGTATGATATTAGGGTTGCATGACAAGACTGTATGTAAACTTTAAAACGGTTAGCAAAACCCTAAATGTGCAAAGATAATAAACTTGAAATTGAATCACTCGCACATGCGCACTCTTAGGGTACACTCCCACTTCGGTTGCCTTCGGTAAACGATCATTGAGTATAGGATATTTTAGTGGTCGTCCTCTTGTCTAAAAGATCAAATGTCCTGTTCGGAAAGGTTGCCTCAGAATTGTTGCCTCGAATATTGATCTTAAGACATTAGGGTTATTACTAAGATGTCCTAACATTGCTTTAGTGATCGTACATCCCTTTCGAGTTGACCATTAAAACTCCAATGACGGTGCTACCTACTCACTAATAGTAGGATAGTGCTGTCTAAAGGAAACGAACATAGAACAATTATTTTTTCGAGTAGGTAGATGGTAGTAAGTACTTGCTCAAAACAAACAAACTTTTCACACTTACACTCTTTTCAAACAAAGTTTCAAAAACACTTCGTAACACTCTTGAAGACAGAAGCAAGGGTTAAATCGAAGTCAAACAAAAAAAATTTCAAATCAAACACACACAAGCAATTTTGAAAATGATGAGCAAGTACCTAAGAGCCCGTGGAAAACCACGGATAGAAAGGGTGCTAATACCTTCCCTTTCTATAATCTACCCCCCATACTCAGAATATCTCGAAAAAGGAATTTTTCAGTGCTTTTTTCCTTTCCGGTTGGATAAAATAAAAGTCGATGGCGACTCTTGCTTACCGCGACATTTTTCAAAAACAAACGCAAAATGCAAACCAGCATTCAAACAGTTCTGGTTCTGCCACCGTATCACACTCTCTATACTCGTACCACGAGGAGAAGAGGGACTCTTATGTGCTGCATTCCATTGTTGTCGAGGTGGTTTATTTCTCACCTCCCTAAGTCTTTGCTGAAGAACGAAGAAGGTTTGGGTTGGTCGCATAGAATAATGTCACTTGCTCATACAGATATTCTTTGGTGTTCCCGGGCTATGGAAGACGTTGTTGTTATTGACCGTTGTGGGGGTATCCTAATGTCCCATTACTTGGTATCAGAGGAGGTATAACTTACAATCCTTGTCTAGATTTACGACAATTTGGTCGTGCTCGAAGAGATGGTCCCCATAGGTTACTTCTCGAGGATATTGCATTCGACTATGAGGATGATGTTAAGGGGCATCGCCAGAGGTTCATACGAGCTTGGGGCATGGTAAATAGATCTGAACTCCAAGATTTGGGACTAAAGACTTCCCTTCCTATGTAGCCTTACCTCCAACGGGTCCGAGCTCGTGCCCAGAAGCTTGTGATGCCTTATGCGGCAGTATTACCAGTGATTGTGGAACCCACTAATGAAGACGACATTCCTTACACAGTTCTCTATCCTTACATGCCCACTGATCTTGGGGAGCTACAAAGGTCTTGGATTCAGCTGAAGAATGAGCGAGATACTTACAGGGAGCAGTTCCACGAGCAAGAGAGGAAGGTTTTGAATCTCATTAGGAAGCTCGAGGAGGAAAGAGTGCTCAATGATTACATCAGCACAAAGAGAAAGCGTCCATGGAACTTTTAATTTTGCTTTTCTAAGTTTTAGATTGGTTTTATTTACTTATTTGTAACGCCTTAAGGGCATTGTTGAACCTTTCAAAGTTAAGCTAATGAAGTTTTGTTTATTTTTGGTTTGCAAATTTAAATCTCCCAAAGTCTTTGAAATCATTACATGTGCATCCCGTTATCATGCACATCATCACAGGTACCACTATAGGTTTCTTATCTTCTTCGCTGTTTATTTTAGCAGAAATGTCTTCCGATCAAGTCATCAAATATCTTCAGGCACAAAATTCCCAGTTCCAACAGATGTTCACCAGTCTAGCAAAGGGGCAAGAGGATCTGAAGACCCTCATTCTGAAAGACAAGAAGAATAAGAAGAGGTCGGTATTTTGAATATGGGTAGAAGGTTTGGAGAAAGGTTGAAGCATCAAACTGAGATTATCTCTTCATCCAAAGACGGGGAGAACCAAGAAGAGGAAAGGGATCCTAGTCCTGCAGTCTCTGACAATGATACTAATTTTGATGATGAGCAATATCCTCTTGATGAGGATAGATGCAAACAACTAGAAGACCGTCTGAGTGCCATGGAAGTTCATAGGATACATGGTTTGGATTTCAGAGAATTGGGACTGGTATCGGGAGTGGTCATCCCTCAGAAGTTCAAGGCTCCAGTTTTTTCTAAGTATGATGGGGTGTCTTGCCCAAAACTCCATCTCCGCTCTTATGTCAGGAAAATTCAACCCCACAATGCTGATAGAAATTTGTGGGTGCACTTCTTTCAAGATAGTCCGTCAGGGACTCAGCTTGAATGGTTCTACCAGTTGGAAGGGGACCATGTCCGAAACTGTGAAGATCTTACTGCTGCTTTCTACAAGCAGTCAGTACAATGCCGACCTTGCTCCCACTCGTACTCAACTCCAGAGTATGTCCATGGTTGCAGGTGAAGGTTTCAAAGATTACGCTCAGAAATGGAGAGATTTGGCTGGCAGAGTTCAACCCCCTTTGTCTGATAGGGAATTGGTTGATATGCTCCTGGGGACGTTGTCTGGTCTATTTTTCAACCACTTGATTGGCAGCTCGTCGTCTGGTTTCATCGAGGTGATTTTAACTGGAGAAAGAGTGGAGGCTGGAATTCGAAGTGGTAAAATACAGAAAGATGCTTCTTCAAGTTCGATAAAGAAACCTTTTACTGGTAAGAAGGAAGCCATTGCAGTTTATAGCCTGAGGGGCCAAAACAGATTTGAACACCACCCAACGGTAAATGCTATAGTGATACCAAGACCCGTTGTTGCTCCATAACACAACAATCAACAGAGGGTAAAAAGACCACAATGGCAGTTTACCCGCATTAGCATGACATTGGCTGAAGTGTTACCTCACCTGCTGAGATCCAACTTGACCATATTGAGGGAGGCTCCCAAAAATACAAACACTACCTCTCCTAGATATAATCCCAATGCGCGGTGCGCCTGCCATTCTGAGAGTCCTGGCCACGATACCAATGACTGCTAGACTTTGAGAAACAAAGTGCAAGATTTTCCGGAAGCTAAGGGGATAGAATTCTATGCTCCAGAAAAGCTGAATGTAATAACTGCTCATATGCCCAAACATGGTCGTGGGGTTAATGTTGTTGACAATGATATGTTTGTGAACTCTGTTGAAGAAATTTATACTCCTCTTATGACTATTAAGAGGAATTTACTATGGGCTGGTTTATTTCCGAGTTGTGGTGAAGTTTGCCACATGTGCTCGATTCTACCTTCCGGTTGCTGCTTGTTGAAATCAGGTGTTCATCGCCTGATGGATAATAAAGAGATTTTGTTCGAAAAAACTATGATTCCTGTTCTTCCAAATGAAGATGTCGCCATCATAACCATTTCTTCCAATCCTTCCAATGTTTCCTCGAGAAAACCTGTTAGGATTACACTTGTCCCAAGAATTGCCCCGCTAATAATCACCATTCCTGGTCCCATCCCGTACACTTTAGACAAGGCTTTCCCATGGCACTATGATGATGATGTGTATTATCATGGCGTTAAGAAAGATTTAAAGAATGAAGAAGCTGACACTGATGTCAGTAATATTTTTGGGGCTAGTAAAGTTACCAGAAGTGGAAGGCTCTTCTCTCCCAAGATTTCCCCTCAGACTATCCACAAATTTGTTGTCATTCCATCTGTTACTACATCAACTACTGTTCTAGTTCTCACTCCAGCTATCACCTCTGTCACCGAGCCATGTGGGACTCGGGGCAAAGAAATCATAGGTGAGCCTGCCCAGACGGAGGCGCCTAGAAAAATTGTTGTGGAAGCCTCTAAACAAGAAATAGAGGAAATACTGAAAATTATCAAGAAAAGTGACTACAATATGGTCGAACAGCTGGGGCAGACCCCATCAAAGATCTCCATGATGTCTCTGCTGTTGTGTTTTGAAGCCCATGCGAAGGCTTTGATTGCATTTCTTAAGACTACGCATGTGCCGCAGGAAACTTCTGCAGATCAGTTCAAAGATTATGTAGCTAGCCTGACTGCTGACAATGGGCTAGGATTTTCATATGCAGATCTGATCGCTAAGAGGAGGAATCATAATGATGCTCTGCATGTCTCAATTGAGTGCAGGGGAACCACTATGGCTCATGTGCTGGTGGATACCGGGTCTTCGCTGAATGTTCTACCGAAGAAAGCGTTAGACCATTTAGATTGTGAGGGTTTGACTTTAAAGCCGAGTAACATTGTGGTAAGGGATTTTGACGGATCAAAAAGGATGGTGCACAGGGAGGTAGAAATCCCTGTCAAAGTGGGTTCTCAAACCTTCGGGTCCACCTTTTATGTAATGGACATCAGACCATCATATTCTTTCTTGCTGGGTCGTCCGTGGATCCATATGGTTAGGGCGGTTACTTCTACACTCCATCAAATGCTGAAGTATCCAATGTAGGGGAAAATTGTCACAGTGCAAGGTGAAGAAGAGTACTTGGTGATTCATCTCAATTCCTTCCGTTATATGGAGATGGATGGGGAGTTCATAAGAACTCCTTGTCAGAACTTCGAAGAGGTCCCTCAAACTTTGGCATCAACTGAAGTTACTACCAACAAACCTCCGCTGAAGATGGCTTCTCTCAAGGATGCCAAGGCTGTTGTTGAAGAAGGTGGGTGTACCAATTGGGGTCGGCTCCCTGATTTCACTCACAAAACTGACAAATTTGGTTTGGGCTTTACTACAGGAGCTCAAAGGGCTGTTAGGCGTGCACGGATTGGAAGACCTCCTCTACACATCAGCAATCGGGGAGTTAATGCAATCAAGGACAGTGAAGAAGATTCAGACATCGACAGCTGGATCTACCCAACAACCAACGGTGGACTGAATAACTGGACGGCGAATGACTTCATACCTGTTTCTTTTATTCTGCAGTAATTGACTTTTGTTTTAAGATTTATAATAAACAGTTTGAAACTTTACGGCCCGGTGCCTTGCCCAAGGCACCTTGGCTTTACTTGTGAGGGCTTATTATTTGTCATTTTCATATATCATTAATAAAACATTGGACATTTCTTGCATTACAAATTTTGCGCTCCTTGTTTTTCTTTTCTATCTCCCACTTTATCAAAACAGCTATTCTCTTGCACATACTCACAAATCAAGCTGCAGATCCATATCCACACTGGATCCCATTGATAACAGTTATGCTACTGCCAGTTATGACTTCGAAAATCCGATCAACCAAGCCGAGGACGAAGGTGAGGATGATTGTGAGGTTCCTGGAGAACTTGCTAAACTACTACAGCAGGAAGAAAGGGCCATACAGCGCCATGAAGAGCCAATCGAGTCAGTGAATTTGGGTACAGAGGAAGACCCGCAGGCGGTTAAAATAGGGGTGAACCTGGAGCCTAGTGTCAAACAACGGTTAGTACAGATGCTACACGACTATGTTGAGATCTTTGCCTGGTCCTATGAAGACATGCCTGGTTTAGACATTGATATTGTGGTACATCTCCTGCCGACTAAAGAAGACTGCCCTCCGATAAAATAAAAGGTCCGTCGAATGCATCCTGAAATGTCAGAGAAGGATTCTTAGCTGTGACTTCTTATCCGCAATGGGTTGCCAACGTTGTTTCGGTACCTAAGAAGGACGGTAAGGTACAGATGTGCGTGGACTACAGAGATCTAAACAGGGCAAGCCCCAAGGATGACTTCCCACTTCCTCACATTAATGTTCTAGTCGACAATACAGCGCATCACAAGATCTTCTCCTTCATGGATGGGTTTTCTGGCTACAACCAGATCAAGATGGCTCCTGAGGACATGGAGAAGACAACCTTCGTTACACAGTGGGGCACCTTCTGTTACAAGGTAGTGCCTTTTGGGTTGAAGAATGCTGGGGAAACTTATCAGCACGCCATGGTCGCTTTGTTCCATGATATGATTCACCACTAGATTGAGGTTTATGTTGATGACATGATAGCCAGGTCTCATACTGAGGAAGAGCATCTTGATCATCTCCAGAAACTGTTTGACAGGTTGAAGACATACAAGCTGAGGTTGAATCTGAACAAGTGTACCTTCGGGGTAAGGTCTGGAAAGCTTCTGGGTTTCGTTGTCAGTGACAAAGGTATTCAGGTGGACCCTGCAAAAGTAAAGGCCATACAAGATATGTTGGCTCCCCACATAGAAAAAGAAGTTAGAGGTTTCTTGGGACGTCTGAATTACATCGCCAAGTTCATTTCACATCTAACTGCTACTTGTGAGCCAATCTTCAAGCTGTTGAAGAAATATCAAGTGGTAAAGTAAAATGATTAATGCCAGACTACTTTCGAAAGAATCAAGGAATACCTTCAAGAACCACCAATTTTGATGCCTCCAATTGAAGGAAGACCTTTGATATTATACTTGACAGTGCTAGATAATTCAATGGGGTGTGTGCTGGGGCAGCATGATGAGTCTGGTCGAAAAGAGCACGCCATTTATTACCTTAGAAAAAAGTTTACCGACTGTGAGACCCGATACTCATTGCTCGATAAAACTTGCTGCGCTTTGGCATGGGCTGCTCGCCGACTGAGACAGTATATGCTGACTCACACCACTTTGTTGATATCAAAGATGGATCCGATCAAGTATATTTTCGAGAAACCCGCCTTATCCGGAAGAATAGAAAGATGGCAGATGATCTTAACCGAGTACGATATCCAATACATAACCCAAAAAGCAATCAAGGGGAGTGTATTGGCGGATCATTTGGCGCATCAGGTCGTGGATGACTACCAGTCCATGCATTTCGAGTTCCCGGATGAGAATATCATGTTGGTAACCGACTGCGAGGAACCTGGCCGGATGAAGGACCCGAGGAGGGATCTCGATGGTCTATGTATTTTGATGGAACCTCGAACGCATTGGGTAACGGTATTGGCGCTGTAATTATATCTCCTGAGGGCTGTCATACTCCATTTACCGCCCGATTATGTTTTAACTGCACCAATAATATGGCAGAGTATGAAGCGTGTATCATGGGGCTCCAAGCTGCTTTTGACCTAAGGATTAAGTTCTTGAGTGTATTTGGAGATTCCGCCCTGGTGATAAGTCCGATCAAAGGCGAGTGGGATATGAAACACCCGAATTTTATTCCTTACAAAGAATATGTACTGACATTGCTCCCACACTTTGAGGAGATAACCTTTGAACATTTCCCAAGAGAAGAGAACCAGTTGGCGGATGCGCTAGCCACCATGACTTATATGTTCAAAGTTAGGTGGGACAACGAAGCTCCCCAGATTACCATTGAGAGGTTGGATGAACCCGCATATTGCTGTGACCTTGAGACTGAAGAGGCGGCAGATAAACCCTGGTTTCACGAGGTAAAGAGGTATCTTGAGGCTCAAGAATACCCCGAGGGGGCATCTATTAATGATAAGAAGTTTATGAGGAGGTTCGCTGCGAAGTTCTTCATCAGTAATGGGATCCTCTATAAGGGTAACCATGATTCAACCTTACTGTAGTGCATAGACAAGAGCAAGGCAGAAAGGATCATGACAGAGTTACATGAAGGTACTTTCAGAACTCATTCCAGTGGACATACCATGGCAAAGAAAATCCTACGGGCATGATATTACTGGTCCACCATGGAAGCCGATTATTATCAGCACTCTTGAACCTGTCATAAGTGCCAAGTCTATGTTGATAAGGTGCATGTGCCTCCGGTTCCCTTGAATGTTTTGACAGCTCCTTGGCCCTTTGCAATGTGGGGCATCGACATGATCGGCAAGATCAGACCTACTGCATCTAACGGGCATCATTTCATTCTGGTAGCCATTGATTACTTTATGAAGTGGGTTGAGGCAGCTTCCTTTGCTACAGTAACCAAGAACATCATGGTGCGGTTTATTCGACCCAATCTGATCTATCGATACGGTGTCCTAGAGAGGATTATTACTGACAATGGTACAAATCTCAACAATACAATGATCACTAAGCTCTATAAGCAGTTCAAGATTCATCATCATAACTCTTCTCCCTACCGGCCGAAGATGAATGGGGTTGTTGAAGCCGCTAACAAGAACATCAAGAAGATTGTGCAGAAGATGACGGTGACATACAAAGACTGGCACGAGATGTTACCATTTGCTCTTCATGGGTACCGTACCTCAGCACGGACGTCGACAGGGGCAACACCCTACTCTTTGGTGTATGGCATGGAGGCAGTCCTACCCATAGAGGTCCAGATACCCTCTCTCAGGATTATGAAGGACACAGGTTCAAACGAAGACGATTGGATCCAAACCCGACTTGATCAGTTGAATTTAATCGATGAGAAGAGACTTACTGCTATCTGTTATGGCCAGACGTATCAAAATTGAATGATCAAGGCTTTTAACAAGAAAGTCAGACGCCAAGAATATCAAATCGGGAATCTAGTGATCAAACGCATCATACTACCGCAAGGTGATCCCAGGGGCAAATGGACCCCCACATACGAAGGGCCATTTGTGGTTAAGAACATTTTCTCGAGAGGAGCTATGATTCTGACCACCATGGATGGTGACGACCTTCCTCAACCCGTCAATTCCGACATAGTGAAAAGATATTACGCGTGATCAAAGACCCGCTAGGTTGACTGGCCTAGGCAAAAATAAGGGCTTCCCAGCGAACCAAAAGGGTTCGGGAAAAAGTAAGGGATGAAAATTAAAAAAAAACTATACACCCGGCAAGTCGAAAACCTGAAAAGGAGATTTGGGAAAAAAAGGGTATCCCGGTGGACCGAAAACCCGAAAGGGCGGTCCAGGAAAAAATTAGGGATCAAAGCGTAACACTATGTCTCATTGGATCATCTTGCACCCAGACTTCGGTATTGACTATCAAGCTCGGACGGCGCCAATCAATCTGATTCACCTTCAGCCAAGCAACAAAGTGATGAGATGCTTGAAGATATAAAGGCAATAGCAGAGTTGAAACCCGATGGGATCGTTCCACATAGTTGTTTTTCTTCATTTTACACAAATTATAATTTCTATCTTTCGACGGTGTTCTCTTACTAGAGCGTCAGCCTCTTTGTACAAAACGCCTATTACAGGCCAACTTCGAAATCAATACAATTCATTTTCACAAGAAATTTCCATTGTGTTTTCCTTTTTTCTGTTTTCTTTTGCAAGAACGTCCAATGATTCATTTTTGATATATGCATTTGAAAATAATGGTTGCACATAAATATTTACATGAGAAACAAAAGACAATTACTCGTAATTCCAAGAGCAGGGAAAACAAGAAGTGTCCAAACCTTACAGTTACTCTGCCCATCAGGTACCGGGATAGAGCCAACTTGAGAACATGAGTAGTGGTACATACACTCCCCACAGAGTAAGAAATATCCAGAGACGGTGATGTTAGTTTTCCCGAACAAGACATGACTCTCCCAAACTAAGGTTCACAATCCAGAGTGAGTCAGTAAATTATTCCCCATAGAGTTTATTTCCCTCACAAGCAGAAACTCAATCTCCAATGGAATTCATTACTACCAGCAGCAGTAATTCATCCCCAGCTGAGTTGTTTCTCCAAGTCAGCAGATCTATCAACAAAGTATCTCCTCTCCAACAGAGTTATTCCCCATAGAGTTGTTCTCAATCAGAGTCTCTCTTCGGTAGAATATCCGTAGACAGAGGGCAAATCCCCAGCATAGTCATCTTTGTTCACCATCCCCAACAGAAGTAGAGGAACTATGGTTTATATAGCAATCATGGATTTATTTTCCTAGATTCAGATTATTATGTCAGCATTTCATGTTCATACATCATGACATGTGCATACATCACATATAACATAGTCTCATTTATTTTGAGAACGTCAACATACAATGCATCTCATGCATCGCACATAACTAACCATGTATTTATTTCAGGAAAAGACAGTTATTATCAACAATTTCCAGCAGGTACGTGATTAACACTCGAAGCTAAATAGAGTAATCATCGGCAACAAATACAACCTCATCCAGGTTCCTACAGCCCTACTATCCAGGCTTTCATATCGAAGTAACCCTACTATCCAGGTTCCTTCTCACAGCCCTACTATCCAGGCTTTCATATCGAAGTAACCCTACTATCTAGGTTCCTTCTCACATCCCTACTATCCAGGCTTTCATATCGAAGTAATCCTACTATCCAGGTTCCTTCTCATAGCCCTACTATCCAGGCTTTCATATCGAAGTAACCCTACTATCCAGGTTCCTTCTTACAGCCCTACTATCCCGACTTTCATATCGAAGTAACCCTGCTATCCAGGTTCCTTCTCACAACCCTACTATCCCGACTTTCATATTGAAGTAACCCTGCTATCCAGGTTCCTTCTCACAACCCTATTATCCCGGATTTCATATCGAAGTAACCCTGATATCCAGGTTCCTTCTCACAGCCCTCCTATCCAGGATTTCATATCAAAGTAACCCTACTATCCAGGTTCCTTCTCACAGCCCCGCTATCTAGGCTTTCATATCGAAGTAACCCTACTATCCAGGTTCCTTCTCACATCCCTACTATCCAGGCTTTCATATCGAAGTAACCTTACTATCCAGGTTCCTTCTCACAGCCCTACTATCTCAGCTTTCATATCGAAGTAACCCTGCTATCCAGGTTCCTTCTCACAGCCCTGCTATCCAGGCTTTCATATCGAAGTAACCCTACTATCCAGGTTCCTTCTCATAGCCCTATTATCCCGTCTTTCATATCGAAGTAACCCTGCTATCCAAGTTCCTTCTCACAGCCCTACTATCCCGGCTTTCATATCGAAGTAACCCTGCTATCCAGGTTCCTTCTCACAGCCCTACTATCCCGGCTTTCATGTCGAAGTAACCCTGCTATCCAGGTTCCTTCTCACAGCCCTACTATCCAGGCTTTCATATCAGAGTAACCCCACTATCTAGGTTCCTTCTCACAACCCTACTATCCAGGTTTTTATATTGAAGTAACCCTACCATCCAGGTTCCTTCTCATAACCTTATTATCCGGGTTCTTTCTCTCTTATCCCCAGACAACAGTCCACAACACTGTAAGACCAGGACCCAATCAAACACATTTGGTTTCACATTTCTCTAGAAAGTTACGGTGCAG
Source organism: Vicia faba (assembly GCA_948472305.1). Taxonomy (NCBI): domain Eukaryota; kingdom Viridiplantae; phylum Streptophyta; class Magnoliopsida; order Fabales; family Fabaceae; genus Vicia; species Vicia faba. Next base: position 1,128,160,470 of record OX451736.1, read on the forward strand.
CATATACCCCGACCAAACACACAGTTTATTTCCGCTTCCCAAACCAGAATTATTCCCCAGTAGAGCAACAGACAACTGAAGCTCCTAAAACTCTATTTCTCCCAAGACAGAGACCAACATTCCCTAGTGATGTTCTCCTCAACAACAGGTATACGATTCTCGCAAAGGAATCTCTTGAGCGATCGACATCTCTGTGGATGGCATCTTTAAGCCCATCTTCGACAATTCTCTAGCGGTTACCAAATGGAATCTATAAGCCCATTCCTGATACCACAAATCACTTCATACGAGTGCAAATTTCTGGGCACTCTAGTGTTCAATCATCTTCCACCTTTAGATCACGAAAGGCAGACAAGCCAATCTACATCCTCAGGTTTAAGAAGATTGAACAGGGGCAGCTGTTGTAACCCAAAATTTTCCCTCCCATATTTCTCAATACATGTCAAGTGAGGTCCTCAAATTGCTCAAGGAAGTCCAAGAGTTGACCAAACAAACTCTCTCCTAAGGCAGTCTACCTTAAATTAGGGATTCATTTTTCATCAAGATGCTTGATTCCAAAGGATCCCAAATGCTCACCATTGTCCTAATATGCTCTCAAGATCATCCATGTAAAGTTTCAAGCCTTACAGAAGAAGTTTGCTCAGTCAATTGCTCAAAGGCCTGAAAATCGACTGTGCTAGGTCAAAAGTCAATTGTGGCCAATATACAGTCAAACTTCAAGATTTTTAGTCAACATCCTCATTTTGAAGTATAATTCATCATTTGATAAAGGGTTGATCATGATTCATCAAGGATTTCTCACAATTCATCAAAACCCAAAAGTTGCTAAATTAGGGTTTTGTAGGAAAAGTCAACTCAACTTTGACCAAGCATAACTTTCTCATACTTTATCATAAATGACCCATCCAAAGTTCATTTTTAATAGGATGAAATTCCCTACAATTTATCTTCATCTCCCAATCTCAAAATATGCACTCACAAAAAGATATAAATTTTGACATTATAGGTCATTTTGATAAGTCAACAAAAACACCTTTTGGGTCAAAGATTCATACATGAACATGGAGGACTCAATTGAAATGAGACCAAAAGGGTTGCTTAGAGGACATCCTAAGATTTCTAAAAAGTCCAAGAACACCCTCATAGGGTCAAAATTGAGAGAGATATGCATTGTCAAAGTTGGCAATTTTGGGAAATTGTCAAAAGTCAAGATTGATCAAAATTGCATTTTTTCCACATGGGCCCATCTTTTCAAGATTTCATCTCATTCCTAGCATAGTCCACGACCTATGGGACCCTCCTTTCTTTCTTTATTTATTTATTTATTTTATTTTGATTTTTATTCACTTAAAATTCAAATAAAATCAAATAAATCTAAATAAATCATATAAGGTGTTTTAGGGATGATTTTTGCATTGAAGGAAGATCTTATGTGCTGTCAAATGAGAAGAAAATCGTGCAAGCCAAGAATAGACACAAAATATCCATATTTGGGCAATTATTCAAGATTTGATTTTCTCTTAAAATCACACCATTATTCTTTGGATTCTTTCCAATTTTATTACCCTAGATTGATTCACTACTTATGCCAGGATCCTAAAGACCTAGAACAGAAGTTTAGAGACGCGCAACTTTCCTGAAAGTGTCAAACAAAGTTCCAAATTTTCAAAGAAAAGTGCAGATTGGATCTTGCTCTAGAGGCCGTTTCAAACTTTTCCAAGAATCAATTCACATTCCCAGGCACGCATTGAACCGATAGCAAGCATTCACATGACCTGAAACTTCAAGAATCGTGTTCTACATCTCCCACGGTTTGTCCAAAAATTTGTTTTTTATTTCACTAATCTACGCATCTTTAGTGCTTTTGATTGCCATACTCATGTTTATCATCGTGTTTGTAAACTAATTATTCTATTCAATTGCATTTTTTATGACTGTATGTGAATCTGCCATGGCTAGGGTTCCGTGTTCTTGTTTAGAGATTTTTATGCAGGCAAAATTGGGCATTAACTCTGGTACCATGATACTCGTGAGGATGATACGAGTTGATTGGTACCAGCCATGGTTATTTATCTTGAGCCTACGCAATTTTGGAGATGGACAAGGTTATACCTACAACAAACGTCTGTTGGTACAAGCTTGATTTGCTAAGGCGACAGAGAGAGTTAGAAGAAGCTGGCGTGGCAACATGTGATTCGCTTATTTGAATTTCGCGCTTTGGGTTGGCTCCACTAGCTAGTTTTTGCATATTATATTCTGTTTTATATTACTTACAAGTTAACACCATAGATCAGATGGTTGGGGCGAAGGCCTTTGATGCACACGTCCTGGGTTCGATCCCAGGCGTGTGCATTTTATTATTTTCTTGCTTATTTCAGGCAGATCTCATGTAATGCAGTAGTGTACGCCTACCATGCACTCTTGTGTTCCACCATCAGATCAATCAGCCAGTCGGATCCAACACCCAGGTAGCAAGAGGCCCACCAGGCAGAGTCAAATGGGCTGAGATTCATTTGGGCCCAGAATTCTAATGGCACACCCTCACAACTACTAGTGACACCAGGCCCATTTACTACTTTATTTATTTATTTTATTTATTTCATTCTTTATTATTTTAATTTTCTTTATTTATTTTAATTTTCTTTATTTATTTTAATTCACAAATTAATTATTTTTTTTCATAAAAAATCATAGAATCAAAAATCACAAAAAAAAGAGTTATTTTCTTAATAAATTTTTTTAATTAATTAGTTTAACTAATTTAGGGTAACTTTAATTTCTTTCACAATTAAAATTCAATTAAAAAATTAGGGTAATTCTTGAGTTGATTTCTCTTTCTTTCTCAAATAATAAAAAATACAAAAATAGGTTTTTAGGTTGAATTAATTTATTTTTCTTAATTTAAAATCAATTAGAATTAGGATCTTCATTTTAATTTAATAATTTCTCTATTTTCTTAAATAACAAAACATGACAAAAGCATTTTTAATCAATCTCAATTAGGTTTAGGTAAGGGTCAAAACCCTAGTTGTCTCATATCCGATTCATCGCGCGCGTGTTATTTATTTTTTCCAATATTGTTGTCACTGTTCATGGTTTGTAATAGTTTAATCTAGGGCTTTTTATTTATCGCTTTTTCCCCAGGTTTTTGGCTATGTAATTAATCCCCCTCCCCGTAGCATTGTAATAACGTATATTTACTTTCTCGAATTTTAATTCTCGCAAATATTTGACTGTTTAGATGTATGCTAATAGGATTGTATGACAAGAATGCCTGACAAATTAATCCAGTTAGAAAACCCTAATGTGCAAAGACTAAATAATTGGAAACAGATCACTCGCACATATCACTCTTAGGGTATACTCACACTTCGGTTGCCTTCGGTAAACGGTCATTAAGTATAGGGTGTCTTAGTGGTTGCCCTTCTGTCTAAAAAGATCAAACGTTGCCTCAGAAATGTTGCCTCGAATATGATCTTAAGAATCTAGGGTTATTACTAAGATGTCCTAACATTGCTTTAGTGATCGTACGTCCCTTTCGAATTGACCCTTACAAACTCCAACGACGGCGCTACCTATTTCTCAATAGTGGGATAATGTCGTCTAAAGGAAACAAGAATAGAAACGATCTTTTTTTAAAGTAGGTAGATGCTAGTAGGTACTTGCTCAAATCAAAACTTTTCACACTTACACATTTCAAACAAATTTTCAAAATAACTTCGTCACAACTTTGAGGACTGATACAAGGGTTATCACAAAGTAAAACTTTTCAAAACAAATCACACAAGAAATTTAAAAATGAGCAAGTACCTAAGAGCCCATGGAAAACAATGGATAGAAAGGGTGCTAACACCTTCCCTTTCTATAATCTATCCCCCGTACTCAGAGTATCTCGAAAAAGGATTTTTTTGTACTTTTTTCCTTTCTGGTTGGAAGAAATAAAAGTCGGTGGCGACTCTTGCTTACCGCGACATTTTGAGAACACAAAATGCAAAACGCAAACTAGTAAAAACAGTCGGTTCTGCCACTGTATCACAGTTAGAAACCTTAGTAACTACCCTAGGGTTTTAAGATCATTTTTTACCGAGGCAACTTCGAAAGGGTCATCGAGAGATTTATGATCTTTTAAACTGGAGGGTAGCCACTAAAATCTCTCACGTTTCGAGAGTTGTGACTATTTTTTTCGAAGACAACCAAAGTGGGAGTACCCTAGAGGTGTATATGTGCAAGTGTGTTTGTTTCATTTATTTTTCTTTGATGTTAGGTTTGCTAACTTTTCTTTTAGTTTCTTGTCATACAATCCTATTAACATACATCTAAACAGTTCATATCTGTACAGGAATTTAAAATGCGGAAATTAAAGCTACACTATTATATGGCTTCGGGGAGGGGGGTTAATTACGTAGTCCAAAAATTTGGGGAGAAATAAAAAGCAGAAAATAAAGTCCTAATTATATCTATTACATCCAATAGATAAATACAATAATATGAAAACAGAGTAGAAAACATAAACGTGCGCGAGTTAGGAGAAGACGTCTAAAAATCCTAAGGTATAAGAAAAATATTTTTGTTTGTTTTTTTATTTTTAATATGAAGAGAATTAAACTAAAAAGACCTAAATCTATTTGGTTTTAATTTAAAGAAAATGGTTAAAATAATTAATTAATTAATTTTTGAAACTAATTTGATTAAGAAAAATACTAACCTGATTTTTTGTGTGATGTTTTTGATTTAATGTTAATTAAATAAAAACTAAAGTAATTAAAAGAAATAAACAAAAACAAAATAAAAGTACAAATGGGCCACACAATGAATGGAAAAAAAGGGTGTATGTTTTGTAAAACGCAAGGCCTAGATTGCCTCTTAGATCCAGTGAGAACATCTCTTGAAGGTGTATGATACTCTACGCGTTTGGAATCTTCTGGATCTGAGTTGATGTGATCCCCTAATTAGGATTAGGGGATGTATGGTGAGTGCCTGGATGTGAAACACGCAAGATCTGCAGAATAATAGTTAGAAAAACAAAATTGTGAGGCCTGGGTATCGAACCCAGGTCCTTCGATCATATGTATGTTGGTCTGTTTAGGCTGAATCTGCAGTATAAGCGTTAGAGATAAAAAAACAAATGCGGACCTGGGTGTCGAATCCAGGTCCTTAATCCTGAATAAAAATCGAATGACTATAAGTATTAATATGACATGCAAAAAATGTAAAATTTGATTTTTGTCAATTCTTACCAACGGTAATGTATGAATCAGTGGCTTCAGGTGTGGATATGCTTGCTTAAGGGTTGTTTCGATTTTGACAACCTTTGGTGATTTTGAGAAGTTTTATATGGATTTCTTCAGGAAATGTGGTGTGTAGCGTTTTTGAGGTAACTTCGTCGTTCTTGTAATTGTGTTGTGCCTTGTATTTATAGAGTTAGGAGAAGAGCAAGCATGGCAAGAGACAAAGGCTTTAAAGGCCATGAGACAAAAATCCAACATATTGAAAGTTTGTCATATTTAGATAATTCTTTCCATTTTGAAATCTTGAGTGAACCTGGACATGTTTCACTCCCTGACTCTTTCGAATGCCCTCATGCCTGGTTCTTCGATTCGCTCTGAACTGCTCCTTTTGATGGCTCTGAAAATACCCAATTAGCCCAATCGAACACTTCACTCTGGCCAGTCGAAGCTTCTTTTGTCATTTCCTTCGAATGCAATTGCGCAGGAGGCTTGGGCTTGGCACCATGTTGGACTTTGGCCAGCAAGCATCTTGAGCCAAACCCATCAAAAGGAAAAACAAACTTGTTTCCAACAATTATATATCCTTCGAATGGACCACATGTATCTCCATCGAAGGCACCATTTGTGTGTCCTTCGAATGGACCAAGTGTATGTCACCACTTGTATGATTCTTTGAATTTCCCTTTAGAATGTTTCTTCGAATGGACCATACTATGTGTCAAAGTGTAGAAACTATGTTGAGGTATTTTAGAGGTGGCGTTAGAGCAGGCTTGAAGATAAACATTGCCCAGTTGAATCTTGCATATAGATAACCATTGCTTTGTGAATCAAAGGTCAGTTGAAGGGGCCTTTGCCTTGTGGGTCGAAGCAGACACGTAAGAGAATAATGCTTAAACGAATCTTGCATGCAGGAGGCCACTACTGGTGAGTGTAGAAACTATGTTGAGGTATTTTAGAGGTGGCGTTAGAGCAGGCTTGAAGATAAACATTGCCCAGTCGAATCTTGCATATAGATAACCATTGCTTTGTGAATCAAAGGTCAGTTGAAGGGGCCTTTGCCTTGTGGGTCGAAGCAGACACGTAAGAGAATAATGCTTAAAAGAATCTTGCATGCAGGAGGCCACTACTGGTGAATCGAAGCAAACCTGTAGGGGTCTACTGCTGGAATGAATCTTGTGGACCAAAGCTTTCTCGAAGGGGACTCAATACCCAATCAAAGCTGGTGGACCAAAGCTTGATCGGAGGGGGCCAAATGCCCAATCAAAGCTTGTGAAACAAAGCTTGCTCGAAGGATTTTAGATGCCCAATCGAAGTACCTTGCTAAGATGCCAATAAAAAAACACCTTGTTCAGATGCCAATCGAAGGAAACTTGACCATCTTCAAAAAAATTATTTTCTTTAAGCAAGTGTTTGTAACCACCCAAGAAAGAGAAGATCTTGGAAAACATGATAGGGAAAATTTTGGGGCACAACAATACAGATCATTGTTGGGCTTTGAAATGCAAAATTAAATATCTCATCGACAACAAGACCGTTGAGTTTGATCCTCCTACAACTCCGAATGTAATAACTGCAACAATGCCAAATCATGGCAAAGGTGTTAATGCAATTGAAGACACTGCTTTTGTTTCCTCTGTTGAAGACTTGAATACTCTACTGACCATTCTTAAAGAAAATTTGTTGAGAGGTGGGGTTTTCCCTGGTTGTCTAGAAGACTGTAACTGTTGTGCCAAACAAGTTTATGGATGCGAATGGCTAAAAAAGGGTGTCCAACACCTAACAAATAGCCACGAGATTTTATTTGATAAAATTACATCCGTAAAAAGTCTGACTGAAGTTGTACATCAAGAAGTTGAAGACATTTCCATCATCACTATATCCAACAAACCTATTAGGATCACTTCAAAAGGTCCTATTAGAATTTCCAATGAACCAAAGATCGCTCCACTGATAATTACCACATTGGGGCTTATCCCTTATTCTTCTGATAAGGCGGTACCCTGGAATTATGGGGTTGAGGTATACTATCATGGCATAAAACAAGACTCCTGGATTGAGGAAGACAAGACTAATGACATTACCAACATTGCTGGCTCTATCAAGGTCTTAAATTGTCTTTAGCTGGATAAAAATCAGAAAAATCGCAGGTTCGATTTAATTGAACTAGAGAAAGTGTCTACCGGAAATGAATCAGGATAAATCATTGGTCGGTTTAAACTAAACCAGCAGAGGTCTTGAATTGTCTTTAACTGGATAAGAATCAGAGAAATCTTAGGGTCGATTTAAATGAAACAGAGAAAGTGTCTACCAGAAACGAATCAGAATAAATCATTGGTCGATTTAAACTAAACCAGCAGAGGTCTTGAATTGTATTTAACTGGATAAGAATCAGAGAAATCTTAGGGTTGATTTAACTGAACCAGAGAAAGTTTCTACCGGAAATGAATCAGGATAAATCATTAGTCGATTTAAACTGAACCAACAGATATATTTTGAGAAAGACCTTCTGAAGAAAATGCTGAAATAGCCATCCGTCATATGTAGTCTTTGAGAAGATTGTCAGGTCATATAAGTAGTTGATGATGTTCGTCTTTTGATTGATCTTTCCTGAAAAGGTAAAGAGGTAGATGTATGCAATGATGTATGAAATGCATTACGTAACAATGTTCTCAAAATAAATGAGATTGTGCTATATGTGTTTCGTATGCATATGCTATGACATTTGGTAGATGATATATGAATATGCAATGTTAATGAAGTGCATTTGTAAACTTGAGCAGCATCTTAGCCTGAGGAAAATAAATCCCTGACTATTGCTGAGGATGAAGAGCATGTGTAATCTTTAATCTTCTGGTGATTGTTTTCGCTGGGGACCCCTGCTTGCTGGTTTGAGGAAACTCCGCTAGGGAACATTGATTTTTGCTCTTTCTTTGAGGAAACTCGGTTGGATAGTATTAATTCCTGCTTGGGGAGAAGAATTCAAGAACATTGGTTGTTCATTGCTCTACTGGGGAGTTTATACCCTGGCTGGGGGTAGAAGAGATGGATAACCTTCCCGCTCGTCTGGGGAAGTTTAGATTCATTAGCAACTCTCTGGGGATAGTGGCAACTTCACTGGGAGAGGATTTTAGCCGGTGATTTATGGTAAAATTATACTCAAGCTGGGGAGTGTCATAATAAATCAATGTCTTGATTGTATCTGAAGATGTATTGAATGGGTATTAGAATGATATCCATATCTGGACTGTATCTGAAAGATGTACTGAATGAGTATCACAATGAATTTGTATCTTGATCATATCTAAATTGTATCTGGAAGATGTACTGAATGAGTATCAGAATGAATTTGTATCTTGATCATATCTGAACTGTATCTGGAAGAGAAATCTGGAATGAGTGCAAGAATGAATTTGTATCTTGATTGTATCTGCACTATATCTAGAAGTGGATCTGGAATGAGTGTCAAAATGAATCTATATTTAGAGTGTATCTGAATTGTATCTAGAAATGGATCTGGAATGAGTGTCAGAATGAATCTGTTTCTTGATTGTATATGCACTGTATCTAAAAGAGAGCCTGGAATAAGTGTCAGAATGAATCTATATCTAGATTGTATCTGAACTGTATCTAGAAGAGAATCTAGAATGAGTGTCAGAATGAATCTATATTTAGGTTGTATCTAAACTGTATCCGAAAGATGCATTTGAATGAGTATCAGAATGGCATCCGTATTTAGACCGTATCTGAACTGTATCTGCAAGAGAATCTGGAATGAGTGTTAGAATATATCTATATCTAGATTGTATCTAAACTATATCTAGAAGAGAGCCTATATCTAGATTGTATCTGAACTGTATCTAAAAGAGAATCTAGAATGAGTGTCAAAATGAATCTATATCTAGATCGTGTCTGAACTGTATCTGGAAGATATACTGAATGAGTACCAGAATGAATCTATATCTTGATCGTATGTGAACTGTATCTGGAAGATAAATCTAGAATGAGAACCAGAATGAATTTGTATCTTAATGGCATGTACATTATATCTAGAAGTGGATTTGGAATGAGTGTCAGAACGAATCTATATCTAGATTGTATCTGAACTGTATCTAGAAGAGAATCTAGAATGAGTGTCAGAATGAATCTATATCTAGATTGTATCTGAACTGTATCTAGAAGATGATAAACTGTTGGAGAAATAAACCTTGTTGGGGAAATACTCTTGTTAAGGAAACACCCTTGTTAAGGAAGTGAACTCTGCTGGAGAACAAAAGTCTGAAAGGGGGTTTTACAACCTTGGAGGAACAAGCTCAGCTGGGGAAGAGAAACTCTATGAACTGTACTGATTGGAAATTTGTAGGTTGGTGATATTTCTGGGGAGAAAATCATACTCCTTTATCATCCAGAGTGATCTGTCGTGGCAATTACGGGGAATGTATGAACTTGTGAAGATTACTCTGTGGGGATAATCTCATGGAAGTTGTTGGGATTCATGGGCGGCTTGGACGTTGTCCCAGCTCTCAGAGTGTTGAGTAAATGTTGATCAGGGTGATAAGTCTTCTACCAATACACAGGTAACGAGATGACGGGACATAGTCGTACGCTTTAATCCCTAACTTTTGCATGGACTGTCCTTTCATATTTTCAGTCCACCCTTTTTACCCAAGCCGACTTTTCAGGTTTTCGACTTGCCGTATGTAAAGTTTTATTTATATATCCCTAATTTTTGCCTGAACTCTTTTGGTTTTCCGGGATGCCCTTATTTTTTCCTAGGCCAGTCAATCTATCGGGTCTTTTTTTTCATGCATAGTATTTTCCGACTATGTCCGTGTTCACAGGGTATGGAGAATTGTCATTATCCATAGTAGTAAGTGTTGCAGCACTTCCAGAAAATGTTTGCTCGAACGTACATAGCCCTTTGCTGGAAATCATGTTCAATGCCTCAAGTGATACAGATGGAGATCTGCCCCTGGCTATTTGACACTTTTGAGAGATTCTTTGAATCTTGAATTAACTGCCCTAGATCAGTTAGACATCGTGTCATGCCCCTGGACTATGAAAGGCCTGTTATTGGAAATGTATTTTCATCTGAGGTGATTCTGTTCATTGAGAGGATTTTCGTTCATTGAATAACTGTTGTGCGAATTTCTCTGCTGTCGAACAATTAGTCTTATGCAAACAATTACATTTTTTAAAAATGCAAAGCTTATGTTTGTCTTGAAGTTTCTAAAATGCATTTTTAGTAAATAAACAAAATTTTGTAAGAATATGAATTCAACTCAGGATTTATACTAAACCTTACAGAAGTCAGGATACCTTTTGTAACAGTATGCTTTCGAACTAACCCATGCTTCAGCTAGGACTTTTAAAGGTTGTAACATGGTCTGATTCACAGTTTAAGAAACAAAGGATAAAGGCTCAAACTTTATTTGTACCCAACCCGTTCTTCGTGATATTCTTCAGTTCTATACTCAGTTAATTGTACGTTTAGATCCTGTAACACGGTGGGAGAACTGACTTGGTTGTTTTGTGTTTGATCACAAATGTTGCGGTTAGCAAGAGTCGCCATCGACTTTTCTTTTATCCAAAAGGAAAGGTTGAAAATAACAAGAAAGACTTTTGAGATGTTTTCTTGAGTTCGGGGGGTAGATTATGAAAAGGGAAGGTATTAGCACCCTTTTCATCTGTAGTTATCTACAGGCTCTTAGTCACTTTCTAGATCAGTTGCTTTTGTTTGAAAATGTGCTTTGTGTGGTTTTTTGAAAGTATTTTGAAAAGGCGCCATCGTTTAGGAAAACTTTGTAATGATTCTCGTTCGTAAAAAATGTATACAAAGTGTTTATCTTTTGAAAATGTTTTCAAGTTTTAAAGATGTTTTTGAAAGTGTTGGTGTTTGTTTTTAAAATAGCAAGGATGTTTTTGATTTGAAAATGAGCAAGCAACTAGGAACATTCTACCTACTGAAAAATCTTTCATGTTTATTTCCTCTTTCCTTTGACATTGTTATCTTACCATTGATTTGGTAAGAAACCCTATCTTTTGATGTAAAAGGGACGGGAAAGGGTCATCGTATAGCCATGATTAGCAATGTTGTAAGGTATCTTAGCATTTTCTTTAAGGGACTAAGATCATTTTTGAAAGGCAACTTTGATAGCGTCATCGAGGAACTATGATCTTGTATTTTTTTATTGCTTTTGCTAAGATACCCCACATGCATAATATGGCCATTTTCATAAGGCAACAAGTGGATTTACCCTAAGGGTGTAAGTGTGCAAGTGTATTGATTTACATGCATTGTTTAGTCTTTGAATTAGGATTTTCTAAGCTTTGATTTTATCTTTCCATACAAACCCTAATTTACTAGCATTTATATATAAAGCATTAAATTGCGGAAAATAAAAATACTAAGCTATTACATCATTAGGGGAGGGGGTGTACAAATTTACAAATGGGGAAATTGCAAGAAAATTAAATCTTAAATAATTATTACAACCATATTGAATATTGTACAAAATTGAGGATAAAAATGCAAGAATGCAAATGAGTAAAGAAACATGATTTTTATTTGATTTTTATGAAAGGATTTTAACCTAACCCTAATTAGAAAAAAGATTAATTTAAAATTAAATAAAATTAACTTAAACTAAATAAGAAAAGAAATTAACTAAAAAAAGATTTTTTTAGGGTTTTATTTATGAAAAAGTTTTAAATTAATAAAAATAAATATGGATATTAATTAATTAAAAGAAACCTAAGTTCTAAATTAATTTTAATTACAAGTAAATAATATAATAGTTAAACCTAAACCTAAATATTAATTATTAAGAAAGAAATTAATTTATTAAGAAAATGTTTTTGTTCTTTTAGTTTTATAAAGAAAAATAAAAATATGAGTGCAAAAATAATAAAATAAATATTTTTTTGGATTTTTATTAATAACAATAAAAAATAATATTAATAATAATAATAATTATAAGAAAATATGAAAGTAAAATAAAAATAAAAATGAAAATGAAATAAAGAAATAAAATGGGATAGGGGGTGTTGAACATAGTCAGGGGTTAATAAAAGAAAAAAAACAAACAGGCCCAATGTTGGAGGCCCCAAACCTGTTCAAACAAAAAAAAGGAAACAGAAAAATATGAAAAAAAGAAAGCAAAATGGACGCTGGGGCTCGAACCCAGGTCCAAGGGGTGACGGGCGCACGCTTTAACCACTGGTGTGGTGATACATCCGTTTACATTGGCACAAAAATAAATACATACCATAAAACTTGCCTTGACTGTACTTCATCTTCAACCTCCATCCAAAGGATCTGTATCTTGCTCATTCTTCAACCATTTTCAAAAAAGTAAACATGAAACTTGTGTATTTTTTCACCATGAATCCAACCATGTAACTAATTTAAACTAACATTCAAAGATAAAGATGAATTTATGAAAGTACCAAATTCTGACCTAAATGTTTCAGCAAGTTTAAACTCAAAATTCTTCATGCTCAAGCAACATAAATGAAATTTATGGACATGTATAGTTTCAGGGAAATGATATCTACATTCTATCTTCATAAATGCAAGCCTAACAATGCCTATATGAATAGTTCAAAAGTCAGAAAACTCACCTTGCAAGAAGGTATTGTGTTTTGAGTTTGAGCAGCTTTTGATGAGTTACAGTGATTGAGTTAGCTTCCTCAAGTTCCCAGGAAGCTAATGTGATGCTTGTCTTGAGCTGAAAGTGGCTGAGGAGTTCTGGAGAAGTACACTTGCAAAGCTCTGTTTTTGAAAATGGAACTTGATGATGGAGGTGTTACATTTAGGCAAAAGGACTTTGAATTGTTTGTATTTGATGTTTAGAAGCTTTAGGAACCAAAAGGCTTGGAAACGCACGAGGGAGATGTGAGTTTCAAGTTTTTGGTCAGATTCTGCAACAAAGGAGTTTTGTGATATAGTTTTGAGTTTTTGTGTGTTTTGGAGCTTGTATATTCTTTTGTTTTGATGCAAACAACTGGTGCATAAGTAAGGAAAAGGTTATGAGGCTTGAGAGGGTCAGAATCATACAAGTACAAGTTATGGCTATGTTACTTGATTTTGAAGAAATGTGAAAATATGGTTTCAAGGCAAAGTACAAGCATGGGCTGAGTTGTTTAGAGGCTTTAAACAAGTTTATTTTGGGTTATAGATTGTGTATGATCAGAAGAAAACAAGTGCAAAGCTCAAGAACTGATTTTGTGCATAAAGCTACTTTTCCAAAATGGCAATGTGCACTTTCGTCCCAAATTGGAAATAAGCATGGGTAATGCATTGAATGCTTGAGTTGAAGCCTCTAACATCTGTGCAAAACATTAATTATGGAGTGCTAAACAAGTTTGAGGCCTGCAAAGCAAAGATTGTGCAGCCTTGCATGGATTTGTGTTCTTGTTCATAATGAAATTGACCTATAATTCAAGAATGAAATGCAAACTTCATGCCTTTGATTCTCCTTGCTCAAACATGATCTCAAGGAGTTATTCAACATTTTAGAAAGCTTGTAATGTTCTCTATAACCCCTCTTTGAATCAATTTTGAAAATTTCCCATGGAACTATGTGAAAAATTTCCATGAAGTTAGGTCAAAATCTTGCCTAAACTAGGGCAAAATTTCACTAATTTTCTAGTTTCATGAACATGTATTCACAAAATCATAACTTGAAATCCATGAATTTCTAGGAGAAGTTGTATAAAGAAATGTTTTAGATCTCATTGAGGTCTACAAATTTCATGTTGAAAGTTTCCTTTGAATCATCTTGCATCATGGTGAAAAATTGGCTCAAAGTTGTGAAAATATATGAAGTTTTCAACACTTAGAAAAATTTCTAAGTTTGGAAACTTTGACATTTCAAAATAAAATCTTGAATTTTTTATTTCTTGATGAACACGTTTCAGATTTTGACATGTTTTGATGAATTATGATCTTTGACACTTGATTTTGACCAAAAAGTCAAAGTTTGACTTTTTAGTGTACAGTTGACTTTTGATCAGTTGACTGAAAATCAACTATCAATCAAATGACCTTGAGCAATGTTTTGAGTCATGCCATTAGGTCAAAATTATTCATTTGAAACCTTGAGATCATGTCTCAAACCAATTAACCATTTGCTAGGTCAAAAAATTAGAAATTGCCATTTCTCAATCAAAACCCTAAATTTAACCATTTTGCCCTTTTGATAATCTGATCAAATTTCTTGAGGAATTATGGTCCAAACTTGATCAAATGACATAGGAGTTCACAATGTTTATATGGATCAAAAATTATGAAGTTTGACTGTAAATTGACCACAGTTAACTTTTTCCCCAATACAGCTGACTTTTAGGTCAACTGATCAATTAATTGAGCAAAAATGTAATCCAAGACTTGAAACTTGACATGAGCAATATTGAGGGTCCATAATGACCCATGAAAGTCATATGAGGCATTAAAAGTTCAATTATACTTGTGCAATCTCAAACCCTAATTTCAGTCATCAATGCTTAAGGAGGTGTCTTGAGCTGATCAACCCTTGTGCAATCTTGAACCAAAGGAGATCTTGTGAGAAAATACTTGATAAATGAGAGGGAAAATTTTGGGGTAAAACAATTTCCCCTGTTCAATCTTCTTAAACCTGAAAAGTTAGATTGGCGGATCCGCCATTCGTAACTCGAAGGTGGAAGATGATTGAACACTAGAGTGCCTAGAAATTTGCACTCGAAGATGAATTGTGAATGGTCTTATAGATGCCATTTGGAGGAATGGGGGAGATTTGTCGGAGATGGTCTTGTAGATGCCATCCAAAGGTGATTGTTGATAGAAAATGGACTAAGTCTGAACTTGATTTCAACTGGAAAGAATCAGAATAAATCTTTGGAACAATTTATCTGAAATTAGCAGAAGTCTTGTATGTTGTTTGACTGGGAAGAATCAGAATAAATCTTGGAGCAATTTATCTGAACTAGAAATGTTCATTTGGAAAGTATCAGAATAAACCGTTGAGAGGTTTAAACCGAACCAAAAGAAGGTCTTTGAATATTCTTTAACTGAACCAGCAGGGATTTGGAGCAAGAATCAGAATAAATCATTGAGAGATTTATCTGGACCAGAGAAAGCGTCTGCAGGAAAGAATCAGAATAAATTGTTGAGAAATTTAGACTAAACCGGCAGGGATCTGGAGAAGAATCAGAATAAATTATTGAGAGGTTTAGGCTAAACTAGAGAAAACGTCTGCGGGAAAAAGTCAGAATAAACCGTTGAGAGATTTAAACTGAACCAGCAGGGATATGGAGAAGAATCAGAACAAATCATTGAGAAATTTATCTGAACCAGAGAAAACGTCTGTGGGAAAGAATCAGAATAAACTATTGAGAGATCTAGACTTAACCAATAGGGATCTGGAGAAGAATCAGAATAAATCGTTGAGAGATTTAGACTGAACCAGAGAAGACGTCTGCGGGAAAGAATCAGAATAAACCATTGAGAGATCTAGACTGAACCGGCAAGGATCTGGAGAAGAATCAAAATAAATCATTGAGATATTTAGATTGAACCAGAGAAGATGTCTGCGGGAAAGAATCAGAATAAACCATTAAGAGATCTAGACTGAACTGGAAGGGATCTGGAGAAGAATCAGAAAAAAATTGTTGAGAGATTTAGACCGAACCAGAGAAGATGTCTACGGGAAAGAATCAGAATAAACCGTTGAGAGATTTCAAACTGAACCAACAGGGATATGGAGAAGAATTAGAATAAATCGTTGAGAGATTTATCTGAACCAGAGAAGATGTCCGTAGGAAATAATCAGAATAAATCATTGAGAGATTTAAAACTGAACCGGCAGGAATCTGGAGAAGAATCAGAATAAATCGTTGAGAGATTCATCTGAACCAAAGAAAGTGTCTACGAGAAAGAATCAGAATAAACCGTTGACAGATTTAAACCTGAACTGGCAGGGATCTGAAAGAAATATTTTTTATGTAGATGGTTGACCAGTCTTTCTTGGGAATTGATCTGTAATTGACTTGTTGAAAATTTAACAATAATTTTATGTTGATCGATCTTTCCTGAAAAGATGAAATGTTAGTTGCATGCAATGTCATGATGTATGAACTGCATGGTATAATGTTGTTTCTCAAAATAAATGAGGTCGCGCTGTATGCATTTGTGCTGTCAATGCTATGACGTATGGATGTAATGCATGAACACGTTAATTGTTATGCTGCAGTGTTGCTGAAGTCGGGGAAAATAAATCCCTGAGTACTGTTGAGAATGAGGAGTGTAAGTTCTTCATATATTGAAGTGTTGATGGATGAGTTTCCATTTATTAGAGAAATAAACTCTGTTGTGAAAGGGAAACGATGTGTATTTCTTGTGGACCTCATGAAATCCTACTTGGGAATCTTGAGAAACCGGGCGACTTTCACTGGGGAAACTTTGGAGCAGTAACCAGAAGTTTTGTTCCACTGGTGATGTGAGAGCACTTGATACCATTAGGCTGCATACTGGAGATACATTAGCGATCCTATAGTGGGATGTCTCGTTTTCCGCCCTTGCTGGAAAAGTATTTGCGGGGGATTTTATGGAATAGTCTAAAGATATTATCCTATTTCTTAAAGCCATTAGTGATTGTCTTTCTATTTTATGTTCCTCTTTTTTGTTCATTTGTAAATAGTAGTCACGTTCAAATGCATATGTTCAAAAATAATCATTGGACGTTTTCGCAAACAAAACACAGAAATAAAAGAAAAACATATAGTTTTGCACTTTCAAAGGGATATCTTTGTATTAACTTGAATAAGTATTTTTGTACAATGAGATGAACATTCTAGTAAGAGAATATCGTCATAAAAAATGAAAATTGATACAAATAAAAGATAGTTATGTGAAATAATCCCATGGGGTTCTCATTCTACAATAGCCTTCTTGTCTCTGAGCGTCTCATCCACTTGCCGCCTTGTCCGAAGTTGATTGGATTGATTAGAACCGTTTTCAGTTTTCCAGTCGATGCTAAAGGTTTTCTGTAAGGTGATCCAACGGGACATAGTCATACGCTTTAATTCCCTAACTTTTTCCTGGACCGCCCTTTCGGGTTTTCAGTCCATCGGGATACCCTTTTTTGCCCAAGTCGCCCTTTTGGGTTTTCAGCTTGCCGGGTGTACAATTTTTTTTGTATTTTATCCCTAATTTTTGCCCGAACCTTTGTGGTTCGCCATGATGCCCTAATTTTTTCCTAGGTCGGTCGACCTAGCGGGTCTTTATTCATGCGTAGTATCTTTTGACTATGTTTGTGTTCACAGGGTGCGGAAGGTCGTCGCCATCCATAGTGGTTAAGATCATTACTCCACCAGAGAATATGCTTTTGATCACAAATGGTCCTTCGTATGTAGGAGTCCATTTTCCCCTGGGATCACCTTGTGGAAATATGATACGCTTGATTACCAAATCACCAACCTGATATACCTGATGTCTAACCTTCTTGTTAAAAGATTTGATCATACATTTTTGGTACATCTGACTATGACAGATAACCGTAAGCCTCTTCTCATCAATTAAGTTCAAATGGTCAAGTCGAGTTTGGATCCATTCATCATCATTCAGCCCTGCATCCTTTATGACTCTCAGAGAAGGTATTTGGACTTCAATTGGTAGAACAACTTCCATGTCGTATACCAAGGAGAAGGGAGTTTCCCCTGTTGACATGTGCGCCGTGGTACGGTAACCGTGGAGAGCAAATGGTAACATCTCATGCCAGTCCTTGTAGGTCACTGTCATTTTTTGTATGATCTTCTTGATGTTCTTATTTGCGGCTTCGACAACACCATTCATCTTCGGCTGGTAAGGAGAAGAATTATGGTGCTGGATCTTGAATTGCGCGCATAGTGTAGTGATCACAGTGTACCGATAGATTAGATTCTATTTGATGAATCGGGCCATAACATTCTTGGTAACATAAGCTAAAGAAGCTGCCTCAACCCACTCCGTGAAGTAGTCAATGGCCACCAAGATGAAGCGGTGTCCATTAGAAGTTGTAGGTTTGACTTCTCCAATCATATCGATGCCCCACATCGCGAATGTCCAGGGAGCAGTTAGGACATTTAGAGGAACTAGAGGCACATGTACTTTGTCAGCATAGATCTGACACTTGTGACAGGTCCATGAATGCTGATGGAAATCTTCTTCCATGGTAGACCAGTAGTACCCCGCTCGTAGGATCTCTTTAGCCATCGTATGCCCACTAGAATGGGTGCCAAAAGTTCCTTCATGTAGATAAGCCATGATCTTGTCTGCCTCAACCTTGTCTACGCAACAAAGTAAAGTAGAGTCATGGTTGTGCTTGTAGAGAATGTCATTACTGAGGAAGAACTTAGCAAAGAATCTCCTCAAGAACTTCTTATCATTGACTGAAGCTCCCTCCAGATACTCTTGGGCCTCGAGATACCTCTTAACTTCAAGGAACCAACGCTTTTCCACTACTTCTTCAGTATCGATCTCGTGACAGTAAGCTGGTTCATCCATCCGCTCAATGGTGATCTAGGGAGCCTCATTACCCCACTTGAGTTTAAACATGGATGACATAGTGGCTAGCGCATCTGCTAGTTGATTTTCCTCTCGGGGAAAATGCTCAAAGGTAATTTCCTCAAAATGTGGGATTAATGTCAACACATGTTCTTTGTAGGGGATAAGATTAGGATGCTTCGTGTCCCATTCTCCTTTGATCTGATTGATGACTAAGGCTGAATCTCCAAATACACTTAAGGACTTTAATTCAAAATCTATGGCAGCTTTGAGACCCATAATACACGCTTCATATTCCTCCATATTATTGGTGCAGTTGAAACAAAGTCTTGCAATGAAGGTAGTATGACATCCTTCCGGGGATATGACCACAACACCTATGCCATTGACGAGTGCGTTGGAAGCTCCATCAAAAACCAAGGTCCATCGGGATCCTTGTTCAAGTCTGTCATATGGTCTGAGTTATTCAAAATTGTTTACCATCATGATTTCTTCATCTGGAAACTCAAATTTCATGGACTGGTAGTCATCCACAGCCTGATGAGCAAGGTGATCGGCTAACACACTGTCCTTTATTGCTTTTTTGGTAGTGTACTGAATGTCGTACTCAGTCAGGATCATCTTCCATCTTTCTATTCTTCCAGAGAGGGCGGGCTTCTTGAATATGTATTTAATTGGATCCATCTTGGATATCAATAAGGTAGTATGGGTCAACATATACCGTCTTAGCTGGCGAGCAGCCCATGCCAGAGCGCAGCAAGTTTTCTCGAGAAGTGAATATCTGGTTTCACAGTCGGTAAACTTTTTGCTCATGTAGTAAATAACATGCTCTTTTCGTCCGTACTCGTCATGCTTCCCCAGCACACACCCCATTGAATTTTCCAAGACAGTTAGATACATGATCAAAGGTCTTCCCTCGACTGGCGGCATCAACACAGGAGGCTCTTGAAGGTACTCTTTGATCTTGTCAAAGGCAGCTTGGCATTCATCATTCCATTTGACTACTTGATCTTTCTTCAGTAATTTGAATGGTTCACAAGTAGCGGTTAGTTGAGAAATGAATCTGGCGATGTAGTTTAGCCATCCTAAGAATCCTCTGACTTCCTTCTCGGTGCGAGGAGCAGGCATTTCTTGTATTGCTTTTACCTTTGCAAGGTCCACTTTGATACCTTTACTGCTGACGATGAAGCCTAAGAGTTTACCGGACCTCACTCCAAATGTGCATTTATTCGGGTTCAACCTTAGCTTGTATTTCTTTAGCCTTTCAAACAGTTTCTGCAGATGGTCAAGATGTTCCTCTTCAATTTGAGACCTGGCTATCGTGTCATCCATATAGACCTCTATTTCATGATGGATCATATCGTGAAACAGAGCTACCATGGCGCGCTGATAAGTCGCCCCAACATTTTTCAACCCGAATGGCATAACCTTGTAACAGAATGTGCCCCACTGTGTGACGAAGGTCGTTTTCTCCATGTCCTCAAGTGCCATTTTGATTTGATTATAGTCTGAGAAACCATCCATAAATGAGAACACTTTATGTTGTGCGGTATCGTCAACCAGAATATCGATATGGGGAAGTGGGAAATCATCCTTAGGGCTTGCCCTATTCAAATCTCTGTAATCCACACACATGCGTACTTTACCGTCCTTTTTAGGCACTGGAACAACATTGGCGACCCATTGTGGATAGGAGGTTACGGCTAAGAATCCTGGGTTGAATTGTTTCATGACTTCAGTCTTGATCTTCTCTGACATGTCTGGCCGCATGCGACAGACTTTCTGTTTTATCGGAGGGTAGTCTTCTTTTGTCGGTAGACGATGGACCACGATATTAGCATCAAGTACTGGCATGTCTTCGTATGACCAGACAAAGACTTCAACATAGTCATGTAGTAACTGAGTTAAACGCTTCTTAACATTGGGTTCCAGATTGGCTCCTACCTTGACTTCTTTCTTGTCCTCTTCGGTACCTAAGTTAGCTGTGTCAACCAGTTCTTCATGGGGCTGTATGGTCCTTTCTTCCTGTTGTAGTAACCTGGCTAGTTCCCCTGGCACTTCATAATCTTCCTCACCTTTTTCTTTGGCTTGGTAGATCATATTTTCAAAGTCATAATAGGCCATAGCAGAATCGTTACCCATGGGATCCTGAGTGGATGTGGATCTGCATTTTGATATGTGAGTCTGTGTAAGAGTATAGATATCATTAAAAAAAAAATATGTAGAAAAAGAAAAACAAAGCGTGTAAAGTTTTCATGCAAAAATGTCCATGATTCATTGATGACATATGAAAATGTAGTAAAAACCCTTACAAATGGACCATCGTGCCTCGGGTAAGACACAAGGTTTTAAAAGTTTCAATTGTTTAATTATTACAAGTCCGACAAAGACAGTTACTGTTGGATAAAAGTAATTGGAACAAAATCTTTGGCTTCCCAGTTGTTGAGTCCTCCGTTGATAGTTAGGAAAATCCATTCTTCCAGGTTACAGCCGTCATCACTATCCTCCACTGTGTTGACTCTATGGTTGCTGATCCACAAAGGTAGTCCCCCGGAACGAGCACGACGAACAACTTTCTTGGCTCCTGAAGTAAAACCCAAACCAAATTTGTCAGACTTCTAGGGGATATCCGGGAGTTGGCCCCAAATAGTACATCCACCTTCTTCGACTATTGCCTTGGCATCTTTCAGAGAAGCCATCTTCAGCGAAGGTCTGGTAATCTTTGGGACTTGGGAAACATTCTTGGTTGTTGCCACTGTTTGTGGGACTTCCTCGAAATGCTTACACAGATTTTGGATGAATTCACCATCAATTTCCACGTATCTGAAGGAGTTTGGGTGACTGACCATATATTCCTCCTCTCTGTGGACAGTAATGATTTTTCCCTTGGTTGGGTATTTCAACATCTGATGCAATGTAGAGGTGACGACACCAGCATCATGAATCCAAGGTCGGCCCAATAAATAGGAATAGGAAGGGCGAATATCCATTACATAGAAAGTTGAATCAAAGGTTTGAGTTCCAACTTTAATGGGGATGTCCACCTCCCCATGCATCATTCTCTTCGAACTGTCGAAGGCTCTTACCACTATGTTACTGGGTTTTAAGGTCAAACCTTCACAGTCTAGTCTATCAAGAGCCTTCTTAAGCAGCGCATTCAAAGATGAACCAGTATCTACCAAGACATGGGCCAAAGTAGTGCCCCTGCATTCGACAGAGACATGCAATGCCTCGTTGTGTTTCCTCCCTCTAGGTGTCAGGTCAACATCAGAAAATCCCAAATTGTTATCAGTGTTCAAACTGGCCACACAGTATTTGAATTGGTCAGTAGAGGTTTCTTGTGGCACATGGGAAGTTTTAAGAAATTTCACCAAGGCCTGCGCATGAGCCTCAGAGCACAACAGTAAAGCTAGCATAGAGATCTTTGAAGGGGTCTGCCCTAGCTGTTCGACTATATTGTAGTCACTTCTCTTTATAATTTTCAAAATTTCTTCCATCTCCTTCTTAGAGGCCTCTGGGATAGATACTGATTGCGCCTTCATCCGGACAGGTTCAACCAAAATTCCTTTGCCCCGAGTCTTGGTCGACTCGGTGATAGGGCTGTCAGTAGGGGTAACCATAGAAACTGTAGTAGTAGTAGTGTCAACAAGAACAAAAGCAGGGATGATCACAAGACCGATAACAATTTTAGGAGGAGAAATCTCAGGGGAGAACACCCTTCCACTTCTGGTTATTTTGCTGGTTACCATAATGTTTCTGATGTCGGGGTCAGCCTTCTCAAAAACCGAGTCTTTATTAGCCAGCCAATCTTGCTTGACGCCGTGGTAGTAGACGTCACCCCCATAGTTATAGGGGACAATTTTATCTGAGGAGTACGAGATCGGCCCTGGCATAGTAATTATTAGTGGAGTCATCTTTGGAACATATGTGTTGTACCCCAAAATTTTCCCTCCCATATTCTTCAAGATTTGCCAAGATCATAGTTCAAAATCTCTCAAGGGTTGCACAGCCCAATTGCCTCCTAATACAGTCAAAATTAGGGTTCTTGTTCTGGCAAAGAAATTGAGACTTTCAAGGGTCCAATCAAGTCCCACATGCCTATATATATTGTCAAGCATCCCTATGCCAAGTTTCAAGACTCACGGCTGTAGCGATAAAAAATGTAGCGGGGTAAATCGGAGATCAAATTATTGATTAATTCGTCTCGCAAAAGCAAGAGTCGCCACCGCGCTTTATTGTTTCCAAGGGAAAAGGGGAAAGAGCGAAATAAAACCCTAAATATGCAATGTAAATAATACTTTTAAAAGTAATAAAAATACAAGGCGTTTTTGAAAAGAGATCTATGGTTCGGGGGTTGATTATACAGTGGGAAGGTATTAGCACCCAATGTATCTATAGTACTCTATAGGAACCATTTGAAATATCTGTTTTATTAAAATTGACCGTTTGATTAAGAAATAAATTGTTTTGGCCGAAAAGGGGTACAGACGAGTTTTTGGAGATACGACGACCTAATGTCGAAGTTTTGGCTTGAAAGGTATAAGCTTGAAAAGATTGGATATTTGGGGGAAAATTGTCTTAAGTTTTAACGAAATGCAAATGTTCGCATGATTGGATTTGAGGACATGAAGTCGACCAGTTTAATCATTTTTCCCTTGGATTTAGACGTAAACGGAATAATCGAATAAAGATGAAATAATTAAACAGAAAATTATGATAGATAAATGATATACAACAATTTAAATAAAAGACTAAATGGTGTAAATATGCATTTTTGTATTTTTTATCTAATATTTAACTAAAGCGAGGGAATTAATTAAGGAAAGTAAAATGTTTTTAAGTTTTCTATATTTTTTTTATATGTTTTCAGAGTTTTATTTTTTTATTTAATGTTAATAACGCAAGTGAATTAATTAAAGAAAGTAAAATATTTTAACTCTTAAATTCTATTTTTTTATATATTTTTGTATTAATATATGTTTTTTTTTAATATTTTTATTTTTTAGGCATTTTTGGTATTAATATAAAGTATTACTTAGTAAATAAATCTAAACTAAATTAAACTTTAAAAGTTATTTAACTAAACCTAATAAAAAAATACTAAAATTACTAGATTAAACCTAATGTTAAACTAATAAAATAATCCAATTATTAAAATTTGTTTTAATTAAGAAATACACCTATTATTAACTTATTAACTAACTAACTAATAATAATTAAGAAAAGGGCTAAGGAAATCAAATAAAAAAAATGTATCAAGAACAAAAGAAAATGATAAACAAAAGCATGGGCCAGAAGAGGTTTTAAGAGGCCAAAAATCAAGAATATCAGAAGCAAGATAGGGGGTGGATAAGCAAATCGTTGGGCTTAGGCAGGGCATGAGTTAAGTCCAAATCGTTGACACAAGGTTTAGGGTTAAACGCGTTTGTTTAGTTTGGGATTAGGGTTCACAAGGTTTTGGCAGAGCGACGCTTGCTTGTCTTCTTCGTCCTCGCGTTGTTCTTCGTCTTGGTCTAAGCTTCTGAGTTCTTCGCCCGTTTGTCCATTGTCGCTGGTACTTCCAACCTCTTCTTCCCTCCAACAACGCTTTGGGGCGACAGATTTAAGGTGATTTCATCTTTTATATTTCGTTAGGGTTTGTTGATTACTGCATGTTACGATTTTGATTCATTTCGATTCTAACTTCATTTTTCTCACATGATCATCTGAGGTATTTTTGAAAGAAAGAAAAAGAGAAGTGTTAACCTTGGAGACGGAAGAGGACGGTTGGGCGTGCGCTAGGAGGCCGGGGCGAGCGGGGAAGACAGTGAGGATGCTTGCTTCAGTTGCCCGGTATTTCGTTCTTAATTTTGTTTGATGATGAGTAAAACTGAAAACTTTGTGCAATATGTTCTTCTCTTCTGCCTTTACCTTGCTTTGCTTAACTGTCGCCTATGATGAATGCCTGTGAGGCTTTTCTGGTTGCCTTAAACACGCTATGGTTGAAACATTTTTGTTGTTTTGATTAGCTTGATGATGTAATGCTTGAATGCTACCTTTGTTGTATGCTTTTCCTCTTCTTCTCAGCCATGCTTCTGTATGCTTTTCTAATGGCCTATGATGCTATTCTGAGGCTTTGGTATTGGACATCGGTTTCATGGTTTAAGGTTTTGAAGTGGTTATGACTTTTGGTGATGCTGTACTGGTTTTACGCAGGTTATGTGGTTTCAGGCCAAGGTTGTTGGTTTGACAGGTTTTGACATGGTTCTTAGTTTGTGGCCTAAGGTTGTTCTGGTTTATGGTTACTGGTTTACGCAGGTTTAGGCCAGGGTTATTGGTTTTGCTTAGACCATATTGGTTGTTGGTTTTATGTATGTTGATGGAAACTGGTTTATGGTTTATGTTGATGGTGTTTTAAAATGGCTATGGTTTTAATGCAGGTTGTGTATGGTTTAGGCCATGGTTGAGGTTTTGAAAATGGTTATGGTAGCAGGTTTGTAGTTTAGGCCATAAGGTTTTGGTTTATGAGATAACAGGTTCTGGCTTTTGAGAGCTTGGTTACTGGTTTTGTATTGTGTTTGACAATTTTTGAGTGTTGGAGGCTTGAAGGTAGATTGAACTCTCTGAATTTTTGAAGGGGGTTTGATGTTGTTCTATCCGTTAGTTGGCTTGGATGTTTATGCTACAGGTTTGATATATTTTACTATATTTTCCTTGGCCTTCTGCACATCTGCTTCATCCAGTTTTGTTTGGTATTCTATTTTCATGCTTTTCATTTTTCTACTAAGTTACTGTTGTTCTGTTTCTATCCTCTTCCTGCCTAAACCAAAACCTGTAAAACCAAACTTCTATCTCTCTTCTCTCTCCTCAATACAAATTTGACATAAAAATGATATGTTATGCATTTGTTCTGAAAAAGCAATAATGCTGGAAAATGATGTAAATGGAAATGTTTTTGCTTGCATATATTGATTTGAACTGCATATTTGCTCTGACTTCTGCATGGTACAGCAAAACCTTATGTTTTTGGCCTCTTCCTATACTAGTTTACGTTGGGATATTGACTTGGAATTGAAAATGCATATGCTGTTTGTATTATGCATTTTATATTGACTTTGAAATATGCATGGGATTTGAAACATGCAGTTGGCTTTTTTAATTATGCAGTTTTGAAAACAAAAAATGAATTTGTGCATCTTTAAATTTGTGCATTCATTTTTGAAAATAAAAATTCGTCCCTTTTTGTGAACCGGGAGAAATCCCGCGATTTGCAAAAAGGGTAAAACTGATTCCAGCCGTTTGCTTTTAATGATGAACACTAAAAATAATTTTCTGCTTTTAATTATTTATTTATTTCTGACTTTTTTCTTTTAATTGTTTTGCAGGTAAAATTAAATGAACAAACAGAGAAGCATTGGATAGAAGATTTAGAATTTAGGAAAAATTAGAATAGTTTTTATTTCATTTTAAACTTTGTAAAAATTATTATTGTAAATACGTTGTAAATAAATACAGTATTTACACAACAATTGTACAATTAGAATAAAATGAATAAAACTCCAATATTTTATCAATTAATTCTTTTCTTCTCTCTAGTTATTTATTTTATCGTTTATAATTCTTTAAATTATAACAACTGAAAATGAATTCCAACTATTAATTTCAGAATAATAAACAATTAAATAAACATCAGTGATCAATAAACTTCTCTTCAATCTATTCCATTATTTATAATTCTCTAAATTATAATAACTGAAAAAATAAATTTCAACTATTAAACTTAGGATAATAAATAATTAAATAACATTATTGATCAATTAATGAATTTCCCTTCAAATATTTATTATATTATTTATAAATCTTTAAATTATATAATAACTGAAAATAAATTCCAATTATTTAAATTTAAGATAATAAATAATAAATAAACATTGTCTGAACAATTAATATACCTCTTTTCAAATATTTACTTTATTATTTATAAATCTTTGAATTATATAATAACTGAAAATAAATTCTAATTATTTAAATTTAAGATAATAAATAATTAATAAACATCATTTAAGTCTTGATCAGTTAATAAATTTAGCGTTCAACAAATAAACAGCTCTTGACTTGAAAAAGTTATGAATTTTAAAAATCGATAGATCAAAACGCTTGCAATGTAATGATGCAGATGGGAGATGGTATCTTAGGTCAAAATTTGGGGTACAACAGCTGCCCCTATTTAAGTTTCTTCTATCCGGAGATATGAAGATTAAAATCTTCGTTTCGACGAGATTGAAGGTACTTAAATACATAATACGCAAATTTTTACCCTAAGATACCGCCATAGTGTTTGATATGAATGCAGTGATTGAATTCACAGAGAAAGATATTCTATGAAACAAGACAATGCTGGAGAAATCAAACGCCAACAAAACACAGAGACATGGATTATACACTACTGGGGAAACGAGCCATCGATTTCAAATGACAGACTCTTGACGGCGAATAAAATTGAGGGAATACGACCTCTGACCCTAACAAAGAAGGCATCTTGCATAGGCCATAAAACAGATTATTGACCCAAAACAGTGAGTTCACAACTCGAGGTAAAAGATAGACAGAGAGTATCAAATTTGCTGATGATGGACTACCAACTTCTGAAGGTAATGACTCATGACAAACTTCTCTGCGAGATTTCCCGAGATATACTCATTACTGCTGAAAAAATAAGATTGTAGATACGCAAGTCGCTCCAATAAAGAAGCTGTCACTTGCTGTCTTCCCAAAAATATTATGACATACAAGCTGCTCAAATAAAGAAGCTGTCACTTGCTGTCGTCCAAAGATACTATGACATACAAGCTGCTCAAATAAAGAAGCTGCCACTTGCTGTCGTCCAGGGTTGTCAATAACATGCAAACTGCTCAAATAAAGAAGCTGCCGTTTGCTATTTTCCAAAAATACTATGACATACAAGCTGCTCAAATAAAGAAGCTGTCGCTTGCTGTATTCCAGAAAAGTACCAATAACATACAAGCTGCTCAAATAAAGAAGCTGCCACTTGCTATATTCCAGAAAAATAATAACCTACAAGTTGCTCGTGAAGAGCTGCCGCTTGTCATCTTCCAAAAATAATAATAACGCACAAGTTGCTCGTGAAGAGCTGCCGCTTGTCGTTTTCCAAAAATAATAATAACGCACAAGTTGCTCGTGAAGAGCTGCCGCTTGTCGTCTTCCAAAAATAATAATAACGCACAAGTTGCTCGTGAAGAGCTGCCGCTTGTCGTTTTCCAACAATGTCTATAACGCACAAGTTGCTCGTGAAAAGCTGCCGCTTGTCGTTTTCCAAAAAATAATAACGCACAAGTTGCTCGTGAAGAGCTGCCGCTTGTCGTTTTCCAAAAATGATAATAACGCACAAGTTGCTCGTGAAGAGCTGCCGCTTGTCGTTTTCCGAAAATGATAATAATGCACAAGTTGCTCGTGAAGAGCTGCCGCTTGTCGTTTTCCGAAAATGATAATAACGCACAAGTTGCTCGTGAAGAGCTGCCGCTTGTCGTTTTCCAACGATGTCTATAACGTACAAGTTGCTCAAATAAAGAGACCGCCGCTTGTCGTTTTCCAAAATAATAACTCAGAAGGAAATTGCGATGACACTGGCAGAGAATAAAATCTTCGTCAAAGAGAATCATGAATCAATCCTTCCTTAGGAGATCACATACTTAAATGTGCAAAATAAATGCACCATCCGTCTAGGTCGCGATTTCACTGGGGAAAATCATGAGATAGCCTATGCAAGAGACAACAACTTCATCCAGGAATAAACTAGGGAGAAAACAGTCAAACAAGACTCCAACCGATGAGAAAGTAACTCGATTGGGGATTCATCCTATCCAGAAATGGACAAGGTAGGCTAGATCAAAAATCATCCACGAGAATTAGCTCAGTTGGGGAATTTAGAAAGGAAACACATTTTCTGCCTAAGCTAACCTTCTACTTGGAAAGAAACATGTACATTGTCTTAATAAACAAAGTAACCCAAAAGTCAACGGCAAATGTGAATATGCGTGCGTGATATAAGTGTGAATGAATAAATGAATGTTATGCTGACAAAACGAACAAAAGGAATATCCTGAAGACGATAAGATGTCACAAAAAGATAGATACTCGGCCAATCTTGAAAAAAAGACGGAAAATAACTGGAACTGGAACCACACAGCAACGTCGGAGCGTAACACGCTACGAGGCCAAGTCTTCTGAGGAGAAAAGTATCAAATCCAATCTTCTAACACCAATAGACCACTGGCATGAGACGAAGCGTACCGCACTTCAGAAATCTCCCAAATAAAGATAACTGAAACAAATCTTAACTGGAACAACTGGGGAGTCACCAAACTTAGTACCACCAGAAACACAAGCTTACACAACTAACACCTCAATGACGATTTTGAAACGAAACATGTTCATCATGGAAGGATAAATTACCGTGTTGTTTTGCATTTCATGGCTTGACCATCTTTCGAAACAACTGTTAATATTCCTTTCATTATTCACGACACATTTTAAAAATAAGAATATTTTAAATACTTTGTTTCAAATATTTCCGAAAAAATTAAAATTTTGCCCACAAAAGGTAAATGCTCAAATTTCATTAATAAGATGGTAGTTCGCTAACAACGCGACTCCAACGGTTTACAAAAGTTTGGGAAATAGTACATGAAAGAAAGGGTTGCATAAAAACAATGATCACTATTCTCCCTAACAACTTCGAATTCCGAAATATGCTCAAATGCCAAGACTATTCTGACCAAAAGCCTGCCTAAGCCGCCCTTTCAGGTTTTCAACTTAGCAAACTGTTAACTCAAACCTAAGCGAAATACTTCTTGACTGCATCGGCGTTCAAGGGACGCGGGAGCTCCTCACCGTCCATATTGGTGAGAATCAAGGCACCTCCAGAGAAAACTTTCTTAACGACATACGGTCCTTCATAATTCGGAGCCCACTTTCCCCTTGAATCAGGTTGGAAAGATAATATCTTCTTGAGCACAAGGTCACCTTCTCTGAACTCGCAAGGTCGAACCTTCTTATCAAAAGCCTTCTTCATTCTCTGCTGATACAATTGACTGTGACACAAAGCTGTCAATCTCTTCTCTTCAATTAAATTCAACTGATCATATCTACTTTGACACCATTCAGCCTCAGAAAGTTTTATCGCTACTGCTTCCATACCATAAACCAGGGAAAAAGGGGTTGCACCTGTTGAAGTTCGAACTGAAGTACGATATCCATGTAAAGCAAACGGAAGCATTTCATGCCAATCTTTATAAGTTACCACCATCTTCTGGACAATCTTTTTGATATTCTTGTTAGCAGCTTCAACAACTCCATTCATCTTCGGTCTGTAAGGAGAAGAATTATGATGTTCGATCTTAAACTCTTCACAAAGCTCTCTCATCATCTTGTTATTCAAATTCGAACCATTATCAGTGATGATGTTGCTCGGGATACCGTATCGACAAATGATCTGATTCTTGATAAATCTGACTACCACCTGTCTGGTTACATTAGCATAAGATGCTGCCTCCACCCATTTAGTAAAATAATCGATCGCTACCAAGATGAAACGATGACCATTTGAAGCTTTGGGCTCAATCATTCCAATCATATCGATGCCCCACGTAGAGAAAGGCCAAGGTGAAGAGATAACATTGAGGAGGGTCGGTGGCACATGTATCTTGTCCGCATAAATCTGGCATTTATGACATTTCTTCACATATTTGCAGCAATCAGATTCCATGGTCATCCAATAGTAACCGGCTCTCAACATCTTTCTAGCCATCGCATGTCCGTTGGCATGAGTGCCAAAGAATCCTTCATGTACTTCTTGCATCAGCATGTCTGCTTCACGTCTGTCTACACATCTGAGCAAGACCATGTCGTAATTTCTCTTATACAAAACCTCTTCATTGAGGAAGAAACTGCTTGCTAATCTTCTCAATGTCTTCCTATCTTTATTGGATGCCCCAGGCGGGTACTCTTGAGTTTGAAGAACACGTTTAATGTCATAGAACCACGGTTTGTCGTCGATAACCTCTTCTACTGAGAACACATGAGCAGGTCTGTCGAGGCGCATAACCTGGATTGTAGGCACATCGTTCCAACCATTCACTTGAAACATTGAAGACAAAGTAGCTAAAGCATCAGCCATTTGGTTCTCATCTCTAGGGATATGATGTAATTCCACTTTGTTGAAGAAGGTTAACAATCTTCTAGCATAGTCTCTGTAAGGGATCAAACCAGGATGACGAGTCTCCCATTCTCCTTTGATTTGATTAATTACCAATGCCGAATCTCCGTAAATATCAAGAATCTTAATCCTTAGATCCACTGCTTCTTCGAGACCCATAATACATGCCTCATATTCAGCCATGTTGTTCGTGCAGTCAAACTTCAATCTCGCAGTGAACGGGATATGAGTACCTCGGGGAGTGACGATGATTGCCCCAATTCCATTTCCATAAGAATTCACAGCTCCGTCAAATATCAAACCCCAATGCGATTCAGGATCAGGTCCTTCTTCGGGTAACGGCTCTTCACAATCTTTATCTTTCAGGTACATAACATCTTCATCTGGGAAATCAAACTTGATGGATTGATAATCATCAATTGGTTGGTGAGCCAAAAGATCGGCTAAAATACTCCCTTTGATTTCTTTCTGAGTGTGATACTCAATGTCATATTCAGATAACAACATCTGCCAACGGGTTATTCTTCCAGATAAGGCGGGCTTCTCAAAGATATACTTAATCGGGTCCATTTTGGAGATCAACCAAGTGGTATGGTTAATCATATACTGGCGCAGACGGCGAGCAGCCCAAGCTAAAGCACAACAGGTTTTCTCAAGCAATGAGTATCGAGACTCACAGTCTGTGAATTTCTTACTCAGATAATATACAGCATGTTCCTTTCTTCCAGTCTCATCTTGTTGACCAAGCACACATCCCATAGAGTCTTCCAATATAGTCAGGTACATAATCAAAGGTCTTCCTTCCACCAGAGGAATCAAAATGGGAGGTTCGAGTAAATATTCTTTGATGTTATCAAAAGCTCTCTGACAATCTTCTGTCCACACACATCCTTGGTTCTTTCGGAGAAGCTTGAAAATCGGCCCACAGGTAGCAGTCATATGAGATATAAATCTAGAAATATAGTTCAATCTCCCAAGGAATCCTCTTACTTGTTTTTCCGTCTTGGGTGCGGGCATTTCTCGAATAGCTTTGACTTTATCAGGATCTACCTCAATGCCTTTCTGACTGACAATGAAACCCAGAAGTCTTCCAGAACGAACACCAAAAGTGCATTTGTTGGGATTCAGACGGAGTTTATACTTTATCAAACGTTGGAATAACTTCAATAAATGTTCCAAATGATCTTCTTCAGTCTGTGATTTGGCAATCATGTCATCGACATACACTTCTATCTCCTTATGCATCATGTCATGGAACAAAGCAGTCATGGCCCTTTGGTATGTTGCACCAGCATTCCTCAAACCAAACGGCATAACCCGATAACAAAATGTTCCCCAAGGTGTAATCAAAGTTGTCTTCTCCATATCTTCTGGTGCCATCTTGATTTGATTGTAACCAGAGAAACCGTCCATGAAAGAAAAGACTTTGAACTTTGCAGTACTGTCGACCAATACGTCAATGTGAGGTAATGGGAAGTCATCCTTTGGGCTAGCTCTATTCAGATCTCTATAGTCTACACACATCCGAACTTTGCCATCTTTCTTAGCAACAGGAACTATATTGGCTAACCATTGAGGATAGACCGATGTAATAAGGAAACCTGCATTAATCTGCTTTTGAACTTCTTCTTTGATCTTGTCAGCCATATCGGGACGAGTCCTTCTCAGCTTCTACTTAATCGGCGGACATTCAGGTCTCAACGGTAAACGATGCTCCACAATATCGTTGTCCAAACCCGGCATATCTTGGTAGGACCAAGCAAACACATCAACATACTCTTTGAGAAGCTCCAACATTTTCTCTTTGACTTCCGGGATAAGCAATGCTCCGACTTTGACTTCCTTTCTATCTTCTTCATCACCCAAGTTGACCAACTCTAAAGGTTCTTCAAACGGTCGAATGATCTTCTCATCATGCTCAAGCAAAAGGGAAATTTCAACAGGAACCTCTTCACCATCCTCTTCTTCGGCTCTGAACACAGGGAATTCAAAGTTGGGAGAGGGCATAGGATCATTGTTTTCAATGGTTAAGTCATGGATTAATCTGCACATATGATTATGCTTTATTTTAGAAATCGATTAATATGAATGTTGTATAAATGAAACAAAATATTATTATATTTTCCTATTACTACCAATTAATTTTCATTACTATTTCCCAGAAAAAGTGAAAAATAAAACAGTAGTGGACAAAATAACAATTTTATTCATTGAAGGGAAATACTTGAAACAAAGGGCCCAGACATTTCTCTTTTGCCTTGGGCAGAGCAAAAGGATTTATTTTTATCATAGCCCGACACAAAATACTTTTCGCCTTGGGCAGAGCGAATTTTTCAAAAACAAAACAAAACATTACTCGGAAATGTGCATCATAACAGGAACATCAACAGCTATCCAGTTTTGGCAAACCACTCCATGCGTCACAAAATCGGGTAAATCCTCCTCGGAATCGTCTTCTATGATAGCATCAACCTCAAGAGGAGTCGGATGGATAAAACCAGCGCTTCGGAAAACCTCTTGAATCGGACGAGCAACCACCTCATGCTTGACCCTCGCAGACACGGGATAAAAACCAAGACCTTCTCCAGACTTGTTCTCGGGCAAAGTCAGCACCTGGCCCCAACCTTCAG
The DNA here is from genome assembly GCA_948472305.1 of Vicia faba. Classification (NCBI taxonomy): domain Eukaryota; kingdom Viridiplantae; phylum Streptophyta; class Magnoliopsida; order Fabales; family Fabaceae; genus Vicia; species Vicia faba. The sequence continues at coordinate 1,128,194,061 of OX451736.1, forward strand.
CCGAACCACTTTCAACCACACGTCGCGCGTCCTCAAAAGAAGAGATAGACGTCCCTTGCTTCTTCACTTCATTCTTGGCAACAGATAGACCTTGGAACTGGGTTCCAACATCCTCATCAGCATCAATAAAAGAGAAAGATGACAAATGGCTTACCACCATAGCCTGCTCTCCACCAATCATCACCAACTTTCCATGCCTCACAAACTTCAATCTCTGATGGAGCGTGGAGGTGACTGCCCCTGCATCATGGATCCATGGACGACCCAATAAGCAACTGTAGGCAGCACGAATATCCATTACTTGGAAAGTGATTTGAAAAGTATGAGGACCAATTACTATAGGGAGATCCACTTCACCAATGACAGTCTTCCTAGAACCATCAAACGCTTTGACAATTACTCCACTAGGTCTCATGGGAGCACCTTGATATGAGAGCCGAGATAAAGTAGTTTTGGGCATTACATTCAACGACGAACCTGTATCTACCAACACACTTGATAAGGTATCATTTCTGCAACTTATTGAGATATGCAAAGCCATATTATGGTTTCTCCCCTCCTCCGGGAGTTCTTCATCACTGAAACCAAGATTGTTACACGAAGTAATATTTCCCACAATTCCATCAAATTGGTCAACCGTCACATCATGATCCATGAACACCTGGTCCAAGACCTTCATCAAAGCTTCTCTATGGGCACCAGAATCTCTCAGTAAAGCAAGCAAAGAAATCTTGGAAGGAGTTTGCAAAAGTTGGTCCACAATCTTATATTCACTTCTCTTGATAAGCTTCAGAATCTCATCATCCTCAGGGAAAGGGATAGGTTCATTGGATCGGCCTATCTCAACCCTCGGTTCAACATTTCTCACTGGAATTTCTGCCGGTACGGGCCTCCTGACTTGAACTTCTGGTCTCTTCAAAGGTACTGCTGCAAAGACACGTCCACTTCTCGTAACTCTACTTACATCAGCAATGTTAACAAAAGACGGCCTCGTTGGTATAGGGACTTCTACCCCATTCTCAATCATTGTGGCATTATACTTATACGGTACAGCTTGGTCTGAGTTGTAAGGCACATGACCAGGTGGGTAAATAATCAAAGGATCAACAGGTGCAGTCTGACTGTCGTAAACGATCTCTACTGATTCAGGCAAATTGAATTGTGGAATTATAACATTCACTTCATCCTCCGGATTTTTGTCATATGTAATAGTGATAACTCTCTGGTCTAACAACTTTTGAATATCCTCCTTCACAATAGGGCAATCAACCTCTCTTGAACAAAATTCACAAACATCATAATCATGCTGATGTCTAACAAAGGCAAGTCTTCTCAAACTCTGATGTAACCTGATCAACGACTCTCTTATGTGTTCAACTTGAAAAACTCGAAACTTTCCCGGACAACCTTCCACCATATTCACTGATGCTGCCCCATGTCGAGGCAAAGGATTATCTCTAACATTCGGGTTAACATCCTTGAAAGACAAAATACCATTCTTAATCAACCTCTGCACGTCCGCCTTCAAAGCAAAACAACTCTCAAGGTTATGCCCCGGCGACCCTTGATGATATTCACAAAACTGATCCGCCTTGTACCACGGAGAAGTACAATTCGGTGCGACAGGAGGAGGCTTTGTCGTTATGAGGTTCTTTCTGATAAGAGCAGGGAATAATTCAGTATAAGTCATAGGAATGGCATCGAATTGCGGTTTTCTGGGTGAACGGTTCTGATTGTTGAATGGATAAGCCTGTTGTCGAGGCTGCTGCTGAAATGGCCGTTGTTGAGTTGGTGGAGTTTGATGAGCTGGGGTCATCAAAGCTGGGCAGACAGCCGGGGTGACTGCCGCAACGTGCGAGTAACCTCTCCTCGATCTCCCCGGGAACAATGCACTGACATCCTGCTCTTTTCTTTTCGGGAAAACACTTCCAAACTTCTTAGTACTGCTAGACGGACTTCCTTCTTTAACCAAACGCCCTTCACGAATCCCTTCCTCTAACCGCATGCCCATGCTTACCATTTCGGTGAAGTCACTGGGTGCGCTGGCTATCATTCTTTCATAGTAAAAGGAACCTAAAGTCTTCAAGAATATCTTCGTCATCTCTTTCTCCTCAAGAGGTGGATAGATTTGAGCAGCAATTTCATGCCACCTCTGGGCGTATTCCTTAAAAGATTCTCTGTCTCTCTGCGACATCGCCCGGAGTTGATCCCTGTCCGGTGCCATGTCAACGTTATACTTATACTGGTGAACAAAGGCTTCGCTAAGATCGTTGAAGTTGCGGATCCGAATACTGTCTAAACCCATATACCACTTTAGAGCAGCACCCGTCAAACTGTCTTGAAAATAATGAATCAACAAGTCATGATCATCGGAATATGTAAACATCTTCCTCACGTACATAGTCAAGTGACTTCGAGGACACGAATCACCCTTATATCTTTCAAAGTCTGGCACTTTGAATTTTGCTGGAATCTTGACATTCGGGACTAAACAAAGGTCATGCGTGTTCTTCCCAAACAAATCCTTCCCCTTTAACGCTCTAAGCTCCTTCTGCATTTCTTGGAACTGATCTTGAAATTCTTCCATTCTATCAAAAAGACCCAAACTTTCAGCAGGTTCGGCAGGATAAATAGGTTCATTCAAGTATGGCACAGAGTGAACCACAGGAGTGACAATTGTCATTACCGGTTGCGGAAAAGGTGTTACAGACGGGATTACCGGCGACATGGCAGTTGTCTCTGGTTGAGGAGGAGACAAAGCAGGTTAAAACAAAGGCTGTACGACAGGCTGATACCCCTCTGGCACAAAGTTGTAAGGCATTCCCCACGGAAAACCTTTCGGCATCTGATGTTGAAGCGGAGAGTTGATTTGAGTCACAGATGTTGGAATGGTAACAATCTCGGAAACCACAGGAGTTGAAGTCTGAGTCTTAGCAGCTGTAGTCGATGGCTGATTCTGAACAGCCACCAAACTTTCCACTAGCGCAGTTAACTTTTCCATACCGACACGAAGGGTAGCGACCTCCTCACGAAGCTCATGGTTTTCCTGTTCCAGATCTTCCATCTTCCTCTGACGATTGGCTCGAGTATCATATCGATGAGACAGCTTGACAACCTTTGGAGTGGAAAAAGAAACAAGGATAAGACTCTAGAAAATATGTGAAGTGGAATGTCGGATGATGCATGATATGTGATGCAAATGATGATTCATTTTAAAAGTTTTTCAAGGGACTTCAACAATTTTGCACACATCAATGGTAAAGGAATTTGGAACAACAAAAACTCAATCCATTAATCAAAAGCGGTAAATTACAACTTACAACTTTGAAACAACAAAATAATAAATTACACTTTGGGATAACAACCCAATAATAAAAGCAGTAAATTACAACTTTGGAACATGAAGCTCATAATAAAACAGTAAATTACAACTTCGGAGCATGAAGCCCTTTTACATAGTTTTACAAAATGACATCAATAAAATAAAACTAAGAACTAAAGATCACTCAGAATCATCATATGAAGGACCAAACACCAACTGCAACCGGAGCTTCCTGATCTTCTCTTCATAAAATTCTTCCATCTCTTTCTTCTCAGCTACCAGTCGATCAACGATTTCCTTTTGCGGATTAGGAACAAGAGCAACGCTTACCGAACCTTCCTTCTTTCTCTTCCTTTCACTAGCATACTTCTTCAGTAAAGCATCCTTTTGACGAAGTTTCTCATCATGATCAATGAACCAGCCGTCTTGAATAAATAGCAAATCCTCCTTTTCCTTTAGCTGTCGAGTCAGGACCCGATTCTCATATTCGGACATATTCTACTTTTCTTTCCAAGCATCTCTCTCGGACTTCATCCTGGCCAGATTTCCTTGGTATTCTCCTATATTCGCGATAGGGATAACAATAGATGATGATGCAACGGTAGGGAATAAAGGTTTCTCAAGTTTATAGGGCATCTTGAGAGCACAAGCCCTAGCACGCACCCAATGTAGGTAAGGTTCCAAAGAAACGGCACCCCTATGTCCTAACATATTTCTCCCTTTCCTATGGATGTGGCGCCAAGCTCTTTCGATCTTCTTCTTAGTTGCCTGATGATCTTGTCCTTCCTGTATAAAGAAACCACTCACATGGATGTTGTTTGGCTTGTCCCTCATCGGGTATCCAAACTGACGGAGCGCGAGAACAGGGTTATAGTTAATTCCACCTCTCGTACCAAGAAGAGGCACGTTAGGAAAAGCACCACAGCTATCGATGATCTTCACGTCATAGTAAACTCGATTATACCAATCAATGTCGAAATGAGTGAGAGCCATAATCTTTGGCGCCCAACGCGGCTCCTTCTCGAGATCCCAGAAAACATCAGACCCAGGTAGATGCGAAACATACCACTGATACAGCAACAGTGCACAACAAATAATCATCCCTCCTTGATAAGAGTTTCGAAGATGGATGGAGTAGTAGGTATCTCCCAGCAGCGTAGGGACCGGATTTCCAATCAAGAAAATTCTGATGGCGTTGATATCCACAAACTTATCAACGTTAGGGAACAAGAATAGACCATAGGCGAGTAAAGCAAACACGTCTTCAAAGGCAATAGTATCTTTTATCTCAGCGAAATGACGAGCTTTCCTCAACAAAAACTGCGCAGACAAGCCTTGGATTCCCCCTTTTGTAGTCATGTTCTCCTCTTTCTCTGACTTCTTCAAGTGGGTGATGGTCGCTATCTCGTGAGATTTGGGCTCCTCTTCTAATCCAGAAAAGGGAACACAATCGGTGATCGGCAAACCAAGTATGTAGGAGTACTCTTCTAAGGTGGGCATCAACTGGTAATCCGGAAAGGTAAAACATCGGTACAAAGGATCGTAGAATTGGACCAACGTACTAAGGATGCCTTCCTTCATCTTGCGCTTCATGAGAGGTATAATGGACCCATACTTTCTCTGAAAATCCGTCGGGTTCTCGATCTCAGGAATCAAACTCTTCAGTTCTTCAATCTCGGGCTCCTTAAAACTAAAACTTCGAGTGTTTCTCCTTCCAAATTCCATAGTACCTGAGATGTCTGCAAGAATCATTCCTAAGTTCCTTAAAAAACAAGTTTTTTACAAAAATGTTGATGAATGCATGAATGAATGATAATGCGACAGTTACACACAAGTTCACAAACATGGGGTTCAAAGGTTCAACGTTTCAGCATGGAGTCGAGGGTAAAGCCCACCCCAAGGTATGTACTAATGGTTCAATCACACCTGTAAGACAAGGTTCTAAGAGTTCCCAGAGTCTACATTCTTCCTTCAGATATTACCAACGTCTTGATTACTCAATAATTAGCAATATTCTCAAGAGAAACTCATCTGAGCGTAGCATCGCGTAACAACTACTTCCGAATTACTCCGTTATAGTCTCCGCGCTACACCTAAAAAGGCCAAGATGGGTTAGGGTTCTACGGTCCTGAACTTCTCTGGCTCCTAGGTCGAAAATAATAATGTCTTCCTGATTACTCGGTAAACAAATATTAAGTTCAAGAGGGTCTTCCATTGAGTGGGGGATCTCATGCCTCCTTCTTCGGGATTACTCCCTCAAAGTTAACATGACTGTACCGCCCGTCCTATTCTTAAGTGTAACTTAATCCGGGTATAGGATTCGTCCTTTAAAAAAACCCAAACAACCCCAATTTAAACACATAATCAAACAAATTAAATAATAATAAAACAGATAAAACAAACTAGGCTTAACCCACTTAGGGATGGACCAGCAAGAGGTCAATCTTTCCCCAGCAGATTCGCCAATTCTGTAGCGATAAAAAATGTAGCGGGGTAAATCAGAGATCGAATTATTGATTAATTCGTCTCACAAAAGCAAGAGTCGCCACCGCGCTTTATTGTTTCCAAGGGAAAAGGGGAAAGAGCGAAATAAAACCCTAAATATGCAATGTAAATAATACTTTTAAAAGTAATAAAAATACAAGGCGTTTTTGAAAAGAGATCTATGGTTCGGGGGTTGATTATACAGTGGGAAGATATTAGCACCCAATGTATCTATAGTACTCTATAGGAACCTTTTGAAATATCTGTTTTATTAAAATTGACCGTTTGATTAAGAAATAAATTGTTTTGGCCGAAAAGGGGTACGGACGGGTTTTTGGAGATACGACGACCTAATGTCGAAGTTTTGGCTTGAAAGGTATAAGCTTGAAAAGATTGGATATTTGGGGGAAAATTGTCTTAAGTTTTAACGAAATGCAAATGTTCGCATGATTGGATTTGAGGACATGAAGTCGACCAGTTTAATCATTTTTCCCTTGGATTTAGACGTAAACGGAATAATCGAATAAAGATGAAATAATTAAACAGAAAATTATGATAGATAAATGATATACAACAATTTAAATAAAAGACTAAATGGTGTAAATATGCATTTTTGTATTTTTTATCTAATATTTAACTAAAGCGAGGGAATTAATTAAGGAAAGTAAAATGTTTTTAAGTTTTCTATATTTTTTATATGTTTTCAGAGTTTTATTTTTTTATTTAATGTTAATAACGCAAGTGAATTAATTAAAGAAAGTAAAATATTTTAACTCTTAAATTCTATTTTTTTATATATTTTTGTATTAATATATGTTTTTTTTTAATATTTTTATTTTTTAGGTATTTTTGGTATTAATATAAAGTATTACTTAGTAAATAAATCTAAACTAAATTAAACTTTAAAAGTTATTTAACTAAACCTAATAAAAAAATACTAAAATTACTAGATTAAACCTAATGTTAAACTAATAAAATAATCCAATTATTAAAATTTGTTTTAATTAAGAAATACACCTATTATTAACTTATTAACTAACTAACTAATAATAATTAAGAAAAGGGCTAAGGAAATCAAATAAAAAAAATGTATCAAGAACAAAAGAAAATGATAAACAAAAGCATGGGCCAGAAGAGGTTTTAAGAGGCCAAAAATCAAGAATATCAGAAGCAAGATAGGGGGTGGATAAGCAAATCGTTGGGCTTAGGCAGGGCATGAGTTAAGTCCAAATCGTTGACACAAGGTTTAGGGTTAAACGCGTTTGTTTAGTTTGGGATTAAGGTTCACAAGGTTTTGGCAGAGCGACGCTTGCTTGTCTTCTTCGTCCTCGCGTTGTTCTTCGTCTTGGTCTAAGCTTCTGAGTTCTTCTCCCGTTTGTCCATGGCCGCTGGTACTTCCAACCTCTTCTTCCCTCCAACAACGCTTTGAGGCGACAGATTTAAGGTGATTTCATCTTTTATATTTCATTAGGGTTTGTTGATTACTGCATGTTACGATTTTGATTCATTTCGATTCTAACTTCGTTTTTCTCACATGATCATCTGAGGTATTTTTGAAAGAAAGAAAAAGAGAAGTGTTAACCTTGGATACGGAAGAGGACGGTTGGGCGTGCGCTAGGAAGCCGGGGCGAGCGGGGAAGACAGTGAGGATGCTTGCTTCAGTTGCCCGGTATTTCGTTCTTAATTTTGTTTGATGATGAGTAAAACTGAAAACTTTGTGCAATATGTTCTTCTCTTCTGCCTTTACCTTGCTTTGCTTAACTGTCTCCTATATTGAATGCCTGTGAGGCTTTTCTGGTTGCCTTAAACACACTATGGTTGAAACATTTTTGTTGTTTTGATTAGCTTGATGATGTAATGCTTGAATGCTACCTTCGTTGTATGTTTTTCCTCTTCTTCTCTGCTATGCTTCTGTATGCTTTTCTAATGGCCTATGATGCTATTCTGAGGCTTTGGTATTGGACATCGGTTTCATGGTTTAAGGTTTTGAAGTGGTTATGACTTTTGGTGATGTTGTACTGGTTTTACGCAGGTTATGTGGTTTCAGGCCAAGGTTATTGGTTTGACAGGTTTTGACATGGTTCTTAGTTTGTGGCCTAAGGTTGTTCTGGTTTATGGTTACTGGTTTATGTAGGTTTAGGCCAGGGTTATTGGTTTTGCTTAGACCATATTGGTTGTTGGTTTTATGTATGTTGATGGAAACTGGTTTATGGTTTATGTTGATGGTGTTTTGAAATGGCTATGGTTTTAATGCAGGTTGTGTATGGTTTAGGCCAAGGTTGAGGTTTTGAAAATTATTATGGTAGCAGGTTTGTAGTTTAGGCCATAAGGTTTTGGTTTATGAGATAATAGGTTCTGGATTTTGAGAGCTTGGTTACTGGTTTTGTATTAAGTTTGACAATTTTTGAGTGTTGGAGGCTTGAAGGTAGATTGAACTCTCTGAATTTTTGAAGGGGGTTTGATGTTGTTCTATCCGTTAGTTGGCTTGGATGTTTATGCTACAGGTTTGGTATATTTTACTATATTATCCTTGGCCTTCTGCACATCTGCTTCATCCAGTTTTGTTTGGTATTCTATTTTCATGCTTTTCATTTTTCTACTAAGTTACTGCTGTTCTGTTTCTATCCTCTTCCTACCTAAACCAAAACCTGTAAAACCAAACTTCTATCTCTCTTCTCTCTCCTCAATACAAATTTGACATAAAAATGATATGTTATGCATTTGTTCTAAAAAAGCAATAATGCTGGAAAATGATGTAAATGGAAATGTTTTCGCTTGCATATATTGATTTGAACTGCATATTTGCTCTGACTTCTGCATGGTACAGCAAAACCTTATGTTTTTGGCCTCTTCCTAAACTAGTTTACGTTGGGATATTGACTTGGAATTGAAAATGCATATCCTGTTTGTATTATGCATTTTATATTGATTTTGAAATATGCATGGGATTTGAAACATGCAGTTGGCTTTTTTAATTATGCAGTTTTGAAAACAAAAAGTGAATTTGTGCATCTTTAAATTTGTGCATTCATTTTTGAAAATAAAAATTCGTCCCTTTTTGTGAACCGGGAGAAATCCCGCGATTTGCAAAAAGGGTAAAACTGATTCCAGCCGTTTGCTTTTAATGATGAACACTAAAAATAATTTTCTGCTTTTAATTATTTATTTATTTCTGACTTTTTTCTTTTAATTGTTTTGCAGGTAAAATTAAATGAACAAACAGAGAAGCATTGGATAGAAGATTTAGAATTTAGGAAAAATTAGAATAGTTTTTATTTCATTTTAAACTTTGTAAAAATTATTATTGTAAATACGTTGTAAATAAATACAGTATTTACACAACAATTGTACAATTAGAATAAAATGAATAAAACTCCAATATTTTATCAATTAATTCTTTTCTTCTCTCTAGTTATTTATTTTATCGTTTATAATTCTTTAAATTATAACAACTGAAAATGAATTCCAACTATTAAATTCAGAATAATAAACAATTAAAAAAACATCATTGATCAATAAACTTCTCTTCAATCTATTCCATTATTTATAATTCTCTAAATTATAATAACTGAAAAAATAAATTTCAACTATTAAACTTAGGATAATAAATAATTAAATAACATTGTTGATCAATTAATGAATTTCCCTTCAAATATTTATTATATTATTTATAAATCTTTAAATTATATAATAACTGAAAATAAATTCCAATTATTTAAATTTAAGATAATAAATAATAAATAAACATTGTCTGAACAATTAATATACCTCTTTTCAAATATTTACTTTATTATTTATAAATCTTTGAATTATATAATAACTGAAAATAAATTCCAATTATTTAAATTTAAGATAATAAATAATTAATAAACATCATTTAAGTCTTGATCAGTTAATAAATTTAGCGTTCAACAAATAAACAGCTCTTGACTTGAAAAAGTTATGAATTTTAAAAATCGATAGATCAAAACGCTTGCAATGTAATGATGCAGATGGGAGATGGTATCTTAGGTCAAAATTTGGGGTACAACAACAGCATCAAATTGCACAGTCAAAAACCCTAAATGCTTCACAGTCAACTGCAGGGGCAAAATGGTCATTTGACAGTTAAAAGTCAAAATTTTTGGTCAACATCTTATTTTGAAGCCACAAACATCATTTGATCAATTCTTGATCATGATTCTCAAAGCATGGCTCAGAAAGTCTCAAGATGCAAAAGTTTCTATTTTTGGACAATTGAAAAAGTCAACTGCAAATTGACCAGGACATAACTTCTTCATGGTTTATCAGAAAAATCCCATCCAAAGCTCATTTTGAAGAGAATGATATTTCCTACAACTCATCTTCACACTTCAAGTCCAAGAAATGCTCTCACAAAAAGTTATCAATTTCAACATTATAGGTCATTTTCAAAAGTCAACAAAAAGGCACTTTAAGTCAAAGACCATAACTTGATATTGGTAAATCAAAATGACATGGGACCAAAGGCATTGGTTAGAGGACTTCAAGACCTTTCCAAAATGTCCAAGAACATGATCATAGCTTCAAATTTGAGCAAGATATGCCTTGTAGAAGTTGGGAAATGTTTGGGAATTTTGAAAAGTCAACTTTGCTTCAAAGGCTTCAAAAATGCTAATGGGCCACAAATTCTTCCATGAATCATTACCCAAAGCATATGCACGACCCATTAAGCTAAAAGGGATTTATTTTCTTATTTTTAATTAATTAATTGAATTTTTAATCTTATTAATTCATTTAATTAAATTTAATTATGAGAAAAATACTAAACAATGGTTTTAAATCTTTTTTGTGCAGCAAATTCTTTCATTATGAGCTTAATATTCCGTGCATCAATAACAAAGGCCAAATCTTCCATAATTGGCATGATTTTCATATCAAAAAGATTGAAAAAAGATGTGGAAAAATCAAAGATTGGAATCATAAATTCAATGGATTATGGGCTTGTTTCTTGACCTAATTCCATTCACCTACAAAGGCATAACATAACCTAATGCTGAAAGACACAAAAGCTGCTCAGAAAACATAGAACCAATTTGCAATTTTTCACTAAAAACTTGAACACTGAAATCATAGTCACAAGGCGATTCAAGGTCTAAAAGCTTGTCCATTACGTTCCTGACATTGCTAGGAACGTGTTACAATCAAGAACCAGTCTCCAGACCTCAAGAATTGGTAGAACAAAGTCACACTTTTCTTTAACATGTCCATAATCGTTTTTTAATTTACATGCATTATTCATGAGTTTTAATTGTTGATTCTTACTAACAATGATATTCTGAAGCTGTTGGTACCATTCAATTGAACTATGGCTGCCTAAATAAGAATCCACCATTGTTGAAACCTAGGGTTTCAGAAGCAAAATTAGGGGTTTCTTCATATGGAAAAATCAGGCCACCAAACCTATGCCATTGAATTCGTGACATCCAGACGAAGCAAACTGACTACTCGCTTCCTTTTTATATTTGTCCATGTGCTATTCGCTATTTTTGCAGGTCTCGTTTAGTGGGGGTTTAAAACCCCCGCTATTTGTTTATATTGCAGATACAAAGATGAAGAAGAAGGCTAGCGTGGCAAGACATGACTGGGGGATTTGAATTTCAGCGTGTTTTTTTATTTTATATCATTAACTTTAGTTTTTCCTTATAATATATGTTCTCTATTATATAGACAAAGGCGCTTGAATGGCTTAGTGGTTGGACATACGCTTGGTGAGTATTGGGACCTGGGTTCGATTCCCAGGTCCCCCCATATATTTCATATTTTTCCTCCCAACGTGTTTCCATGCAGTGCACGTCCCAGGGCTCATCATACAACCTCACATGCTAGCTTGCCACATACTCATGAAGATCAATCTGAAGGCCAGAACATGCAGTCCATGATATACACTAGTCAACCACTCCACACGTGATTCCTGAAGGTCAAAGAAGGCTTTATTATGATGGGCCAAAATGCTTCAAAAACCTCCTAAATGGTCCTGATACCCCCCATGGTTTGCATTATTTTTATTTTTATTTGATTTTCTTTTAATTCTTTTTAGTGTTTTAATTATTTCTTTTAATTCCATAAAATAACTTTTCATAATATAAAATACAGAAAAATCAAAAATGTTTATTTTATTAATATTAATTTCACCATTATTATTTTTGTAAATAAACTCTAAACATTAATTTAGTAAACTAGGTTTTAAATTTTAATCTTTTCTTAATAAATTAAAATATGCAGAAATTAGGGTTTTCTAACATTCTCATCTTTTTTTAAATAAATAATTTTCTCATCATTATTATTGTTATTAATTACTATTTAATTTTGTAAATAAACATGTACATAAATTATTTAGTGAATTAGGTTAAACTTTAATATTTTTCATTAATAATTAAAAACAACTTAGAATTAGGGTTTCTCTTGATTTTCAATTTTCTTTATTTCTTCAAATACCAAAAACCTAAAAAACATTTCTCTTCTTTAATTTAATAATCAATTAACTTTTAATTCAATTTAGTTTCAAAAGGGTCCAACACCCTCGAACGTTCAACTTTAATTCTTTCGCGCATTTATTCTTATTTTCCTTTTTGAGTATTATATAACTGTTTGAGCCATGTAATAGTAATTAGGAATTTATTTTACTTTCCGCATTTTTATTAAAACGGGTCTTTGTAATTCGGCGATGTATAGACCCGCGCCTTGTAATAGCGTAGGATTTTACTTTCCGCATTTAAATTTCCGCACTTTTAAATTCTAATTGCATGAAAGAATTAATGGCTAATTAAAAACAATGCGTAGCTCACCATGCCATGATCAAAAGATAAATGCTAAACTGAAAACGACACACAAATTCACACATCACTTCTAGGGTACGCCTCACCTGTTGCCTTACCTTCGAAACGTGGTCGTCGAGTATAGGACGTTTTAGTAAGTCCTTATGTCCGTGATCAATGGCATAAGGGTAGCTTCTAAGGTGTCCTACTGTTGCTCTGGTGACCACACTGTCCCTACAAACGAATTGACCCGAACACCTCCAACGGTGGTGCTACCTACCTCTCAATGGTGGGATGGCACTACCTTAAGGACATTTACACAGCCTAATTCCTTAGGGTAGGTGGATGACTCATAGATACTTGCTCTATTCAAAAACAAAATCAAAACCTTTTCACACCGACACTTTCAAAAAGCTTTCAAAACAATTTTTCAAACACTTTTGAGGACAGATACAAGAGTTATTCTGAAATCTTTAAACGAAACTTTTTCAAACTCACTCACACTTGAAAAGCAAATAAATATTTTGAAAACACAATGAGCAAGTATCTAAGAGCCCATGGATAACCATGGATAGAAAGGGTGCTAACACCTTCCCTTTCTATAAATCTACCTCCCGAACCGAGAAACTATCTCATAAGGAATTTTGCTGTGCTTTTGTCCTGTCCATGTTGGAGAAAATAAAAGACGGTGGCGACTCTTGCTTCCGCGACATTTCGCGAACCAGCGTTAAATAGTCAGTTCCAGATCCACCGATCACAGAACTGGCGACTTTGCTGGGGATTCTTATAAAGTGAGGTGTACCTTAGGACTAAGATCACTTGTGTTTTCAATTGTTGTGCTTGTTTGCTTTATTATTGTGGGCTGCATCGGAGTTTCATAGATCCTAACCCGGATCTGGGATACCCTGTTAGGTAGCATAAGCTGTGAGGGACCTGTCCGGCGTAGACCGACATGGGTGAAGCAGTGGCTACGTTGGTGTGGCGCCTTGGTCTGTACCGATATCCCTTGTGTCGCAACGAGGAGAATATGGGTCTTCTGAGGAGTCATTAAGCACCAACCGACCTTAGAACCCTAATTTGACCCAACTTGGCCATAGATCAGTAGCAGTATGCTACTCCCATTGAGGCTAAACTCTCGTGATGGTTCTGGCCGCAAGAAAAGATTGTGATGCTGGAGTTATGACCGATTGAGGGTAGTCAGTGATATTGGGATCCTCTAGAACCCGGTTACTTCTGATAGGACAGGTCTTAACCAACAAACTGAAAGAGGGTAATACCTAGACCCCATGCTGGCCGAAAATCTAAGGGCTGTATTGTGTGACTTGTGTGCTTTCAATACTTGACTACTTGCATGCTTGTTACCTAACATATGAGTTTCTTGCAGGGTTCGTTTACAGTCCTTAATCTGGACTCATAACAGGGTTTACCTACATTACTCCATGCATAGCATAACATCATACCATTGCATACATCCCACATAAAGACTAACCCGTTTCAAGGATCTCAAGGGCTTGTGATGCAGGTCAGGATGAACCAACATGTCTAGCAAGGGGCAAAGGGGATTTATTTTCCTCTAGCCAAGGGTGTCATGGGCTATAACCCACTGGATATGGTGAGCCTTGACTCTTGAAGAAGGACTTCAACAACATGAAGTTCCTTCAATCAAGCTACCAGATTCTAACAATTCTCTTGTTTACCCCGCGAGATCCTTGAAAACATTGCATGCATATCATACACATCATTACATTACAGGTATCCTTCTTACAGGTCACTTACCTTCTTCGCTGTCTATTTCCGCAATGGCTTCCCAACAAGATAACCAGGAGCTTCACGCTCAAGAGACTCAGTTCAGGGAGATCTTCTTAAGCCTATCCAAGGGGCAAGAAGAGTTAAGGACACTCCTCATGGGGAATTTGGCCAGGAACAATCCTGAAGACAATAAAGACGAACAGCTGAAACGTCTGCAAGCTGAGGTAGATACAATGAGAACCCATATGCTGGGGCAAATGACTCTCATCCAAGGCTTAGCTCGGGAGCAAGAAGAGTTGAGGACCATGATCAGTCATCTTCATCAAGACATGAAGCAACCAGCCCAAGTCAAGGGCCAGATCATTGATCAGCTTCCAAGAGGACAGGAGTCTGGTATGGTGAAGAATAGACCTCTCCAAATCACTACCACTTCACAGGTCCAACCACAACCCCGTCTAGAGCAACAAATTGATCAGAGTAAGCCAAGCAGGTCCAGGAGACAATTTACTCAGCTCAACATGCCGTTGTTTCAAGCTCTACAACACCGGCTGAGGTTGAATCTGATTACACTAAGGGCTCCTCCCCGGAACCCCAACACATCTGCTCCTAACTATCATCCCAACAAAAGATGTGCATACCACTCCGATAGTCCTGGACATGACACTGCCGACTGCTGGGCTCTGAAGAATAAGGTCCAGGATCTGATTAATGAAGGAGTAGTGGATTTCACCCAAATGGGTCAGGCTGAGTGCTTCTACCATCCCTACAGGATTCACCATTTGAAGTAACAAGTCCTGAGATGAGAAGACCTTTTATTCATTAGGATCTTTCAAGTTGTAATTTTCATTTGATTGTTCAAACATTTTATTCATATCAAACGTTGTTATTTCATTAATGCATCGCATATGTCTGTTTTGAAGAAATTACCTCGTATTCACTATATGCAAACTGTTTTCACATTTTTTGATGTCAACTCTCAATTAATGATGCTAGGCCTCTTGAGGGAGGATGACGAAAACGATACCACGACATGTACAATATGCTTTTTAACAGACCCCGCTGATGAGGTACATGCATTGTTTCAATTCCTAAACATTGGATATATAAGGAAGATAATCCCTCGTCAACCCCTCTGAGCCAAAGAAGTAGGAGTTTTTCTTTTCGAAAATTAAAAAACCTTAATCATAACCTGGGGCAGGGTAGTTCTCTCAGTTGAGCCAAGTGCATAACAAATGGCACCAAAGAGGTCCTTACAAAACAAAGAAAGACAGTGATGGTTCCGAACAATCGTAAAGACAGGCAGTCATTACTTCTCAAAACGAAAACCCATTAAGTCAAAACCTATGAAGGAGACTTACAAAAACTGGGGCATCCCGCTGACTG
This sequence comes from Vicia faba, assembly GCA_948472305.1. Lineage (NCBI taxonomy): Eukaryota > Viridiplantae > Streptophyta > Magnoliopsida > Fabales > Fabaceae > Vicia > Vicia faba. The sequence goes on from OX451736.1 coordinate 1,128,209,775, forward strand.
TAATCACAAAAAGGAACATTTCAGGCAAAAAATAGGGATAATAAAATCAAAAAGAAAGAGGTCACACAAACCCTCAACAAAAAAAGAAATGACTGCCTATTCAAAATAAACTGTCAATATCCGAACCATCATCGGAATATCAGGACAAAGACTCAAACAAGGTCCAACGCACGATCAACTGAGTTTAGGTTTGAAGAACATCACGAAGAGCGGGTGGGTACAAATAAAATTTGAGCCTTTATCCTTTGTTTCTTAAACCGTGAACCAGGCCACGTTATAACCCTTAAAAGTCCTAGCTGAAGCATGGGTTAGTTCGAAAGCATATTGTTACGAAAGGTATCCTGACTCCTTAAGGCTTGCGGTAAAATAACGAGTTGACATCACAGTTTACAAAAAATTCATTTGTTTTTATGAAAAATGCATTTTAAAAAAAAAAAAAAACTTCAAGACAGACATAAGCTTTACATTTTTAATATAACATTACTTGCATATGACTCTTTGTTTGAACAGCATAGAAGTTCACACGATGAATGTCTAATGAACGAAAGAACCTCCAATCAAGGGGCATGGCATGATCATTGTCCATCATCTGGGGCAGTCCAGTCAAGATTCATAGAATATCTCAAATGGCTAATAGCCTGGGGCAAATCTCCGCCTGAGTCACCTGGGGCATTGGACATGAGTTCCAGCTACGAATCTTGCCTGATCAAACATCTTCTGGTCGCATGACTACACTTCTGACAGGGGCAACTCCCTACGTTCTGAGAGCATGGACATAGTCGAAAAAATACTACGCATCATCAAAGACCCGCTAGGTTGATACACCTAGGCAAAAATGAGGGCTTCCCGGTGAACCAAAAGGGTTCGGGCAAAAATAAGGGATGAAAATAAAAAAAAATTGTACACCCGGCAAGTCGAAAACCTGAAAGGGCAGCTTGGGCAAAAATGGGTATCCCGGTGGACTGAAAACCTGAAAAGGCAGTCCAAGCAAAAGTTAGGGATCAAAGCGTACGACTATGTCCCGACATCTTGTCACTTGCCTACCAGAAGGAGATTTGTCAAACGGCAGTTATCAAGACCCCACAGGTATCTTCTCCCACATCAGAAACAGGGGCAATAATGAGTTGTCTAAGCAATCTAATGGCTCTGTCCGCCAAGGTACCAAGGTAAGTTCGGCTGAAGAACGTAACCCAGATGCCTTAATTCCCCAGAGAGTGATCCAAGACTCAGCCATACTCCCCCCGAGCAGAGAAGGTACAATATCTCCAGCAAATCAGCGACACTCTCCCCAAGCAGAGTTAGCCTACTGTCGGTCTCAAGGAAGTTGGGTTATTCCCCGAAGATCTCAACATTCCTCAACAGAGTACACAAACATTCCTAACAAGCATCCCCGACAGTCTTGATCTAAGATTGTTCCCCGGCGGAATACCAAACATCAAGTGGAGCCATTTCCCCAGTCCAATCTCAAAAGTTTCCCCAGGAAAGTGTAATCCATATCCCCAGCAGGTCTTAAAGCTTATCCCCAGCAGGTCTTAAAGCTTATCCCCAGTAGATTCTGGAAGCTTATCACCTACAGAGTACGAACGCTCTCCCCCGGCTTTATTCAAAGGTTATTTCCTCACCGGGATATAACTGGGTTATCCTCAGCCAATTGCCACGGAAAGATCGTCCCCGGTGAAATCTTCCTATCCCCCAGCGGAGTTCATCAAACCTTCTAACATAGCTCAACAATTCCCCAGCGAATTTATCATCAAATCTCAGCAAAGTACCTCTCTCCCCACAGAGCATCTCCCCGCAGAGTAATCTATTCGCCAAGTTTATTCCCCAACGGAGTCATCTTCTCCTACCGGTATTCTTGCAACCATTATCCCCAGCGGAAACGAAGCTCTACTCTTCAACATCAGCCTAGGATTTAACTTCCCGGCACCCGTCAAGGATTTATTTTCCTAGACGAAAATACATTTCATAAACACCACATCTTCATACATTATAGCATGCACATACACATCATGAACATACAATCTCATTTATTTCGAGAACATCACGCATGTCATACATCATGACATCGCATACAATTAACGTTTTGTCTTTTCAGGGCAAAGGTCAATACAAAGATAATTGTTATCAACTGTCGCAACTAAAGATCTGACTCCTATATCTTGCCAGGGTGTATCTGTTGACGACTAATTCCAGACTCGATTCCTGTATCCTGCCAGGGCACGTATGAAGAGTTCGAAGATCCGATTCCTGTATCTTGCCAGGGTGTATCTGTTGACGACTAATTCCAGACTCGATTCCCGTATCCTTCCAGGGCACGTCTGAAGAGTTTGAAGATCCGATTCCTGTATCTTGCCAGGGTGTATCTGTTGATGACTAACATTACCAGACTCGATTCCTGTATCTTGCCAGGGCACGTTTGAAGAGTTCGAAGATCCGATTCCTGTATCTTGCCAGGGTGTATCTGTTGACGACTAACATTACCAGACTCGATTCCTGTATCTTGCCAAGGCACGTCTGAAGAGTTCGAAGATCCGATTCCTGTATCTTGCCAGGGTGTATCTGTTGACGACTAACATTACCAGACTCGATTCTTGTATCTTACCAGGGCACGTCTGAAGAGTTCGAAGATCTGATTCCTGTATCTTGCCAGGGTGTATCTGTTGACAACTAACATTACCAGACTCGATTCTTGTATCTTGCCAGGGCACGTCTGAAGAGTTCGAAGATCTGATTCCTGTATCTTGCCAGGGTGTATCTGTTGACGACTAACATTACCAGACTCGATTCCTGTATCTTGCCAGGGCACGTCTGGAGAGTTCGAAGATCCGATTCCTGTATCTTTCCAGGGTGTATCTGTTGACGACTAACATTACCAGACTCGATTTCTGTATCCTGCCAGGGCACGTCTGAAGAGTTCGAAGATCCGATTCCTATATCTTGCCAGGGTGTATCTGTTGACGACTAACATTACCAGAATCGATGCCCGTATCTTGCCAGGGAACGTCTGAAGAGTTTAAAGATCTGATTCATGTATCTCGCCAGGGTGTATCTGTTGACGACTATATTCTCCGGACTCGATTCCTGTATCCTGCCAGGGCACGTCTGAAGAGTTCGAAGATCCGATTCTTGTATCTTGCCAGGGTGTATCTGTTGACGACTATCATTACCAGACTCGATTCCTGTATCTTGCCAGGGCACGTCTGAAGAGTTCGAAGATCCGATTCCTGTATCTTGCTAGGGTGTATCTGTTGATGACTAACATTACCAGACTCAATTCCTGTATCCTTCCAGGGCACGTCTGAAGAGTTCGAAGATCCGATTCCTGTATCTTGCCAGAGTGTATCTGTTGACGACTAACATTACCAGACTCGATTCTTGTATCTCGCTAGGGCACGTCTGAAGAGTTTAAAGATTCGATACCTGTATCCAGCCAGGGCACATCTACATAAAGAGTTTGAAGATCAACTCCTGTAACAGGCCAGTTTATTATTTTTCTTTCTCAGGTACGCAAGTTCTTGCTAAGGAATCTCTTACGCGATCGACACCTAGGTGGCATCTATAAGCCCATCCACGCAACAACAGTCTCCAGATGGCATCTATAAGCCCATCTCCGACAAGGTACTGTCACACTTCCAGATGGCATCTGTAAGCCCATTCCCTGCATCATACTGCTGACATTTTATTATGTGAGTGCAAATTTCTGGGCACTCTAGTGTTCAATCATCTTCCACCTTCGGATTACGAAAGGCACGCCAGCCAATCTACATCCTCAGGTCTAAGAAGATTGAACAGGGGCAACTGTTGTACCCCAAAATTTTCCCTCCCATATTCTTCAAGATTTTCCAAGATCATAGTTCAAAATCTCTCAAGGGTTGCACAGCCCAATTGCCTCATAATACAGTCAAAATTAGGGTTCTTGTTCTGGCAAAGAAATTGAGACTTTCAAGGGTCCAATCAAGTCCCACATGCCTATATATATTGTCAAGCATCCCTATGCCAAGTTTCAAGACTCACAACATCAAATTGCACAGTCAAAAACCCTAAATGCTTCACAGTTAACTGCAGGGGCAAAATGGTCATTTGACAGTCAAAAGTCAAAAATTTTGGTCAACATCTTATTTTGAAGCCACAAACATCATTTGATCAATTCTTGATCATGATTCTCAAAGCATGGCTCAGAAAGTCTCAAGATGCAAAAGTTTCTATTTTTGGACAGTTGAAAAAGTCAACTGCAAATTGACCAGGGCATAACTTCTTCATTGTTTATAAGAAAAATCCCATCCAAAGCTCATTTTGAAGAGAATGACATTTCCTACAACTCATCTTCACACTTCAAGTCCAAGAAATGCTCTCACAAAAAGTTATCAATTTCAACATTATAGGTCATTTTCAAAAGTCAACAAAAAGGGACTTTAAGTCAAAGACCATAACTTGAGATTGGTAAATCAAAATGACATGGGACCAAAGGCATTGGTTAGAGGACTTCAAGAACTTTCCAAAATGTCCAAGAACATGATCATAGCTTCAAAATTGAGCAAGATATGCCTTGTAGAAGTTGGGAAAGTTTTGGGAATTTTGAAAAGTCAACTTTGCTTCAAAGGCTTCAAAAATGCTAATGGGCCACAAATTCTTCCATGAATCATTACCCAAAGCATATGCACGACCCATTAAGCTAAAAGGGATTTATTTTCTTATTTTTAATTAATTAATTTAATTTTTAATCTTATTAATTCATTTAATTAAATTTAATTATGAGAAAAATACTAAACAATGGTTTTAAATCTTTTTTGTGCAGCAAATTCTTTCATTATGAGCTAAATATTCCGTGCATCAATCAATAAGGCCAAATCTTCCATAATTGGCATGATTTTCATATCAAAAAGATTGAAAAAAGATGTGGAAAAAATCAAAGATTGGAATCATAAATTCAATGGATTATGGGCTTGTTTCTTGACCTAATTCCATTCACCTACAAAGGCATAACATAACCTAATGCTGAAAGACACGAAAGCTGCTTAGAAAACATAGAACCAATTTGCAATTTTTCACTAAAAACTTGAACACTGAAATCATAGTCACAAGGAGATTCAAGGTCTAAAAGCTTGTCCATTACGTTCCTGACATTGCTAGGAACGTGTTGCAATCAAGAACCAGTCTCCAGACCTCAAGAATTGGTAGAACAAAGTCACACTTTTCTTGAACATGTCCATAATCGTTTTTTAATTTACATGCATTATTCATGAGTTTTAATTGTTGATTCTTACTAACAATGATATTCTGAAGTTGTTGGTACCATTCAATTGAACTATGGCTGCCTAAATAAGAATCCCCCATTGTTGAAACCTAGGGTTTCAGAAGCAAAATTAGGGGTTTCTTCATATGGAAAAATCAGGCCACCAAACCTATGCCATTGAATTCGTGACATCCAGACGAAGCAAACTGACTACTCGCGCCCTTTTTATATTTGTCCATGTGCTATTCGCTATTTTTGCAAGTCTCTTTTAGTGGGGGTTTAAAACCCCCGTTATTTGTTTATATTGCAGATACAAAGATGAAGAAGAAGGCTAGCGTGGCAAGACATGACTGGGGGATTTGAATTTCAGCGCGTTTTTTTATTTTATATCATTAACTTTAGTTTTTCCTTATAATATATGTTCTCCATTATATAGACAAAGGCGCTTGAATGGCTTAGTGGTTGGACATACACTTGGTGAGTATTGGGACCTGGGTTCGATTCCCAGGTCCCCCCATATATTTCATATTTTTCCTCCCAACGTGTTTCCATGCAGTGCACGTCCCAGGGCTCATCATACAACCTCACATGCTAGCTTGCCACATACTCATGAAGATCAATCTGAAGGCCAGAACATGCAGTCCATGATATACACTAGTCAACCACTCCACACGTGATTCCTGAAAGTCAAAGAAGGCTTTATTCTGATGGGCCAAAATGCTTCAAAAACCTCCTAAATGGGCCTGATATCCCCCATGGTTTGCATTATTTTTATTTTTATTTGATTTTCTTTTAATTCTTTTTAGTGTTTTAATTATTTCTTTTAATTCCATAAAATAACTTTTCATAATATAAAATACAGAAAAATAAAAAATGTTTATTTTATTAATATTAATTTCACCATTATTATTTTTGTAAATAAACTCTAACCATTAATTTAGTAAACTAGGTTTTAAATTTTAATCTTTTCTTAATAAATTAAAATATGCAGAAATTAGGGTTTTCTAACATTCTCATCTTTTTTTAAATAAATAATTTTCTCATCATTATTATTGTTATTAATTACTATTTAATTTTGTAAATAAACATGTACATAAATTATTTAGTGAATTAGGTTAAACTTTAATATTTTTCATTAATAATTAAAAACAACTTAGAATTAGGGTTTCTCTTGATTTTCAATTTTCTTTATTTCTTCAAATACCAAAAACCTAAAAAACATTTCTCTTCTTTAATTTAATAATCAATTAACTTTTAATTCAATTTAGTTTCAAAAGGGTCCAACACCCTCGAACGTTCAACTTTAATTCTTTCATGCATTTATTCTTATTTTCCTTTTTGAGTATTATATAACTGTTCAAGCCATGTAATAGTAATTAGGAATTTATTTTACTTTGCGCATTTTTATTAAAACGGGTCTTTCTAATTTGGCGATGTATAGACCCGCGCCTTGTAATAGCGTAGGATTTTACTTTCCACATTTAAATTTCCGCACTTTTAAATTCTAATTGCATGAAAGAATGAATGACTAATTAAAAACAATGCGTAGTCTAGAGTCCATCTGGCTGGTCCTGGGAACCTTATTCCCAGATTCAAAACACCGGTTGATTTCTTTGCTTTCTTCTTCTTTTCTTTGATTAACAAAGTTTTCAAATCCTCTTGTCCTTTTTCCAAAGTCAAGAACATTTGTTGAAACTGAGCACTCTGCATTTGGAGATCTTTTACTGTCTGTTCAAGATCCATCTCACTGAAATAAACAATAGAAAGATAAGGAGACCCGTGGTAAGAAACTTGTTTGTGTTATGATGAATGAAGACGCATATGCAATGCTTTCAACGAAATTAGAGATTTAAATTTCCTTTAGAAAAAAAGGAACACACGTTATATTAATAAATCAAAGTTTGAGTACATCATGCCTCTTTGGGCTTACAAAGAAATACAAAAACTCTAAGATAAAAAAGTTGAACGCATCCTCTTTGGTGTGATATAGGCGTTCAGACTCTGCTCCTCATGAAGTTGCTTGGTGAGTTCTAGAAATTTCTTCTCGCTGGCGTTGAATTGGGCCTCGAAGGTGTCTCGCTCCCCCTTAAGCTGTATCCAATCCCTTTGTAAGTCTTCAAGAGAGTTGGGCATGTCAGGATGAAGGATAGTGTATGGGACATCTCCTTCCACAACAGGCTCTATGATAACTGAGAGAATGGAGGGGTAAGGCATCATAAGACTTTGAGAACGGGCTCGTACCCGTTTGAGATAAGGCTCAAGAGGGAAGGAATTATTGTGCCCTAATGTCTTGCTATCTACCTTGTTTAACATCCTCCAGGCTCGGATAAACCTCTGGCAGTAACCCTGATCGTCCTTCTCGTAATCAAATACCAGCCCTTGAATAAGCATCTCACGTGGACTATCCCTCCGGGCGTAACCAAACTGTCGTAAGGCCAAGCAAGGGTTGTAAGTGATACCTCCTCTAATGCCAATTATGGGGACATTAGGAAATTCTCCACAATGTTTGATGATAGTAACATTCTCCACAGATCGGGAACACCAATGAATATCTGAATTTCTGAGCGTCATCAACCTATGTGACCACCTTGAACCTTGATCGTTCTTTAATACTGATTGGGGAAGATGCGAAATAAACCATCTTGCCAAGAGCAGAGTACAACACATAAGGATACCTCTTTTCCTCATAGTGCGAGAGTGAAAAGAATGTAGGATGTCTCCAAACAAAGTAGGCACCAGGTTATGAGACATGAAGATTTTGACGGTGTTTACATCTATGAGTTGGTCAAGATTTGGAAACAAAACCATCCCATAGATGAGAAAGGCCACAATTTCATCAAAAGCTTGCAAGTCCAAGGAATTCCAAAAATCTTGAGCTTTCTCAAACAAGAACTTGGCTAAGAAACCTTTGACACCACTCCTTGTTTCCCAATTAGTTGTGATATTAGATTGTTGCAAGTGTAGGGCTTGAGCAATCTCTTCTGGTTTTGGATCTCTTTCTGTACCGTTGAAGGGTAGTTGATTAATAATGGTAATCCTCAAGATTTGGTAGAATTCTTCTAAAGTTGGCACAAGTTGATAATCGGGAAATATGAAGCAATGGTGTAGAGGGTCAAAGAATTGGAAGAGCACCTTCATCATATCTTCATCCGTGTTGGAGGTAACCAAGTTTAGGAGGCGACCATGTCTTTCGGTAAATGGAGAATTCTCAAGACCCCTTGATGCTAACTCTTTAAGTTGAGGAGTCATCCTTACGAGATTGACTTGAATGGTTTTCCTGCGAATAGAATCCATGTCCTACAAAACAGAACAAAGATAAAATCCCAAAATCCTTGAAATGGTTAGTGAGTATGAGTATGATGTTATGATGTTTATGATGTTATGTACAAGTATATATATATATATATACAAATAAAACAAATAAGTCCTTAAGTTTAGGCTTGCATGGAGTCTCATAGGTAAGTACCCTCTTAAAGTTTAGTTGGCTCAAACCTATCCTAGCAATAGTAACCGGGTTCTCAGGGAGCTCAATATCACTGGTTTGTTTTCTCAGGCATTATTTTAGCGTAACCCTCTTTAATGGCGACCGAAATATCCCAAAAAACTAAGCCTCAATGAGTGTAGTATCAAGTATCTACCAACTTCGTACTACACCAAAGTCGGTCATCTAACTACGTCCTAATGGCCAAGTTGGTCAAGTAAAGGTTCTAGAAGTCAGTTAGTGCTTAATGACATCACTCAGCGGCCCCGTGTTCTCCTTGACTACTCAAGGGCTACCGGTACCCACAAATATGTCACACTAATGTAGCTATTTCTTAGACCATGTTGGTATACGCTGCACAGTTTCCATAATGTATTGCTACTTACCTATAAAGTATCCCAAATCCGAGTATAGGATTCAAGCCCAAACAAAGAACCAAACTGTAAAGCAAACAAATCAAACAATGAAAGAAAGTAAATGTGATATATCCCTAAGGTAACCCCACTTTTAAAAATGTCCCCAGCAGAGTCGCCAGTTTTGTAACACGGTGGGAGAACTGACTTGTTTGTTTTGCGTTTGATCGCAAATGTTGTGGTTAGCAAGAGTCGCCACTGTCTTTTCTTTTATCCAAAAGGAAAGGTTGAAAAGAACAGGAAAGACCTTTGAGATGTTTTATTGAGTTCAAGGGGTAGATTATGAAAAGGGAAGGTGTTGTACCCCAAAATTTTCCCTCCCATATTTATCAATACATTTCAAGTAAGGTCTTCAAATTGCCCAAGGAAGTCCAAGAGTTGACTAGACAAACTCTCTCCTAAAGGCAGTCTACCTCAAATTTGGGTTTCATTTTTCATCAAGATGTTTAAGTACAAAGGGTCCCAAATGCTCACTATTATCCTAATATGTTCTCAAGATCATCCATGTCAAGTTTCAAGCCTTGCAGAGGAAGTTTGCTCAGTCAATTGCCTAAAGGCCTAAAAGTCGATTGTCCTAGGGCAAAAGTCAACTATGGCCCACATACAGTCAAACTTCAATATTTTTGGTCAACATCCTAATTTTTAAGTATTATTCATCATTTGATCAAGGGTTGATCATGATTCCTCAAGGATTGCTCACAATTCATCAAAACTCAAAAGTTGCTAAATTAGGGTTTTATAGGAAAAGTCAACTCAACTTTGACCAAGCATAAATTTCTCACACTTTATCAGAAATGACCCATCTAAATCTCATTTTGAATAGTATGTAATTGCCTACAATTCATCTTCAGCTCCCAAGTTCAAAATATGCACTCACAAGAAGATATAAATTTGGACATTATAGGTCATTTTGAAAAGACAACAAAAACACCTTTTGGGTCAAAGCTTCTTACATGAACATGGAAGATCCAATTGAGATGAAACCAAAGAGGTTGCTTAGGGGACATCCTAAGCTTTCTAAAAAGTCCAAGAACACCCTCATAAGGTTAAAATTAAGAGAGATGTGCGTTGTCAAAGTTGAACAATTTTTGAAAAAATGCATGAAGCAAATATTGACCAAACTTGGATTTTTTTTCCAAATGGGCCTATCTTTTCAAGTTTGAAACTCATTTCTAACATGGTCCATGACCTCTAAACCCACCCATACATTTTTCTACTATTTATGCTATTTATTTTGATATTTTATTCATTAAAATTTAGAATTAAATAAATAAATAATTTAAATAATTTAAATTTTGATGTGAATCCATTTTGGGCAAGTTTTATGCTGGTTTATGTCAATTGATTTCGTGCAATAACCCTTCAAATATGTCCAGGTTCATCCACATGTGAAAATGGCATAAAATTATCAAATATGGCATTTTTTTTCAAATCTTGATCATGGTATTAAAACACAACATTATGAGGGAGATTCTTTCCATGCTTTCTTGTCTCCTCATTCTCCTCTATAAATATAGAGCCATACAAGCTTGAAAGGGACGAAATTCCTCTTTAAAAATCTCTCAAAAACCTCTTCAAAAATCTCTCTAAAAGCTCTTCAAAAAGCTCTCCAGAAATCAAAGAATTGGTGCAAGTCAAATCTCGAGGTTCTGGTCTCTCTCAATTGACATCAAGCCTCAAACCATTCTCTTGAAGTCCTCGGGAGTCTTACAAGGCCCAAGAGAAATCCATCACACGTCTAGCACGCCCCCATTTGACAACACCGGTTTGGTAAAATTTTAAACTTCGAATCTCTAATTTTAATCACATTTTATGGTATGTTAACGTTTGTTTGAGTTTATATAGAACAGTTATGGATGGTTGAATCATAGGTTCCATGCAAGAATAAAAAAAATACCATAGTTAGAGCATGAAGATTTCGAAGATTTGGGCCTAAGGATTTCTGATGATTGCACCCCCTGTTTACTTTTGCTACTAGGCTCATCTTTATTTTCTTGTTTTATTCATTTCATTTATTTCTTTTAATCCCTTTTTTTATCAATAAAAAAATATAAAAATCACATAAAAAATAGATTTAGGATTTTTTCTTAATTAAATTTTAATTTTGGTAAATTAATTAACTAAACACTTTAACTTTTTTTAAAATTAAAATTAATAGAACTTAGGTTTAATTTCATTTTAATTCATTTTCCTTTTCGTAACAAAAATACCAAAAAAAACATAGAATTAATTTTGTTTATTTAAATTTCATGTTTCTTTAATAATTATCTTTTTTTAAAATATAGATCTAGATCAATTATTTTTAACTTAAACCATTTTTATAAATTAAAACAAAAAACAACAAAAATATTTTTTTTATATCTTAGGATTTTTAGACGTCTTTTCAAATTTGCATGTTATTATTCTTTCGCACTTCATTTTATTATTGTAACTGTATATTGGGATGTAATAGATGATTAGTAGGACCTTTACCGCTTTTATTTATTTTTTCCCCCAGTTTTGGATATGTACATAATCCCCCTCCTTGAAGCCTTGTAATAGCTAGGTTTTATATTTCTGCACTTTTAAATTACTGCAATTATTAACTGCTAGATGTATGACTAATAGGATTGTATGGCAAGAATAATCAAACATTAGAAAACTTAACACAAGACTAAAATAACTGAATATAACACACCTTGCGTATATGCACCCTTAGGGTATATCTCACTTGGTTGCCTCGGAAAATAATGGTTATGTCCCTCGAACATAGAGATACCCTTAGCAAAGGCCCTCAGTTAAAATCATCATAAAGATCATGGTCCCTCGATGTCCCTCGAAGTTGCCTACGGTATATCATCTTGTCCCTCGATGTTGCCTACGAATATATGATGACAGTCCCTTCGAAATGCTAAGGTATCCCTACATGTTGCCTTCAATGACCATTACGTCCCTTTCGAATTGACCCGTACAAATCCAACGACGGTGTTACCTACTTCACGATAGTAGGATAGCATTGTCTAAAGGAAACAAGAACAGAAACAATCCTTTTTCGAGTAGGTAGATGCTAGTAGGTACTTGCTCAAAAACAAACTTTTTCACACTTACACTTTTCCAAACAAAGTTTTCAAAAACACATTGTAACACTCTTGAAGACAGAAGCAATTGTTAAAACAAAGTCAAACAAAACTTTTCAAAACACACAAACATGGAAGAAATTTTTAAAATGATGAGCAAGTACCTAAGAGCCCGTAGAAAACTACGGATAGAAATGGTGCTAATACCTTCCCTTTCTATAATCTACCCCCCGTACTCAAAATCTCGAAAAAGGAATTTTTCTATGCTTTTGTCCTTTCCAGTTGGATAAAATAAAAGTCGGTGGCGACTCTTGCTTACCGAGAAATTTTGCGAACAAAAAACACAAAACGAAAACCAGTATTAAACAGTCGGTTCTGCCACCGTATCACAGAACTGGCGACTCTGCTGGGGATTATATAATTGGGGTATACCTTAGGATTAGTTCATCATAAATTGATTCTCTTGTTTGTTTTGGTTGCTTTACTGTTAAAGGGTTTTGTATCGAAGTTACTATAGATCCTAACCCGGATCTGAGGAACACCTTTTAGGTAAGTAGCAATAAACTGTAAGGGAACTGTACGGCGTAGACCGATACGGTTGAAGCAGTATCTACATTGATGTGTCACATTGGTTGGTACCGGTATCCCTTGTGGAGAAACGAGGAGAATATGGGGATGCTATATGCGTCGTTAAGCATCAACTGACCTTAGAACCCTTAATAGACCAACTTGGCCATTAGGAAGTAGTGAGATAGCCGGTCTCAGTGTAAAGCTGGGAACTGGTTGATACTCGATGCTACACTCATCGAGACCATACTCTCGAGATAGTTCCGGCCGCAAGAAAAGATTGTGTGAGCTGAAACCATGATCGATGGAGAATGGTCAGTGATATTGAGAACCTCTAGAACCCGGTTACTATTGCTAGGACAGGTTGAAACCAATTGAACTTCAAGAGGGTAATACCTTTAACCCCATGCAAGCCTTAAACATAAGGGCTTTTGTGTGACTTGTTTGTCTTTTCCATGTCTGTTATCTGCTATACCTGTGTTGTTTTTACCATGACATCATGCATCATAACATAGCATGCATACTTCATTATACTAACCATTTCAAAGACCGCGTGGATTTATCTTTATTCTGTTTTGCAGATTATGGCTTCCATGCGCATAAACACCATCCGAGTTAACTTTGTGCAAATACCTGCTCAACTCAAAGAGTCGGTCTCAAGAGTTTCTGAGACTTCTTCCTTCATTAAGAGACATGGTCAGCTTCTTAGTTTGGTTACCTCAAAGTTTGATGAGCAGATGATGAGTGTGCTTTTCCAGTTCTTCGATCTTGTGCATCATTGTTTCACCTTCTCGGATTATCAGCTAGTTCCCACTTTGGCAGAGTTTTCTCACTTATTGGGCATATCCATCCTTGAGCAGATGCCCTTCACAGGTTTGGAAGAGACTCCTAGACCAGAAGACATTGCTTCAGCTATGCATCTGACACGGGCTGATGTAATATCCAATTGGGAGACGTGAAGCGGGGTTGAAGGTTTCTTATCTAAGTTTTTGATAGATCAAGCTCAGCTATTCTGGGACAGTTTGGACTTTCAGGCTTTTGAAGATATCTTGGCTCTCCTTATCTACGGTTTGGTTCTTTTCCCGAATCCAGATTCCTTCATAGATGTGAATGCAGTTAAGACCTTCTTGTCTCGCAATCCTGTGCCTACTCTTCTGGGTGATATTTTGCATGCCCTCTATACTCGTATTGTGCGAAGAAGAGGGACTCTCATGTGTTGTATGCCGCTGTTGACGAGGTGGTTTATTTTGCACCTCCCCAAGTCCGTGTTAAAGAATCAGGAAGGTTTAGGATGGTCTTACAGGACAATGTCCCTTGCCCATACAGACATTCTTTGGAGTTCTAAGGCTATGGAAAGCATTGTTGTCATTGGTCGATGTGAAGGATAACCTACAATCCTTGTTTAGCTTTGCGAAAATTCAGTCAGGCTCGGAGAGACGGTTCTCATGAGCTACTTCTTACAGATATTGCATTTAACTACAAGGAGGACGTTGACGAGCATCGCCGAAGGTTTATACGAGCTTGGGGCATGGTGAACAGATCTGACCCCCAAGAGCTAGGACCAAAGAATTCTCGCCATATGTAGCCTTATCTCCAGTTGGTCTGAGCTCGAGCTCAGAAGCTTGGGATGCCTTATGAAGCTGTATTGCCAGTTATTGTGGAGCCTACCAATGAAGATGGCATTCCTTATACAGTCCTTTATCCCTACATGCCCACTGATCTTGGGGCATTTAAGAGATCCTAGATTCAGCTGAAAGAGGAGAGGGATACCTACTGGGAAAAGTACCATGATCAAGAAAGGAAGATGTTGAAGCTCACAAGGCAACTTGAGAATGAAAGAACGATCAATGACTACGTCATCACCAAGGGGAAGCGTCCATGGGATTTCTGATTTTTCTTTTTCTAGTTTAGATTTGTTTTTCATTTTCTTCTTTGTGAACTCCTTAAAGGCATTGTTGAACCTTTTTACAAGTTTAATCTAATAAAGTTTGTTTATTTCTTGGTTTGCAAATTTAAATCTCCCAAAGTCTTTGAAATCATTACATACGCATCCCATTATCATGCACACCATTACAGGTACCATAACAGGTTTCTCAGCTTCTTCGATGTTTATTTCAGCATAAATGTCTTCCGATCAAGCTATCAAAGATCTTCAGGTACAAAATTCCCAATTCCAAGAGATGTTCTTAAGCTTGGCTAAAGGGCCAGAGGACTTGAAAGCTATCATTCTGAAAGAGAAAGAGAAGAAGAAGAAGAAGAAGAAGGTTGTTCTGCTGAGTATGGGAAAAGGTTTGGGGATAGGTTGAAACAACAAGTTGATCTGTCCTTTTCATCCAAGGGAGGGGAGGACCAAGAAGAAGAAAAGGGCCCCAGTCATGCAGTTTCTGATAATGATACAAATTATGATGAGGAACAATATCCTCCTGCTGAGGATAGGTACAAACAACTTGAAGACCGTCTGAGTGCTATGGAGATTCAGAAGATCCCTGGTTTGGATTTCGGAGATTTGGGACTGGTATCTGGAGTGGTGATCCCTCAGAAGTTCAAAGCTCCAGTTTTTGCTAAGTATGATGGGGTGTCCTGCCCAAAACTCCATCTTTGTTCTTATGTCAGGAAGATCCAGCCCCACACAGCTGATAGAAATCTATGGGTTCACTTCTTTCAAGATAGTCTTGAAGGGACTCAACTTGAATGGTTCTACCAGCTAGAGGGAGAAAATATCCGAAACTGGGAAGATCTGGCTGCTGCTTTCTACAAGCAGTATCAGTATAATGCAAACCTTGCTCCTACTCGTACTCAACTTCAGAGTATGTCCATGGGTGCAAGTGAAGGATTTAAAGACTATGCCCAAAAGTGGAAAGACTTGGCTGGAAGAGTCCAACCCCCGTTGTCTGATAGGGAGTTGGTTGATATGTTTCTGGGGACGCTATCTGGTCCATTCTTTAATCATTTGATCGACAGCTCGTCAGCGAGTTTCACTGAGCTGATTCTGACTGGAGATAGAGTAGAAGCTGGGATCCTGAGTGGTAAGATCCAGAAAAATACCTCTTCGAGTACAGAGAAGAAGTCATTTGGTGGCAAGAGGGAAGCCAATGCTATGCACGGCCAGGAGAGGCGTAGCAAGGCAGACTACCACCAATCTTTGGGGGCAGTGTTGATCTCTAATTCGGCACGCACACAACGACCACAACAACGAAACAATCAGCCAAGGGTGGAATGACCTCAAAGGCAGTTCACCCAAATCAACATGCCAATGTCACAAGCATTGCAACACATGTTGAAGATGAATCTGATTACGGTGATAAACCCTCATCCGAACCCTAAGACTTCTTCTCCTAACTACAACCCGGATGCAAGGTGTTCTTATCATTCTGGTAGCCCAGGGCACGGTACTAACGATTGTTGGGCGCTGAAATACAAGATTCAGAATATGATTGACGCCAAGGAGATTGAATTCGACCTCCTGAGACTCCCAATGTGATCACTGCTCCCTTGCCAAAACATGGCTAGGATTGAAAGCATTTTTGTTCATTTGAATTATGAAGTTGTATTTTCTTTGCTTATTCAAGAAATTATTGTCATGTCAAACTTTTTTATTTCCTTAATGCATTACACGTGTCTGTCTTGTATTAATTTTTTTTCATTATGCTTAAATTGCTTTATATTTCCTTTTCGTGATAATCAACTCTCGACTAAAAAACTGTAAGCCTTTAGAGGGAGGATGACGAAAACGATACCACAATCTCTATAGTATGCTTTTGAATAGACCTTGTTGACGATGTACAGGAGTTGTTTCAAATCCTAAACAGTGGAGTTATAAGGAAGATAATCCCTAGTCAACCCCTTCGAGCCAAAAAAGTAGGAGTTTTTCTTTTCACACATATTAAAACCCTTAATCATAACCTGGGGCAGGGTAGTTTTCTCAGTTAATTCAGAGGCGCATTCAGTCATAATCTTCCGCTTCGTACACAATGAATGGCATCAAAGACGTCCTTCCGAAACAAAAGATGGTGATGGTTCCCTATAATCATCAAGACAAGCAGTCATTATCTCTCGAAATAAAAGCCCATTAAGTCAAAACCTATGAAGGAGACTTAAGAAAAAACACTGGGGCATCCCGCTGACTGTAATCACAAAAAGAAATAGTTCAGGCAAAAGACAGGGATAATAAAATCAAAAAGAAAGAGATCCTACAAACTCTCAACAAAAAATAAATGACTGCCTATTCAAAATAAACTGCCAGTATTTGAACCATCACTGGAATATCAGATAAAAGACTCAAACGGGATCTAAATGCCCAATGTTGTACCCCAAAATTTGCCCTCCAATATTTCTCAAAACTTTTCAAGAAAGATCCCCAAGTTGCTCAAGGTAGTCCAAGGGTTGGCCATACAAGCTCTCTCATAAGGTAGTCTACCTCAAATTAGGGTTTCATGTTGCATCAAGATGCTTGAGTCCAAGGGATCCCAAATTCTCACCAATGTCCTAATATGTTCTCAAGATCATCCATGTCAAGTTTCAAGCATTTCAGAGAGAATTTGCTCAGTCAATTGCTCAAAGGCCTAGAAATTGACTATGTTAGGGCAAAAGTAAAATGGGGCCCACATACAGTCAAACTTCAAGATTTTTGGTCAACATTCTCATTTTGAAGGGTATTTCATCATTTGATCAAGGGTTGATCATGATTCATCAAGGATTGCTCGTATATCATCAAGAATCAAAAGTTGTTAAATTAAGGTTTTGTAGGGAAAGTCAACTCAACTTTGACCAAGCATAACTTTCTCATAATTTATGATAAATGACCCATCCAAAGCTCATTTTGAAAAGGATGCAATTCCCTACAATCCATATTCATCTCCAAAGTTCAAAATATGCACTCACAAGAAGTTATGAATTTGGACATTATAGGTCATTTTGAAAAGTCAACAAAAACACCTTTTTTGTCAAATCTTCATACATGAGCATGGAATATCAAATTGAGATGATACAAAAAGGGTTGGTTAAAGGACATCTCAAGCTTTCTAAAAAGTCTAAGAAAACCTCCAAAGAGTCAAAATTGAGAAAGTTATGCATTGCTGAAGTTGACCCTTTTTGCAAAATTGCCAAAAGTCAACTATGCCTAAAACTTCAAATTTTGCCAAATTAGCCCAATCTTTTTCACTTGTTTTGAGTTGGCAACATAGTCCATGAGCTCTAGCCCTTTCCACTTGTCATTATCATGTTTTTATTATTTATTTTGATTTTTATTTGATTTAAATAAATTTTAATCAAAATAAATCATGAGAAAATCCAAAATATTGAAAACAAAAGATTTTGTGCTTGTTTCAGGTTTTAATTACAGCTAGCACCAAATTAAACTCATGTAAAGGCTTGGTGTGCATAAAAAGATTGGATTTAGGCCATTTTTGGAAAGATTTTAAGGTGAATCAAATCAAGATCAAACTCATTGATGGAGGAAGATTGAGTGTATTCTTCCAACCCTAATTAAGTCCTTGATACATATAGAAGCGAGGCAGACCAAAGGAGGCTAGAGAGAGAGGCAAATGAACCAGAGCAAAACTTGAAAAAATACCAAGAAAGTGTAAACATGAATTCCTATTTCCAGGCATCCTCAAGGCATCCTAGCTATCTCAATCACTTCTTGAGATTCCCAGCAATCGAAAGCAAGCGTTTCCAAGCCCTATAACGCACTGTAAGTCAGTCACGATATTGCAATATTCTTGAATTCGAATTGCATCATTCCTGTACTTATAGCATGAAATAGTTATAAATTCTTGATCCATGGAACATTTGCAAGCTTTCTGCAACATTTAATTTCATTTATATGTCCTGTGCAATATTTCACCATGGTTAGGGTTTACAGCTTCGATTTAGGAGTTTTCTATGCAGGCAAAATTAGGCCATGAAAGGGCCACCATTACACTCAGGAGGTCCAGACGAATCGATTGGTGGCCCTAGTTTTCATTTATCTTACTCATGGTTAATTTTGGAGAATGACAGGGATATAGCGACGGACAAACGTCCGTAGGTAAAAGTTTCCCACTTTTACCAACGGAACAAGGTCAAGGATGACCTACGTGTCACCTTGCTATTGGGACATTCAAACCCTGGCGCGCGTTTTTTGTTATCCTCCACTAATTCTTGTTTTTCTTGTATATTATTATTGTTATCTATTTCATGTACAACAAAGACCAATAGCTCAGTTGGTTGCCAAGCGCTGGAATGGGCCTCAGGACCTGGGTTCGAATCCCAGGTCCCCCTTTGCTTGCATATTATTTTTCTCTTTAGGTTCAGGTGCGCACCAAAGACCAAGGTCCACCATGGGACTTTCTCATCCAGTCTGCCACATGTCTTGAGATCCATATCTGATGGCCAGCAATGGAGGAGAATCATAAGCCAAGTCAAATGCGGAGCATGTGATCAGGGAAGTCAACATGGACTTCCACCTTTTGGGCCCAGAATCTGATTTTTGCACCCTCCAAATACTTTTCAGGCCCATTCTCTCTTTCTATTTTCTTTTATATTTTATTTTATTTCTTTTAATTAATTTATTTATTTACTAACCAATTAAATAATTTTATTTTTTATCAAAAAATCACAAAAATATTACTTTTCATAAATTAGGTCTAGATTTTATTTTTATTAAAAAATTAATTAATTTAATTAGGTTTGTTAATTTAGATAACTTTAATTTCTTTTTTTTGTACATAATTAATATTAATTAGAACAAATAGGTTTTATTTCTAATTTAATTACATTTTCTTTTTTAAAAAACCAAAAATAGGTCATTTTATTATTTTTATTAATTAATTTAATTAACTAATTAATTGTATATTTAATTTTAAAACCTAAATTCTTTTCTTTAAAAAATATTAAAAACAACGAAAAACAATTTTTCTTTTCATTAGGTTAGAAGGGTCAAAACCCTAATTTCTTCCCGATCTTAATTTTTCTCGCGCGCTTTATTATTTATCATATCGATGTAACTTCCTACAGTTTGTAATAGTTTAATTAGGACGTTTATTTCCATTTATCGCTTTATTTTCAAAGGGTTTGTTTTTGGCTATGTAAATACCCGAAGCCTTGTAATAACTTAGTTTAATTTCCACACTTTAAATTCTGCAAAATATTAAACTGTTAGATGTATGATATTAGGATGCATGACAAGAATGTATGTTTAATTTTAAAACGGTTAAATAACCCTAAAATGTGCAAAGATAATAATCTGAAATTGAATCACTCGCACATGCGCACTCCTAGGGTACACCCCCACTTGGTTGCCTTCGGTAAACGCTTATTGAGTATAGGGTGCTTTAGTGGTCGTCCTTTTGTCCAAAGATCAAAGTTGCCTCAGAAAGGTTGCCTCGGATATTGTCGCCTCGGATAATTGTTCTAAGACATTAGGGTTACTATTAAGATGTCCTAACATTGCTTTAGTGACCGTTCGTCCCTTTTCGAATTGGCCCTCAAACTCCAACAACGATGCTACCTACCCACTAATAGTGGGATAACATTGTCTAAAGGAAACAAGCATAGAACGATTATTTTTTCGAGTAGGTAGATTAGCTCTTAAGTACTTGCTCAATTCAAACGAAAATTTTCACACTTACACTCCTTTACAAACAAAGTTTTCAAAAACACTTCATTACACTCTTGAAAACAGAAGCAAGAGTTAAATCGAAGTCAAAACAAAAGCTTTTCAAATCATGCAAACACAAAGAAAACAATTTTGAAAATGATGAGCAAGTACCTAAGAGCCCGTAGATAACTACGGATAGAAAGGGTGTTAATACCTTCCCTTTCTATAATCTACCCCCCGTACTCAGAAATATCTCGAAAAAGGAATTTTTTGTGCTTTTTTCCTTTCCTTGTTGGATAAAATAAAAGTCGGTGGCGACTCTTGCTTACCGCGACATTTTGCAAACACAAACGCAAAACGTAAACCAGCATTTTCAAAACACGTCCCGGTTCTGGCCACCGAATCACACACAATTAGTTGTGTTTAGGATCGAAGAACATCACGAAGAACGGTGGGTACAAATAAAATTTGAGCCTTTATCCTTTGTTTCTTAAAACTGTGAACCAGGCCACGTTATAACCCTTAAAAGTCCTAACTGAAGCATGGGTTAGTTCGAAAACATATTGTTACAAAAGGTATCCTGACTCCAGAAGGTCCGTTACAAATCCTGAGTTGATATCACATCTTTGCAAAATTCTATTTTTTCTATAAAAAAAACTGCATTTTCAAAACTTCAAGATAGACATAAGCTTTGCATTCTTAAAATAACATTGTTTGCATATGACTATTTGTTCAACAATAGAGAAATTTGCATGACGAATATCTAGTGAACAAAAACCTTCTCAATAAAAAAGATCACCTCAAGTGGAAAATACTTCCAACCAAGGGGCATGGCATGATCACTGTCCATCATCTGTGGCAGTCAAGTCAAGATTCAAGGAATCTCTCAAAGATGCCAAATAGCCAGGGGCAGATCTCCATCTGAATCACTTGGTGGCATTGGGCATGAATTCTAGCAAAGAATCATGTACGATAAAAGAAATATCTCCTGGTAGTGTGGCAACACAAAACTACCGACAGTGACAACTCCCTACACCCTGAGAGCATGGACATAGTCATAAAATACTGCGCATAAACAAAGACCCGCTAGGTTGACTGGCCTAGGCAAAAATAAGGGCATCCCGGCGAACCAAAAGGGTTCAGGAAAAAATTAGGGATAAAAAAAAAGATATGTACACCCGGCAAGCCGAAAACCTGAAAAGGCGACTTGGGCAAAAAAGGGTATCCCGGTGGACTGAAAATCTGAAAAGACAGTCCAGGCAAAAGTTAGGGATTAAAGCGTACGACTATGTCCGATCATCTCGTGACTTTCCTATCAGTAGAAGACTTATCATTTCGATCGGAAGTTACCAAGCACCTCATAATTCGGGATAACACTCAAGCCACAAGGCCTCCGCATGCACTTTCTCCAGCAGGTACAGGGGTAGAAAAGTCTCGATACGAAGTCATTGTCATATCCTCAACATGCGTCCCAGTAAAATCTACACTCCCCACAGAGTAGAGGAAACCAAAGTTTTGATCTCTGCCTCCCCAAACATGAGTTACTTTCCCCGGCCAAGCTCTTTCGGAGAGCCGACGTCTATATTCCCCAGTTGAATTTTGTAATCGCAAGCGGTTCATAAAGTTTTCTCTCGAACAAAGTTTATTTCTCTGAATACAAAAGCTCAATCCCCAACAGAGTTTATCCCTTCAGCTATGGAAGCTTCTCTCTCCAACGGAATTATTCCCCCGCAGAGTTGTTCTCAAGCAGAGTCTCTCCTCGGCAGAATATCCGTAAACAAGGGGCAAATCCCCAACATAGTCATCTCCGGTTCACCATCCCTAGTGGAAGTAGAAGAACCACTTTTTCTATGACGGCCAGGAACTCAATTTCCGTTACTCTCCAGCAGCGGTCAAGGATTTATTTTCCCACTCGGATATGTCACAATAGCATTTCATGTTCATATATCATGACGTGCGCATACATATTGCATACAACATAATCTCATTTATTTTGAGAACGTCATCATACAATGCATTTCATGCATCATATACGACTAATCATGTACCTTTTTAGGAAAGATGGTTATCATCAATAACTTCCAGCAAGTTCAAGATTAGCTCATGAAACTAAACAGAGCAATTATATGCACGATCAAATGCAGCTTTACACGGGTTCGTCACGAAGCAATCTTACACGGGTTTCTCCTAAATGCAGCTTCATACGGGTTTATCCTGAAAAATCTTACACGGGTTGTTGTACCCCAAAATTTTCCCTCTCATTTTATCAAGATTCCCCTCACAAGACTCTTTGAACTCCAGACAGGATTAAGGTTTTGCTCTACTCAAAACCTCTCCTTGCACTAATGATCTGAAATTAGGGTTTGAGTTTGCACAAGGATTTTTGGACCTCTAATGCCTCATGTGACTTTCATACTTCATGTTGGACTCCTAAGATTTCTCATACCAAGTTTCAAGCCTTGAATCAAACTTTTGCCCAGTCAATTTGACAATTGACCTAAAAACCAGTTGTATTGGGGAAAAAGTCAACTATGGCCAATTTACAGTCAAACCTCATAATTTTTTATCCACAACAACATTATAGACTCATATGAACCATTTGATCAAGTTTGGACCACAACTCCTCAAGAAATTTGATCAGATCATCAAAAGGGCAAAATGGTCATTTTTAGGGTTTTGACTGTAGAAGGGCAATTTCTGATTTTTCATCTAGCCAATGGAAAATTGGGTTCAAGCATGGTTTTAAGGACTCAATGGCATCATCTTGACCTAATCACAAGGTTCAAAAGATCTCAAATGCATTGGATTGACAGATGAATTTTCAAGTCAACTGATCAAAAATCAACTGTACACTGAAAAGTCAAACTTTGACTTTTTGGTCAAAATCAAGTGCCAAGGGTCATTTTTCATCAAGATGTGACAAAACATGAAACTTGTTCACCAAGAAACCTAATTTTGGAAATTAGGGTTTAAAATGGAAAATTTTCATAACTTAGAAATTTTCTAAGTTATGAAAATTTCTTATTTTTTCCCAACATTTCCCAACTTTTTCTCCATGATGCAATTGGATTCAAAGAAAACTTCCAACATGAAAGTTGTGTCCTCCACAAAATCTACAACTTTGATTCACAAAGTTTTCCAAAAAGATACATGGATCTCAAGTTATGATTTTGTGAATAAGGGTCCATGAAACTTTTAACTTAGTGAAATTTTGCCTTAGTTTAGGCAGGATTTTGACCCTTCTTCATGGCAACTTTTCACCTAGCTCCAAGAGGAATCTCAAAATGCATTTCAAAGATGGATTTTAGAGCATGTTACAAGCTTTCCAAAATTTCAAACAAAAATTCAAACATGAAAGTTGTAGTCCTCCACAAAATCTACAACTTTGATTCACAAATTTTTGTCAAAAGAAGCTTGGATCTCAAGTTATGATTTTTGGAACAAGGGTCCATGAAACTTTTAACTTAGTGAAATTTTGCCCTAGTTTAGGATTTTAACCTATCTTCATGGAAATTTTTCACCCATTTCCACTTGGAATCTCAAAATGCATTTCAAAGATGGATTGTATATCATGTTACAAGCTTTCCAAAATGTCAAAGAACTCTCCAAAATCATTTGTGGTTAGGGAGAATCGAAAGTTTGAAAATGGAAAATCATCACTTTTGTCCAAGGCATTTTGCACCATGTTACAACTTGCAATTCTGTCCAAACCTTGTTTGTACTTGGTTTACAGGTTCTAATACTTTCTACACTCATAAATTAAATGCAAACATATTGGATTAAGGCTTTGTTCTGATCCATGGAGCATTACACATTGAATTAATCCATTTTTGGCAAAAAGATAACAATGCCATTTTCATAAAGCACACTTTATGTCAAATTGTATTTCTTGAGCCATGGACCAAAGTTCTTGCAGCAAACAAAGTTCACTAATATCAAGAAAGGTGTACCAAATCTCAACAGGCTTTGTGCTAGCTTGTACCATCTTGGCATTGTCACTTCTCACCTTTTGCTTCAAAAACAAGAAACCTTGCAAATTCCACATATATTTGTAATCTGATAAGAGCAAGCCTTGTGCACATTTCAAACAAGTTCAACACATTGTCTAAGGCCAGAAACACAAGCTAACAAGTTCTCAAACCCTCCAAAAAACCAAAACACCAACTTCTGCCCAAAACAGGGCAAGTTCTGCAAATCATAAGCCAAAACCAATTCCACTCGTGCGTTTTGTCCCAAATAACTTCAAACACATTCTATACAATACACCTAAGCTGTCCAGACCATTCTCAAGTCACTGTAACTCCATTTTCACACTTCACCATTTTTACTTTGAAGCTTTGCAGGTTGAGTTCTACAAGCATATTCAGGCCATTTCAAAGCAAGTCAAGCATTGGGAAAGGTTGAGTGAACTTCTGGCAAGCTAACACGATCTTCAGGCCTCACTAAAAGTTGCTACATTGCCATACTCGAGCTTGACTGAAACAGGTATTTTCAAACATTCTATCTCTTTATTTAGGCATCATTAGGCTTAGGTTTGTGAAGAAAAAATGTAGTCCTCATTGTCCTTGAACTGTACATATGCTTAAAATTCATTTATGTTAACTGAGCTAGGAGAATTTGGATGTTGAAGTTTCTGAAAAAACTAGGTTAAAATTTAGGGCCAAGGAAATTCTCTCTGGTCTTTGAGAGTTAGATCAAGTTTTTATATCATTGAAATCGTGATTAAAAATGCTATAACTTTTATGTTGTGAGTTTTTGATTTCATGCAAGAACAAGAGAGAACATGATTTGAACATTGGGCTGAGCTTGGTTCTTCTGACTATTGACACCCCCTCCTTGCTTTCTGCACCCCCTTGGCCCATTTGTTTTATTTTGTACATTTTTTATTTCTTTTTATATTTTCTGACTTTTATTTATTTTTCTAAATATTAAAAATCACCAAAAATATTTTCCTAAATTTTCACATTTTATTTTATTATTTTTATTATTTTTTTGGCATAAAAATAGTTTATTAAATAATATATACTTTTATTTTCTTAAATAAACTTATAAATAATATAGAAAATATTATACATTTTATTTTTATACTTCAAATATTATTTTCTCACAAATATTATTTTTAAACATTTTTGTATATATTTTTATTTTTATTTTTTATCTTGTACGTAAAAATGGATAAATAAATAATATAATATATTTTCTTTAAAACCAAAAATTAGGGTTTCTTCACCCTTTCAAAAATAATTAATATTTTATTCTTATATTTTAAGACATAAACAAATCCATTTTTACATACATAAAAAATAAACACAAAAACATTTCGCATATTTATATTCAATTGTATATTTAAATTTTGTCTATTTATTTATTTGTGCAATATTTCAATTTGATTGTAATAATAGTTTTAGGGTTTTATTTTGAGCAATATCCCCATATTCAAACTTGTATCCCCCTTCCCATATTAATGTTGTAATAGCTTAGATTTATTTTACGCATTTATCGCTGTCATATACCATGATAGTAAAAAATAGGGTTTGTATGATAACCAAAAATAAAAAAAAAAATAGTATGACTAAACACAAGACAAAAATGCATGAAAATGACAACACAATGCACACAAGCACCCCTAGGGTTTCATCCACTTGTTGCCTTAAAAACATGGCCATGGTATGCATGCAAGGTATCTTGCCAAAACAAAACAAAAACAAAAGATCATAGTCCCTCGATGACGCTATCTTGGTTGCCTATACAGAAATGATCTAGTCCCTCAAAAACTTGCTAAGATACTTGGCAACATTATTATCATGGTCATACGATGACCCACGCCCGTCACGTTTAACATCCAAACACAAGGTTGTTTACCAAATACAATGGTAAAACAACAATGTCAAAGGGTTAAAAATGTGTAGGAAACATCTTTGAGTAGGGTAGACAACTCCTAGTTACTTGATCAATTTGCAAACATCCTTGCTAATTTCAAAAACACACACACAATTTCAAAACAAGTTTCCAAACAAACTTTCAAACATTGAAACATTTTTCAAAAGACAATATATCTTTGTATACATTCTTCAAACAAGAATCATTACAAAGATTGCCACAACGATGGCCTCTTTTCAAAATACTTTCAAAACCACACAAAGCACCATTTTAAACAATTGGAAAAGCAAAGCAAGTGATCTAAACAAGTAACTAAGAGCCCATGGAAAACCATGGATGAAAAGGGTGCTAGCACCTTCCCTTTTCATAATCTACCCCCCGAACCCAAGAAAACATCTCAAAGGTCTTTCCTGTGCTTTTTGACGTTTCCTTTGGATAAAATGAAAAGTCGGTGACGACTCTTGCTAAACCGAAACATTTGCAAACACAAATGCAAAACCTCAAGTCAGTTCTCCCACCGTATCACAGAACTTGCGACTCTGCTGGGGATTCAGATGAAAGTGGGGTTACCTTAGGGTTTAGATCACCTTTACATGATTATCTTATTTGCCTTGATTTCTTTACATTTGGTTCTATTGTTTGGGTTTGAATCCTCTACCCATATTTGGGAAACATTCATAGGTAAATAGCAATACGTTGTGGAAACTGTGCGGGGTATACCGACATGGTTGAAGCAATATCTATATTAGTGCGATATATTTGTGGGTACCAGTAGCCTTTGAGTCAATCAAAGAGAATACGGGGCCGCTGAGTGATGTCATGAAGCACTAATGGACTTTTAGAACCTTTACTTGACAATCTTGTCCTTTTTAGGGGTAGTGAGATGACCGACTTTGGTGCAGTTCGAAGTTGGTAGATACTCGATACTACACTCATTGAGGGTTGTTTTATTGGAATATTTCAGTCGCCAGTAAAGTGGCTAAACTGAAACAATGAACACAGAAAATAATCCAGTGATATTGAGCTCCTTAGAACTCGGTTACTATTTATAGGACAGGTTGAGCCAACTAAACTTCAAGAGGGTACTTACCTATGAAAACCCATGCAAGCCTGAAACTAGGAACTTGTGTGATTTGCTTGTACATATAAACTTGTGCATAACATCATGGACATCATGAAGCATCATTTGCATCCACTAACCATTTCAAGGATTTTGGATCTTCATCTTTGTTCCTGTTTTGTAGGTTATGGAATCACTTCGCAGGAAAACAATCCAAGTCAACCTTGTGAGAATTCCTCCTCAACTCAAGGAGCTTGTTTCCAAGATTCCAGAGTATTCTCCATTCACTAAAAGACATGGTCAACTTCTCAACTTGGTTAACTCCAACACAGAGGAAGACATGGTGAAAGTTCTCTTCCAGTTCTTTGACCCCCTACACCACTGCTTCACATTTCCTGACTACCAGCTAGTGCCTACTTTGGAGGAATTTTCTCAACTCTTGAGGATTCCTATTCTCCATCAACTACATTACAACGGTAAGGAAAGAGATCCAAAGCCTGAAGATGTTGCTCAAGCCTTACACTTGTAACCATCTGATATCATAGGTCATTGGGAAACCAGAAGTGGTGTCAAGGGTTTCTTGGCAAAGTTCCTGTTCGAGAAAGCTCAAGAATGCTGGAATTCTCTAGACCTACAAGCTTTTGAGGAGATTGTAGCTCTTCTCATCTATGGGTTGGTCTTGTTCCCAAATCCTGACCAACTTATAGATGTGAATGCTGTCAAGATTTTCATATCTCGGAATCCTGTGCCTACATTGCTTGGAGATATCCTTCACTCATTTCACACTCGAACAATGAGGAAAAGAGGTGTTCTCATGTGTTGCACTCCTCTTCTAGCAAGGTGGTTTATTTCTCACCTTCCCCAATCAGTCTTGAAGAATGAACAAGGCTTGAGGTGGTCACAACGATTGATGACTCTTACACATTCAGATGTTCATTGTTGTTCTCGATCCAGAGAAAATGTTATCATCATTGATCATTGTGGGGAATTCCCTAATGTCCCACTACTAGGAATTAGGGGAGGCATTACCTACAACCCTTGCTTGGCTCTGAGACAGTTTGGGTATGCCCGAAGGGATGGCCCATATGACATGCTGATTCCAGACTTGGTTTTTAACTTCGACAATGATGCTCAAGGACTTTGTAAAGGTTTATCCGAGCTTGCAGGATGCCCAACAAGGTAGACAGTAAGACCCTGGGACACAAGAATTCCACCCCCTTGAGCCTTACCTCAAGTGGGTACGAACCCACGCCCAAAGTCTTATGATGCGTTACCCTTACATTCTCCCTGTGATCAAAGAGCCTGTTATGGAAGGAGAGGTTCCATACACCCTCCTACATCCTGACATGCCAACATCATTGGAGGATTTACAAAGGAGTTGGATACAACTCAAAGGAGAACGCGATACGTTTGAAGCCCAATTCTACGCCAGTGAGAAGAAGGTTTTAGAACTTACTCGTCAACTTCACGAAGAGCAGACTCTCAACACCTACATTTCACCAAAAAGGATGCGCAGCGTCTTTTTACATTAGAATTTTGTATTATTTTGCCCATGGGGCATTGATGTACTAACAAATTCTATCTTATTAATATGACGTGTGTTCCTTTTTGTCTAAAACAAATTTGAATTTCTGAATCCTTGATTGCATTACATGAATACATATCATTCATCATATGCATAAAAAGGTCGTCACACCAAGTTTCCTTATCTCTCTGCTGTTTATTTCAGCAAGATGGATATAGAGCAGACGGTCAAAGATTTGCAAGCGCAGAATTCACAGTTCCAACAGCTACTCATGACCTTGGAAAAGGGTCAGGAGGATCTTAAAGCTCTGTTATAGAAGGAAAAGGAGAAAAAGAAAAAGAAGAGAGTTGGTGTGGTTACTTTGGGTAGAAGATTTGAAGGCCAAACCAGAAGGGTCCTGGATTTCCCCTCAACATCTGATGAAGGAGTAGGAAAAGGAAAGGGAGCTGTAGTACCATCTGAGTCTAAGGAAGAAGAAGAAGAAGAAGAGGATGAAGACCATTCTGAACAACAGTATCCTCCTACAGATGAAAAGTACAAAAATCTGGAAGAACGTCTGGCAGTTATGGAAGTGCAGAGAGTGCCTGGGCTGGATTTCGAAGAGTTAGGATTGGTTTCTGGGATTGTCATTCCCCCCAAGTTTAAAGTGCCTCTTTTTGCTAAGTACGATGGGGTGTCTTACCCAAAGATGCACCTACGGTCTTACGTCAGAAAAATTCAACCTCATTCTTCTGACAAGGACCTGTGGGTCCACTTTTTTCAGGATAGTTTGTCAGGGACGCAATTAGATTAGTTTTACCAACTAGAGAGGTCTGATGTGCACAATTGGGAGGATTTGGCTGCTTCCTTCTACAAGCAGTATCAGTACAATGCAGACCTAGCACCAACCCGTACTCAATTACAGAGTATGGGCATGGTGTCTAATGAAGGCTTTAAGGAGTATGCCCAGAAATGGAGAGACTTGGCTGGACGAGTTCAACCACCTATATCTGAGAGAGAGCTTGTAGACATGTTCTTGGGTACACTGTCAGGTCCCTTTTTTAATCACCTGATTGGACGTTCGTCTGCGGGGTTCACCGAGTTGATTATTACTGGTGAGAGAGTTGAAGCCGGAATCAAGAGCGGTAAAATTCAAAAAGATACATCTGCTTCCACTGCCATCAAAAAGCCTTTTCTAGCAAAGAAAGAAGTCTCATCTATCTACTCCCAAAGAGGTCAAGGAAGAGTTGAGCGCTGGCCAGCGGTGGGGGCCGTAATGATTCAGAAGTCTGCAACTGATCAGCCCAGAAACAATCAACCCAGAACCAACCAAGCAAGGGTGGAAAGGCCTGTAAGGCAATTCACCCAGATAAATAGGACTCCTGCTCAGGTATTACCCCATCTCTTGAAGTTAAACCTTACAACCTTGAAAGAGGCCCCGAAGAATCTGAATACAACTTCTCCGTACTACCATTCGAACGCCAATTGTGCTTATCATTCAGGGAGCATAGGGCATGACACCAACAATTGTTGGGCCCTGAAAAATAAGATTCAGGATTTGATAGATGCAAAAGAAGTGGAATTCGACGCCCTTGAAAAGCCGAATGTGATCTCTGCTCCAATGCCAAAGCATGGCCACAATGCCCATGTTGTTGAAGAAGATCTTTTTGTTGCTACTGTTGATGATTTGATGACTCCGTTACCGATAATCAAGCTGAATTTGTTGAGGGCTGGGATTTTCTCAGGTTGTGAAGAAGATTGCTACCTTTCCTTACCAACCGACTGTCTGTTGTTGAAGTTAGGCATCCAACGCCTAATGGATAATCAAGAAATCCTTTTTGAGAAGACTCATGTTACACCGACTCCTATCAATGATGTTTCTATAATTACCATATCTGCCAATCTTTCCAAGGTCTCCAAAAGACCTGTTAAGATTACATTCGATCTGAAGATTGCACCTTTGAAGATAACTATGTCAGGGCCCATCCCGCACAAGTACAACAAATCAATACAGTGGAACTATGGGGGGAGAGATCTTCTACCACGGTATTGAACAAATTGAATCAACTGAAGAAAGTTCTGATGAAGAGACTTCTAACATTGGAAATATTGCTGGAACAAGTAAAATCACCCGCAGCGGAAGAATTTTCTCTCCGGAGATTGCTCCTCCAAGGGCAGTCTTCGGACCCTCAATTGCTCCTAAGGTTACCCCAGTGCCGGTCAACATATCTGCGAGAACTCCAGTTATTTAAGAAGTTGTGACTCCTGTGGTTGTCCCCTCTGCTACTGCTGGTGATAGAGGAAAAGGGATCCAAGAAGTGCCCGTCAGGACGAGTGCTCAGCCGTTGGTCATCCCTGAGACCTGTCAAAAAGAAATGGAAGATATTTTGAAAATAATCAAGAAAAGCTATTATGATGTTGTGGAGAAACTGGGGAAAACCCCCACAAAAATTTCTATGTTGGCCCTTTTGCTATGTTCTGAAGCTCACGCTGAAGCTCTGATAAGATTCTTGAAGACGGCTCACGTGCCTCAGGAAACCTCCACGGATCAGTTCCAGGAATATGTAGCCAGCATAACAGCAGACAATGGTCTTGGATTCTCCGATGCCGATTTAACATCTAAAGGGAAAAAGTATAATGACGATCTGCATGTCTCGGTGGAATACTGAGGGACTACTCTAGCACACGTTCTGGTTGATACTGGGTCGTCTTTAAATGTCTTGTCGAAGAAAGAATTAGATAGATTGGACTGTGAAGGCCTAACCCTGAAGCCTAGCAATATCATTGTCAGAGCCTTTGATGGTTCTAAAAGGATGGTTCACGGGGAGGTGGACATCCTGATTAAAGTGGGAACTGAAACCTTCAACTCCACATTCTATGTGATGGACATCCGTCCTTCCTATTCTTGCTTGTTGGGAAGACCCTGGATTCACAGTGTTGGAGCCGTCACTTCTTCTCTGCATCAAATGCTTAAGTACCCAGTCCAGGGGAAAATTATAACAGTTCATGGCGAAGAGGAGTACATGATAAGCCATCTAAATTCTTTCCGCTATGTAGAATTGGATGGTGAATTCATCGAGACCCCCTTTCAACACTTTGAAGTGGTTTCTCCTGAAGTTGCAGCAACCAAGATAGTGTCTCCTGCACCCATGATTACCAAACTTGTGCCTCAGATGTCATCCCTCAAAGATGCAAAAGCTGTGATTGAAGAAGGAGGAAGCACAATCTGGTGTCAGCTACCAGACTTTCCTTTCAAATCTGATAAATTCGGCTTGGGCTTCACTGCTTCTGCTCAAAAGGTTGTACGCCGCTCCCGGGCTGGAGGACCACCAGTGAAGATCACCCATCATGGAGTCAATGCTTTAGAGGATGGTGAAGAGGAGAGCAACCTGGAAGACTGGATTTTCCCTACTTTTGAAGGAGGACTATGCAACTGGGAGGCAAAAGACTTTGTTCCCATTACTTTCATAAATCAGTAATTTATCTTTCAAACATTTATGTTGGTTTGTAATAATTCTTAAACAATTCGTACACTTTAAGCCTTGTGCCTTACCCGAGGTACATAGGTCCATTTGTAAGGGTTTGATTTTTCATCTTCATATGCCATTTTAATGAATCATGGACGTTTTCACATATAAACGTTTGTGTTCATTTTCTTTCTTTTTACATTTTATTTGTTTAAAGGTGGCTATCCCTTATACACACACACACTCACAAATGCAGGTACCCTTCCATTTCGGATTCCATGGGTAACAATTCTGCTATGGCCTTCAGTGACTCTGAAGATCTGGTCTACCATGCCGAATACGAAGGTGATGAAGACTGTGAAGTGCCGGGAGAATTGGCTAGACTGCTACAACAGGAAGAAAGGGTTATTCTACCACATGAGGAGCTGTTAGAGACAATCAACTTGGGTATTGTTGAAGACAGAAAAGAAGTCAGAGTGGGTGCCAACCTAGAACCAAGTGTCAAAGAACGCTTAATTCATCTATTGAATGAATATGTTGAGATCTTCGCCTGGTCTTACGAAGACATACCGGGACACGATACAGATATTGTGGTTCACCGTCTCCCTACAAGAGAAGATTGTCCGCCAATTAAACAATAAGTCTGCCGAATGAGGCCCGACATGTTAGAAAAGATCAAAGCCGAAGTTATGAAGCAGTTCAATGCTGGATATCTTGGTGTTACCTCCTATCCACAATGGGTTTCTAACATTGTGCCCATACCTAAGAAGGACGACAAAGTGAGAATGTGTGTGGATTACAAAGACTTAAACAGGGCTAGCCCTAAAGATGACTTTCCACTACCACACATTGACATCTTGGTTGACAATACAGCACAACACAAGGTATTTTCTTTCATGGATGGATTTTCAGGGTACAACCAGATCAAAATGGCACCTGAAGACATGGAGAAAACTACTTTTGTTACACAGTGGGGTACGTTCTACTATAAAGTGATGCCATTCGGACTGAAGAATGCCGGGGCAACCTATCAATGCGCCATGGTAGCTTTGTTTCATGACATGATACATCATGAGATTGAAGTCTACGTAGATGACATGATAGCCCGATCACAGACAGAAGAAGAAAACCTCGACCATTTGTAAAAGTTGTTTGTCAGGTTGAAGGAGTACAAGCTCAGACTGAACCCTAACAAGTGCACTTTCGGAGTCAGGTCCGGTAAACTCTTGGGTTTCATTGTTAGCAACAAAGGCATCGAGGTTGATCTTGCCAAATTCAAAGCTATACAAGAAATGCCTGCCCCTCGCACTGAGAAAGAGGTCAGAGGTTTCTTGGGACGCCTAAACTACATTGCAAGGTTCATTTCTCACCTAACATCTACCTATGAGCCAATCTTCAAGCTGTTGAAGAAAGATCAGGTGGTTAAATGGAATGATGAATGTCAAGTTGCTTTCGATAAAATCAAGGAGTATTTGCTAGAACCTCATATCTTGATGCCTCCCATCGAAGGAATACCGCTAATCATGTATCTGACTGTTTTGGATAATTCAATGGGGTGCGCATTGGGCCAACATGACGAGTCTGGCCTAAAAGAGCATGCCATTTATTACCTTAGCAAAAAGTTTACCGACTGTGAGAATCGATACTCACTGCTCGAGAAAACTTGTTGCGCTCTGGTATGGGCTGCTCGTCGGCTAAGGCAGTATATGTTGACTCATACCACTCTACTGATATCTAAGATGGATCCGATCAAGTACATCTTTGAAAAGCCTGATTTATCTGGAAGAATAGCTAGATGTCAGATGATCCTGACCGAATATGATATACAGTACACGACCCAAAAGGCTATAAAGGGGAGTGTACTAGCTGATCATCAAGCTCATCAAGCTGTCGAAGATTACCAACCCATGAAGTTTGACTTCCCCGACGAAGACATTATGACACTGGACAACATTGAAGATTTCAGACCGTATGACGGACCTGAACAAGGATCCCGATGGACTCTGTACTTTGATGGTTCCTCTAATGCACTTGGGAACGGTATCGGCGCGGTACTCATCTCTCCAGAAGGTTTCCATACACCTTTCACTGCCAGACTCTGCTTTAACTGCACCAACAACATGGTCGAGTATGAAGCTTGTATCTTTGGTATCAAGGCTGCAATAGACCTAGGTATCAAATCTTTGGTTGTGTTTGGAGACTCAGCTTTGGTCATCAGTCAGATCAAAGGAGAGTGGGACACTAAACATCCCAACCTCATCCCTTACAAAGAACATGTCTTGACATTGCTCCCTCATTTCGAGCAGATTACCTTTGAGCACTTCCCGCGAGAAGAAAATCAGCTAGCTGATGCTCTAGCTACAATGTCATCCATGTTTAAACTTAACTGGGATAATGAGGATCCCCAAATCACCATTTAGCGGATGGACGAACCTGCACATTGTCACGAGATTAATACCGAATAAGTAGTGGACTGACCTTGGTTTCACGAAGTCAAAAGGTATCTCGAGGCGCAAGAATACCCTGAAGGAGCTTCAGTCAACGACAAAAAGTTCTTAAGGAGATTCTCTGCCAAGTTCTTCCTGAGCAATGGTATCCTATACAAGCGCAATCATGATTGCATCCTGCTCTGTTGTGTGGACAAGGTTGAAGCTGAGCAGATTATGGCTGAACTGCATAATGGTACCTTTGGCACCCACTCAAGCGGACATACGATGGCTAAGAAGATTCTACGGGCAGGCTATTACTGGTCTACCATGGAGGCTGATTGCCATCAACATTCCTGTACTTGTCACAAATGTCAAATCTATGCGGACAAGGTACACATACCTCCAGTTCCTCTCAATGTCTTAACAGCTCCTTGGCCGTTCGCAATGTGGGGAATCGACATGATTGGAGAGATCAAGCCTACAACATCCAATGGATACCATTTCATCCTAGTGGCCATTGATTACTTCACCAAGTGGGTCGAAGCAGCTTCCTTCGCCTTCGTCACAAAGAATGTTGTTGCCCGCTTCATCAAGCAGAACCTCATTTTCCGGTATGGTATCCCCGACAGGATCATTACTGACAACAGTACAAACCTGAACAACACTATGATCACAGCCTTGTGCGAACAGTTCCAGATTCAACATCACAATTCATCTCCCTATCGACCGAAGATGAACAGTGTTGTCGAAGCTGCGAACAAAAATATCAAGAAGATCATACAAAAGATGACAATCACCTACAAGGACTGGCATGAGATGTTACCATTTGCTCTCCACGGTTACCGTACCACGGCGCATACATCAACTGGGGCGACACCCTATTCTTTGGTATACAGCATGGAAGTTGTTTTACCTATCGAGGTTCAGATTCCCTCCTTGAGAATCATGAAAGATGCTGGTTTGAGTGAAGACGATTGGATTCAGACCCGGCTACATCAACTTAACTTGATTGACAAAAAGCGACTTACTGCTTTTTTCCATGGTCAGACGTATCAAAAACGGATGACGAAGGATTTCAACAAGAAAGTCAGGCGCCAGATATATCAAGTCGGGGATCTTGTAATCAAGCGGATCATCTTGCCGCAAAGTGATCACAGGGGAAAATGGACCCCTACTTACGAAGGACCATTTGTGATCAAAAACATATTTTCTGGTGGGGCAATGATATTAACCACCATGGACGGCGATGACCTGCCGCACCCTGCGAATGCAGACATAGTCAAAAGATACTACGCATAAATGACCTGGCAAGTTGAAAACCCGAAAGGGCGACTTGGGCAAAAATGGGCATCCCGGTGAATCAAAAACTCGAAAGGGCAGTTCAGGCAAAAGTTAGGGATAAACAAAAAAAAATTGTACACTTGGCAAGTTGAAAACCCGAAAGGGCGACTTGGGCAAAAAAGGGTTTCCCGGTGGATCGAAAACCCGAAAGGCGGTCCAGGCAAAAGTTAGGGAATTAAAGCGTATGACTATGTCTCGTCGGATCACTTTAAAGACAATCTCTTCACTGACAAGCTCATGGCTTCTGATTAACTCAATCATCGTCGGACGAAGCAACGAATGGACAAGATATTCAGAGTTACGAAGGCTATAGCAGAATGGGAATCCCATGGAATTTTTACACATAGAAACCTTTCTTTGTATAAATTTTTCTCAATTTTTATGACAACATCCTCTTACTAGGATGTCTGTCTCCTTTGTACAAAATACTTACACAAAGTTAATACAAAGATACTTCAAAGTGCAGAAGACTATTTGTCTTTTCTTTTTTTACACTTATGTTTTATTTTAAAACGTCCAATGATTTATTAAATGAGCATATGCATTTGAATATAATCACCTGTTTACAAATAAACGAAATGGGAAAGAATAATTACTGACAGGTTGAAAGTATAAGAAACGTCTTTAGACTATTCCAAGAGAAATCCCCTGCAGTACATCGTCTGAATCCCCGGCGAAGCTAAAACCTTGAAATACATATCCCCAGCGGAGTTATAATTTCAAATCCTTAATTCCCATCAGAGTTAAAACTTCAAAACTCCCAATCCCAGCGGAGCCAAAACTTTGAACTACAGACCCTCAGTAAAGATGAAACCTTCTTCCCCAATCAAGTCAAGACTATCAATCGCCAGCGGAAACCATCCAGTTTTCCCTAGATTCCCCGCCAAGTAGTCTTAAAATATTAGAATCAACCAGATAACAGTTAACTTTTGCTTTATCCCCAACAGAATGAAGATTCTCATTCTTGAATCCCTAGTATATTGGCATACAACCCAAACTCTTGAAGTTCCAACAAAATGAAGATTCTGATTGTTGAATCCCCAATAGATTGGCATACAACCCAAACTCCTGAAGTTCCAACAGAATGAAGATTCTAATTCTTGACCCTCCAGTAGAGTGGCATACAACCCAAACTCCTAATATCTCCAACAGAGTGAAGATTCTCGTTCTTAAAGTGGCATACAACCCAAACTCCTGATATCTCCAACAGAATGAAGATTCTCATTCTTAAAGTGACATACAACCCAAACTCCTGAACTTTTTCCGAACAGGAATAAGCTTCCCCCAGAGTCCTGAACTTACCCTCCAGCAGGATAGCTTACTCTCCAGCAGTATAGCTACTCCCTACAGATTTTTTTTTCATCCCCTAACAGAGTAAAGATTCTCATTTTTGATTCCCCAGTAAAGTTGCTCGATCCTTCATTACTCCCCAACATGAATTTGTCAAAAATTTTAATCCCCTGCAGATTGAAGATTCTCATTTTTGACTCCTCAGCACAAATTCCCCTAGCAGAATGAAGATTTTGATTCTCAATTCCCAACAGAAGCCATTAGAGCCTTCCTTATTCTCCAGCAAATCAATGTTTTCCTTTGTTTGATCCCCGATAGAGATCTCTAGAATTTTCCTTATTCCCTAGCCGAGTAAGGATTCTCATTGTGTAATCCCCAGGAAAGTCGTGAAAGATTCTCACATCGCCACAGAAGTTGTCAAAGATCTTTAATCCCCAAGCAGTCAGCAAGGATTTCTCATTCTCAGCAATCAAAGATTTTGAATCTCCAACAGCGGTCAAGGAATTATATTCCCCGACAGCGGTCAAGGATTTTATTATCTCCAGCTATCAAGGATTTATTTTCCTCAGCAAGACAGCTAATCAGCTTACATGTGCATACATTACATTCATATATCATAAACATTGATAAAACACATTTATTGCATCATACATGTCATGCAACATAACTTTGTTGTTTCAGCTAACATTTTACCCTTTTCAGGATAAGATTAAAAGCTATCTTTAACAAATATTCAAAGATTTCAGATACAGTACAGATACACTCTAGACACGGAAGTCATTCTGCTACTCATTCTGATTCTATTTCAGATACGCTCCAAACACGGATGCCATTCTGGCCCTTACACCAGAAGTTTGATTCTCCCTAGTGCAGTCGCTACAGAAGTCATTATGTCACTTATCCAGATCCCAGTTACAGTTTTAGATACACTCCAGACATGGAAGTCATTCTGCTACTCATACAGATCTGAAATTTCAGATACAGTCCAGATACACTCTAGACACGAAAGTCATTCTGTCAACTTATTCCGACTTTTTCCCCAGCTCAGAGATGCTCCAGACACGGAAGCCCTTTTGTCGCTTATTTAGATTTTAGATTCAGATACAATACAGATACACTCCAGACATGGAAGTCATTCAGTTATTCATTCAGACTCTAACACAGTTACAACTCAGATACGCTCCAGACATGGACGCCATTCCCTTGCTCATACAAACTCAATCTCCAGATACAGTTCAGATACGTACCAGACGCGGATAGCATTCTGATACTCATTCTTCTGACTTACAACATGAAATTCAACAAACATTCTTGGATGGCATCTTTAAGCCCATCTCCGACAAGATTCTATCACACTTTCCAAATGGCATCTTTAAGCCCATTCCCTCAACTACATTTTGACGAGTGCAAATTTACGGGCACTCTAGTGTCCAATCATCTTTTACCTTCGAGTAACGAACGAAAAACTCACCAATCTAACTCTTCAGGTTCAAGAAGATTGAACAGGGGCAGCTGTTGCACCCTAAAATTTGCCCTCTCATTTTATCAAGATTCCCCTCACAAGACTCTTTGGACTCCAGACATGATTAGGGTTTTGCTCTACTCAAAACCTCTCCTTGCACTGATGATCTGAAATTAGGGTTTGAGTTTGCACAAGGATTTTTGGACCTCCAATACCTCATGTGACTTTCATATTTCATGTTGGACTCCTAAGATTGCTCATACCAAGTTTCAAGCCTTGAATCAAATTTTTGTCCAGTCAATTGGACAGTTGACCTAAAAATCAGATGTATTGGGGAAAAAGTCAACTATGGCCAATTTACAATCAAACCTCATAATAGACTCATATGAACCATTTGATCAAGTTTGGACCACAACTCCTCAAGAAATTTGATCAGATCATCAAAAGGGCAAAATGGTCATTTTTAGGGTTTTGACTGTAGAAGGGCAATTTCTGATTTTTCACCTAGCCAATGGAAAATTGGGTTCAAGAATGGTTTTAAGGACTCAATGGCATCATCTTGACCTAATCACAAGGTTCAAAAGATCTCAAATGCATTGGATTGACATATGAATTTTCCAGTCAACTAATCAAAAATCAATTGTACACTGAAAAGTCAAACTTTGACTTTTTGGTCAAAATCAAGTGCCAAGGGTCATTTTTCATCAAGATGTGTCAAAACATGAAACTTTTTCACCAAGAAACCTAATTTTGGAAATTAGGGTTTAAAATGGAAAATTTTCATAACTTAGAAATTTTCTAAGTTATGAAAATTTCTTATTTTTTCCCAACATTTCCCAACTTTTTCTCCATGATGCAATTGGATTCAAAGAAAACTTCCAACATGAAACTTTGATTCACAAATTTTTCACAAAAGATGCTAGGATCTCAAGTTATGATTTTGTGAATAAGGGTCCATGAAACTTTTAACTTAGTGAAATTTTGCCTTAGTTTAGGCAGGATTTTAACCTATCTTCATGGCAAATTTTAAGCTAGCTCCAAGTGGAATATCAAAATGCATTTCAAAGATGGATTGTATAAAATGTTACAATCTTTCCAAAATGTCATATAACTCTCCAAGATCATTTGTGGTTAGGGAGAATCGAAAGTTTGAAAATGGCAAATCATCACTTTTGTCCAAGGCATTTTGCACCGTGTTACAACTTGCAATTCTGTCCAAACCTTGTTTGTACTTGGTTTACAAGTTATAATCCTTTCTACACTCATAAATTAAATGCAAAAACATTGGATTAAGGCTTTGTTTTGATCCATGGAGCATTACACATTGAATTAATCCATTTTTGGCAAAAAGATAACAATGCCATTTTCATAAAGCACACTTTATGTCAAATTGTATTTATTGAGCCATGGACCAAATTTCTTGCAGCAAACAAAGTTCACTAATATTAGGAAAGGTGTACCAAATCTCAGCAGGCTTTGTGCTAGCTTGTACCATCTTGCCATTGTGACTTCTCACCTTTTGCTTCAAAA
This sequence comes from Vicia faba, assembly GCA_948472305.1. Classification (NCBI taxonomy): domain Eukaryota; kingdom Viridiplantae; phylum Streptophyta; class Magnoliopsida; order Fabales; family Fabaceae; genus Vicia; species Vicia faba. The sequence goes on from OX451736.1 coordinate 1,128,250,067, forward strand.
ACAAGAAACCTTGCAAAGTCCACATATCTTTGTAATCTGATAAGAGCAAGCCTTGTGCACATTTAAAACAAGTTCAACACATTGTCTAAGGCCAGAAACACGAGCTAACAAGTTCTCAAACCCTCCAAAACACCAAAACACCAACTTCTGCCCAAAACAGGGCAAGTTCTACAAATCATAAGCCAAAACCAATTCCACTTGTGCGTTTTGTCCCAAATCACTTCAAACACATTCTATACAATACACCTAAGCTGTCCAGACCATTCTCAAGTCATTGTAACTCCATTTTCATACTTCACCATTTTTACTTTGAAGCTTTGCAGGTTGAGTTCTACAAGCATATTCAGGCCATTTCAAAGCAAGTCAAGCATTGGGAAAGGTTGAGTGAACTTCAGGAAAGCTAACACGATCTTCAGGCCTCACTAAAATTTGCTACATTGCCATACTCGAGCTTGACTGAAACAGGTATTTTCCAACTTTCTATCTCTTTATTTAGGCATCATTAGGCTTAGGTTTGTGAAGAAAAAATGTAGTCCTCATTGTCCTTGAACTGTACATATGCTTAGAATTCATTTATGTTAACTGAGCTAGGAGAATTTGGATGTTGAAGTTTCTGAAAAAAATAGGTTAGAATTTAGGGCCAAGGAAATTCTCTCTGGTCTTTGAGAGTTAGATCAAGTTTTTTATATCATTGAAATCGTGATTGAAAATGCTATAACTTTTATGTTGTGAGTTTTTGATTTCATGCAAGAACAAGAGAGAACATGATTTGAACTATGACGCGCGTGTTTTCGTTCCAAGGACAGGGACGAAGTGTGACATTGGGTTGGGCTTGGTTCTTCTGACTATTGACACCCCCTCCTTGCTTTCTGCACCCCCTTGGCCCATTTGTTTTATTTTGTACATTTTTTATTTCTTTTTATATTTTCTGACTTTTATTTATTTTTCTAAATATTAAAAATCACCAAAAATATTTTCTTAAATTTTCACATTTTATTTTATTATTTTTATTATTTTTTTGGCATAAAAATAGTTTATTAAATAATATATACTTTTATTTTCTTAAATAAACTTATAAATAATATAGAAAATATTATACATTTTATTTTTATACTTAAAATATTATTTTCTCAAAAATATTAATTTTTAACATTTTTGTATATATTTTTATTTTTATTTTTTAAATTGTACATAAAAATGGATAAATAAATAATATAATATATTTTCTTTAAAACCAAAAATTAGGGTTTCTTCACCCTTTCAAAAATAATTAATATTTTTTTCTTATATTTTAAGACATAAACAAATCCATTTTTACATACATAAAAAATAAACACAAAAACATTTTGCATATTTATATTCAATTGTATATTTAAATATTGTCTATTTATTTATTTGTGCAATATTTCAATTTGGTTGTAATAATAGTTTTAGGGTTTTATTTTGAGCAATATCCCCCTATTCAAACTTGTATCCCCCTTCCCATATTAATGTTGTAATAGCTTAGATTTATTTTACGCATTTATCGCTTTCATATACCATGATAGTAAAAATTAGGGTTTGTATGATAACTAAAAATCAAAACAAATAGTATGACTAAACACAAGACAAAAATGCATGAAAATGACAACACATTGCACACAAGCACCCCTAGGGGTTCATCCACTTGTTGCCTTAAAAACATGGTCATGATATGCATGCTAGGTATCTTGGCAAAACAAAACAAAAACAAAAGATCATAGTCCCTCGATGACGCTATCTTGGTTGCCTATACAAAAATGATCTAGTCCCTCAAAAACTTGCTAAGATACTTGGCGACATTGTTATCATGGTCATACGATGACCCACGCCCGTCCCGTTTAACATCCAAACACAAGGTTGTTTACCAAATACAATGGTAAAACAACAATGTCAAAGGGTTAACAATGTGTAGGAAAGATCTTTGAGTAGGGTAGACAACTCCTAGTTACTTGATCAATTTGCAAACATCCTTGCTAATTTCAAAAACACACACACAATTTCAAAACAAGTTTCCAAACAAACTTTCAAACATTGAAACATTTTTCAAAAGACAATACATCTTTGTATACATTCTTCAAACAAGAATCATTACAAAGATTGCCACAACGATGGCCTCTTTTCAAAATACTTTCAAAACCACACAAAGCACCATTTCAAACAATCGAAAAAGCAAAGCAAGTGATCTAAACAAGTAACTAAGAGGCCATGGAAAACCATGGATGAAAAGGGTTCTATCACCTTCCCTTTTCATAATCTACCCCCCCCCCCCCGAACCCAAGAAAACATCTCAAAGGTCTTTCCTGTGCTTTTTGACCTTTCCTTTGGATAAAATGAAAAGTCGGTGGCGACTCTTGCTAAACCGAAACATTTGCAAACACAAACACAAAACCTCAAGTCAGTTCTCCCACTATATCACACGGGTCCTTTCTCATACATTTCCTTCTGAAGTTTCACACGAACTTATCACAAAGTAACCTTACCTAGGTTCCTCTTGAAGTTTTACACGAACTTATCACAAAGTAACCTTACCCAGGTTCCTCCTGAAGTTTTACACGAACTTATCACAAAGTAACCTTACCCAGGTTCCTCTGAAAGTTTTACACGAACTTATCACAAAGTAACCTTACTCAGGTTCCTCCTACAGTTTTACACGAACTTATCCCAAAGTAACCTTACCCAGGTTCCTCCTGAAGTTTTACACGAACTTATCACAAAGTAACCTTACCCAGGTTCCTCTTGAAGTTTTACACAGACTTAGCCCAAAGTAACCTTACCCAGCTTCCTGCCTAAGTTTTACACGGACTTATCTCGAAGTAGCCCTACCCAGGTTCCTCCTAAAGCCCTACACAGACTCATCACGAGCAACCTTACCCAGGTTCCTCCTAAAGCCCTACACAGACTCCTCATAAAACAACCTTACCTAGGTTCCTTCTCAGTTCAGATGCAGTTTTACCCAAACTCCTCACAAAGCAACCTTACCCAGGTTCCTTCTCAGTTCAAATGAAGTTTTACCCAAACTCCTCACAAAGCAACCTTACCCAGGTTCCTTTTTGGTTCAGATGTAGTTTTATTCAAACTCCTCACGAAGCAACCTTACCCAGGTTCCTTCCCATAAGCCCTACTATCCAGGTTCCTTCTCATAACCTTACTGTGATCGGTGGATCTGGAACTGACTGTTTAAAGCTGGTTTCGCGAAATGTCGCGGTAAGCAAGAGTCGCCACCGTCTTTTATTTTCTCCAAATGGAAAGGACAAAAGCACAGAAAAATTCCTTTAAAGAGATTGCTCTCGGTTCGGGAGGTAGGTTATAGAAAGGGAAGGTGTTAGCACCCTTTCTATCCATGGTTATCCATGGGCTCTTAGATACTTGCTCATTGTGTTTTCAAAATGTTTGCTTTTCAGAGTGTGAGTGGGTTTGAAAAAAAAGTTTCTTTGAAAGTTTCAGATTGACTCTTGTATCAGTCCTCAAGAGTGTTTGAAAAGTTGTTTTGAAAGCTTTTTGAAAAGTGTAAGGTGTGAAAAGTATTTTGTTTGTTTTTGAAAAGAGCAAGTATCTATGAGAATCTACCTACCCTAAGGAATTCTTCTGTGTAAGTGTCCTTAAAGTAGTGCCATCCCACCATTGAGAGGTAGGTAGCACCACCGTTGGAGGTGTTCGGGTCAATTCGAGGGTTAGGGACAGTGTGGTCACCGAGCAATAGTAAGATACCTTAGAAGCTACCCTTATGCCATTGATCTTTTTATTTCGAGGCAACTTGTTTCGAGGCAACCTATTCGAGGCAACTAGATCAATGGAACATAAGGACTTACTAAGACGTCCTGTACTCAACGACCACGTTTCGAGGGGCAAGGCAACAGGGTGATCACCAGAACAACAGTAGGATACCTTAGAAGCTACCCTTATGCCATTGATCCTTTTATTCCGAGGCGACCATTCCGAGGCAACTTATTCGAGGCAACTGGATCAATGGAACATAAGGACTCACTAAGGCATCCTGTACTTGATGACCACCTTTCGAGGGGTAAGGCAACAGTGAAGCGTACCCTAGGGGTGGTGTGTGAATTGTGTGTCATTTTCAGTTTATTGTTTGTCTTGTCATGCATTGGTGATCTACGTTTCGATTTTATTTTTGGGCATTCATTCTTTCATGTTATTGTTTAACAGTTAAAGGTGCGGGAATTTAAAGTGCGGAAAGGATAAAGGTCCTACGCTATTACAAGGGCGCGGGTCTACAACGCCAAATTAATCCAGACCCGATTTAAAATAAATTGCAGAAAATAAATATCTAATAGCTATTACATGGCTTTGGTACAAGTACATTATATTTACATCAAGAATAAATAAAACGCGCGAAAAAGGAAAATATGACCGAATGCGAGGGCGTTGGACCCTTAAAGGAATTAAAATAAAATTATTAAATAATTAAATTAAATAAAAAGAAAGAAACTTATTTTTATGTTTTTTGTGTATTTATGACATTAAATAAAATTAAATTAATTAAAAGTCAAGTAATTAATTCTAATTTTAATTGTTTTTAATTTATTAAAGAAAATGCATTAAAGTTAAAACCTAGAATAAAAACTAATTAATTATAAAATTTATTTACAAAAATTAATGATTAATGATGAAAATATTTAATTAAACAAAAGATAAAAAAAAAGATTAAAGATCTATTTTTATTATTTTTTTGGGTTTATTGTGAAAAAAAGAATTAAATTATAACCTAGGATTAAATCTAAATTAATTATGGAATTTAATTACAAAATTAATACTAAAATAAAATTATTGTTATTTTTCTCTTTTTTCTGATTTTTTGGTATTTTTATATTTTGAAAATATTAAATTAAAGCATTTAAACAAAATTAATCAAAAACAAAGAAAAGAGAAGAATAAAAAAGAGTTAAAAAGAAAGCAAACTAGAGGGGTGCAGCCCAAGCAATTCTGGCCCAATAACATGATTCGTTTGACTTTTCCAGGCATGGTGCTGGAGCGTTGACCTGGACTACCATGTGCCTTGGATCTGGGCCTTTGATCTGATCACCCTGACTTTGTGAATGGTTTGATTTTGAGTGTGCATCGTGGGCTTCAGTATGGAACCTGTATGGGAAAATCAACTGAAAAATAATATTGAGGAAAGGTAGGGACCTGGGATCGAACCCAGGTCCTGAACATCACTAGTCACGCGTTACACCAACCAGGCCACTTGCTTTCTTTGTATATTAATTAACAAATAATAAACATAAAACAAACCAACGCGTTCTCTTCTTTTGGCGCGAATTTTCAAACGAAGCAATCAAACCCTTACACATCAGCGTCTTCTTCGCTAGCTTATTTTTCCTGAAATAAAAAAAGACATAGGCAACGGTTTTGAAACGTTGCTGTAAGCACCATACAAGAAAATAACGAATAGGCCATGAGGCCTCATAAATTAGGCGCGACACATGGTTCCTCTCCGTCTGAGTGTGCCTGATGCAATGGTACTAGTCACGTGTCCTAATTTTGCAGGGATAGGAAACGCCCAATTTGAGAACCTGAAAACCCTAAGCATCTCTAATGGCAAATCCTTATATAAGACATGAAAACAAAATTAAACCATATAGGTAGCATCAGAATTGCATGAATAATGTAAATCACATATCAAAAAGTACAAAAAACGCGTGAATGGAGATGCAAGAGTTTGAATATTTTTCGGTACAGGGCATGGTTGTTCTTACATTTCAGGGGATGAAAGCTTGTGATTTTGATCTAAATGTGTTGCTGGATGTCCCAGGAATGTGATAGAACACGTCTCTTTGCTTGAATCAATCTCTAACTTTGTTTTCAGATTTGAGATTTTTTGCCAAAAGTGTGAGTTTGTTTTTTTAGTGTTTTTTTCGTTTTTTCAGATGCCTCTCCCCAATTTTCGTTTTTCTCACTTCTATAAGCATTAGGCAATGTGAATGAATGATAGTTATGGTCAATAAAGCCTTGCTTTGATGTATTGGATTTTCACATAAACCACCATAAACAACTTTCCATTTTTGATTCAAATTTGAATTCTTGCCTTGTTTAAACCTTAGCACAAAAAATGGTAGGCACATAATGATGCTTCAAGGTTAATCAAAGCAAAATATCCCTTTAAATTAATTTTTTTGAATTTCTTTTGATTTTAAAAGATTTAAAATTAATTAAATCCAATAAAATCAATAAAAATGAAAAAATTAATAAAAAAATCTGAAATAAAAGATGGGACACGTGGGAAGCATGGCCAAGTCAATTCAAGTGGAAAAAGTGGGCCCCTTTTGTCAAAAATGAGATTTCAAGGATAAATGATTTTGGCCATTTCACAAAAATTTCCCAACTTCTCCAATGCATAACTTGCTCAATTTTTAAGATTTGCTCATGTTCTGGGACATTTTGGAAAGGTTTTTGAGTCCTCTAACCAATGCCTTTGGTCCCATGTCATTTTGATTTACCAATATCAAGTTATGGCCTTTGACTTAAAGTCCCTTTTTTGTTGACTTTTGAAAATGACCTATAATGTTGAAATTGATAACTTTTTGTGAGAGCATTTCTTGGACTTGAAGTATGAATATGAGTTGTAGGAAATGTATTTCTCTTCAAAATGAGCTTTGGATGGAATTTTTCTGATAATCCATGTGGAAGTTATGCCCTGGTCAATTTCAGTTGACTTTTTCAGCTGTCCAAAAATAGAAACTTTTGCATCTTGATGATTTTTGAGCCAAGATTTGAGAATCATGATCAAGCATTGATCAAATGATGTTTGTGGCTTCAAAATGATATGTTGACCAAAAATTTGAACTTCTGACTGTCAAATGACCATTTTGCCCCTACAGTTGACTGTAGTGCAATTAGGGTTTTGACTGTGCAATTTTGAGCTGAATGCCTTGAAACTTGATATGAGGATGCTTGACCATATTTGTAGGCATGTGAGACTTGATTGGGCCTTTGAAAACTTCATTTTCTTGATCAGCCTCAAAACCCTAATCTTGACTGTATAGGAGATCTTTGACTGTGCAACCCTTGGGGAATTTTGCAGCTTGGCTTGGCAATTTCTTGAAGAATATGGGAGGGCAAATTTTGGGGTACAACAGTTGCCCCTGTTCAATCTTCTTAGACCTGAGGATGCAGATTGGCTGACGTGCCTTTCGTAATCCGAAGGTAGAAGATGATTGGACACTAGAGTGCCCAGAAATTTGCGCTCACATAGTAGCAGCGATGGTGGAAATGGGCTTACAGATGCCATTTAAAGGTTGACGGATAGGATGATGGGCTTATAGATGCCATCTGGATGTTGACCGCGTAAGAGATTCCTTAGCGGGGACCTGCATACCTGCAAAAGAGAAAAGAGTACCTGACACGTTGCAGGAGCTGATTTTCAGATGCTTTGTGTAAATGTATGTCCTGACTGGTCACAGGAGTTGAATCTGGAGCTTCACAAGATGATGAATGAACCAGGGATGGTTGCTACCTCAGCATGAGCAGTGAGAGAACCTTGGGTGACTTTAACTTCAACAACGCTCATTGAGAAAAATCTTGGGTGTCTTCTACTGGGATAAGAATCAGGGAGATCTTAGGGTCGATCTGACTGAACCAGAGGAGGCCTTTGACAGGATAAGAATCAGGAAAATCTTAAGGTCGATTTAACTGAACCGGACAAGGTCTTGAAATATCTTCAACTGGATAAGCATCAGGGAGATCTTAGGGTCGATCTGACTGAACCAAGAGAAGGCCTTTGACTGGATAAGCATCAGGAAAATCTTAGGGTCGACTTAACTGAACCGGACAAGGTCTTGAAATATCTTCAACTGGATAAGCATCAGGGAGATCTTAGGGTCGATCTGACTGAAGCAAGAGAAGGCCTTTGACTGGATAAGAATCAGGAAAATCTTAAGGTCGATTTAACTGAACTGGACAAGGTCTTGAAATATCTTCAACTGGATAAGCATCAGGGAGATCTTAGGGTCGATCTGACTGAACCAAGAGAAGGCCTTTGACTGGATAAGCATCAGGAAAATCTTAGGGTCGACTTAACTGAACCGGACAAGGTCTTGAAATATCTTCAACTGGATAAGCATCAGGGAGATCTTAGGGTCGATCTGACTGAACCAAGAGAAGGCCTTTGACTGGATAAGCATCAGGAAAATCTTAGGGTCGACTTAACTGAACCGGACAAGGTCTTGAAATATCTTCAACTGGATAAGCATCAGGGAGATCTTAGGGTCGATCTGACTGAACCAAGAGAAGGCCTTTGACTGGATAAGAATCAGGAAAATCTTAAGGTCGATTTAACTGAACCAAACAAGGTCTTGAAATATCTTCAACTGGATAAGCATCAGGGAGATCTTAGGGTCGATCTGACTGAACCAAGAGAAGGCCTTTGACTGGATAAGCATCAGGAAAATCTTAGGGTCGACTTAACTGAACCGGACAAGGTCTTGAAATATCTTCAACTGGATAAGCATCAGGGAGATCTTAGGGTCGATCTGACTGAACCAAGAGAAGGCCTTTGACTGGATAAGCATCAGGAAAATCTTAGGGTCGACTTAACTGAACCGGACAAGGTCTTGAAATATCTTCAACTGGATAAGCATCAGGGAGATCTTAGGGTCGATCTGACTGAACCAAGAGAAGGCCTTTGACTGGATAAGCATCAGGAAAATCTTAGGGTCGATTTAACTGAACCGGACAAGGTCTTGAAATATCTTCAATTGGATAAGCATCAGGGAGATCTTAGGGTCGATCTGACTGAACCAGAGAAGGCCTCTGACTGGATAAGCATCAGGAAAATCTTGGGGTCGATTTAACTGAACCGGTCTAGGTCTTGAAATATCTTTAACTGGATAAGCATCAGGGAGATCTTAGGGTCGATCTGACTGAACCAGAGAAGGCCTCTGACTGGATAAGCATCAGGAAAATCTTGGGGTCGATTTAACTGAACCGGTCTAGGTCTTGAAATATCTTCAACTGGATAAGCATCAGGGAGATCTTAGGGTCGATCTGACTGAACCAAGAGAAGGCCTTTGACTGGATAAGCATCAGGAAAATCTTAGGGTCGATCTAACTGAACCGGTCAAGGTCTTGAAATATCTTCAACTGGATAAGCATCAGGGAGATCTTAGGGTCGATCTGACTGAACCAAGAGAAGGCCTTTGACTGGATAAGCATCAGGAAAATCTTAGGGTCGATTTAACTGAACCGGTCTAGGTCTTGAAATATCTTCAACTGGATAAGCATCAGGGAGATCTTAGGGTCGATCTGACTGAACCAGAGAAGGCCTTTGACTGGATAAGCATCAGGAAAATCTTAGGGTCGATTTAACTGAACCGGTCTAGGTCTTGAAATATCTTCAACTGGATAAGCATCAGGGAGATCTTAGGGTCGATCTGACTGAACCAGAGAAGGCCTTTGACTGGATAAGCATCAGGAAAATCTTAGGGTCGATTTAACTGAACCGGTCTAGGTCTTGAAATATCTTCAACTGGATAAGCATCAGGGAGATCTTAGGGTCGATCTGACTGAACCAGAGAAGGCCTTTGACTGGATAAGCATCAGGAAAATCTTAGGGTCGATTTAACTGAACCGGTCTAGGTCTTGAAATGTAGCTTGAGAACTTTAACTGGATCTTTCCTGAAATGTAAAGGTCAGCCATATGCAATGCATGATATGGATCAAGCAATGATGTTCTCAATATATATGAGATTCGTATGATATGATGCGTTTATGCATGCTATAATGATGTTTTATGTATGTTTTTGTCTAGGAAAGTGAATCCTTGACGGATGTCGGGAAGTCAAATCCTGGGCTGATGTGAATAGCATTCTTTGTTTTCACTGGGGAGTGATGGTTGCAAGAATGAACCGGTAGGAGAAGACGACTCCGTTGGGGAATAAGCTTGGCGAATGGACTAACTCTGCAGGGAGGAAGGTACTCTAGCGATCTTGCTGAGAAACGATACTCTGTGGGGAGAGAGATACTTTGTTGAAATGTTGTATGAGAACTCCGCTGGGAATACCGTTGTCATGTTGGAAGTGTTAATAGACTTCGCTGGGGATGAGAAGGCTTCATCGACGACGCTCTTTCCGTGGCTTTTGGCTGAGGATAACCCAGTTATATCCTGTTAAGGAAATAACTCTTTGAATAAAGCCGGACGACGCGTTCGTGCTCTGCGAGGGACAAGCTTCCAGAATCTACTGGGGATAAGCTTGCTGCTTGGGGAGATGAATTCCAACTTTCCTGGGGAAATCTTAAACTATGTTGGACCCTCCTGGGGAAACTTTGAGATGCATTGGGGAAGTGGCTCCGCTGAATGTCTGGTATACCGCCGGGGAACAATCTTAGATCAAGATTGCCGGGGACGCTTGTTGAGGAATGTTGAGATCTGCTGGAGGATACCTAACTTCCTTAAGGTTGATAACTGCTTTGCTTGAGGAGAGTATACTGCTTGCTGGCTCACTCTCTGGGGAATTAAGATACCTGGTTGTGTTCTTCAACTGAACCTACCTTGATACCTTGGAGGACAGAACAAATAGATCGCTTGGACAACTCTTTATTGCCCCTGTTTCTGAGGTATGAGAGGAAGACCTGTGAGGTGCTGATAGTTGTTGATGGACAAACCTTCTTCTGATAGGCAGGTGACAAGATGACAGGACATAGTCGTACGCTTTGATCCCTAACTTTTTCCTGGACCGCCCTTTCGGGTTTTCAGTCCACCGGGATACCCCTTTTTGCCCAAGCCGCCTTTTCAGGTTTTCGACTTGCCGGGTGTACAAATTTTTTCATTTCATCCCTTCATTTTGCCCGAACCCTTTTGGTTCGCCGGGAAGCCCTAATTTTTGCCTAGGTATGTCAACCTAGCGGGTCTTTGATTATGCGTAGTATTCTTTCGACTATGTCCATGTTCTTAGAATGCAGGGAGGTGCCCCTGGCTGTTTATGTTGCCATGTTACCAGAAGATGTCTGATCGTGCAAGATTCGTTGTTGAAATGCCCCAAGTGACTTAGGCGGAGATTTGCCCCAGGCTATTTGGCCTTTGAGAGATTCTCCGAATCTTGATTGGACTGCCCCAGATGATTGGACCATGATCATGTTGTGCCCCTTGATTGGAGGTACTTCTGTTCATTAGGCATTCGTCGTGCGAATTTCTCTGCTGTTCAAACAAAAAGTCATATGCAAACAAAGTTATGTCAAAAATGCAAAGCTTATGTCTGTCTTGAAGATTTTGAAAAATGCATTTTTCAGTAAAACCAGCAAATTTTGTAAAATGTGATGTCAACTCAATATTTTATAGCAAGCCTTAAGGAGTCAGGATACCTTTGTAACAGTATGCTTTCGAACTAACCCATGCTTCAGCTAGGACTTTTAAGGGTTATAACGTGGCTTGGTTCACGGTTCAAGAAACAAAGGATAAAGGCTCAAATCTATTTGTACCCACCCGCTCTTCGTGATGTTCTTCCAACCTAAACTCAGCTGATCGTGCGTTAGACCTTGTTTGAGTCTTTGCTTTGATATACTAATGATGGTTCAGATAATGATGATTTATTCTGAATGGGCAGTCATTTCTTTTTGTTGAGGGTTTGTGTGACCTCCTTTTTTGATTTTATTATCCCTATTTTTTTTGCCTGAACTGTTTTTTTTTGTGATTACAGTCAGCGGGATGCCCCAGTTTTGTAAGTCTCCTTCATAGGTTCTGACTTAATGGGTTTTTATTTTTTGAGATATAATGACTGCCTATCTGTATGATTGTTCGGAACCATCACTGTCTTTTGTTTTGTAAGGACCTCTTTGGTGCCATTCGTTATGCACTTGGATCAATTGAGAGACTACCCTGCCCCAGGTTATGATTAAGGGTTTTAAATTTCGAAAAGAAAAAAAACTCCTACTTCTTTGGCTCAAAGGGGTTGACGAGGGATTATCATCCTTATAACTCCAGTGTTTAGGGATTGAAACAATGCCTGTACCTCATCAGCGGGGTCTATTCAAAAGCATACTGTAATGATCGCGGTATCGTTTTCGTCATCCTCCCTCAAGAGGCTTAGAATTGTTAACCGAGCATTGAACATCACAAAAATATGAAAACAGTTTTAAGCATAATAAATGCAAATATATTGCTTCAAAACAGACATATGCGATGCATTAATGAAATAACAACATTTAACAATGAACCAATGTTTGAACAATCAAAAGAAAATTACAACTTGAGCATTCGAATGAACAAAAGTCTTCTAGTCTCAGGGCTTGTCATTTCAAATGGTGAACCTCGCAGGGATAGTAGAAGAACTCGACCTGACCATCTGGGGTGAATTCCACAGCTCCTTCATCAATCAGGCTTTGGATTTTGTACCTCAACTTCCAACAGTCATCAGTATCATGCCCCGGGCTGTTAGAATGGTATGCGCACCTGGCCCCAGGATTATAGTTGGGTGAAGAAGTCTTAGGATTAGGGTGAGGTCCTATCAACGTCACCATATTCAACTTCAACAGGTGTTGCAAAGCTTGGGACAGCGACGTGTTGAGCTGGGTGAATTGCCTTCTGGGCTTGCTCTGATCAACCCGTTGCTCTGGGCGAGGTCGTGGTTGGAGCTGTGAAGTAGTAGCAGCTTGGAGAGGTCTATTCATTGAACCAAGCCTTTGACTTCTTGGAGGCTGATTACCGGTTTGGTCTCCAGCCTTGGCTACTTGCTTCATACTGTCTTGCTGAAGCTGGTTGATCACAGTTCTCAACTCTTCTTGTTCCCGAGCTAAGCCTTGGATAAGGGCCATTTGCCCCAGCATCTGAGTCCTCATTACGTCTATCTCAGCTTGCATATGTTTCAGCCGTTCATCTTTACCGTCTTCTGGACTGTTCTTGACCAAATTCCCCATGAGGAGCGTTCTCAACTCTTCCTGCCCCTTGGATAGGCTTAGGAAGATCTCCCTGAACTGAGTCTCTTGAGTAGGGAACTCCTGGGTGTTTGATTGGAAAGCCATTGCTGAAACAAATAGCGAAGAGGGGAAGTGGCCTGTAACAAGGGTACCTGTTATGCAATGATGTGTATGATATGCATGCAATGTTTTCAAGGATCTCGCGGGATAAACAGGAAATTTTGTTAGCATTTGGATCCGGTAGCTTGATTGAAAGAGCTTCATGTTTGTTGGGAATCTTTCTTCCAAGGGTCAAAGGCTCACCATATCCAGTGGGTCGTAGCCTCTGACTTTAGTCATCATGTCTGGTTTTAATTTCCAAACAACCTTGGTTAAGGGAACCTTCTTCAAGAGTCAAAGCTCACCATATCAAGTGGGTCATAGCCCCTGACAACCTTGGCTAGAGGAAAATAAATCCTCTTTGCCCCTTGCTAGATGTTTGATTCATCATGACCTGCATTACAGACCCTTGAGATCCTTGAAATGGGTTAGGATGTATGCAATGGTATGATGTTATGGTATGCATGGGGTAATGTGAGTAGCCCTGTTATGAGTCCCAATTAAGGACTGCAAACCAAAACCTGTAAGAAACTTAGTACACTCTTGTTATGAGTCCCGATTAAGGACTATAAACAAAACCTGCAAGAAGCTCAAGTAAAAACCGTCATGAGTCCCAATTAAGGACTAAAACAAAACCTGCAAGAAACTCGGTAAACCTTGTTATGAGTCCTAATTAAGGACTATAAACAGAACCTGCAAGTAGTTCATGTGTCAGCTAACAAGCATGCAAGTAGGCAAGTACAAAGGCACACAAGTCACACAAGAGAAACCCTTAGAGTTTAGGCTAGCATGAGGTCTAGGTATTACCCTCTTTCAGTTTGTTGGTTCATACCTGTCCTATCAAAGTAACCGGGTTCTAAGGATCTCAATATCATTGGATTGCTTTCATTGTTCATCGTTTCGATTTAGCCACTGACTGGCGATCAAAATATCCCAAGAAAACAACCCTCAATTGAGTGTAGTATCGAGTATCAACCGACTTCGGAGTACACCAAAGTAGTTATCTCACTACCCTAAAGAGGCCAAGATGGTTCAATTAAGGTTCCTAAGGTCTGTTGATGCTTCATGACACCACGCGGAGGCCCCGTACTCTCCTTGATTGACTCAAGGGTTACCGGTACACACCAAAGTGCCACATCAACGTAGCAGACTGCTTCAACCATGTCGGTATACCCCGCACAGTTCCCTCACAACCTTGTTGCTACTTTCTAAGAAGGTATCCCCAGATCCGGGTTAGGATCTATAGAACTCCCAAGACAGTCCCACAATTTAAAGCAAACAAATCAAAGCAATTGAAAACACAGTGATCTTAGTCCTAAGGTACACCTCACTTTATAAGCTCCCCAGCAGAGTCGCCAGTTCTGTGATCGGTGGATCTGGAACTGACTGTTTAAAGCTGGTTTCGTGAAATGTCGCGGTAAGCAAGAGTCGCCACCGTCTTTTATTTTCTCCAAATGGAAAGGACAAAAGCACAGAAAAATTCCTTTAAAGAGATTGCTCTCGGTTCGGGAGGTAGGTTATAGAAAGGGAAGGTGTTAGCACCCTTTCTATCCATGGTTATCCATGGGCTCTTAGATACTTGCTCATTGTGTTTTCAAAATGTTTGCTTTTCAGAGTGTGAGTGGGTTTGAAAAAAAAGTTTCTTTGAAAGTTTCAGATTGACTCTTGTATCAGTCCTCAAGAGTGTTTGAAAAGTTGTTTTGAAAGCTTTTTGAAAAGTGTAAGGTGTGAAAAGTATTTTGTTTGTTTTTGAAAAGAGCAAGTATCTATGAGAATCTACCTACCCTAAGGAATTCTTCTGTGTAAGTGTCCTTAAAGTAGTGCCATCCCACCATTGAGAGGTAGGTAGCACCACCGTTGGAGGTGTTCGGGTCAATTCGAGGGTTAGGGACAGTGTGGTCACCGAGCAATAGTAAGATACCTTAGAAGCTACCCTTATGCCATTGATCTTTTTATTCCGAGGCAACTTGTTTCGAGGCAACCTATTCGAGGCAACTAGATCAATGGAACATAAGGACTTACTAAGACGTCCTGTACTCAACGACCACGTTTCGAGGGGCAAGGCAACAAGGTGATCACCAGAACAACAGTAGGATACCTTAGAAGCTACCCTTATGCCATTGATCCTTTTATTCCGAGGCGACCATTCCGAGGCAACTTATTCGAGGCAACTGGATCAATGGAACATAAGGACTCACTAAGGCATCCTGTACTTGATGACCACCTTTCGAGGGGTAAGGCAACAGTGAAGCGTACCCTAGGGGTGGTGTGTGAATTGTGTGTCATTTTCAGTTTATTGTTTGTCTTGTCATGCATTGGTGATCTACGTTTCGATTTTATTTTTGGGCATTCATTCTTTCATGTTATTGTTTAACAGTTAAAGGTGCGGGAATTTAAAGTGCGGAAAGGATAAAGGTCCTACGCTATTACAAGGGCGCGGGTCTACAACGCCAAATTAATTCAGACCCGATTTAAAATAAATTGCAGAAAATAAATATCTAATAGCTATTACATGGCTTTGGTACAAGTACATTATATTTACATCAAGAATAAATAAAACGCGCGAAAAAGGAAAATATGACCGAATGCGAGGGCGTTGGACCCTTAAAGGAATTAAAATAAAATTATTAAATAATTAAATTAAATAAAAAGAAAGAAACTTATTTTTATGTTTTTTGTGTATTTATGACATTAAAGAAAATTAAATTAATTAAAAGTCAAGTAATTAATTCTAATTTTAATTGTTTTTAATTTATTAAAGAAAATGCATTAAAGTTAAAACCTAGAATAAAAACTAATTAATTATAAAATTTATTTACAAAAATTAATGATTAATGATGAAAATATTTAATTAAACAAAAGATAAAAAAAAAGATTAAAGATCTATTTTTATTATTTTTTTGGGTTTATTGTGAAAAAAAGAATTAAATTATAACCTAGGATTAAATCTAAATTAATTATGGAATTTAATTACAAAATTAATACTAAAATAAAATTATTGTTATTTTTCTCTTTTTTCTGATTTTTTGGTATTTTTATATTTTGAAAATATTAAATTAAAGCATTTAAACAAAATTAATCAAAAACAAAGAAAAGAGAAGAATAAAAAAGAGTTAAAAAGAAAGCAAACTAGAGGGGTGCAGCCCAAGCAATTCTGGCCCAATAACATGATTCGTTTGACTTTTCCAGGCATGGTGCTGGAGCGTTGACCTGGACTACCATGTGCCTTGGATCTGGGCCTTTGATCTGATCACCCTGACTTTGTGAATGGTTTGATTTTGAGTGTGCATCGTGGGCTTCAGTATGGAACCTGTATGGGAAAATCAACTGAAAAATAATATTGAGGAAAGGTAGGGACCTGGGATCGAACCCAGGTCCTGAACATCACTAGTCACGCGTTACACCAACCAGGCCACTTGCTTTCTTTGTATATTAATTAACAAATAATAAACATAAAACAAACCAACGCGTTCTCTTCTTTTGGCGCGAATTTTCAAACGAAGCAATCAAACCCTTACACATCAGCGTCTTCTTCGCTAGCTTATTTTTCCTGAAATAAAAAAAGACATAGGCAACGGTTTTGAAACGTTGCTGTAAGCACCATACAAGAAAATAACGAATAGGCCATGAGGCCTCATAAATTAGGCGCGACACATGGTTCCTCTCCGTCTGAGTGTGCCTGATGCAATGGTACTAGTCACGTGTCCTAATTTTGCACGGATAGGAAACGTCCAATTTGAGAACCTGAAAACCCTAAGCATCTCTAATGGCAAATCCTTATATAAGACATGAAAACAAAATTAAACCATATAGGTAGCATCAGAATTGCATGAATAATGTAAATCACATATCAAAAAGTACAAAAAACGCGTGAATGGAGATGCAAGAGTTTGAATATTTTTCGGTACAGGGCATGGTTGTTCTTACATTTCAGGGGATGAAAGCTTGTGATTTTGATCCAAATGTGTTGCTGGATGTCCCAGGAATGTGATAGAACACGTCTCTTTGCTTGAATCAATCTCTAACTTTGTTTTCAGATTTGAGATTTTTTGCCAAAAGTGTGAGTTTGTTTTTTTAGTGTTTTTTTCGTTTTTTCAGATGCCTCTCCCCAATTTTCGTTTTTCTCACTTCTATAAGCATTAGGCAATGTGAATGAATGATAGTTATGGTCAATAAAGCCTTGCTTTGATGTATTGGATTTTCACATAAACCACCATAAACAACTTTCCATTTTTGATTCAAATTTGAATTCTTGCCTTGTTTAAACCTTAGCACAAAAAATGGTAGGCACATAATGATGCTTCAAGGTTAATCAAAGCAAAATATCCCTTTAAATTAATTTTTTTGAATTTCTTTTGATTTTAAAAGATTTAAAATTAATTAAATCCAATAAAATCAATAAAAATGAAAAAATTAATAAAAAAATCTGAAATAAAAGATGGGACACGTGGGAAGCATGGCCAAGTCAATTCAAGTGGAAAAAGTGGGCCCCTTTTGTCAAAAATGAGATTTCAAGGATAAATGATTTTGGCCATTTCACAAAAATTTCCCAACTTCTCCAATGCATAACTTGCTCAATTTTTAAGATTTGCTCATGTTCTTGGACATTTTGGAAAGGTTTTTGAGTCCTCTAACCAATGCCTTTGGTCCCATGTCATTTTGATTTACCAATCTCAAGTTATGGCCTTTGACTTAAAGTCCCTTTTTTGTTGACTTTTGAAAATGACCTATAATGTTGAAATTGATAACTTTTTGTGAGAGCATTTCTTGGACTTGAAGTATGAATATGAGTTGTAGGAAATGTCTTTATCTTCAACATGAGCTTTGGATGGAATTTTTTTGATAATCCATGTGGAAGTTATGCCTTGATCAATTTCAGTTGACTTTTTCAACTGTCCAAAAATAGAAACTTTTGCATCTTGATGATTTTTGAGCCAAGATTTGAGAATCATGATCAAGCATTGATAAAATGATGTTTGTGGCTTCAAAATGATATGTTGACCAAAAATTTGAACTTCTGACTGTCAAATGACCATTTTGCCCCTACAGTTGACTGTAGTGCAATTAGGGTTTTGACTGTGCAATTTTGAGCTGAATGCCTTGAAACTTGATATGAGGATGCTTGACCATATTTGTAGGCATGTGAGACTTGATTGGGCCTTTGAAAACTTCATTTTCTTGATCAGCCTCAAAACCCTAATCTTGACTGTATAGGAGATCTTTGACTGTGCAACCCTTGGGGAATTTTGCAGCTTGGCTTGGCAATTTCTTGAAGAATATGGGAGGGCAAATTTTGGGGTACAACACTTACCATCCAGGTTTCTTTTCTCTTATCTCCAGACAGCAGTCTACAACACTGTAAGACCTGGACCTGATCAAACACGATCGATTTCATCTTTCCCCTAGTAGGTCGCGATGCAGCCTATACACTAACCAGATATTCAGTTCACCTCCGGAGTTAATTCCCCAGTAGAGTAACGGACAACTGAAGCTCCTAAAATTTTATTTCTCCCAAGATAGATACCAACATTCCTCAACATATTCCTCCTCAACGACAGGAGCAGGTACTCTCATCAAAGGAATATCTCAGGAAATCCATATTCTCTAGATGGCATCTTTAAGCCCATCTCAGACAATTCTCATCCACATCCAGGATGGCATCTTTAAGCCCATCTCCGACAAATCTTCTACCTCCAAATGGCATATGTAAGTCCATTCCCAATGTCGCAAGTCGAGTTCCACTTCATGCGAGTGCAAATTTTTGGGCACTCTAGTGTTCAATTATCTTCCACATTCGGATCACGAAAGGCAAGCAAGCCAATCTACATCCTCAGGTTTAAGAAGATTTAACAGGGGCAGTTGTTGTACCCCAAAATTTGCCCTCCCATATTTCTCAATACATTTCAAGTAAGGTCTTCAAATTGCCCAAGGAAGTCCAAGAGATGACCAGACAAACTCTCTCCTAAAGGCAGTCTACCTCAAATTAGGGTTTCATTTTGCATCAAGATGTTTGAGTACAAAGGGTCCAAAATGCTCACTATTGTCCTAATATGTTCTCAAGATCATCCATGTCAAGTTTCAAGCCTTGCAGAGGAAGTTTGCTCAGTCAATTGCTCAAAGGCCTGAAAGTCGACTGTGTTAGGGCAAAAGTCAACTATGGCCCACATATAGTCAAACTTCAAGGTTTTTGGTTAACATCCTCATTTTGAATTATTATTCATCATTTGATCAAGGGTTTATCATGATTCCTCAAGGATTGCTCATAATTCATCAAAACCCAAAAGTTGCTAAATTAGGGTTTTGTAGGAAAAGTCAACTCAACTTTGACCAAGCATAACTTTCTCATACTTTATCATAAATGACCCATCCAAATCTCATTTTGAAGAGGATGTAATTCCCTACAATTCATCTTCATCTCCCAAGTTCAAAATATGCACTCACAAGAAGATATACATTTGGACATTATAGGTCATTTTGAAATGTCAACAAAAACACCTTTTGGGTAAAAGCTTCTTAAATTAACATGGAAGATCCAATTGAGATTAAACCAAAGATTTTGCTTAGGGGACATCCTAAGCTTTCTAAAAAGTCCAAGAACACCCTCATAAGGTTAAAATTGAGAGAGATATGCATTGTCAAAGTTGGACAATTTTTGAAAAAATGCATGAAGCAAATATTGACCAAACTTGGATTTTTTTCCAAATGGGCCTATCTTTTCAAGTTTGAAACTCATTCCTAATATGGTCCACGACCTCTAAGCCCACCCATACATTTTTCTACTATTTATGCTATTTATTTTGATATTTTATTCATTAAAATTCAGAATTAAATAAATAAATAATAGAAATAATGTAAATTTTGATGTGAATCCATTTTGGGCAAGTTTTATGATGGTTTATGTCAATTGATTTCGTGCAATAACCCTTCAAATATGTCCAGGTTCATCCACATGTGAAAATGGCATAAATAATCAAATATGGCATTTTTTTCAAATCTTGATCATGGTCTTAAAACACAACATTATGAGGGAGATTCTTTCCATGATTTATTGTCTCCTCATTCTCCTCTATAAATATAGAGCCATACAAGCTTGAAAGGGACGAAATTCCTCTCTAAAAAGCTCTCAAAAAGCTCTTCACAAAGCTCTCTAAAAGCTCTTCAAAAAGCTCTCCAGAAATCAAAGAATTGGTGCAAGTCATATCTCGAGGTTCCGGTCTCTCTCAATTGACATAAAGCCTCAAACCATCCTCTTGAAGTCCTCAGGAGTCTTACAAGACGCAAGAGCAATCTATCACACGCCTAGCACGCCCCCATTTGACAACACCGGTTTGGTAAAATTTTAAACTTTGAATCTCTAATTTTAATCATATTTTATGGTATGCTAACATTTGTTTGAGTTTATATAGAATAGTTATGGATGGTTGAATCATAGGTTCCACGCAAGAATAAAAAAAAACACCATAGTTAGAGCATGAAGCTTTCGAAGATTCGGGCCTAAGGATTTCTGATGATTGCACCCCCTGTTTACTTTTGCTACTAGGCCCATCTTTATTTTCTTGTTTTATTCATTTCATTTATTTCTTTTAATCCCTTTTATTTTTATTTTTATCAATAAACAAATATAAAAATCACATAAAAAATAGATTTAGGACTTTTTTCTTAATTAAATTTTAATTTTGGTAAATTAATTAACTAAACACTTTAACTTTTTTTTAAAATTAAAATTAATAGAACTTAGGTTTAATTTCATTTTAATTCATTTTCCTTTTCGTAACAAAAATACCAAAAAAAAACATAGAATTAATTTCTTTTATTTAAATTTCATGTTTCTTTAATAATTATCTTTTTTTTTAAGTATAGATCTAGATCAATTATTTTTTAACTTAAACCATTTTTATAAATTAAAACAAAAAACAACAAAAAGTTTTTTTTTTATATCTTAGGATTTTTAGACGTCTTTTCAAATTTGCGCATTATTATTCTTTCGCACTTCATTTTATTATTGTAACTGTATATTGGGATGTAATAGATGATTAGTAGGACCTTTACCGCTTTTATTTATTTATTTTTCCAGTTTTGGATATGTACATAATCCCCCTCCCTGAAGCCTTGTAATAGCTAGGTTTTATATTTCTGCACTTTTAAATTACTGCAATTATTAACTGCTAGATGTATGACTAATAGGATTGTATGGCAAGAATAATCAAACATTAGCAAACTTAACACAAGACTAAAATAACTGAACATAACACACCTTGCACATATGCACCCTTAGGGTATACCTCACTTGGTTGCCTCGTAAAATAATGGTCATGTCCCTCGAACGTAGGGATATCCTTAGCAAAGGCCCTCGGTTAAAATCATTATACAGATCATGGTCTCTCGATGTCCCTCGAAGTTGCCTACGGTAAATGATCTTGTCCCTCGATGTTGCCTACGAATATATAATGACAGTCCATTTGAAATGCTAAGGTATCCCTATATGTTGCCTTCAATGACCATTACGTACCTTTCGAATTGACCCTTACAAATCCAACGGAGGTGTTACCTACTTCACGATAGTAGGATAGCGTTGTCTAAAGGAAACAAGAACAGAAACAATCCTTTTTCAAGTAGGTAGATACTAGTAGGTACTTGCTCAAAAACAAACTTTTTCACACTTACACTTTTCCAATCAAAGTTTTCAAAAACACTTTGTAACACTCTTGAAGACAGAAGCAAGAGTTAAAACAAAGTCAAACAAAACTTTTCAAAATACACAAACATGGAAGCAATTTTTAAAATGATGAGGAAGTACCTAAGAGCTCGTAGAAAACTACGGATAGAAAGAGTTCTAATACCTTCCCTTTCTATAATCTACCCCCCGTACTCAAAATATCGAAAAAGGAATTTTTCTGTGCTTTTGTCCTTTCCAGTTGGATAAAATAAAAGTCGGTGGAGACTCTTGCTTACCGTGACATTTTGCGAACAAAAACGCAAAACACAAACCAGTATTAAACAGTCGGTTTTTCCACCGTATCACGGAAGGTATTAGCACCCTTTTCACTCGTAGTTATCTACGGGCTCTTAGTCGCTTGCTAGATCACTTGCTTTTGTTTGAAAATATGCTTTGTGTGGTTTTTTGAAAGTATTTTGAAAAGGCGCCATCGTTTAGGCAAACTTTGTAATGATTCTCGTTTGTGAGAATGTATACAAAGTATTGATCTTTTGAAAATGTTTTCAAGTTTGAAAGATGTTTTTGAAAGTGTTGGTGTTTGTTATGAAAATAGCAAGGATGTTTTTGGTTTGAAAATGAGCAAGCAACTAGGAATATTCTACCTACTCAAAAGTCTTTCATGTTTATTTCCTCTTTCCTTTGAAATTGTTATCTTACCATTGATTTGGTAAGAAACTCTATCTTTGGATGTAAAAGGGACGGGCAAGGGTCATCGTATAGCCATGATTAGTAATGATGTAAGGTATCTTAGCATTTTCTTTAAGGGACTAAGATCATTTTTGAAAGGCAACTTTGATAGCATCATCGAGGGACTATGATCTTGTATTTTTTTATTGCTTTTGCTAAGATACCTCACATGCATAATATGGCCATTTTCATAAGGCAACAAGTGGATTTACCCTAAGGGTGTAAGTGTGCAAGTGTATTGATTTACATGAATTGTTTTGTCTTTGAATTAGGGTTTTCTAAGCTTTGATTTTATCTTTCCATACAAACCCTAATTTACTAGCATTTATATATAAAGCATTAAATTGCGGAAAATAAAAATACTAAGCTATTACATCATTAGGGGAGGGAGTGTACAAATTTACAAATGGGGAAATTGCAAGAAAATTAAATCTTAAATAATTATTACGACCATATTGAATATTGTACAAAATTGAGGATAAAAATGCAAGAATGCAAATGAGTAAAGAAACATGTTTTTTATTTGATTTTTATGAAAGGATTTAAACCTAACCTTAATTAGAAAAAATATTAATTTAAAATTAAATAAAATTAACTTAAACTAAATAAGAAAAGAAATTAACTAAAAAAATATTTTTTAGGGTTTTATTTATGAAAAGGTTTTAAATTAATAAAAATAAATATGGATATTAATTAATTAAAAGAAACCTAAGTTCTAAATTAATTTTAATTACAAGAAAATAATATAATAGTTAAACCTAAACCTAAGTATTAATTATTAAGAAAGAAATTAATTTATTAAGAAAATGTTTTTGTTCTTTTAGTTTTATAAAGAAAAATAAAAATATGAGTGCAAAAATAAAAAAATAAATATTTTTTTCGATTTTTATTAATAAAAATAAAAAATAATATTAATAATTATTATTATTATAAGAAAATATGAAAGTAAAATAAAAATAAAAATGAAAATGAAATAAAGAAATAAAATGGGACAATGGGTGCTGAACATAGTCAGGGGTTAATAAAAGAAGAAAAAAAACAGGCCCAATGTTGGAGGTCCTAAACATGTTCAAACAAAAAAAAGGAAACAAAAGAATATGAAAAAAAGAAAGCAAAACGGACGCTGGGGCTCGAACCCAGGTCCAAGGGCTGACAGGCGCACGCTTTAACAATCTGGGTGGTGATACATCCGTTAACATTAGCACAAAAATAAATACATAACATAAAACTTGCCCTGATTGTACTTCATCTTCAACCTCCAGCCAAAGGATCTGTAAGTTGCTCATTCTTCAACCATTTTCAAAAATGTAAACATGAAACTTGTGTATTTTTTCACCACGAATCCAACCATGTAAGATGAAGATGAATTTATGAAAGTACCAAATTCTGAACAAAATGTTTCAGCAAGTTTAAACTCTAAATTCTTCATGCTCAAGCAACATAAATGAAATTTATGGACATGTATAGTTTCAGGGCAATGATATCTACATTTTATCTTCATAAATGCAAGCCTAAAAATGCCTATATGAATAGTTCAAAAGTCAGAAAACTCACTTTGCAAGAAGGTATCGTGTTTTGAGTTTGAGCAGCTTTTGATGAGTTCCATTGATTGGGTTAGCTTCCTCAAGTTCCCAGGAAGCTAATGTGATGCTTGGCTTGAGCTGAAAGTGGTTGAGGAGTTCTGGAGAATTCCACTTGCAAGGCTCTGTTTTTGAAAATGGAACTTGATGATGGAGGTGTTACAGTTAGGCAAAAGGACTTTGGATGGTTTGTATTTGATGTTTAGAAGCTTTAGGAACCAAAAGACTTGGAAACACACGAAGGAGATGTGAGTTTCAAGTTTTTGGTCAGATTATGCAACAATGGAGTTTTGTGATACAGTTCTGAGTTTTTGTGTGTTTTGGAGCTTGTATATTCGTCTGTTTTGATGCAAACAACTTGTGCATAAGTAAGGAAAAGGCTCTGAGGCTTGAGAGGGTCAGAATCATACAAGTACAAGTTATGGCTATGTTACTTCATTTTGAAGAAAAGTGAAAACATGATTTCAAGGTAAAGTACAAGCATGGGCTGAGTTGTTTAGAGGCTTTAGACAAGTTTCTTTTGGGTTATGGATTATGTATGATCAGAAGAAAACAAGTGCAAAGCTCAAGAACTGATTTTGTGCATAAAGCTACTTTTCCAAAGTGGCAATGTGCACTTTCTTCCCAAAATGGAAATAAGCATTGGCAATGTATTGAATGCTTGAGTTGAAGCCTCTAGCAGCTATGTAAAACATTAATTATGGAGTGCCAAAAAAGTTTGAGGCCTGCAAAGTAAAGATTGTGCAGCCTAGCATGGATTTGCATTCTTGTTCATCATGAAATTGACCTATAATTCAAGAATGAAATGCCAACTTCATGCCTCTGATTCTCCTTGCTCAAACATGATCTCAACGAGTTCTTTGACATTTTAGAAATCTTGTAATGTACTCTACAACCCCTCTTTGAATCACTTTTGAAAATTCCCCTTGGAACTATGTTAAAAATTGCCATGAAGTTAGGTCAAAATCCTGCCTAAACTAGGGCAAAATTTCACTAAGTTTTCAAGTTTCGTGAACATGTATTCACAAATCATAACTTGAAATCCATGCATTTATAGGAGAAGTTGTGTAAATTAATGTTTTAGATCTCATTGAGATCTACAACTTTCATGTTGAAAGTTTCCTTTGAATCATCTTGCATCATGATGAAAAATTGGCTCAAAGTTGTGAAAAAATATGAAGTTTTCAACACTTAGAAAAATTTCTATGTTTGGAAACTTTGAATTTTCAAAATAAAATCTTGAATTTTTGATTTCTTGATGACCAAGTTTCATATTTTGACATGTTTTGATGAATTGTGATCTTTGACACTTGATTTTGACCAAAAAGTCAAAGTTTGACTTTTAAGTGTACAATTGACTTTTGATCAGTTAACTGAAAATCAACTATCAATCAAATGACCTTGAGCAATGTTTTAAGTCACGCCATTAGGTCAAAATTATGCATTTGAAACCTTGAGATCATGTCTCAAACCAATTAACCATTTGCTAGGTCAAAAAATCAGAAATTGCCTAATCTCAGTCAAAACCCTAATTTTGACCATTTTGCCCTTTTGATGATCTGATCAAATTTCTAGAGGAATTATGGTCCAAACATGATCAAATGACATATAGGAGTTCACAATGTTGATATGGATAAAACATTATGAAGTTTGACTGGAAATTGACCACGATTGACTTTTTCCCCAATACAGCTGACTTTTAGGTCAACTGATCAATTGACTGAGCAAAAATGTGATCCAAGACTTAAAACTTGACATGAGCAATATTGAGGGCCCATAATAAACCATGAAAGTCATATGAGGGATTAAAAGTTCAATTATCCTTGTGCAATCTCAAACCCTAATTCCAGTCATCAATGCTTAAGGAGGTGTCTTGAGTTGATCAACCCTTGTGCAGTCTTGAACCAAAGGAGATCTTGTGAGAAAATACTTGATAAATGAGAGGGAAAATTTTGGGGTACAACAGATTCCAATTGATCCTGGAATCTTTTCCCTGATATTCAGGTGATGGTTCGGATACCGAAATTTTATTTGATAAGGCAGTCATTTTTTTTGTAACATTTTTTCTTTTGTTGAAGATTTGTAGCGACCTCTTTTTTTATATTTTATTATCCCTACCTTTTGCCTGAATTGTTTCTTTTGTGATTACAGTCAACGGGATGCCCCAGTTTTTTTCTTAAATCTCCTTCATAGGTTTTGACTTAACGGGCTTTTCTCTTGAAAAATAATGACTGCTTGTTTTAGTGATTACGTGGAACCATCACTGTCTTTTTATTTAGAAGAGCATCTTCGACACTATTCGTCGTGTATGAAGGTAGAGCTTGCGACTGAATGCACATTTGAATTAACTTAGAAACTACCCTACCCCAAGTTATGATTAAATGTTTTAATTTGCGTGAAAAAGAAAACTCCTACTTCTTAGGCTCAAAGGGGTTGACTAGGGATTATCTTCCTTATAACTCCACTATTTAGGATTTGAAACACCGCATGTACATCGTCAACAAGGTCTATTCAAAAGCATACTGTATGAGATTATGGTATTGTTTGCATCATCCTCCCTCTAAAGGCTTATAGATTTTTATCGAGAGTTGAATATCACAAAAAGAAAGTAAAAGCATGGTTTCAGTATAGTGAAAACAAATGGATTAATTCAAGACAAACATATGCAATGCATTAATGGAATAATAAAGTTTGACATAAAATAAGTGTTAGAAATAATCAAAAGAAATTAAAATTTGAAAATTCTAATGAACAAAAGGTCTCTCTATCTGAACTTTGTCACTTCACATGGTATGCCTTTGAGGGATGGAAAAATAATTCAATCAGACCATCTTGTGTAAACTCTAGCAATCCTTTGTTGATCAAGTCTTTAATCTTATTTTTCAATGCCCAACAGCTATTAGTGTCATGCCTAGGACTATTGGAATGATAAGCGCATCTCACATTAGTATTGTACCGAGGAGAGGAGGTGTTGGGATTCTGAGGAGGATCCTTCAACGTAATCAACTCCATCCTCAACATATGTTGCAATACTTGAGTCGAGGACATGTTGATTTTTGTGAATTGCCTTTTGGGTGTGTCCTATTTATGCTGATTTCCTTGTCGTTGTTGTTGCACTGGTATTGGATTAGAGGTCCGCACTGCCCCTACAGATTGGTTGAGATTACTCTTATTACGATCCTTCTGGTCGTACACAGTACTGGACTCCTTCTTTCCGTTGTACGATCTCTTCTGAGTACTTGAAGATGCAATCCCCTGAATTGTACTGCTCCTGAGTTTATTTTCAACATGTTCCTGCATGAACATGTTACCCAATTTCCTATCTGCCAAGAGAGGTTGATCATTGACTAGGCCCCAAATTTTAGCAGTTTGCCCCAGACGGTCGTATCTTTCCTGATGAAGCTTGTTGATGAGAATCCTCAATTCTTGTCCCCGGGCTAAATTTTGAATAAGATCCATTTAAATATTTATCTGGATTCTCATCCTTTCCATATCAGCTTGCAATTGTTTCAACTGGTCATCCATGTTGTCGTCAGGATTTTTCTTAGTCAAGTTCCCAGCAAGGAGTGCTTTCAATTCTTCTTGCCCCTTGGATAGATTCTGGGACATTTCCTTGAATTGAGCATATTGAGTTTGGAGATCTCTGTAGTTCTGTTCGTGAGCCATCTTCCTTTATGAAATAAACAACAAGGAAATGAGAAACCTGTCTTGAGAATACCTGTTATGTAATGACATGCATGCAATGTTTTCAAGGATCTCGCGGGGTAAACACAAGAAAATGTTAGCAACTGAATTTGACTGCAGCTTCGATTGAAGAACTTCGTATCATTGAATGTCCTTTTATGAGAATCAAGCTCACCATGTCGAGTGGGTCATAGCCACTGACTCAAGACATCGTGCTTTGACGGCATTGGCTAGAGGAAAATAAACCTCCTTGCCCCTTCTAGATGTATGATTCATTATAACCTGCATCACGGGCCCTTTGAGATCCTTGAAATGGTTAACAAAATTCTATGGCATGATGGCATGATGTGTATGCTATGCACCAAGCAAAAGTGTAAGGTGACGTAAACAAGTAAATCTTACAAGAAATCTAGGTTATTGGATAATGGATACAAATAGGTTCTGCAAGGAACTCACGTCGTTAGGTAATGAAAACAAAAAAGCCCTGCAAGGAGTTCAAGTTGTTAGATAATGAAAGCAAACAAGTCACACAACTAGCTTTAGGTTCAGACTTGCATGGAGTTTATTGGTAAGTACCCTCTTGAAGTTTTAGTTGGTTCAACCTGTCCTAGTAATAGTAATCGGGTTCTAAGGGATCTCATATCATTGAACTTTCTCTCAGGAATTGTTTCAGCTCAAGCACCAAAGTATTGCGGCCTAAATATCCCGAAAGTCCAATCTCATTGAGTGTAGCATCGAGTATCAACCAGTCTTCATTCGGAACCAAAGCCGGCTATGTCGCTGCTTTCTAATGGCTAGAATGAGTCAATTAAAGGTTCTAAAGGTCAGTTAGCGTTTAATGACACAATAATGAAGCCTAATGTTATCCTTGACTGACTCAAGGAACAATGGTAAAAGCTAGAGTATCACACTAATGTATCCATCACTTTGTTAGTATTGGTCTACACCGTACAACCTCCATGATTTATTGCTACTTACCTAAAAAGGTTCCCCAAATCTGGGTATAGGATCTTTAACAGTAACCCAAGCAACCCCTAAAAGTAAAGCATATAAAACACACAAGGAAAGCAATTAAAATGATCTAACTCTAAGGTAACCCCACTTTTTTAGTACTCCCCAATAGAGTCTCCAGTTCTGTAATACAGTGGGAGAACTGACTTTACGGGTTTTACGTTTTATCGCAAATGTTGCGGTTAGCAAGAGTTTCCACCGAATTTTCTTTTATCCAACAAAGGAAAGGGTGAAAAGAACAGGAAAGACCTTTTTAAAGATTTTGAGTTAGGGGGTAGGTTATGAAAAGGGAAGGTGTGATGCGGTGAGAGAACTGACTTGGGATGTTTTGAGTTTGATCGCAAATGTTGCGGTTAGCAAGAGTTGCCACCGACTTTTCTTTTATCCAAAAGGAAAGGTGAAAAAGCACAGGAAAGACCTTTGAGATTGTTTCTTGAGTTCAGGGGGTAGATTATGAAAAGGGAAGGTACTAGAACCCTTTTCATCCATGGTTTTCCATGGGCTCTTAGTTACTTTCTTGGTCACTTGCTTTTGTTTGAAAATGTGCTTTGTGTGGTTTTTTTAAAAGTATTTTAAAAAGGCGCCATCGTTTAGGAAAACTTTGTAATGATTCTCGTTCGTAAGAATGTATACAAAGTGTTGATCTTTTGCAAATGTTTTCAAGTGTGAAAGGTGTTTTGAAAGTGTTTTTTGTTTTGAAAATAACAAGGATGTTTTTGTTTTGAAATAGGGCAAGTAACTAGGAACATTCTACCTACTCAAAATTATTTCATGTTTATTTCCTCTTTCCTTTGACATTGTTGTCTTACCATTGATTTGATAAGCAACATTATCTTTGGATGTGAAAGGGACGGGCAAGGGTCATCGTATAGCCATGATTAACAATGTTGCAAGGTGTCTTAGCATTCTATTTAGGGACTAAGATCATTTTGAAAGGCATCTTTGATAGAGTCATCTAGGGACTATGATCTTGTATTTTGCTTGTTTTTGCTAAGATACCTCACATGCGTAATATGGCCATTTTTGTAAGGCAACCAAGTGGATTTACCCTAAGGGGTGCTTGTGTGCAAGTGTATTATTTTTCATGCTTGGTTTTGTCTTTGATTAGGGTTTTCTAATTGATTGGTTTTAGTCTTTCTATACAAAACCCTAATTACTAGCATTTTGTATATAAAGCGATAAATTGCATAATTTAAAATTACTATGCTATTACAATACTCATGGGAGGGGGTGTACAAATTACAAATGGGGATTGCAAGAAAATAAATCTAATTATCTATTACAACCATATTGAATTTGAATAACTAATGTACAAAAATGAATAAATATATAAGAATGTAAATGGAAAGAAAAAATGGATTTTTGTTTGGATTTTTTTAGGAAAGGGTTTGGTTTTTAACCTAATTAATTAAAAGTAAATAATTAGTTAAATTAGTAAAAGTGAACCTAAATTAATTAGGAAAATAAAATTAAATAAAACCCTAATCTAAATATTAATTGATTAAGAAAGAAAAAGAAATTAAGTTTGTAAGAAAAATATTTTTAATGCCTTTTTTGTCTTCAAAATAATGTATGGTATTGTAAAATATTTTTGGTCTTTTTTGGTTTTAAAAGAATGTTTTTTTAATTGTAAAAGAAATAATTTAAACCCTAATTTCTAATTAAATTTACAAATTAATTAGTAAAATAGATAAAGTATGATTAAAAATAAAAATAATTTTTATTGTAAAAATAAATAAACTATATCAAAATATAAATCTAATGTTTTTATATTTTTTCTGATTTTTCTAATATTAAATAAAATATTAAAGAAAATAAATAAATAAATAAAAAGAGAAAAAGGAAAATAAAATGGGCCAGGGGTGTGAATAGTGAGCAGGGAGTATGAAATGAGCAAAAATACTAGGCCCAACACAGGGGGCCCAGTGCTGCAAACAAACATAAAAAATGTGAGAAAAAAAAGAGAAAATAAGCAAAAGGGCACCAATAGGGCTCGAACCAAGGTCCCAAAGGTTAACAGGCGCGCGCTTTACCACTGGGGTGGCTATACATCCGTTCATATAAACAAAACAATAAATATATATTAGAAATCAAGTCCATGGCCTGAACTTCATCTTCAACCTCACGCCCAGCCAGAGTACCTGCATCTTGTTCATTTCTCATCCATTTGCAGAAGTGTAAACATGAATCTTGTGGCAAATTTCCTCACGATTTTAGAAATTCAAAGCAATAAAATTATAGATCAAAGACAAGAATGAATTTTAATGGCCCTAATCTGAACCCTGAAAATTTGAGAAACTTCAATCTTAAAATTCTCTAAGCTCAAGCAACATAAATGAAAACTATGGACATGGTTAGCTTTAGGGCCATGATATCTATATTTTTCATTCACAAATAAACCATTAATGATGTTTGTATGAAGAGTTCAAAGTTAAGGAAACTTAACTCAAAACTGGAAATCATATTCTGAGTTTGAGTACTCCTCAAGGTGTTGTGATGATCAGAATAGCTCCACTGAGGTCCCGGGAAGCTAATGCAATGATTAGCTTCGTTAGAGAATGGCTGAAATGGTCTGGAGAAGTCCACTTGCAGTGCTCTGTTTTTGAACTTTGAAATGGAGGAAGATGGTGTTACAGAACTGTAACAGGGTATGGGATTGTTTGTGTATGATGCTTGGAAGCTTTTGGAAGCAAGAAGCTAAGAAACGCACGAGTAGTTTTTGGTTTTGGGATTTCTGGCCAGAATATGCAATAATGGAGGTTTGAGATGCAAATCTGAGTTCTTTCTCTTTTTAGGGCTCAAGCATGCATGTTATTTGTGACAAATTACTTGTGTATGTATAAGCAAAAGCCTTGAGTGCTTGAGAGGGTGAGAAGTACAAGTTCTAGACTGATTGCTATGTTACTTGATTTTGAAGAAAAGTGGGAAGTATGGTTCCAAGAGGATGTACAAGCATGGGCTGAGTGATTGTAAGTGTTTATACAAACTTCTCTTGAGTTATAGGACATGTATGATCAGAAGAAAACAATTGCAAGGCTCAAGAACAAGTTTTGTGCAAAAATCTACTTTATCAAAATGGCATGGTGCACTTTCTTCCTAAAATGGATATAAAGCATGAATTTGCAGTGAATGCTTGAATTGAGACCTCTAACAGTTGTGCAATCCATTAATTATGGAGTGCCAAACGAGTTTGAGGCCTGTAAAGTAGAGATTATGCAGCATAGGTTTGAAATTTGAATCGTGTTCATTACAAAATGACTTGTATTTCAAGTGTAAAAACCCTAACTTCATCTCTTCGATTCTCCCTGCTCAAGAATGATCTCAAGGAGTTATTTGACATTTTGGAAATCTTGTAATGTTCTCTACAACCCCTCTTTGAATCACTTTTTAAAATTCCCCTTGGAACTATATGAAAAAGTGCCATGAAGTTAGGTCAAAATCCTGACCAAAACTAGGGCAAAATTTCACTAAGTGTTCAATTTCAAGACCATGAATTTGTGAATTAATAACTTGAGATCCAAGAATTTTTAGAAGAATTTGTGCAAATAAGTGTTGTAGATATCATGGAGATCTACAACTTTCATGTTAGAAGTTTCTTTTGAATCCTCTTGTATCTTGGTGAAAATTTGGCTTAAAGTTATGAAAAAACATGAAGTTTTAAACACTTAGAAAATTTCTAAGTTATAAAACTTTGACTTTTCAAAATGAAATCTTTACTTTTTGATTTCTTGATGAATAAGTTTCATATTTTGACATGTTTTGATTAATTGTGATCTTTGACATTGAATTTTGACCAAAAAGTCAAAGTTTGACTTTTCAATGTACAATGGACTTTTTGATCAGTTGACTAGAAATTCACTATTAATCCAATTGATCTTGAGCAATGTTTTAGGTCATTCCATTAGGTCAAAATTATGCAATTTAACTCTTGAAATCATTCTTCAAACCAATTGACCATTTGCTAGGTCAAAAATCAGAAATTGCCCTCTTTCAGTCTAAACCCTAATTTTGACCATTTTGCCCTTTTGATGATTTGATCAAATTTCTTGAGGAATTATGGTCCAAAGTTGGTCAAATGATACATATGAGTTTATAATGTTGATGTGGATCAAAAATTATGAAGTTTGACTTTAAATTGGCCATAGTTGACTTTTTCCCCAATACAGTTGATTTTTAGGTCAACTGCTCAATTGACTGAGCAAAAGTGTGATCCAAGGCTTGAAACTTGACATGAGTAATATTGGGGGTCCATAATGATCCATGAAAGTCATATGAAGCATTTAATGTTCAAATATCCTTGTGCAATCTCAAACCCTAATTTTGGTCATCAGTGTTTAATGAGGTGTCTTGAGCTGATCAACCCTAGTGCAGTCTTGAACCAAGAGAGATCTTTGTGAGAAAATATTTGATAAATGAGAGGGAAAGTTTTGGGGTACAACAGCTACCCCTGTTCGATCTTCTTAAACTTGAAGAGTTAGATTGGTGGATCCCCTATTCGCGACTTGATGGTGAAAGATGATTGAACACTAAAGTGCCCAAAAATTTGCACTCGAAGATGGATGGTGAATGGGCTTATAGATGCCATTTGGAGGAGTGTTGGTAAATACTGGAAGAAGTATAAGCGAAAATCTCTTGTTGATCTATACTGAAACTTGATGTTTTACCTGTGAGGAAAAGAGTTAGTAAAATGTGGATGCTTGCATGATGTTCACCTGGTATTATGTTAAATGCATATGGTATGCACATGCTATGATGTATGAATGTGAGATGTATGTTTTTGTCCGAGGAAATAAATCCCTGACTGCTGCTGAGGAAATTCTGGGAGGTTGAATCCCTGATTGCCGTTGGAGATGAAGGATATGCATATCTTCAAATTTTGTTGAAAGGGTGCTTTCACTGGAGAATATCTCTTGTCAGCTGTTATCTGGTCGGATCCAGGCTTCACAATTTACCAAGGATGAAGTAGTCAACTGCTATCTGGTCGGATCCAAGCTTCATGGTAACTTACTAAGGGAAAAGATGAATTAACTGTTATCTGGTAGGATTCCAGGCTTTGCAGAAAATTCTTGAAATTGAATAGCTATTTGGTCGGATCTAGGCTTCATAACAATTTGATGGGGATACAGAAGTTAACTATTATCTGGTCGGATCCAGGCTTCACAGTAACTTGAAATGGTAACTAATATCTGGTCGGGTCCAAGTTTCATGGTTTTCGGAAAGTTGTGCCATTATCTGGTCGAGTCAAGGCTTCATAGCGTTTCTGGGGATCATAGTTAATTGTTAACTGGTCGGGCTCCAGGCTTCATAATAAACTATTTAAAAAACTGTTATCTGGTCGGGTCCAGGCTTTGCAGATTTCTGAGGTCAATTGTTATCTGGTCGGGTCCAGGCTTTACAATAAACTGTTTTTGGATTTAGTTGTTATCTGGTCGATTTCCAGGTTTCACAACGAATCTCTGAGGGTAATTTCTATCTGGTCGGATCCAGGCTTCACAAAAACTTGTTTAAAAAGATGAATTTGAAAACTGATATCTAGTCAGATCCAGGTTTCACAGTAACTTGTTGGGGCAGAGGCAAACTTTACTGGGGAAAAGTAGTTAAACCTTGGTTGGGTTGAGTCCAGGTTCTTCTATATCTTCGAAGAGTTAGACTATTATCTGGTCGGGTCTAGGTTTCAGAGTTCCTTGAAATTGAGATCAACCGTTATCTGGTCGGGTCTAGGCTTCAGTAATTGAAGAAGTCAAACTATTATCTGGTCGAGTCCAAGCTTCAGTAATAACTTGGAGATTATGGTAATATCCGGTCGGGTCCAGGCTTCATAGTATCTTTTTGGAAATATTAAAGGCTTTGCCAATGGCTGTACTGGGGATCAAGGGTTGTGGCCCTATGATTTGCAATAATCTGAAAGGAAAATACAAACTGGAGAGTGTGGACTCAGATGGGTAGGACAGACTCAGCTTGGGGAGGATACACTCAATTGGGGAGGATAAACTCTGTTTGGGGATACTAGCCTTGGCCGGGGGAAGATACACTCATCTGGGGAAGACAGGCTCAGCTAGGGAACTTCGTGGTGTCTTGATTGTTGTATGTTGAGGAAATTTGAACTCGGCTGGGGAGTTTTGTGGTTCCTCAAATATTGTTTGGGAAATAAAACCTGTTAGGGAAGGGTTTATTGCAGCCGTCCTTGTGGGGATAATGATAATGAGATAACTCTGTGGGGATATTTCATATACATTAAAGAGATACTTACTGCTACTTAGCAGGACACATGTGCCAAATAGTTTTAATTATGTTCATATGCATATGTTCATTCAATTTTAGTCATTGGACAAATTTGCATTCAAAACAAAGACAAAAATTTTGCACTTCAAAGTATATTTGTATTGATATTTTGCCAATGAATAGCCGTTTTTGCACAGAGAGACGGAGATCCTAGTAAGAGGAAATCGTCGAAAGGAAAACAAAATTGAGAATGAAAACAAATAGCTATGTGAAATGATCTCATTTCCTTCCAACTCTACTATTTCCCCAATGTCTTCCAATGTCCCTTGCCGTTGATAGAAGTTGATTGGATTGATCTTGGACCATTTGAACTTGGACCTTGGTGATAAAATTGATTGTGGTTATTCCACGGGACATAGTCATACGCTTTTAATCCTTAACTTTTGCCTGGACCGCCTGAAACAACCGGATGAAACTCATCAAACAATGAAGTCGCCATCGAACGTCTTTTATCCCACATGGAGGGAAAGGTAAACATCGAGAAAACCTGAGAAGGGAGAAGTCACGGTCTTGCGACCGAGAGATCGGGTAAGGGAGTTTGTTACGCGAGGGGAAGGTATTAGCACCCCACACGCCCGTAGTACTCTATGGTATCCACTCTTGTTGTCTATCTTATGGGTGTGTTTAATCTACACTTACTGTTTACTATACTACTGAAGGGAGAATTCATGCAAAAGAAAGGAGAAAAGAATGTAGGGAAAATAAAGTTATGCTCGCTAAGGCCCTACCCCAATTCCTACGTATCTTTTTTGAGGAATCAGAGCTACCGTAGTTCGGGTCATATGTTTGTTTGTTTTGTGTTTTTAATGGACAATGTTAATCCCGCCTTCTGCCGCAGCTCGACCTTTGGAGACTTATTCGTTGGCACAGAAGTAAATTAATTGTGTCCTTACCTAAAAAGGGTTTTAGGGAAATGGTGCTCGAGCGCACAAAATATTTGAATTGATTTGTGTTTTATTACCTTGAAAAAGGGATTAAGTATGGTTAGCATGTTTTTGATTTGCTAAGAAAATGAGTTTTTGTTTTAGATGCAAGGATGCAAAAAGGGGAAGAGAAGAGTCTAAGGGAGACTAGCCTATTTCTAACCTAATGTTATCATACAATGGTAGTCCTATGTCGAGGATGAAAGGGGAAGTTTCTATCTACTGTTAGCATGCATGGTTTACAACCTAAGGTCTAACTTGCGTCCGAACGGAGAAAGCGAATCCTAAGGGAACATGGTATGTACAAGGATAAAGCAAGCAAGCTAATAAGCTCAAGAGAGCACACCTAAAGAGATTCTACCTAAGTTAGCATGCCAAAGAAAGTCTAACAAAACTATCCTATAGGGAGCATGCAATGAGAGCGAAGTCGTGATCTCAATTTCTAAATTTAGTGACTCATCGATCGACAAGAAATAAAGTAAAGCGATAAAAGCCTATAGGGAGCATGCACTAAGAGCGAAGTCGTGATCTCAATTTCTAAATTGAGTGACTCATCGATCAACAAGAAAGTAAACAAACACAAGCACAACACATATAGAAAATGAAGTGCGGAATGCCTGCTACAGGTCTTTAAATAGTGACTTCGAGCGCACGTTCTTTATTTCCTACTTCATATGATATCTAGAAAGTGATAATGAAATGAAATAAAGTGCGAAGAAGTACAAGGGTAGTAGCGGAGGCTACCAAAGCGAGAAAGTCGTCAAGAGCAGACGAAAGCACTGAAAAAGCAGGGAGTACGCGTTGAGCAAGCTTCACCAAGAAACAAACAGAGTCAGAAACAATATCCAACTAATATAAAGGCAAACGTGTGTCGCGAATGCGGTGCATAATCAGAAGTTTCGTTAAACCACTGATCATGCCAAGGGAATTGAATCAAGGATGCTAAATTGACAAGAACATATTAAAATCTTAATTCTAATCATGTACGAAACATTAATTCAATTAATTCCTAATCTAATAGAAAGAATTATGAAAAAAATATCACTAAGTCAAGGAGTAACATATTAGTACCCACACAAAATTTCAGCCCAAAAATCATGGAAGAAAATACCACAATTAAATCGCCTAAATTCAAGAAACAAAGTGAAAAATTAAAAGAAGCTAGGAGGTGCAGTGGACTGGAATTAGTGTGAATAGAAGAACATTCATTGGCAAGCCCAGGCGCATCTGACCCAATCCCATGTACCAATGTCCAAACATTTTCCCTCAATATAATTTTTAATCTATGATTTATGTATATCAAAATAATAAAAAAATTAAATTAAATTAAACATGAGAAATAGTGAGATTGGAGAAACGACGTCATTGGCATGTGTTAGGCTATAAAATTCGTGTGACTCCCAAGCTTCTTCATCTCCATCAATTCGGCCGCTGCAACACCCACCTACACTCGTCAGAAACTCGATTCTCGACCATCAACCGCCTCGTTTTCACATCTTCGTTCTATATCCAGCACCAGATCCCACCAATTTCGGCTAAAATGGCCTAAATCGTAAATGATAAATCTAAGCCCTAGGTTTATTGCAAGTGGAATCACATGAAGGTGCAAAGACTCTTGAGCGCGATTCTACAGGGGTTAGAACCTACACGTCCTCCTTTACAGATCGGTATCAAGAAATTGCAGAAAGGATGAAGAACGATGCATAACCTACCTTGACGGCGGCGGTGATCAGAGACTTTGACGAATCCTCATACTCAAGTATCACTACATCTTTCTCCGAAAACTCCTCTAATTTAATTTTCTACTTCCACTATACTTCGGTGTTGCTCCAAATCTACGAATTCGTTGTTGTTATTGTTGCGCTACCGATCGACACCATTGATACTGAAACCGTGCCTTTTTGTAGAAGGTTGGAGTCGTTGAAGGTGGATTTTGAAGAAACGATTGCTATGAGGATGAAGATTACGTGATGCAGATTGAATTTTGATGAAGATGCGTATGATGATGCGAGAGATTCAAAGTTGAAGAGAACCTTGGAGGTTGATGATGACACGAAGCTACAACAATGTTCACATCTTACTGATGAAGATTGAAGCATAGAAAATGATGATTATAAACCAGAGAGATGATTGACACTATTGTGATGGCGAGAAAATTGAGAGTGCAGAGAGGTGAAGACTGAAGATTTTTTTTGTGATTTTCTGTTATGAATTGAAGGATGAAGATTCAGGAAGAATTACCGAGAGAGTGGGATTGGGAAGTGAGTATCCTCTTTTCCTTCATATTTTCCTTTGTTCTAAATCGTAAATCTCCTCCCTCTCTTTCTTTTTTCCTGTTATATTTTGTTGGATGTTCGTTAGAGGGTGAGTTAGAGAATAGAAAGTTGGTTAGGAATCTGTTAGGGAGATAAATGATGGAGATTTAATCTGAGATTGGGTTTGTTATGAGATGCCTCTTCTGTTAGTTACTCAGTTGGCAGTTCTGTTATGCTGTGAGTTAGTTTCTGTTGAGAAGTTAGTTAGTAAGCCTTTTGGACAGATAGTTACGATTAGAGGAAGTTAGAAATCCCGTTGTAAACTGACTGTTTCTAACTTTTCTGCGAATTCTCATTTTCTATTAGTTAGCAGTCCTACAAGATTCGGTCATGTTGTGCTAATTTTGACTGATTTTGGATCTGGTTTAAATGTTATTGAATGTTTTCATTAGTGAATTTTTGTTGCAGGGCAGCTTTGGGTAATATGATACCAAGATAACAAATTGAAATCACCCAAAACTGAAGTATAAATGGCTGCAAATCTTGAGCATGAAGAGAGATGGAGTTCGAAGAAAAGTAATTTATAAAGTAGGATGGGCTCTAAATTTGGGTTAAGTAGGCATCTCACTTGTATAATTTTTATGGGTTGTAAATGGTATTGTTGTAATTGGATCATGTATTGGGTGACTTAGATATATCATGGATTTGTAGTGATTTTCTCCTTGGGTCAACCTTTGAATGTAATTTGATTTTAATCAAAACCATAGTTAACTTTGAATCACTTTGCCTTCTTCCATCCATTTAATTTCGCTTGAAGTCCTCAGTGTTTCTCTTCAACTTTGCTCAATCTGAATTTCCAATTCTTTGTTTCCATTTTTATACTTCAGTTGAATGAATATGATGAAAGTCCAAAAGGGACTAAGAAAGACCTTCGTCAAAGTTCCCATTGAAAATATCTTCAACTTGGAACACAATATGGTGAACTCGAATGAACAATTCTAAACCAATCTTCAAGTAACAAAATCATTCAATTGACATCCATCTGCCTTATAAACTACAAGTATAATAATGAACCCACAAAATTATCCTTTGAGTCATGATTCAATATTTCTCAATTCAATTCATAAACATTTGACTTGGTAACCAATGACCTCATAAAGTACCATGTCTTAAAGAAATCTTAATTTCAATTCTCACGTCCAAGCTAACTTGCAATACAAATAATCAAACAATTGAAAACAATAATACCCTTGATCATAATGAATTCACAACACCCTCCTTTTATCATGTTTTTCTATCCATCAAACATCCAGTAAAGATGTTGACAAACCCGAGTATAATAGGATATAAACCCTAGATTCATAGCTCTAAAGAGGAAAACCATGCGACCTACTGTTGATATAGAAATAATAGCTTTGTAGCTTAAGGAGAAAGAAATCACAATAACCACAGATCACAACCTTAATGCCTCTGTTTAATGCTTGAAGAAGGAATCAACCTTTATTGGATATGAACGCCTTAACCACTGTAAAAAACTAATCCTTCAAGATCTCTGATCCCATGCCAAATTATTAATTAATGAATGAATGGCATTGTTAAATGACCTAATGGGAGTTATGTATATGAGAAAAATGCGAGATGCGTAAGCCAGATAAAAGTAAAAGGGGTAGGACAAATTTGGGGTATTACAGCTGCCCCTATTTAATCGTCTTATACTTGAAAGTACGATTGGCACGTACCTTTCGGGAGTTCAAGGTAGAAGATGATTAAATATCAATGCCAAAAATTTGTCCTGGGAGAGAGTATAAGTGTGTGTTTTTTTTTTTTGCTGGGGGAAGAATTATTTTGTTTTTTAGTGAAAAGATAGAGATTGGGCTTGTAATATGGCATGATTCCAATACAAGGAAGGGATCTGGCTTGTAACGTAGCAGGATGCCAATACAAGGAGGAGATCGAACTTGTAACGTATTAGGATTCCAATACAAGGAAGGTATAACACGGACGAGTGTTTGAATCGATACAGACGAGTATTGAAAGGTCAAACACGGACGAGTGTTTGAATCAATACGGACGAGTATTGAAAGAAGATACAAACGAGTATCAAAAGGTTAAACACAGACGAGTGTTTGAATCAATACGGACGAGGATTGAAAGAATATACAGACGAGTGTCAAAAGGTTAAACACAGACGAGCGTTTGAATCAATACGGACGAGCACTGAAGGAAGATACGGACGAGTATCAAGGAAGAGATAACACTGACGAGTGTTGGAGTCAATACAGATAAGTACTAAAGGAAGATGCAGACGAGTATCAAGGAAGATATAACACAGACGAGTGTTGGAATCAATATGGACGAGTACTGAAGGAAGATATGGACGAGTATCAAGGAAGAGATAACACAGACGAGTGTTGGAATCAATACAGACGAGTACTGAAAGAAGATACGGACGAGTATCGAAAGGTTTAAACACATACGAGCGTTTGAATCAATATGGAAGAGTATTGAAAGGAGATATAGACGAGTATCAAAAAAGGTTAAAAATGGAAGAGTGTTTGAATCAATACGGACGAGTATTGAAAGAAGATACGGACGAGTATCAAAAAGGTTAAACATGGACGAGTGTTTGAATCAATACAGTCGAGTATCGGAAGAGGATACAGACGAGTATCAAGAAAGGTTAAACACAGACGAGTGTTTGAGAGACTTGACACATATGAGTGTTTGGATCAATACGGACGGTTATTAAGAAAAGATACAGACTAGTACCAAGGAAAGTTTAAACACGGATGAGTGTTTGAGAGACTGACACAGATGAGTATTTGGAGACCGACACAGACGAGTGTTGGGTTTAGACTTGGTGTATCAATTTTGCTGGGCATTGAAAAAGTGAGGGTCATGGACTGGGGATTTTGGGGATGATATCCTCTTGTAGGGATGTATTGTTATCCTTGAATGATTCAGGTATTTCGTGTAAGGTACCTGATCTGGCTTATGCTTCATATGCATGTTTTAATTTCTTTTGCCACAAAGATCCATTCTGATGGATCAGCTACGCGCTTTTGAAGATGCAATGTTTTGTAATGATAACTATATGTAATGCAAAGGAATAGGCTTCATGGGGATAAGCGAAAGCTTGCTGGGAGCCATTGCTTATCACTGGGGATGTCAATACATATCGACGTTGGAAGTATTCCGTACCAAAGGTTGTTGGGGATACTGATAAGAGTACGCACTAGGGAGCCCATGATATCGAAGATTGTTGATGACTCTGCTGGAGACTGAGTCGCTGACGAAGCGAGCCTTCAGATACATTGCTGAATTCTGAATCATACCGTTGGGGAAGAGATAATCTGGCCAGACTTCCATATAGCCTGAACCGTCGAGAGGATGATAGAACTGAATATGCCGAAGAATGGATACTGAACACCATGTGAATTTCTCCAAATACATGCCCCAAGTTTACGCTACACTAGGGAATTACTTCTTGAATCACTTGGGGACAGGAGATGGGTATGGACACCTACGAATGCCCCGGTTTAGCTCTGTGAATGCCCCAATTTTGCTCCACTGGGGATGTTCTTGATTAACTCCACTGGGGATGCACTTGCGTGTTCCGAGTCAAACGACAACTCTGAATTTTTTGGATTCACTTGGGGAATCAGATTTGAAATTGTTTGCAGTAGATGAAGGCGCCTTCATGTACTTGCTAGGTCAAAGTGACCCTTACAGATCGCTACCTGCAAGGAAAAACAACACTTGGGATGAATATGACATTCCCACATGGTTATACATCAACGTAAAGTCACGTTTTATCTTGGCTTGAGAATTTTTATTCCCCATGTTTCTAATGCATTGTTTAATAACAAATAAAACACATTCTGCATACGGAAACATTTCATGATAATAAAAGACAACTTTTGATCAAAGCAGATTTTATTGATTGGCCTATGAATAGGCCTTTGTACAAGGAAGCAACTCCTATATGAGGTAGCTGCGAAATAGAAACAGAAAATATAACAAGTATAAACGGCAATGAGGGATGCTAGAATTTCCATTAAAACCAATATTGCTACAATTCCCATATCCTAAGTATTCTCAATGCCTTGCCTTTGAAGAGTAGTAGTTGGAACGGTCAATTCGCTGCCAAGGTGCTATAGATGTGCATGTGTCATTTGTGAAGAGCATTCAGACTACAGCCTCTCGCTTAAGATCCCTAACTTTTGCTTGGATACCCCTGTCGGGTTTTTGATCCAACGGGATACCCATTTTTGCCTAAGTCTCTCTTCCAGGTTTTCAACTTAGCGGGTCATTATTATTTTTATTATATCCCTAATTTTTGCCTGGACTTTCGTGTCCACCGGGATGCCCGTTTTTTCCTAAATCGCCCTTCCGAGTTTTCGACTTAGCGGGTCTCTTTATGCATAGAATTTTTTGACTGAGTCTGAATTGACTGGGAGTGGAATGCCTTCCCCATCCATGTCTGTCAGGATTAGAGCACCTCCTGAAAAAGCTCTCTTCACGATATATGGCCCCTCGTAATTGGGAGTCCATGTTCCCCTTGGATCGGAATGGCTTTGCACGATGATACTTCTCAAGACCAAATCACCAGGACAAAACTTTCAAGGACGAATCTTTTTGTCGAATGCTCTCTTCATCCTTTTTTGGTACAACTGGCCGCCAGACGCTTTTCATCAATCAGGTTGAGTTGGTCGAATCTTGTCAGAACCCATTCTGCCTCATCAAGCTCGGTTTCCATCAAAACCCTCAACGAAGGAATTTCTACTTCGACAGGAAGAAAGACATCCGTGCCATAGACAAGCGAAAATGGAGTTGCCCCTGTTAAAGTACGCACAAACATTTTGTAGCCGTGCAGAGCAAAAGGCAACATTTCATGCCAATCTTCATATGTTTTAACCATCTTCTGGACGATCTTCTTTATGTTCTTGTTAGCAGCTTCGACTGCACCGTTCATTTTTGGTCGATACAACGATGAATTATGATGTTCAATTATGAACTCTTCACACAACTCCTTTATCATTTTATTGTTAAGATTAGAACCATTATCAGTGATGATTCTATGAGGAACTCCATAACGACATATGATTTCTTTCCTGATTAAGTTGGTAACGACCTGTTTGGTTACATTCTTGTAAGAAGCTGCTTCCACCCATTTTGTGAAATAGTCAATAGCCACTAGGACGAATATATGAACATTCGAAGCACTTGGTTCAATCCTTCCAATCATATCAATTCCCCACATCGCAAACGACCATGGGGAGGTCATAACATTCAAAGGAGTTGGAGGAACATGAATTCTGTCTGCATACACTTGGCATTTGTGGCACGATTTTGCATATACACAAGAGTCGCTCTCCATTGTCATCCAGAAGTATCCTGCTCATAGGATTTTCTTCTCCATAGAATTCCCGCTCGAATGAGTCCCGAAAGAACCCTCATGGATTTCCTTTATGATCAACTCTGCTTCGTGTCTATCCATGCATCTGAGCAGAACCGAGTCATAATTTCTCTTATACAGGACGTCTCCTGATAAGAAGAACTTGGATGCTAACCTTCTAAGCATACTCTTATCACAAATTGTAGCATTTTTGGGATACTCTTGCTTCTCTAGGTACCCTTTGATGTCGTAATACCACGACTTCTCATCAGACATATCCTCGGTTGAGAGACAATGGGCAAGAAAGGCATGTGCCGGCTCTTTGTACTTGAGGATGTGTATATTAGGCGCCTGATTTGGAAAGTTCACCGAAAACACTGATGCTAATGTGGCTAAAGCATCATCCAGCTGGTTTTCGTATTTGGGAATATGTTCAAAGGTGATTTC
This sequence comes from Vicia faba, assembly GCA_948472305.1. Classification (NCBI taxonomy): domain Eukaryota; kingdom Viridiplantae; phylum Streptophyta; class Magnoliopsida; order Fabales; family Fabaceae; genus Vicia; species Vicia faba. The sequence continues at coordinate 1,128,294,034 of OX451736.1, forward strand.
ATCATAAGCGCGATTAGCTGCAAGATATAGTCTTTGTACGGAATCAAACTGGGGTGTTCATCTCCCAATCACCTCGTACCTGATGTATGACTAAAGCAGAGTCTCTAAAGACTTCAAGGATTTTGATTTTAAGGTCAATGGCTGCCTCTAGACCCATCACGCATGCTTCGTATTCCGCCACATTGTTCATACAATCGAAACATGATTGGGCTGTAAACGATGTATGAGTATTCCGTGGAGAAGTCAGTATGGCCCCAATGCCATGCCATGCAGCGTTCGAGGCACCATTGAACGTAAGAGTCCATCTCTCTTCCGGACCAATCCCATCATAATCGTCAAGCTTCATAACATCTTCATCAGGGAAGTCAAATTTCATTGATTGGTACTCTTCCAACGGCTGATGAGCAAGATGATCCGCAAGAATGCTACCCTTGATAGAATTTTGTGTAACATACTGAATGTCATATTCAGATTAAAGCATCTGCCATCGAGCAAGCCTGCCTGTGAGTGCTGGCTTTTCAAATATATACTTTATCGGGTCCATATTTGCTATTAGAAGAGTCGTGTATGTCAGTATATATTGCCTCAGACGCCGAGCAGCCCAAGCAAGCGCACAACAAGTTTTTTCAAGTAAAGAATACCTAGATTCGTAATTGATAAACTTTTTACTTAGATAATAAATGGTGTGCTCTTTACGTCCTGTTTCATCCTGCTGCCCGAGCACACAACCCATGGATCCTTCCAATACCGTTAAGTACATAATGAGTGGCCTCCCATGCACTGGAGGGATAAGGATTGGTGGCTCTTGGAGATGCTGTCTGATCTTCTCAAAGGCTTTCTAGCAATTATCATCCCATCGGACATCTTGATTCTTGCGCAGCAATTTAAAGATGGGTTCACAAGTGGCTGTGAGATGAGAAATGAACCTGGCTATGTAGTTCAATCTCCCAAGGAACCCCCTTGATAGAATTTTGTGTCTCATAATAAAGCATACCCCCTGCGCTATAGGGCCTGAATTCAATGTCTGAATTCAGGCCCTTCCTATTGACACCCCTCTATGTTAGTAGTTTAATATAAAACGCACCCCCTCACGTTTTTATTTTATTTTATTTTTTCAAGCATTTTCTTTTTTTTATATATTTTTATTTTAATTTCATTTATATATTCCTTCATTTATTTTTATATTTATGTATAGTTATATATTTATATCTTTATAATTATAATGTTATATTATTATTTATTTTTATAAATAATTAGTTTTTTTTTAAACTCATTTAAAGTATAATATTCTTTATTTACATTAAATCCTATCTTTTAATTATGTACTTAAAAACATTTCTCACCATATAATTTAATTTAACATTTTATATCAAAATATTAAAACCTGCGCGATTCGCCAAATTACTATATCTTCGAGCGACATGTGGTCAATATCTGGCCATGTGATGAGGAGACTATATCAGACTCTTTCGCTTTATGCCTTAAAAAATATTCAACAAAACACCAAATCTTTTTTCGCAAATTAAATTAATTCAAACAATTAATTTTCGAAAAGGAATACGAATATATTTAAATTAACTGTATACGTGGTCTAACAAACTTTGCTATTCACACTCTTAGATCACATATGCGAGAAGTTCGAATATATTTCGAAATCCATAAAAAGCATAAATCAACCGCGAACTACGAAATAGGACTCTGGTTCCTCCTAAGAGGATACGCAGACATACGATTAAAATCATGGTGATTCCCCCTAACTAAAATCAAAACCCTTTTCCCCTAATAAAGCTTAAAACCCTATTTACTTAAAAAAACACTTATAAACCTAGTATCCTTGTGAACAAGATAGATGAGGGGTGCCTAACACCTTCCCTTCGTCTAGAACCGAGGCAAGATCGTTTTCTCTTCTTGTCTCAACAGCCTTGCCAATTCCTCTGGAATTTCACAATCTTCCCCACTATCCTCATCGGCTTGGTCATTCGGATTTCCAAGGATATTAGTGCAAGGAACTGTAACATCATCATTTTTTATGGAATTCGAGGCAGACCTACATGATTGATGAATCATGCCTTATTTTAGAATATGGATGCGAATTGGAAAATGGTTAAAGAGTTATAAGGAAAAGCGTTGCCATTTTTAATTTACGAAAATAAGAAAAGATAGAGAGCAAAAATTGTATGCAAAAATGACATTTTATTCAATTTTTAAACAAACATAGAAACATGAGGGGGCCCTTTTCACAACCTGTCAACATGCTTCAGGCAAAAGCATGCGACTTATTTAAAACAATAACATTACATGTCAAAGAAAAGCACTTCGGTAATATCAGTGGCAGTCCAATTGCCGAGCTCTTGATCAGGTGCAATCTGGTAGATGTATTGAGCCATATCTGCATCGTCTTCATCATCCACTACATGGATTTGTCCTTGAGCCCTCGGACTGGCCCTAACAAATACCTCTGAAAGCGAGGGAACTTGTTTTCCTTTGAGCACAATTGGACCCGTACCAACACGGTCTGAAAAAGAGGACCCGAACCCAAGTCCAGACTTATCCTGGTTTTCGTGAACCTCTATCACTTTTCCCCAGTCTTCATTAGGAATTCCAGACTCCACAATGGCTTTGGCATCCCTCAAGGAAACCATTGGAACTCCATACTTCTTTGTAGTTTCAAGCATGGTGGGGACTGTCAACAGAAATGATTTCCAAGGCCTGGAAAGGGGTTTCATGAACTTCCCCATCCACTTCGACATAACGGAAGGAAGTAACATTGTTGATCACGACATCTTCCTCTTCGCCAATAATGATGACCTTGTCTTGGACGACGAACTTCAAACGTTGGTACAGAGTTGAGGTAACGGCCCCTGTCATATGGATCCACGGGTGTTCCAGTAGGCAAGTATAAGATGGATGAATATCCATGACATAGAACGATAGGTGGAACAAGTGGGGACCGATTTTGATGGGCAAGTCAACTTCCCCTTCCACATATCTCCTCGACCCATCAAAAGCTTTGACTGTCAGCGTACTGGGTTTCACCATAACCCCGTCCATGTTCATCTTGAATAGAGTATGTTTAGGCATCACGTTCAAAGAAGACCCAGTGTCTACTAGGACTCGAGACATCACAGTGTCCAAGCATCTGATGGAAATATGCAACACTTTATTATGAGCTCGGCCCTCGGGAGGGAGCTCGTCATCACTTAAGCCCAAACAGTTTCCAGAAGAAATATTTGTAACAACCCCTTCAAATTGGGCCACAGAGATTTCAGGATTCACATGAGAACCGTTCAGGAATCTCATCAAGGCGGTTCGATGAGCTTCGGAGTACATAAGGAGGGATAAGATTGAGATCTTTGCAGGCGTCTGATTCAGATGGTCAACCACCTTGAAATCACTCTTCTTGATAACCCTGATTAGCTACTCCACTTGTTGTTCAAAAGACGTCCCAGGAGAATCATCAACTACTTATTTCCCTTTATCTCTCACAGGAATATCTTCGATAACTTCTTCAGGAGGTGGTGGAGTATGAGCGAAGACTCTCCTGCTTCAAGTTATTCTACTAGTCCCGGCAATGTTGGTTACATCCTCATTTTCAATCGGAGGATAAACAACTTTCTTTCCCCGAATGTAAACAACATTATATTCCCATGGCACTGCCCTGTTATTAGCTATCGGAGCGGGTACTGGATTTAGAAGTGTCGATGCTTGGATTGGCATAGAAGCAACCAGATTCTGATCTGGTTTAGGGAGAGTTGGAACTTCTATAACCGATGGAACTCTTGGAGTATTCTTCTGAACATCGGAAGGATAGTACGAAATATCTAGAATAGCGACATCACCTTCGGGGATGACTTTCTCAACTCTAATAACCCCCTCGTCAATCAGTCTCTGAATGGAGCTTTTTAAATCATCACACTCGTCCGGATTGGATGAGCATTTCAAACAAAAGCCGTGAAGCTCTTGTAGAACTTTCTACTGCAAAAGATGCTCTCTTAGAACTATTACTGACATATGAACCTCATCAACTTGAGTCACTAAGTCATAACCATCATCGAACCTGATTGCATTGGCAGTAGCCCCGTGATGGGGAGGCATTGGGTTGTTTTGAACATTATGGCCTATAGGAGTGAAGCTTAACTCCTTGGCCTCCAAAAGATCTTGCACCTTATACTTTAAAGCTCTGCAGTTTTTGATTGAATGACCTGGAGCTCCTGAATGAAACTCACAACGTGCATTGACATCATAACCTCCTTGGAAGTTCTGCTGGTGGGGGAGCTAATACTCGGAGTTGTACCAACTGAACGGCTAGAAATTATGGAAGAAACTAGGTGTACGACATCGGGATTGGATCCAACTTCCTCTCGGGATACCTTTTCTGCCTTTGTTGACCTCTTTGCCCCTGGGGCCTTTGATTCTGTTGATAGTTTCGTGGCGGCGCATATTGTTGTTGTGGAGCAGTAGCGGGAGTTTGGTAATATGGAACCTGTACAATAGATTTCCCCTTATCATCAGAGGCATTGCTCACCTATCCTTCCTTTTTCTTGACGAAACCGCTAGAGTACGGTTTCTTCCCACCACCTGAGTTTTTGTTACCATTTGTGCCAGATGCACCTGAAATAGTCCCTACTTTAATACAAATTTCAACCCACTCCCCGATGATGACCATATCCGAGAATGAATCAGAAGTACTGCTGAGCATATGTTGCAAATACGGGCCTCGGAGGGTAATCATAAACAGATCTACCAATTCCCGGTCTAGGAGAGGAGGTTGAACTCTCGCGGCCAAACTGCGCCATCTCTGGGCATACTCTTTGAAAGACTCACCAGTCTTTTGAGACATACTCTGCAGCTGTGCACGGCTAGATGCCATGGCAGTGTTGTAGTGATAATGTTTTAAGAAAGCATCAACAAGCTCACTCCAGTTACTAACATGAGTTTGCTCCAACTGCATGTACCACTCTAATGGAGCTTCAACAAGACTGTCCTGAAAGAAATGCATAAGCAACGACTCATTGCTAGCATAAGCAACCATCTTTCTGCAGTAAGATTGGAGATGAGTCTCTGGGCATGTAACCCCCTTATACTTTTCAAAATCAGGTACCTTAAACTTTGGTGGAATCACAACCCCTGGAACCAGACAAATGGCAGCGGCACTGAATCACAGCTTCTTAGAAGTCTCCATAGCCTTCAAGCGCTCTTCCAAAGCCTTGTACATCTTAGCAGTTTCAGACAAGTCGGCCGTAGAATCCTTTGGAGGGTCATCGAGATTGATGACATCATGGTGGTCATCCACAATCAGTTGTGAGTTCTCCTTAGGAATCCCCCCGTGGTCATTCCTGGGTTCGCCATTCTCGGACGTGGAGGCACTGTCTACCAGTTTAGTAACGCTTATTCTGAGCTCTTCCTGCCCTTGGATGACGGCATGAAGAGTTTCCATGAGTTGATTCATTTGATCACCCATGGTGTCCATGTCTTTGTGGTGAGCAGCCTGGTTCTGCTCAATTTGTTCCATAATCCTCAACTTGTTGGCTCGAGTGCAGTAAGGATGTAAGGATGTCGTCTTGTAGATTCTGATAATAAGAAGCAAAACCATCAGATAAAAATCCCGCAAGAAAACCTACAATTCATGAAATGCATGATATGTATGATGTATGAAATGATTGTCCATTCCGGTTTTTCAAGGTTCAATTATCTTCAACAGTAATCGAGCAACATGATGGTAAGAATGACCGTGTGAAGAAAATATCCAGAAACAAGAGAAATTCCCGCAGAATTGAATACACGAAAGTTATGGGAGTACAAGATAAGCAACTCTGCCTAACAAGCTTGTTGGTGATTGAAGTAACAATATAATAATCAGTCCGAATGTAGGCTACCATTCTTATTCCATTTCTATCTCACATCATCAAGGCCCAAATAAAGTGCCTTGGAGATAGTTTCAAAATCATGCTCGTTCGGACTAGCAACAAGTGTGTGCTCGACAATCTTGAACAAACAAGAGGATTTTTCCAGAGTTGGAACAATCTGATAGTCCTAGAAGGTGAAACGGTGTAACTCGTGGTCGTAAAACTGAAGTAGAGTCAAAGCACCACCATGTTTTCTGTTAAGATTTTTTTTGCATTAGGGCGGACTAAACGGTCTTTTAAACTCTTCAAAAAAAGGCCAAGAACTTGAGCGGAAAGCTTGGGTAGAAAGGATAAGTACAATCGTCCATCCTGATCCTCTTGAGAACATCACTGTTGCTAGACGTCACTGACAGAAACTATAACTTCGTGAATTAACCCGGAATGGACGTGCACATGCAGGGTTAGTATATAGTTTTATTTTTCTGACATTTCTTTTTAAAAATAAATATGATATGATGTGAGTGCAAATGATCGTGGGGTTACTACTTCCATGATACAGGTTTCTGTTGTACTGTTTCTGCAGTCTGTAAGTACCAGGATCACAAGTCCGGAACATAAACCAAAGAACCTCATGAACATATTCGGAACCCAGAAAATAAATCTGAGAATTTCCTAGTTACTAATAGAAATCCAAGACATAACCAATAAGACCAATAGTCATCGTCTGATCATAGTCACCATCTGAATATGAGTAACCATTTGAACATAGCCACCAATTGTACCTGTGATAATAATTCCCTCCCCACTCACGGGTGAAGACTAGGTCAGGGTAAGGCAATGGTAACCCAGAATCGAGGGTACTTCTGAAAAACTATCGTCGTATCACTTATGTGAAAACGATAGCCCCTCATTTGTACCTCATCTGAGCATGGACGACATGGCGACGATAGTGAGACCTAAGTCAACTATCCGTTGATGTTCCACTCTATTCCTAGGTTTCCTATGGTATACAACTCTGGTCTGGGTATTGCGCCTTTTACCTCAATAGTAACACACACCCAATAAGAAGCAGATCAAGTACAACAATAGTATATGGAAGACAGTAAAATGCAATGCATACATATGCTCAAGTATATACAAAATGAGTGAATAAACTGAAAGCATAATAATAAACACCCAAAGAAAAGAAAGCAAGAGCTAGGAGTGACTCCGGGATGGACCAACATTTGGTTGACCTATCCCCAGTGAAGTCGCCAGCTGAAACAACCAACTGAAAATCATCAAACAATAAAGTCGCCATCGAACGTCTTTTATCCCACATGGAGGGAAAGGTAAACATCGAGAAAACCTGAGAATGGAGAACTCACGGTCTTGCGACTGAGAGATCGGGTAAGGGAGTCTGTTACACGAGGGGAAGGTATTAGTACCCCACACGCCCGTAGTACTCTATGGTATCCACTCTTGTTGTCTATCTTATGGGTGTGTTTAATCTACGCTTACTGTTTACTATACTACTGAAGGGAGAATGCATGCAAAATAAAGGAGAAAATAATGTAGGGAAAATTAAGTTGTGCTCGCTTGGGCCCTACCCCAATGCCTACGTATCCTTTTTGAGGAATCAGAGCTACCTTAGTTCGGGTCATATGTTTGTTTGTTTTGTGTTTTTTAATGGACAATGTTAATCTCGCCTTCTGCCGCAGCTCGACCTTTGGAGACTTATGCGTTGGCACAGAAGTAAATTAATTGTGTCCTTACCTGAAAAGGGTTTTAGGGAAATGGTGCTCGAGCGCACAAAAGATTTGAATTGATTTATGTTTTATTACCTTGAAAAAGGGTTTAAGTATGGTTACCATGTTTTTGATTTGCTAAGAAAATGAGTTTTTGTTTTAGATGCAAGGATGCAAAAAGGGGAAGAGAAGAGTCTAAGGGAGACTAGCCTATTTCTAACCTAATGTTATCATACAATGGTAGTCCTACGTCGAGGATGAAAGGGGAAAGTTTATATGTACTATTAGCATGCATGGTTTACAACCTAAGGTCTAACTTGCGTCCGAACGGAGCAAGTGCATCCTAAGGGAACATGGTATGTACAAGGATAAAGCAAGCAACCTAATAAGCTCAAGAGATCCTACCTAAGTTATCATGCCAAAGAAAGTCTAACAAAACTAACCTATAGGGAGCATGCAATGAGAGCGAAGTCGTGATCTCAATTTCTAAATTTAGTGACTCATCGATCGGCAAGAAATAAAGGAAAGCGATAAAATCCTATAGGGAGCATGCACTGAGAGTGAAGTCGTAATCTCAATTTCTAAATTGAGTGACTCATCAATCAACAAGAAAGTAAACAAACACAAGCACAACACATATAGCAAATGAAGTGCGGAATTCCTGCTACAAGTCTTTAAACAGCGACTTCGAGAGCACGCTCTTTATTTCCTACTTCACATGATATCTAGAAAGCGATGACAAAGTGCAATAAAGTGCGAAAAAGCACAAGGGTAGTAGCGGAGGCTACCAAAGCGAGCAAGTCGTTAAGAGCAAACGAAAGCACTGAAAAAACAGGGAGTACGCGTCGAGCAAGCTTCACCAAGAAATAAACAGAGTCAGAAACAATATCCAACTAAGATAAAGGCAAACGCGTGTCACAATTGCAGCGTATAATCAGAAGTTCCGTTAAACCACTGTTCATGCCAAGGGAATTGAATCAAGGATACGGAATCGACAAAAACGTATTAAAATCTTAATTCTAATCATGTACCAAACATTAATTCAATTAATTCCTAAGCTAATAGAAATAATTATGAAAAAAATATCACTAAGTCAAGGAGTAACATATTAGTACCCACACAAAATTTCAGCCAAAAATCATGGAAGAAAATACCACAATTAAATCGCCAAAATTCAAGAAACAAAGTGAAAAAATAAAAGAAGCTAGGAGGTGCAGTGGACTGGAATTAGTGTGAATAGCAGAACATTCATTGGCAAGCCCAGGCGCATCTGGCCCAATCCCATGTACCAATGTCCAAACATTTTCCCTCAATATAATTTTTAATCTCTGATTTATGTATATCAAAATAATAAAAAAATTAAATTAAGTTAAACATGAGAAATAGTGAGATTGGAGAAACGACGTCATTGGCATGTGTTAGGCTCAACAATTCGTGTGACTCCCCAGCTTCTTCATCTCTGTCAATCCGGCCGCTGCAACACCTACCTACACTTGTCGGAAACTCGATTCTCAACCATCAACCGCCTTGTTTTCACATCTTCGTTCTATATCCAGCACTAGATCCCACGAATTTCCACTAAAATGGCCTAAATCGTAAATGATAAATCTGATCCCTAGGTTTATTGCAAGTGGAATTACATGAAGGTGCGAAGACTCTTGAGCGCAATTCCACGGGGGTTAGAACCTACACGTCCTCCTTTACATACCGGTATCAAGAAATTGCGGAAAGGATGAAGAATGATGCGTAACCTACCTCGACGGTGGCGGTGATCAGAGACTTCGACGAATCCTCATACTCAGGTATCACTACATCTTTCTCCGAAAACTCCTCCGATTTAATTTTCTATTTCCTCTATACTTAAGTGTTGCTCCGAATCTACGAATTCATTGTAGTTATTGTTGCACTACCGAATGACACCATTGATACTGAAACCGTGCCTTTTAGTAGAAGGTTGGAGTCGTTGAAGGTGGATCTTGAAGAAACGATTGTTATTAGGATGAAGATTGTGTGATCCATATTGAAGTTTGATGAAGATGTGTATGATGATGCGAGAGATTCAAAGTGGAAAAGAACCTTGGAGGTTGATGATGACACGAAGCTACAACAATGTTCACATCTTACTGATGAAGATTGAAGCGCAAAAAATGATGATTATAAACCAGAGAGATGATTGACACTATTGTGATGCTGAGAAAACTGAGAGTGCGGAGAGGTGAAGACTGAAGATTTTTTTTGTGATTTTCTGTTATGAATCGAAGGATGAAGATTCAGGAAGAATTACTGAGAGAGTGGGATTGGGAATTGAGTATCCTTTTTTCCTTCGTATTTTCCTCTGTTCTAAATCGTAAATCTCCTCCCTCTATTTCTTTTTTTCTGTTATATTTTGTTGGATGTTTGTTAGAGGGTGAGTTAGAGGATAGAAAGTTGGTTAGGAATCTGTTAGGGAGATAAATGATGGAGATTTAATCTGAGATTGGGTTTGTTATGAGATGTCTCTTCTGTTAGTTAGTCAGTTGGCAGTTCTGTTATGTTGTGAGTTAGTTTCTGTTGAGAAGTTAGTTAGTAAGCCTTTTGGACAGTTGGTTACGGTTAGAGGAAGTTAGAAATCCTATTGTAAACTGAGTGGTGTAGTAGAAAGGTTAGAGAATTAGTTTTGGACTCTATTAGCTAACTATGTTAATTGATGCTGAGCTGTCTGTTTCTGACTTTTCTGCGAATTCTCATTTTCTATAAGTTAGCAGTCCTACAAGATTCGGTCATGTTGTGCTAATTTTGACTGGTTTTGGATCTGGTTTAAATGTTATTGAATATTTTCAGAACTAAATTTATGTTTCAGGGCAGCTTTGGGTAATATGATGCCAAGATAACAAATTGAAGTCACCCAAAACTGGAGTATAAATGGCTGCAAATTTGAGCATAAAGAGAGATGGAGTTCGAAGAAAAGTAATTTATAAAGTAGGATGGGCTCTAAATTTGGTTTAAGTAGACATCTCACTTGTATAATTTTTATGGGTTGTAAATGGTATCGTTGTAATTGGATCATGCATTGGGTGACTTAGATATATCATGGATTTGTAGTGATTTTCTCCTTGGGTCAACCTTTGAATGTAATTTGATTTTATCAAAACCATAGTTAACTTTGAATCACTTTGCCTTCTTCCATCCATTTAATTTCACTTGAAGTCCTCAGTGTTCCTCTTCAACTTTGCTCAATCTGAATTTCCAATTCTTTGTTTCCATTTTTATACTTCAGTTGAATGAATATGATGAAAGTCCAAAAGGGACTAAGAAAGACCTTCGTCAAAGTTCCCATTGAAAATCTCTTCAACTTGGAACGCAATATGGTGAACTCGGATGAACAATTCTAAACCAATCTTCAAGTAACAAAATCATTCAATTGACATTTGTCTTCCTTGTAAGCTACAAGTATAATAATCAACCCACAAAATTATCCTTTGAGTCATGATTCAATATTTCTTAATTAAATTCATAAACCTTTGACTTGGTAACCAATGACCTCACAAGGTGTGCGTTGTGTAAGTAGGAGGACCTAGGTTCGATCCCAGGTCCCAGCATTTTATTTATTTTCCTAACACTTAAACATAGGTTCTATATATTACCTTGCCAAGCGTCCACCATGCGCTACCACCATCCAGCCAATGGATCATTGTTTATCCAGATCCAACGCTCAATCAAGGAAAGACCATGATACACCCTCCAAGCATGGCTGCACAGAATCAGCGTGTTGACTGGGCTGACCAGCTATTGGGCCTTACAAATTCAACAATATACCCCCCTTTCAGCTTCCATACAGACACATCTCTTTACTTTTCTATTTTATTTCTTGTTTTAATTGTTTTATGAATTATTTTCTTTTACAAAAATAACACAAAAATCAGTTTTTTTTATTAAATCAAAAATCACAAAAACATCAAAAATTATTTTTTCATAAAATATTCTATTTCTTTAATTAATTAGTTTAATTAAAATTAGGGCAATTTAATTCTTTTCATAATTAAAAATAATTAGAATTAGGGTTTAATTTTGTACATAATCTAATTTTTCTCAAAAAATAACCTAAATCTTTTTCAATTAGATTTCTTAGGGTTCTCCAATTATTCTCGCATTTAATTTGCCGCGCGCTTTTAATTATTTTTTCTATTATTGTAGCTGCTCCGACTTTGTAATATATTTAATTAGGATTTTAAATTTCCACATTTTATTTTCAGTCAAAATAATTATGTATCTACGAAAGCCTTGTAATAGCTAGGACTTTAATTTCTCGCATTTTAATTTCTGCAAACTATAAACTGCTTAGATGAATGTTAATAGGATTGTATGGAAAGACTAACTGAAAATTAATATAGTAGAAAACCCTAAATGTGCAAAGATAAATTAACTGAAAACATACACTCGCACATACTCACTCCTAGGGTTTGCCCCACTCTGGTTGCCTTTGGTAAATGGTCATGAAGTATAGGGTTTGTTAGTGGTCGTCCTCTAGTCCCGAAAGATCTAAAATGACCCATTCGGATGTTGCCTCGAAAAAAGATCCTTAAGGCTTTAGGATGATTATTAATATTTCCTAACATTGCTTTTGTGATCGTACTTGTCCCTTTGAACGTCCCTTAAAACTCCAACGATGGTACTACCTATTCCTTAATAATGGGATAGCACTATCTAAAAGGAAAACAAACAGACTTTTTTCGAGTAGGTAGATTAGTTCCTAGGTACTTGCTCAAACAAACAAATTTTTTTCACACAAACACTTTTCAAACAAAGTTTTCAAAAATAACTTCGTAACACTCTCGAGGACAGAAACAAGGGTTAATACGAAGTAAAATAAAACTTTTCAAAACAAAGCACACACAATCAGTTTTCAAAATGAGTAAGTACCTAAGAGCCCATGGCCCCCGTACTCAGAAACATCTCAAAAAAGGTTTTTCTGTTCTTTTTCCTTTTCCTGATTGGATAAAATAAAAGTCAGTGGCGAACCTTGCTTATCGCGACATTTTCCAAACAAAAAACGCAAACCAATATTAACAGTCGGTTCTGCCACCGTATCACAGAACTGGCGACTCTGCTGGGGAATAAAATATAAAGTGGAGTAAACCTTAGGATCTAGGTCATATTTAATTTCTTTCTCTTGATTGTCTTGCTTGCTTTATATTTATTGGAACTGTTTGGGTTATTTGATCCTACACCCGGATCGGGAAACACCTTTTAGGTAAGTAGCAATAAACTGTGAGGGAGTTGTGATGGGGTATACCAACACAGTTCAAGTAGTAGCTACGTTGATGTGGCACTTTGGTTGGTACCCGTAACCCTTGAGTCAATCAGGGAGATGTACGGGACCGCCGTGTGGTGTCATAAAGCATCAACTGACCTTAGAACCTTTAATTGCACAACTTGGCCAGTAGGACGTAGTGAGATGGCCGGCTTTGGTGTATGCCCAAGGTCGACAAATACTCGATGCAACACTTATTGAGGTTTGACTTCTGAGTTTTGTTTGATTACGAGTCAATCGTCGATTGAACAAGGCATGGGGGAAAGATCGGGGATATTGAGATCCCTTTAGAACCCGGTTACATATTTATAGGATAGGTTGAACCAATCCAGCTTCAAGAGGGTATGACCTTAAAACTCAAGCAGGCCTTAAACCTAAGGACTTGGTGTGATTTGCCTGTGTTTGCTATACCTGTGATTTATCATGACATCATAAACATCATACCATAGCATATCATACTAACTGTTTCAAGGGTTTCTACGGCTCATCTTTGCTTTGTTTTATAGGATATGGCATCCTCCCGCAGGAACACTATTCAGATTAACCTAGTGAAAGTATATCCCCAATTAAGGGACTTGGCAATAAGGATTCCTGAAAGATCTCCTTTCACTGAAAAGCACGGTCGGTTGCTCAACTTGGTCACTGCAAAACCTGACAAAGAAATGTTGAAAGTGTTGTTTCAGTTCTCTGATCCTCTGCATCACTGTTTAACATTCCCAGATTACCAGTTAGTGCCTATTATGGAGGAATTTTCTCAGTTATTAGGGATACCCATTCTTGATCAGCTACCTTTCAGCGATACTGAAAGACATCCCAAACCTGAATAAATCGCTAAAGCTTTATCCTTACAACGGTCCGACATAGTGACAAATTGGGAAACCAGAGGGAGTGTTCAAGGAATTCCGGTTAAATTTCTTTTCGAGAAGGCTTACTATTTTTGGGATACACTGGATCTACAAGATTTTGAAGAGGTTTTGGTGCTCCTTATCTACGGGATGGTATTGTTCCCTAATGCGGATCAACTCATAGATGTGAGCACAATCAAGGTTTTTCTGTCTCGGAATCCGGTACCTACATTACTTGGGGATATTCTACACTCTCTGCATGCTCGCACTCTAAAAAGAAGGGGGACCCTCCAGTGTTGCACTCCTATATTGGCTAGGTGGTTTATTTCGCACCTACCCAGATCTACTTTGAATAATGAACAGGGTAAAAGATGGTCTCATCGACTGATGTCCCTTACACATTCAGACATTCATTGGTGTTCACGGTTATCGGAAGATGTTACTATCAACAATCGTTGTGGTGAATTCCCTAATGTACCTCTCTTAGGCATTAGGGGAGGAATCACTTATAACTCTTGCCTAGCATTACGACAGTTTGGTTATGCGATAAGGGATGGTCCTCATGATACACTTATTCAAGGAATCGCCTTCAACTATGAGAATGATGTTCAAGGTTACCGCAAAAGGTTCATACAAACTTGGAGTATGGTACATAGGGTTGACAGCAAGACACTTGGGCATAAGAATTCCATACCTCTCAAGCTTTATCTCAGATGGGTACGAGCTCGTGCCCATAGTCTCATGATGCCTTATCCCGCTATTCGACCTATGGTTATGGAACCAGTTGCCGAGGGAGACACTCCTCACCTTGTTCTTCATCCAGGCATGCCAACTGATCACGAAGAGTTACAAAAGTCCTGGGTTCAGCTTAAAGATGAGCGGGATACATTTGAAGCCCAATTCTATGCCAGCGAGAAGAAGGTCTTGGAACTCACTAGGCTACTTCATTAAGAGAGGAATATCAACACCTACATCGCGCCAAAGAGGATGCGCTCATGGGAAACCTAGTCTTCTTTTTGTTTTATTTTTCTTAATTCTACTCTCAAAATACATTCTTTGTGACAATTCAAGTTTACTAATACAATTAGCGTTTGTTCCTTTTTGTTTAAGCAAATTTGAGCCTTTAAGAACCCTTGAAAACATTGCATACATATCATACATATCATTGCATAACAGGATTCATAACAGGTTTCTCATCTCCTCCGCTGTTTATTTCAGCAATGGCTCTTGAATAAACTGTGAAAGATCTTCAGACTCAGAACACGCAGTTCCAGCAAATGATTGTGGCTCTGGACAAAGGACAGGAAGAGCTGAAGGCTCTGATTGTTAAGAAGAACACTAAGAAGACCAAGAGGACATCCGGTGTGGCACATATGAGCAAAAGGTTCAGAGGGCCGCCAAGACGGGTTGTTGATTTAGCTTCTTCATCTAAATAGGGAGAGAATGAAGAGGGTGAAGCCAGAGAAGAGGACCCTAGTCCTAAAGAGTCTGACAACGAAACTAATTATAATGAGGAGCAGTACCCTCCGGTTGATGAAAAGTATAAGCAGTTAGAAGAGCATCTGAGTGCTATGGAAATCCAGAAGGTTCCTGGGCTGGATTTTGAAGAGTTGGGTCTGGTCTCCGGGGTTGTCATCCCCCCAAAATTCAAGGCACCGGTATTTGCTAAGTATGATAGGGTCTCTTGTCCTAAAATGCATCTCAGTTCCTATGTGAGGAAGATACAGCCTCATACTGCTGACAAAGACTTGTGGGTTCACTTCTTCCAAGACAATCTATCTGGAACACAATTGGATTGGTTCTATCAGCTGGAAAGAGCCAATGTTCGTAACTGGGAAGACCTTGTTGTTGGATTTTATAAGCAATATCAGTATAATGCAAACCTCGCTCCCACCCGTACACAACTCCAAAATCTGTATATGGGTTCGAACGAGGGTTTCAAGGATTATGCTCAGAAGTGGAAAGATTTGGCTTGAAGAGTTCAACCTCCCTTGGCTGACAGGGAGCTCGTGGATATGTTTCTGGGAACTTTGACTGGGCCATTCTTCAACCATCTGATTGGAAGTTCGTCAGTGGGTTTTACTGAACTGATCTTAACAGGAGAAAGAGTGGAAGCTGGAATCCGAAGTGGAAAAATTCAGAAGGATGCATCCTCTAGTGCTGCAAGGAAGCCGTTTGTAGGTAAAAAGGAAGTCAATTTCGTCTATAACCAAAAGAATCAGAATCGAACCGAGCGTCATCCGGCGGTAGGGGCTGTTATGATTCCCAAACCTGCACCTGCTCAGCAAAGAAACAATCAGCCATGAGCAGAAAGACCAGTTAGACAGTTCACTCAGATCAACATGACATTGTCTCAGGTTTTACCTCATTTGCTGAAGTCCAATCTGGATACTCTGAGGGAAGCTCCGAAGAATCCGAACACCACCTCTCCTTACTATAAACCGAATGCTCGAAAAGTGCATGTCATGATACCAATGACTGTTGGGCTTTGAAGAACAAAGTACATGATCTGATTGATGCTAAGGAGATTGAATTTGATCCCCTGGAGACTCCCAACGTTATCACTACTTCTATGCCGAAACATGGTCGGGGTGTTAATGTCGTTGAAGAAGGTGTGTTTGTGACCTCTGTGGAAGAATTGGTGACCCCACTCATGACTATCAAGGGGAATTTGTTAAAGGTCGGTTTATTTCTGGGTTATGGTGAAGGTTGCCACTTTTGGTCATTTCTACCGACTGGTTTCCCTTTGTTGAAGGCAGGTAATCAACGCCTGATGAATGACAAAGAGATTCTGTTTGAGAAGACCATTATTCTGACTGTTTCTTGTAAGGACATTGCTATCATAACCATTTCCGCCAATCCTCCCAGTGCCTCGGCTAAGGGACCCTTCAGGATTACATCAGTTCCGAAGGTGACTCTGTTGATCATAACCATGCCTGGACCAATTCCATACTCCTCGGACAAAGCCGTTTCTTGGAACTATGGGGCCGACGTCTATTACCACGGCGTAAAGCAGGACATGCTAGCCATTGAAGACAAGATTGCTGAAAATTCTGATTCCGACATCATTAATATTGCCGGAACCAGTAAAATAACAAGAAGTGGAAGAGTGTTCTCCCCTAAAATTTATTCCCCGAAGATTGTTATCGGACCTGTGATCATTCCTGCTGTGGTTCCACCCAAGACTACTATTGTAATTCCAGTAATCACTCCTGTTGGCCCTCCCATTACCGAGTCGGCCGAGACTCGAGGCAAAGACATACTGATTGAGCCTGTCCTGACAAAGGCCAATTCAGTAACCATACCAGAAGCTTCCAAAAAAGAAATGGAATAAATTTTGAAGATAATAAAGAAGAGCGACTACAACTTGGTCGAGCAGCTGGGGAAGACCCCATCCAAAATTTCTATGTTGGCTTTGTTGTTGTGTTCCGAGGCACATGCGAAGGCTTTGGTTAAGTTTCTGAAGACGGCTCACGTGCCACAAGAGACATCTACTGATCAGTTTGAAGATTGTGTGGCTAGTCTGACTGCCGATAATGGTTTGGGGTTTTTCCAATGCGGATCTGACACCAAAAGGGAGGAAGCATAATGATGATCTTCATGTTTCCGTTGAATGTAGGGGCACGACTCTGGCCCATGTTTTAGTAGATACTGGCTCCTCGTTGAATGTGATACCTAAAAAAGCTCTGGACAGATTGGACTGCGAAGGCTTGACCTTGAAGCCTAGAAATATAGTAGTGAGAGATTTCGATGGTTCGAAGAGGATGTTGCACGGGGAAGTGAATGTCCCTATCAAATTTGGTTCCCAGACCTTCGACTCCACTTTATACGTAATGGATATCATACCATCATATTCTTGTTTGTTGGGACGCCCTTGGATACATGGGGTTGGGGTTGTTACTTCTACCCTCCACCAAATGTTGAAGTACCCAGTAAGAGGAAAGATTGTCACTGTGCGTGGTGAAGAGGAGTATATGATCAGTCACTTGAACTCCTTCAGGTACGTGGAAATGAATGGCGAGTTCATCGAGAATCCTTTCCAGAACTTTGAAGAGGTACCTCAAATTATGGCTACAACAGAAACTACCGACAGTCCTCCAAAGGTCACCAAATCTCCCTATAAGACGCCTTATCTCAAGGATGCACGAGCAGTGGTTGAAGAAGGTGGGTCTACCATTTGGGGTCAGCTCCCGGCTATTCATTACAAGTATGACAAATCTGGTTTGGGCTTTACTACAGGTGCTCAAAAGGTTGTTCGTCGCGCTCGGGGTGGAGGACCTCCAATACGCATCAGCAATCCCGGGGTCCATGCGCTTAAAGACAATGATGGTGATTCCGACATTGACAGCTGGATCTTCCTGACTACCAACGACGGACTCAGTAACTGGACTGCCAAGGACTTTGTACCGATTACTTTTGTTCAAGAGTAATTGTCTTTCTGATTTTTCGGATATGTAATTTAAAAACAATATAAACTCTATAGCCATGTGTCTTACACGGGGCACAATGGTTCTATTTGTGAGGGTTATCATGTTTCATTTTCATATGACATCAATAAAGCATTAGACGTTTGTATACAAATTTTGTGTTGTCTATCTTTCTTTTCTTTTATTCTGTCTATACAACTATGATCTTACACACACTCACGTATCCAAATGCAGATCCATATCCACTCTGGATCCCATTGATAACATTTTTGCTACTGCTCATTATGACTTTGAAAATCCGATCAACCAAGCCGAGGACGAAGGTGAGGAAGATTGTGACAAGTACGGGAATATTGATGACAGTCAGCTTCCATGGTAGACCAATAGTAGCCTGCCCTTAGAGTTTTCTTAGCCATCGTATGTCCGCTCAAGAGGGAGCCAAATGTACCACTATGCAGTTCAGTCATGATCTGCTCAGCTTCAACCTTGTCTACACAACGAAGCAGAACACAATCATGGTTGCGCTTGTATAGGATACCATTGCTCAGGAAGAACTTGGCAACAAATCTCCTTAAGAACTTTTTGTCATTGACCGAGGCTCCTTCAGGGTATTCTCGAGTCTTGAGATACCTTTTGATTTTGTCAAACCAGGGTTGGTCCACTACTTCTTCGGTATTAATCTCGTGACAATGTGCAGGTTCATCCATCCGCTCGATGGTGATTTGGGGAGCCTCATTATCCCAGTTAAGTTTAAACATGGAAGACATTGTAGCTAGAACATCTGCTAGCTGATTTTCTTCTCGCGGGAAGTGCTCGAAGGTAATCTGCTCGAAATGAGGTAACAATGTCAGGACATGTTCTTTGTATGGGATGAGATTAGGATGATTAGTGTCCCACTCTCCTTTAATTTGACTGATAACCAAATTTGAGTCCCCAAACAGAACCAAAGATCTGATTCCCAAGTCAATAGCAGCCTTGAGAACAAAGATGCAAGCTTCATACTCGACCATGTTGTTGGTGCAGCTGAAGCAGAGTCTAGCAGTGAAAGGTGTATGGCAACCTTCTAGAGAGATAAGTACCGCGCTGATACCATTGCCAAGTGAATTTGAAGCACCATCAAAGTACAGGGTCCATCGGGATCCTTGTTCAGGTCCGTCATACGGTCTGTTACCTTCAATGTTGTCCAACGTCATAATGTCTTTGTCGGGGAAGTCGAACTTCATGGATTGCTAATATTTGATAGCTTGATGAGCTAGATGGTCAGCTAGTACACTCCCCTTTATAGCTTTTTGGGTTTTGTACTGGATATCATACTCAGTCAGGATCATTTGCCATCTAGCGATTCTTCTAGATAAAACAGGCTTTTCGAAGATGTATTTGATCGGATCCATCTTAGAAATCAGCAGAGTGGTATGTGTCAGCATATACTGCCTTAGCCGGCGAGCAGCCCATACCAAAGCGCAGCAAGTTTTCTCGAGCAGTGAGTAGCGAGTCTCACAATCGGTAAACTTTTTGCTAAGGTAATAAATGGCATGCTCTTTTCGACCAGACTCGTCATGTTGGCCCAGTACGCACCCCATTGAGTTATCCAAAATAGTCAGATACATGATTAGTGGCCTTCCTTCGACGGGTGGCATCAAGATAGGAGGTTTTAGCAAATACTCCTTGATTTTATCGAAAGAAATTTGACAATCATCATTCCATTCAACCACCTGATCTTTCTTCAACAGCTTGAAGATTGGCTCACAGGTACATGTCAGGTGAGAAATGAACCTTGCAATATAGTTTAGGCGTCCTAAGAAACCTCTTACCTCCTTTTTAGTGCGGGGGGAAGGCATTTCTTGTATGGCTTTGACTTTGGCCGAATCAACCTCAATGCCTTTGTTGCTGACGATGAATCCCAAGAGTTTACCGGACCTGACTCCGAAAGTGCACTTGCTAGGGTTCAGTCTGAGCTTGTACTCCTTCAACCTGACAAACAGCTTTTGTAGATGGTCGAGGTGTTCTTCCTCTTTCTGGGAACGGGCTATCATATCGTCTATATAGACTTCAATCTCATGATGTATCAGGTCATGAAACAAAGCTACCATGGCTCGCTGATAGGTTGCCCCGGCATTCTTCAGTCCGAACGACATCACTTTATAGCAGAAGGTACCCCACTGCGTAACAAAAGTAGTCTTCTCCATGTCTTCGGGGGCCATTTTGATCTGTTTGTATCCCGAAAATCCATCCATGAAAGAAAATACCTTATGTTGAGTTGTATTGTCAACCAAAATGTCAATGTGTGGTAGTGGAAAGTCATCTTTAGGGCTAGCCCTGTTTAAATCCCTGTAGTCTACACACATTCTCACCTTGCCATCTTTCTTAGGCACGGGCACAATGTTAGCAACCCATTGTGGATAGGAAGTAACAACAAGAAACCTGGCATTGAACTGCTTCATCACTTCGGCTTTGATCTTCTCAGACATATCAGGCCTCATTCAGAGGACTTTCTGTTTAATTGGTGGACAGTCTTCTCTTGTAGGGAGACGGTGAAGCACAATATCTGTATCGAGTCCCGGCATGTCTTCATAAGACCAGGCGAAGATCTCAACATATTCATTCAACAGCTGAACCAAGCGCTCTTTGACATTCGGCTTTAGGTTGGCACCCACTTTAACCTCTCTTCTGTCTTCGGCAGTACCCAAGTTGATAGTCTCTAACAGTTCTTCATGGGGTAGAATAGCCCTTTCTTCCTGTTGTAGAAGTCTAGCCAACTCTCCAGGAACTTCACAGTCTTCATCACCTTTGTATTCGGCATGATTGACCAGATCTTCAGAGTCACTGAAGGCCATAGCAGAATTGTTACCCATGGAATCCAGAGTGGATGGGTACCTGCATTTTGTGAGTGTGGGTGTGTGTAAGGGATAGCCACCTTTAAACAAAATAAAATGTAAAAAGAAAGAAAATGAACATAAAAGTTTATATATGAAAACGTCCATGATTCATTAAAAATGGCATATGAAAATGAAGAATCAAAACCCTTACAAATGGACCTACATGCCCCGGGTAAGGCACAAGGCAAAAAGAGTGTACTATTTGTTTAAAAATTATTACAGGCCAACGGAAAATGTTCAAAAGATAAGTTACTGATTGATGAAAGTAATGGGAACGAAGTCTTTCGCCTCCCAATTGTTCAGTTCTCCTTCAATGGTCGGGAAAATCCAATCTTCAAAGTTGCTCTCATCTTCAACATCTTCCAAAGCATGAACTCCATGATGAGTGATCTTTAATGGTGGTCCTCCAGCCTGGGAGCGACGCACAACTTTCTGACTAGCAGCAGTGAAACCCAAACCGAACTTATTTGTCTTGAAAGGAAAATCTGGTAGCCGACCCCACACTGTACTTCCTCCTTCCTCGATTACAGCCTTTGCATCTTTAAGGGATGACATCCGGGACACAGGCTTGGTAATTGCAGGCACAGAAGTTATTGTTTTAGCCGTTGCAACTTCAGGAGAAACCTCTTCAAAGTGTTGAAAAAGGGTTTCTATGAATTCACCATCTAACTCCATGTAGCGGAAAGAGTTAAGGTGACTTATCATATACTCCTCCTCACCATGAACCATTATGATTTTCCCTTGGACTGGATATTTTAACATTTGGTGTAGAGAAGAAGTGACTGCCCCAGCATTGTGGATCCATGGCCTTCCCAACAAGCATGAATATGAAGGATGGATGTCCATCACATAAAATATGGAGTTGAAAATTTCCATTCCCACCTTAATTGGGATGTCCACCTCTCCGTGGACCATCCTCTTAGAACCTTCGAAGGCTCTAACAATTATATTACTGAGCTTTAGGGTCAAACCCTCATAATCCAATCTATCCAATGCTTTCTTTGGTAGGACATTTAAAGATGACCCGGTATCAACCAGAACGTGAGCAAGTGTGGTTCCTCTGCACTCCACCGAGACATGCAGCGCATCATTATGCTTTCTTCCCTTAGACGTTAGATCGGCATCAAAGAAGCCAAGACCATTTTCGGCTGTAAGGATAGCTACACACTCTTGAAACTGATCCGCGGAAGTTTCTTGAGGCACGTGCGCCATCTTCAAGAATTTGATCAAGGCTTTGGCATGAGCCTCGGAACAGAGCAATAGGGCCAGCATGGAGATTTTTGAAGGGGTTTGCCCTATTTGTTCTACGACATCATAGTCACTTTTCTTAATTATCTTTAAAATTTCCTCCATTTCCTTTTGGGTGGTCTCGGGGATGACCAAAGGTTGAGCCCTCGTCCTGACGGGCACTTCTTGGATCCCCTTACCTTTATCAGCAGTAACAGCAGAGGGTACAACTTCAGGAGTATCAATTTCTTCAATTACTGGACTTTGCACAGATATCTTGACCGGCACAGGAGCACTTGAGGGTCTGAAGATCGCCCTTAGAGGAGCAATCTCTGGAGAGAAGATTCTTCTGCTACGAGTGATCTTACTTGTCCTTGCAATATTTCCTACGTCAGGAGTTTCTTCATCGGAGTTCTCTTCAACTGATTCATTCTGCTTAACACTGTGGTAACAAATCTCTCCTCCATAATTCCATGGTATCGTCTTGTTGGACTTATATGGGATAGGCCCCGGCATAGTAATCTTCAGCGGTACAAACTTTGGATCGGGTGTAATCTTAACAGGTCTTTTGGAGACCTTGGAAAGATTGTCGGAAATGGTAATTATAGCAACATCATTGATAGGAGTAACAAGAGTAACAGGAGTTTTCTGAAAGAGGATCTCTTGATTATCCATTAGACGTTGGACGCCTAACTTTAATAACGGACAGTCGAATTGTAAGGACGAACAAAAGTAGTAATCTTTTCCACAGCCTGGAAAAATCTCGGCTTTCAACAGATTCATCTTGATTATTAGCAATGGAGTCATTAAGTCATTAACAGCAGCGACATATAGATCCTCTTTAATAGCATTGGCACTGTGACCATGCTTTGGCATTAGGGCAAAAATCACGTTCGGCTTTTCGGGCACGTCGAATTCTACCTCCTTGGCATCTATTAAATCTTGGATCTTGTTTTTGAGGGCCCAACAGTTGTTGGTGTCGTGCCCTATACCGTCGGAATGGTAAGCACATTTAGCATTGGCATGGTAAAAAGGAGAAGTTTTATTCGGATTTTGTCGCGGATCCCTCAAGGTTGTAAGGTTCAGCTTCAAGAGATGGGGGAGAACTTGGGCAGGCGTCATGTTTATTTTGGTGAACTGCCTAGCAGGCCTTCCCCCTCTTTGTTGGTTGGCTCTTGGTTGATCATTTCTAGGTTGATCAGCTGCAGTCTTTTGGATTATTACAGCCCCCACCATTGGCCGGCGCTCTACTCTTCCTCGACCTTTTTTAGAGTAAACAGCTGGCACCTCCTTCTTAGCTGGAAAAGGTTTTTTGACAGCGGAAGAAGCAGATGTATCTTTTTGAATCTTACCACTTTTGATGGCAGCTTCAACTCGTTCACCAGTCAGAATTAATTCAGTGAACCCTGCCGATGAACTCCCTATCAGGTGATTAAAGAATGGACCAGACAGCATCCCCAAAAACATATCAACAAGCTCTCTTTCAGACAATGGTGGTTGCACCCTTCCAGCCAAGTCCCTCCACTTCTGGGCATACTCTTTAAACCCTTCATTAGAGACCATACCCATACTTTGTAGTTGAGTACGAGTTGGTGCTAAGTTTGCGTTATACTGATATTGTCTGTAGAAGGCAGCAGCCAGATCCTCCCAATTATGTACGTCAGCCCTCTCAAGCTGGTAGAACCAGTCCAATTGCGTACCCGAAAGACTATCTTGAAAAGAATGGACCCACAGATCCTTATCAGAAGAATGAGGTTGGATCTTTCTGACGTAAGACCGTAGGTGCATCTTCGGACAGGAAAAACCATCGTATTTAGCAAATGTAGGCACCTTGAATTTAGGGGGAATCACAATCCCAGCAACCAACCCCATCTCTTCGAAATCCAACCCAGGCAACCTTTGTACCTCCATTGCTGCCAACCGCTCTTCCAAATTTTTATACTTGTCGTCTGCAGGAGGGTACTGCTGCTCAGAGTAATATTTATCCTCTTCTTCTTCTTCTTCAGCCTCAGACTCTGAGGGCGCCGCAACTCCCTTTCCTTTGCCAACCCCTTCATCAGACGTTGAGGGGAAATCCAGGACTCTTTTAGCTTGGTTCTCAAATCTTCTTCCCATAGTGGCCACACTAGCTCTTTTTTTATTTTTCTCCTTTTCTTTTTCCTTTTCCTTCTCTAACAGTGCTTTAAGGTCCTCTTGACCCTTTGCCAAGGTCATGAGGAGTTGTTGGAACTGCAAATTTTGTGCTTGCAGATCTTTGACCGTCTGCTCTATATCCATCTTGCTGAAATAAACAGCAGAGAGATAAGGAAACCTGGTGTGAAGACCTGTTTATGCATATGATGAATAATATGTATTCATGTAATGCATTCAAGGATTCAGAAATTCAAAGTTGTTGCAAACAAAAAGAACACACGTCATATTAATAAGAAGAAATTTGTTAGTACATAAATGCCCCATGGGCAAAATATTACAAAATTCTAATGTAAAAAGACGTTGCGCATCCTCTTTGGTGTGATGTAGGTGTTGAGAGTCTTCTCTTCGTGGAGTCGACGAGTAAGTTCCAAAACCTTCTTCTTACTGGCGTAGTAACTGGCTTCAAAAGTGTTATGTTCTTCCTTGAGCTGTATCCAACTCTTTTGCAAATCTTCCAATGATGTTGGCATGTCAGGGTGTAGGAGGGTGTATGGAACCTCTCCTTCCATAACAGGCTCTTTGATTATAGGGAGAATGTGGGGGTAAGGCATCATAAGACTCTGGGCGCGGGTTCGTACCCATTTGAGGTAAGGCTCAAGGGGGATGGAATTCTTGTGTCCCAGTGTCTTACTGTCCACTTTGTTGAGCATCCTCCAAGCTCGGATAAACCTTTGTCTAAGTCCTTGAGCGTCATTGTCGAAGTCAAAAACCAAGTCTGGAATCAGCATGTCATGAGGGCCATCCCTTCGGGCATACCCAAATTTTATCAGAGCCAAACAGGGGTTGTAGGTAATGCCCCCCCTAATGCCAAGTAATGGGACATTAGGGAATTCCCCACAATGATCAATGATGATGATATTTTCTATGGACTGAGAACACCAATGAACATTAGATTGTGTGAGAGTCATCAATCGTTATGACCACCTCAAGCCTTGTTCATTCTTCAAGACTGACTTGGGAAGGTGAGAAATAAACCACCTTGCTAGAAGAGGAGTACAACACATGAGAACACCTCTTTTCCTCATTGTTCGTGTGTGAAATGAGTGGAGGATATCCCCAAGCAATGTAGGCACAGGATTCTGAGATATGAAAATCTTGACAGCATTCGCATCTATAAGCTGGTCAGGGTTTGGGAACAAGACCAACCCATAGATGAGAAGTGCTATAATCTCCTCAAAAGCTTGCAGATCTAGAGAATTCCAACAGTCTTGTGCCTTCTCAAACAGAAACTTTGCCAAGAAACCCTTGACAGCACTTCTGGTTTCCCAATGACCTTTGATATCAGATGGTTGCAAGTGTAAGGCTTGAGCAGCATCTTCAGGCTTTGGCTCTCTTTCCGTACCGTTGTAGGGTAGTTGATGGAGAATAGGAATCCTCAGAAGTTGAGAAAATTCCTCCAAAGTAGGTACTAGTTGGTAATCAGGAAATGTAAAGCAATGGTGTAGGGGGTCAAAGAACTGGAAGAGAACTTTCACTATGTCTTCTTCAATGTTGGAGTTGACCAAGTTGAGAAGTTTCCCATGTCTTTCACTGAAGGGAGAACTCTCTGGAATCTTGGAAGTAAGCTCCTTGAGTAGAGGAGGGATACTCACAAGGTTGACCTGAATAGTTTTTCTGCGGAGTGATTCCATGACCTACAAAACAGGAACAAAGATGAAGATCAAAACCCTTGAAATGGTTAGTGGATGCAAATGATGCTTCATGATGTTCATGATGTATGCACAAGTATATGTACAAGCAAATCACACAAGATCCTAGTTTCAGGCTTGCATGGGGTTTCATAGGTAAGTACCCTCTTGAAGTTTAGTTGGCTCAACTTGTCCTATAAATAGTAACCGGGTTCTAAGGAGCTCAATATCACTGGATTATTTTCTGTGTTCATTGTTTCAGTTTAGCCACTTTACTGGCGACCGAAATATTCCAAGAAAACAACCCTCAACGAGTGTAGTATCGAGTATCTACCAACTTCGGACTGTACCAAAGCCGGTCATCTCATTACCCCTAAAAAGGCCAAGATGGTCAAGTAAAGGTTCTAAAAGTCCATTAGTGCTTCATGATATCACTCAGCGGCCCCGTATTCTATTTGATTGACTCAAAGGCTACCGGAACCCACAAATATGTCACACTAATATAGTTATTGCTTCAACCATGTCGGTATACCCCGCACAGTTTCCACAACGTATTGCTATTTACCTATGAATGTTTCCCAAAAATCCGGGTGGAGGATTCAAACCCAAACAAAAGAACAAAATGTAAAGCAACCAAATCAAACAAGATAAGCATGTAAAGGTGATCTAAACCCTAAGGTTATCCACTTTCAAATATCTCCCCAACAGATTCGCCAGTTCTGTGATACGGTGGGAGAACTGACTTGAGGTTTTGCGTTTGTGTTTGCAAATGTTTCGATTTAGCAAGATTCACCACCGACTTTTTATTTTATCCAAAGGAAAGGTCAAAAAGCACAGGAAAGACCTTTGAGATGTTTTCTTGGGTTCGGGGGGTAGATTATGAAAAGGGAAGGTGATAGCACCCTTTTCATCCATGGTTTTCCATGGGCTCTTAGTTACTTGTTTAGATCACTTGCTTTTGCTTTTCAATTGTTTGAAATGGTGCTTTGAAAAAAAGGCCTTGTCTAGGCAACCTTTGTAATGATTCTTGTTTGAATATATACAAAGGTGTTTGTCTTTTGAAAAGATATTTCAATGTTTGAAAGTTTATTTTTGGGAAATGTTTTGAAATTGTGTTGTGAGGTGTGTTTGAAAATAGCAAGGATGTTTTGCAAGTTTTGATCAAGTAACTAAGAGTTGTCTACCCTATTTTACTCAAAGATCTTTCCTGTACGTTTTTAATCTTTCGACATTGTTGTTTTACCATTGTATTTGGTAAACAAACTTGTGTTTGGATGTTAAACGGGACAGGCACGGGTCATCGTATGGACCATGATAGCAATTGTGCTAAGTATCTTTAGCAAATTTTTGAGGGACTAGATCATTTTATATAGGCAACCAAGATAGCGTCATCGAGGGACTATGATCTTTTTGTTTTGTTTTTGTTTTGCCAAGATACTCAACATGCATAACATGTCCATTTTAAAGGCAACAAGTGGATGAAACCCTAGGGGTGCATGTGTGCGTTGTGTTGTTAATTTACATGTTTTTTTGTCTTTGTATTAGTCAAGCTATTTGTTTGATTTTGGATTTTTGCATACAAACCCTAATCTCTAATATGGCATATTTGAAAGCATAAAATGCGTAAAATAAAGCTATGACTATTACAACTTTTGATATGGGAAGGGGGGATACAATTTTGAATGGGGGGATTATTTTGCAAGAAATTAAAACCCTAATATTTACTATTACATCCAAATTGAATAAATGGTACAAATAAATAAATGGACAAGTATTTAAATGATCAATTAAATAAATTTACAAAATATTATGAATATGCAAAAAAATGTTTTGTTTATTTTTATGTATGTAAAAAAAAAAGTAATATTTAATGCAAAAAAAAAAAGAAATAAAAAGATTATTTTTATTAAGGGTAAAAACCCTAATTTTCTTTTAAGAAAAAAAAAAAAAAAAAAATATATATATATATATATATATATATATATATATATATATATATATATATATATATATATATATATATATATATATATATATATATATATATATATATATATATATATATATATATATATATATATATATATATATATATATATATATATATATATATATATATATATATATATATATATATATATATATATATATATATATATATATATATATATATATATATATATATATATATATATATATATATATATATATATATATATATATATATATATATATATATATATATATATATATATATATATATATATATATATATATATATATATATATATATATATATATATATATATAATAAAATAAAAATAAATGAAATATGTACCAATGTCAAAAAAGAAAAATATATTAAAAAAATATTATTTTTATATGTATAAATAATAAAATATAAAAATAAATGTGAAAATTTATAAAAGTATTTTTGGTATTTTTTAATGTTTAGAAAATAATAAAATAAAATCAGAAATGAAAAACAAATACAAAAATACAAAAATATAAAGAAATGGGCCAAGGGGTGCAATTAGCAAGGCAGGGATGCAAAAAGTGAGCCAAAACCAAGCCCAGCCCACTGAACTTCATCTTCAACCTTTGTCAACCAAAAACGCGCGCGCCTAACTCAAACATGGAAAACCTGCATGCGTGCTCTAATGCAAAAATTCATAACATCAAAGTTGTAGCATTTTTCAAGACAATTCCAACCATGTAAAGAACTCATTCTAACTCTCAAAGACCAGAAAGAATTTCTCTTTCCCTAAATTCTAACCTAATTTTTTCAGGAAGTTCATGAACCAAATTCTCTTAACACGTTTAACTTAAATGAAAACTGAGCATATATACAACTTCATGGCTATGAGTACTACATTTTTTATTCACAAACCTAAGCCTAATGATTCATAAATAGAGAGATAGGAAGTTAACAAAAACCTGTTTCAGTTGAACTCGTGTATGGCAATGTGGAGCTTTTCAATAAGGCCTGAGATGTTTGGGCTTGCTTGAACTTCCTCAGACCTTCCTCAATGCCTAGTTTGCCTTGAATGTGCTTGAACAAGCTTATAGAACTCAACCTGCACAAGCTGAAAACAGAAATGGTGAAGCTTGCAAATGGAGTTACAGTCAGTGCCTAATGGTTGGGATAGCTTGGATAGGTTATATGGAAGGTGTTTGAACAGGTTTGGGGCAAAACGCACGAGTGGTTTGTGAGATAGAAATCAAAGTGTAGAAGTTGCCCTGTTTTGCAAGAGGAAGGTGACTTTGTGTTTTGGAAGGTTTGAGGGCTCAATGGCTTGTGTTTCTGGATCAAGGGAATGTGTAAAACTTGTCTCTAAAGCTTGCAAGAGTTGGTTCTATCAGATGTTCAAGATGTGGTGTATTTGACAAGTTTCTTGTATTTTGAGCAAAAGTAAGTCATGATGCAAGACAGACCTGTACAGGCTATCTATCAGCTTACACTTTATGATCTTGGCCCCATCATTTGGTGGATATTGTGTGTTGTACCAGATCTTGTTCAAGGCTCAAGGATTCTATTTGACATAAAGCAAATTTGACAAAAATGGCAATGTTTCCTTTTTGCTATTTTAGGATTAATCTTATGTGAAATCCTCCCATGACCAGGACAAAGCCTCAAACCAATGGATTTGCATTTAATTATTGAGTATGAAAGGGTTTTGGGACCTGTAATCAAGTACAAACAAGGCTGATTAGAGTTTGCAACTTGTATCAATATGAAAATGCCATGGATCAAAAGTGAGTTTTTGCCAACTTCAAGCCTTTGATTCTTCATAACCACAAATGATTTTGGAGAGTTCTTGGACATTTTGGAAAGCTTGTAACATGATATACAATCCATCTTTGAAATGCATTTTGAGATTCCAAGTGGAACTGGGTGAAAAATTTCCATGAAGATAGGTTAAAATCCTAAACTAGGGCAAAATTTCACTAAGTTAAAAGTTTCATGGACCCTTGTTCCAAAAATCATAACTTGAGATCCAAGCTTCTTTTGACAAAAATTTGTGAATCAAAGTTGTAGATTTTGTGGAGGACTACAACTTTCATGTTTGAATTTTTGTTTGAATCCAATTTCATTATGGTAAAAATGTTTGGCAAAGTTGGGAAAAATTAAAGAAATTTCATAACTTAGAAAAATTCTAAGTTATGAAATTTTTTCAATCTTAAACCCTAATTTGCAAAATTAGGTTTCTTGATGAACAAGTTTCATGTTTCGAC
Organism: Vicia faba; assembly: GCA_948472305.1. NCBI lineage: Eukaryota > Viridiplantae > Streptophyta > Magnoliopsida > Fabales > Fabaceae > Vicia > Vicia faba. The sequence goes on from OX451736.1 coordinate 1,128,324,329, forward strand.
ACATATTGATGAAAAATGACCCTTGGCACTTGATTTTGACCAAAAAGTCAAAGTTTTACTTTTCAGTATACAGTCAAATTTTGATTAGTTGACTGAAAATTTCATCTGTCAATCCAATGCAATTGAGATCTTTTGAACCTTGTGAATAGGTCAAGATGATGCCATTGAGTCCTTGAATCCATGCTTGAACCCAATTTTCCATTGGCTAGGTCAAAAGTCAGAAATTGCCCTTCTGCAGTCAAAACCCTATAAATGACCATTTTGCCCTTTTGATGATTTGATCAAATTTCTTGAGGAGTTGTAGTCCAAACTTGATCAAATGGTTCATATGAGTTTATAATGTTGATATGGATCAAAATTTATGAGGTTTTACTGTAAATTGGCCACAGTTGACTTTTCTCCAATACAGTTGATTTTTAGGTCAACTGTCCAATTGACTAGGCAAAAGTTTGATTCAAGGCTTGAAACTTGGTATGAGAAAACTTATGAGTCCAACATGAAGCATGAAAGTCACATTGAGCATTAGAAGTCCAAAATTCCTTGTGAAAACTCAAACCCTAATTTAGGTCTATAGTGCAAGGAGATGTCTTGAGCAGAGCAAAACCCTAATCTGGTCTTGAGTTCAAAGAGTCTTGTGATGAGAAATCTTGATAAAATGAGGAGGGCAAATTTTGGGGTACAACACAGTTCAATGCAGAGTTCTTAGTTGTCACCTCCTATTCACAGTGGGTTGCTAATATGGTTCCAGTACCTAAGAAAAATGGTAAAGTACGAATGTGTGTGGATCACATAGACTTGAACAGGGCAAACCCCAAGGATGACTTCCCGCTTCCCCACATCGATGTTCTAGTTGACAACACCGCACAACACAAAGTCTTTTCCTTCATGGACGGTTTCTCTGGCTACAATTAGATCAAGATGGCACCTGAAGACATGGATAAGACAACATTTGCTACATAGTAGGGCACTTTCTACTACAAGGTGATGTTGTTTGGGTTGAAGAATGTTGGGGCAACTTATCAGCGAGCTATGGCAGCTCTGTTCCATGACATGATTCATCATGAGATGGAGGTTTACGTCGATGACATGATAGCCAGGTCTCAAACTGAGGAAGAACATCTTGATCATCTATAAAAGTTGTTTGATAGGTTGAAGACGTACACGCTGAGGTTAAATCTGAACAAGTGCACCTTCGGGGTGAGGTCCGGAAAGCTGTTGGGGTTCATCGTCAATGAAGAACGTATTCAGGTAGACCCTGCAAAGGTGAAGGCCATACAAGAGATGTTGTCTCCCTGCACTAAGAAGGAAGTTAGAGGTTTCTTGGGAGGCCTGAATTACATCACCGGGTTCATTTCACATCTGATTGCTACTTGTGAGCCGATCTTCAAGCTTCTGAAGAAATATCAAGTGGTAAAGTGGAACGAAAAATGTCAGGTAGCCTTTGACATAATCAAACAATATCTCCAAGAGCCTCATATTTTGATGCCTCCGACTGAAAGAAGACCTTTGATAATGTACTTAACAGTGCTAGATAATTCAATGGGTGTGTGCTGGGGCAGCATGACAAGTCTGGTCGAAAAGAGCATGCAACATATTACCTTAGCAAAAAATTTACCGACTGTGAAACACGATACTCACTGCTCGAGAAAACTTTCTGCACTTTAGCATGGGCTGCTCGCCGATTGAGACAGTACATGTTGACCCACACTACTTTGTTGATATCTAAGATGGATATGATCAAGTACATTTTCGAAAAGCCCGCTCTCTCCAGAAGAATAGTAAGATTGCAAATGATCTTGACCGAGTACGAAATCTAATACACAACCCAAAAGGAAATCAAGGGAAGTGTGTTATCTGATCATTTGGCGCATCAGGCCGTGGATGACTACCAGTCCATGAATTTTGAGTTCCCAGATGAGAATATCATGTTAGTAACCGACTATGAAAAACCTGGACCGGGTGAAGGACCTGAGAAAGGATCCCGATGGTCTATGTTTTTTGATGGAGCCTCAAACACACTGGGTAACGACATTGGTGCTGTAATCATATCTCCAAAGGGCTGTCATACTTTGTTCACTGCCCGATTATGTTTCAACTGTACCAACAACATGGCAGAGTATGAAGCGTGTATCATGGGTCTTCGAGCTACTATTCACCTGAGAAACAAGTTCTTGAGTGTATTAGGGGATTCCGCTTTGGTGATAAGTCAGATCAAAGGCGAGTGGTATATGAAGCACCCAAACCTTATCCCTTAAAAAGAGTATGCACTGACACTGCTGCCGCATTTTGAAGAGATCACCTTTGAACATTTCACACGAGAAGAGAATCAGTTAGCGGATGCGCTAGCTACTATGTCATCAATGTTCAAGGTCAGGTAGGACAATGAAGCTCCCCGAATCACTATTGAGAGGTTGGATGAACCGGAATACTGTTGTGAGATCGATACTGAAGAGATAGCGGATAAACCCTGGTTTCATGAGGTGAAGAGGTATCTCGAGGCTCAAGAGTATCCCGAGGGGGAATCTGTCAACGACAAGAAATTTATGAGAAGGTTTGCTGCAAAGTTCTTCCTCATCAATGGAATCCTCTATAAGTGAAATCAGGACTCTACCTTACTACAGTGTGTAGACAAGAGTGAAGAAGAGAGGATCATGGAAGACCTACACGAAGGTACTTTTGGCACTCATTCCAGTGGACATACCATGACAAAGAAGATCTTTCGGGAAGTATAATACTGGTCCATAATGGAAGCCGATTGTTATCAGCATTCTCGAACATGTCACAAGTGCCAAATCTATGTTGATAAGGTGCGTGTACCTCTAGTTCCCTTGAACGTCTTGATAGCTCCCTGGCCCTTTGAAATGTGGGGCATTGACATGATCGGCGAGATCAGACCTACCGCGTCCAATGAGCATCGCTTCATCCTAGTGGCCATTGATTACTTCACGAAGTGGGTTAAGGCTGCCTCCTTTGCTACGGTTACCAAGAATGTGGTGGAACGGTTCATCAAGCATAACTTGGTTTGTCGTTATGGTATCCTTGAGAGAATCATCACGAATAATGGTACTAATCTCAACATATCGATGATCATTGAACTCTGTAAATAGTTTAAGATTCAGCATCATAACTCTTCTTTTTACCAGCCGAAGATGAATGGGGTTGTCGAAGATGCTAATAAGAATATTAAAAAGATCATACAGAAGATGACAGTGACATACAAAGAATGGCACGCAATGTTACCATTTGCTCTTCACGGGTACTATACTTCAGCACGTACGTCGACAGGGGCAACACCCTATTCTTTGGTATATGGCATGGAGGCTTTCCTACCCATGGAGGTCCAGATCCCTTCTCTACAGATTATGAAGGATGCGGGTTTGAGCAAAGATGATTGAATCTAGACTCGACTTGATCAATTGAACTTAATCGACGAGAAAAGACTTCCTGCTGTCTACCATGGTCAAATGTATCAGAAACGGATGATCAAGGCCTTCAACAAGAAAGTCAGATAACAAGTGTATCAAGTAGGGGATCTGGTAATCAGGCGCATCATACTGCCGTAAGGTGATCCTAGGGGAAAATGGACTCCCACCTATGAGGGACCATTTGTAGTCAAGAACATATTTTCCGGTGGAGCCATGATTCTGACCATCATGGATGGTGACGACCTTCCACACCCTGTCAATGCGGACATAGTGAAAAGATACTACGCATAATAAAGACCCGCTAGGTTGACATACCTAGGCAAAAATAAGGGCATCCCGGTGAACCAAAAGGGTTCGGGCAAAAATTAGGGATAAAAAATGAAAAAATATGTACACCCGACAAGTCGAAAACCCGAAAGGGCGGCTTGGGCAAAAAAGGGTATCCCGATGGATTGAAAACCCGAAAGGGTTGTCCATGCAAAAATTAGGGATTAAAGCATATCACTATGTCCCATTGGATCACCTTGTGATCAGACCTTAGTAATCAGATATCAAGCTCAAATGGTACCGATCAATCCAGCCAGCTTTGGACAAGCAACAAAGTGATGAGATGCTCGAAGACATTGGGGCAATAGCAGAATTGAAACCCAATGGGATCACTACACATAGCTGTTTTCTTTTTGTACACAATTTCTGTAATAATTTCCATTTTTACGGCGGTGTTCTCTTACGAGAGCGTCAGTCTCCTTGTAAAAAAACGCCAGTTATAGGCAAATTTCAAATCAATATAAAGCATCTTTTGAGTACAAAACTTTGTGTTTATTTTTTCTGTTTTCTGTTTTGTTTTGCAAAAAAAATGTCCAATGTTTTATTCTTGACATATGCATTTGAATATGATTACTGTTCATAAATATCTGCATATAAAATAGAAAGACAGTTACTAAGAACTCAAAGAAACTGGTACAAAACCTAAATACCGACAGTTACCCCATCCATCATGGTACAAGGGGCAGAGACAGTTGGAAGCAAAGTCACTATCACATACAAGCCAGTGATACCTATATTCCCCACAGAGCCGAGACAACCAAGGTCCAACCTCTGTATCCCCAAGCAGGAATTCCTTCCCCAGAAGGTTCCTTCAGAAAGCTGATATATGCATTCCCCAGCCAAGTTTTATAACCATGACCAGTTTATAAAGCCATCTCCTGAGCAGATTTTATTTCTCTGACAGCGGAAGCTCAATCTCCAACAGAGCTCTTCTCTCCAGCAATGGAAGTTCATCCCCAACTGAGTTTATTTCTCCAAATCAGCAGATCTTCCAACAGAGTATCTCTCTTCCCCACAGAGTCATTCCTCCGCAGGATTATTCTCAGACAGAGTCTCCTCTGGCAGAATGTTCTCAAGCAGAATGGATGTAAATCCCCAGCTAATCATCTTCGGTCACTATCCCCAGTGGAAACGAAGAACTCAACTCCTTATACTCTCCAGCAGTAGTCCAGGATTTATTTTCCCCAGCTAGAGAATATCACAATAGCATTGCATATCCATACATCATGGCATGTGCATACATATTATACAGCACAATCTCATTTATTTTGAGAAAATCATTACTCAATACATTTCATACACCATGACATTACATACGACTAACTCTTTACCTTTCAGGGAAAGATGCAATCAAGTTCTCTCTGGTTCAGTCAAACCGACACCAAGGTTTCTATTCCAGTTGAAGATATTCTAACACTTTTCAAGATTTTCTCTGGTTCAGTCAAACCAACACTAAGGTTTTTATTCTAGTTGAAGATGTTCTAAGACTTTCATCTGGGTCAGCCGAATCGCCGCTAAGATTCCCCTGATTTCTATGCCAGTCAAAGTTAATCCGAGACCTCTCCCGGGTTTAGTCAAATCGATACTAAGATTTCTCTCCCAGTTGAATACAACTCGAGACCTTTCCCTGGTTCAGTCAAATCAATACTAAGATTTCTATTCCAGTTAAAAAAGCTATGAAGCCCGGAAACTGACCGGATAACAGCTTAATTTCCCCAAATTACTGAAACCTAGAGCACGACCAAATAACGGTATAAGACACTGTGAAGTCTAGAGCACGGCCAGATAGCGGCAAGAGACACTGTGAAACCTAGAGCATGACCAGATAACAGTATGAGGTACTGCGAAGCTTGGAATTCGACCAGATAGCAGTTTACTCAGCCAATTACTATTGAAGCCTAGAAACGATCGGATGTTAGTATGCCTTAAATTCAAGTTGAAACTCGGATGCGACCGGATAACCACTTAATTCCTTCTGAAGCCTGGAGCACGACCAGATAACAATTTTTTGAGATTGCAAAGCCTGGAGCACGACCAGATAGCAAGTTTAAACTCATCTCCCCAGTAAGTCACTGTAAAACCTGGAGCATGACCAGATAGCAGTCAGTCTTATTATCCTCAGCAAATAACTGTAAGGCCTGGAGCACGACCAGATAGTAGTTCATTTTCATCTCCTCGACTAAGAAATGATTCCCCAGTAGAGTAACGGATAACTGAAGTTCCTAAAATTCCATTTCTCCCAAGACAGAGACCAACATTCCTCAGCAGATTCCTCCTCAACGACAGGAACAGAAATTTTCATCAAAGGAATATCTCGGGAAATCAACATCCTCTAGTGGCATCTTTAAGCCCATCTCCGACGATTCTCCGTCATATCTTCCGGATGGAATCTATAAGCCCATCTCCGGTGACCTTCCGTCATCTCCTCCAAATGGAATTTGTAAGCCCATTCCTGATACTACCTACACAGTTCAGCACCATCTCAGACGAGTGCAAATTTCATGGCACTCTAGTGTTCAATCATCTTCCACCTTCAGATTACGAAAGGAAGACAGCTAATCTACATCCTCATGTTTAAGAAGATTTAACAGGGGATGTTGTTGTACCCCAAAATTTTCCCTCTCATTTTACTTAACACATTCCCATTGAAGTCCTCAACTTGCTCAAGGATACCCAAGAGTTGACCAGACAAACTCTCTCCTAAGGCAATGTACCTCAAACTAGGGTTTCCATTTTCATCAGGGTGTGGGAACTCCAAAGGTCCCAAATTCCTTCCATGTTCCCAGTATGTTATCAAGATCATCCATGTCAAGTTTCATGCCTTGCACTAAAAGTTTGCTCAGTCAATTGCCCAGATGCCTGAAAATCAACTATATTAGGTCAAAATTCAACTATGGCCCACATATAGTCAAACTTCAATATTTTTGGTCAACATAAACATTTTGAAGAGATATCCATCATTTGATCAAGGGTTGATCATGATTCCTCAAGGAATTCCCCCAAATTCATCAAAACCCAAAAGTTGCTAAATTAGGGTTTCACAAGAAAAGTCAACCAAACTTTGACCAGGCATAACTTCTTCATACTTTATCATAAATTTTCCATCCAAGGCTCATTTTTAAAAGGATGCAATTCCCTACAACTCATCCTCATCCCAGAAGTTCAAAATATGCACTCATCAAAAGATATGAATTTTTACATTATAGGTCCTTTTGAAAAGTCAACAAAAACACCTTTTGGGTCAAAGCTTCTTACATGAACCTGGAAGACCCAATTGAGATGAAACTAAAAGTGTTGTTTAGGGGACATCCTAAGATTTCTAAAAAGTCCAAGAACACCTCTCTATGGTTAAAATTGGAGGAGATATGCCTTGTCAAAGTTGCCATTTTTGCAAAATTGCCAAAAGTCAAATGTGCTTAAAAATACATTTTTTTGTCAAATGGGCCTAGCATTTCATGATTGTATCTTGTTTGTGACAAGGTCCACGACCCAAATCAGCCTCCATATATTATTTTATTATTTATTTATTTTATTTTAATTATTTTTATTAAAAGTTATATTAAATCAAATAAATTGCAAAAAATATAAAAGATTGATTTTTGATCTGATTTTTTGTAGGAATCAAATCCAATTAGGCTGGCATAGCATATCAAATCGTGCAAGGGGTTATTGAAGCAAAAATTGGAATGATTATGCTTGTTTTGGAAATATATAATACAAGTGCAAAATCAAATCAAATTTTCATGATTCATAAAGATTTAATTTATTTTTGTTAACCTAATCAGTTCTACTACATATATAGAACATATACAAGCCAAAAGAACAAGGATTACAGGTCGTGAAAGCTGAGAACAAAACTCAAATTTTGGCAAAAAAGTAGTGGATCATTCTCCAACCAATAGGTAAACTCAAAGCATTGCAAAGCTACCAATAGATTCATGGACATCTCCAGAACATTCTCCAATCATTTGCCAGTTCTCCAAAGCCCAGAAACAGGACATACGATCGTCACGGTTTGCTTCTTTTTCAAAATCTGATTACTATGATTCTTGCATCATGAACATGTTTTAATGGTATATTTGTGTTGGTTGTCATGTTTGCAACACGTTGGATTGATTTAATTGATGTTTTGATGCATATACTGATGAATGCCACGATTAGGGTTTGAAGTAACGTTTTACGGCTTCTTGATACAGGTGAAATTGGCCCAAGAAAAGGGTACCATGATGCTCATGGCATCAAGACAAGTTGAACCATGGTCTTTAATTTCATTTATCATGCGTTTTTCTTGATTTTCGAAGTGTATAGGTTATGGCTACAGACGCTTGTCTGTAGGTAAAAGTGTTTAGCCAAAGGCGACGGATCTGCGAAGAAGACAACAACGTGTCTAACCACTATTGGCTTATTTTAATTTTGCGCGCTTATTGGAGTCATTCACGTTTTTTATATATTACTTATTTTTGTTATTATATTGATAACTAAACATGATAGCCCAGATGGCAAGGCGTGCGTTGTGTAAGTAGGAGGACATGGGTTCGATCCCAGGTCCCATCATTTTCTTTATTTTTCTAACATTTAAACGTAGGTTCTATACATTACCTTGCCAAGCGTCCACCATGCGCTACCACCATCTAGCCAATGGATCATTGTTTATCCAGATCCAACACTCAATCAAGGAAATACCATGATACACCCTTCAAGCATGGTTGCACAGAATCAGCACGTTGACTGGGCTGAGCAGCTATTGGTCCTTACAAATTCAACAATATACCCCCCTTTCAGCTTCCATATAGGCATATCTCTTTAATTTTTTATTTTATTTCTTGTTTTAATTGTTTTATTAATTATTTTCTTTTACAAAAATAACACAAAAATCAGTTTTTTTATTAAATCAAAAATCACAAAAACATCAAAAATTATTTTTTCATAAAATATTATATTTCTTTAATTAATTAGTTTAATTAAAATTAGGGCAATTTAATTTTTTTCATAATTAAAAATAAATTAGAATTAGGGTTTAATTTTGTACATAATCTAATTTTTCTCAAAAAATAACCTAAATCTTTTTCAATTAGATTTCTTAGGGTTCTCCAATTATTCTCGCATTTAATTCACCGTGTGCTTTTAATTCTTTTTTCTATCATTGTAGTTGCTCCGAGTTTGTAGTAGATTTAATTAGGATTTTAAATTTCCGCATTTTATTTTCAGTCAAAATAATCATGTATCTGCGAAAGCCTTGTAATAGCTAGACTTTAATTTCTCGCATTTTAATTTCCACAAACTATAAACTCCTTAGATGAATATTAATAGGATTGTATGGAAAGACTAACTAAATATTAATACAATAGAAAACCCTAAATATGCAAAGATAAATTAACTTAAAACATACACTCGCACATGCTCACTCCTAGGGTTTGCCCCACTCTAGTTTCCTTCGGTAAACGGTCATGAAGTATAGGGTTTGTTAGTGGTCGTCCTCTAGTCCCGAAAGATCTAAAATGACCCATTTGGATGTTGCCTCGGAAAAAGATCTTTAAGGCTTTAGGATGATTACTAATATTTCCTAACATTGCTTTTGTTATCGTACTTGTCCCTTCGAACGTCCCTTAAAACTCCAACGATGGTGCTACCTATTCCTTAATAATGGGATAGCATTGTCTAAAAGGAAAACGAACATACTTTTTTCGAGTAGGTAGATTAGCTCCTAGGTACTTGCTCAAACAAACAAATTATTTTCACACAAACACTTTTCAAATAGAGTTTTCAAAAACAACTTCGTAACACTCTTGAGGACATAAACAAGGGTTAATACGAAGTAAAACAAAACTTTTCAAAACAAATCACACACAAGCAGTTTTCAAAATGAGCAAGTACCTAAGAGCCCGTGGAAAACCACAGATAGAAAGAGTGCTAACACCTTCACTTTCTATAATCTACCCCACGTACTCAGAAAAATCTCGAAAAGGTTTTTTCTGTTCTTTTTCCTTTTCTTGATTGGATAAAATAAAATTCGGTGGTGACTCTTGCATACCGCGACATTTTGTGAACAAAAAACACAAACCGGTATTAACAGTCAGTTCTGCCACCGTATCACAGTTTTGAAAGTGTTTTTTGTTTTGAAAATAGCAAGGATGTTTTTGTTTTGAAATAGGGCAAGTAACTAGGAACATTCTACCTACTCAAAAGTCTTTCATGTTTATTTCCTCTTTCATTTGACATAGTTATCTTACCATTGATTTGATAAGCAACACTATCTTTGGATGTGAAAGGGACGGGCAAGGGTCATTGTATAGCCATGATTAGCAATGTTTCAAGGTATCTTAGCATTCTCTTTAGGGACTAAGATCATTTTGAAAGGCAACTTTGATAGCGTCATCGAGGGACTATGATCTTGTATTTTGCTTATTTTTGCTAAGTAACCTCACATGCGTAATATGGTCATTTTTGTAAGGCAACCAAGTGGATTTACCCTAAGGGGTGCTTGTGTGCAAGTGTATTGTTTTTTATCCTTGGTTTTGTATTTGATTAGGGTTTTCTAATTGATTGGTTTTAGTCTTTCCATACAAAACCTTAATTACTAGCATTTTGTATATAAAGCGATAAATTGCGGAATTTAAAATTACTACGCTATTACAATACTCGTGGGAGGGGTGTACAAATTACAAATGAGGATTGCAAGAAAATAAATCTAATTATCTATTACAACCATATTGAACTTGAATAACTAATGTACAAAAATGAATAAATATACAAGAATGTAAATGGAAAGAAAAAATGGATTTTTGTTTGAATTTTTTTAGGAAAGGGTTTGGTTTTTAACCTAATTAATTAAAAGCAAATAATTAGTTAAATTAGTAAAAGTAAACCTAAATTAATTAGGAAAAGAAAATTAAATAAAACCCTAATGTAAATATTAATTGATTAAGAAAGAAAAAGAAATTAAGTTTGTAAGAAAAATATTTTTAATGTCTTTTTTGTCTTGAAAATAATGTATGGTATTGTAAAACATTTTTGGTCTTTTTTGGTTTTAAAAGAATGTTTTTTTTAATTGTAAAAGAAATAATTTAAACCCTATTTTCTAATTAATTTACAAATTAATTAGTAAAATAGATAAAGTATGATTAAAAATAAAATTAATTTTTATTGTAAAAATAAATAAACTATATCAAAATATAAATCTAAAGTTTTTATATTTCTTCTGATTTTTCTAATATTAAATAAAATATTAAAGAAAACAAATAAATAAATAAAACAGAAAAAGGAAAATAAAATGGGCCAGGGGTGTGAATAGTGAGCGGGGAGTATGAAATGAGCAAAAATACTAGGCCTAACACAAGGGGTCCAGCGCTGCAAACAAACATAAAAAATGTGAGAAAAATGAGAAAATAAGCAAAAGGGTATCATTGGGGCTCGAACCCATGTCCCAAAGGTTAACAACAGGTGCATGCTTTACCACTGGGGTGGCTATACATCCGTTCATATAAACAAAACAATAAATATATATTAGAAATCAAGTCCATGGCCTGAACTTCATCTTCAACCTCACGCCATGCCAGAGTATCTGCATCTTGTTCATTTCTCATCCATTTGCAGAAGTGTAAACATGAATCTTGTGGCAAATTTCCTCACGATTTCAGAAATGCAAAGCAATAAAATTATAGATCAAAGACAAGCAAGAATTTTAATGGCCCTAATCTAAACCCTAAAAATTTCAGAAAATTGAATCTTAAAATTCTCTAAGCTCAAGCAACATAAATGAAAACTATGGACATGGTTAGCTTTAGGGCCATGATATCTACATTTTTCATTCACAAATAAACCATTAATGATGATTGTATGAAGAGCTCAAAGTTAAGGAAACTTACCTCAAAATTGGAAATCGTATTCTGAGTTGGGGCACTCCTCAAGGTGTTGTGATGGTCATACTAGCTCCACTAAGGTCCCAGGAAGCTAATGCAATGATTAGCTTGGTTGGAGAATGGATGAAAGGGTCTGGAGAAGTCCACTAGAAGTGCTCTGTTTTTGAACTTGGAAATGGAGGAAGATGGTGTTACAGAATTGTAATAGGGTATGGGATTGTTTGTGTAAGATGCTTGGAAGCTTTTGGAAGCAAGAAGCAAAGAAACGCACGATTAGCTTTTGGTTTTGGGATTTCTGGCCAGAATATGCAACAATGGAGGTGTGAGATGCAAATTTGAGTTCTTTCTCTTTTCAGGGCTCAAGCATGCGTGTGATTTGTGACAAATTACTTGTGTATGTATAAGCAATATCCATGAGTGCTTGAGAGGGGAAGAAGTACAAGTTCTAGACTGATTGCTATGTTACTTGATTTTGAAGAAAAGTGGGAAGTATGGTTCCAAGAGGAAGTACAAGCATAGGTTGAGTGATTGTAAGTGTTTAGACAAACTTCTCTTGAGTTATAGGACATGTATAATCAGAAGAAAACAATTGCAAGGCTCAAGAACAAGTTTTGTGCAAAAAGCTACTTTATCAAAATAGCATGGTGCACTTTCTTCCTAAAATGGATATAAAGCATGGCTTTGCATTGAATGCTTGAATTGAGACCTCTAACAGATGTGAAAGCAATTAATTATGGAGTGTCTAACAAGTTTGAGGCCTGTAAGTAGAGATTATGCTAGATAGGTTTGAAATTTGAATCTTGTTCATCACAAAATGACTTGTATTTCAAGTGTGAAAATCCTAACTTCATCTCTTCGATTCTCCCTGCTCAAGAATGATCTCAAGGAGTTCTTAGACATTTTGGAAAGCTTGTAATGTTCTCTACAGTCCCTCTTTGAATCACTTTTGAAAATTCCCCTTGGAACTATATAAAATAGTGCCATGAAGTTAGGTCAAACTCCTGACCAAAATTAGGGCAAAATTTCACTAAGTGTTCAATTTCAAGACCATGACTTTGTGAATTAATAACTTGAGATTCAATCATTTTTAGAAGAAGTTATGTAAAGAAATGTTGTAGATATCATGGAGACCTACAACTTTAATGTTGAAAGTTTCTTCTGAATCCTCTTGTATCATGGTGAAAAATTGGCTTAAAGTTATGAAAAAACATGAAGTTTTAAACACTTAGAAAAATTTCTAAGTTATAAAACTTTGACTTTTCAAAATGAAATCTTGACTTTTTGATTTCTTGATGAATAAGTTTCATATTTTGACATGTTTTGATGAATTGTGATCTTTGACATTGAATTTTAACCAAAAAGTCAAAGTTTGACTTTTCAGTGTATAGTGGACTTTTTAATCAGTTGACTGGAAATTCACTATCAATCCAATTGATCTTGAGCAATGTTTTAGGTCATGTCATTAGGTAAAAATTATGCAACTAAACTCTTGAAATCATGCTTCAAACCAATTGACCATTTTCTAGGTCAAAAATCAGAATTTGTCTTCTTTAAGTCAAAACCCTAATTTTGACCCTTTTGCCCTTTTAATGATTTGATCAAATTTCTTGAGGAATTATGGTCCAAACTTGATTAAATGATACATATGAGTTTATAATGTTGATGTGGGTAAAAAATTATGAAGTTTGACTTTAAATTGGCCATACTTGACTTTTTTCCCCAATACAGTTGATTTTTAGGTCAACTGCTTAATTGACTGAGCAAAAGTGTGATCCAAGGCTTGAAACTTGACATGAGTAATCTTGGGGGTCCATAATGATCCATGAAAGTCATATGAAGCATTGAAAGTTCAAATATCCTTGTCCAATCGCAAACCCTAATTTTGGTCATCAGTGCTTAAGGAGGTGTCTTGAGCTGATCAACCCTAGTGCAGTCTTGAACCAAGAGAGATCTTTGGGAGAAAATATTTGATAAATGAGAGGAAAAATTTTAGGGTACAACAGAAGGTATTAACACCCTTTCCATCCGTAGTTATCTACGGGCTCTTAGTTGCTAGCTCACTTTTGAAAATGCTTTGTGTTTGTGTTTTGAAAATATTTTTTGAAAATACGCATTAGTGCGACAAACTTTGTAATAAATCTTGTATCATTGAGAACGTATACAAAGTGTTTCTTGTCTTTAAAAATATTTATAAAAGAGTTTGTGTATGTGTGAAAAATTTGTTTTGTTTGTTTTTGTGAGCAAGCAACTATAAGCGGTCTACCTACTCGAATGGTATTTGTTCTTTTCCTCTTTTCCTTTAGACAATGCTATCTTACTATTGGTTAGTAGGTAGCCCTATCGTTGGATGTTTTGAGGGACAAGTGAGGGTCATCGTACAGACACGAAGGCAACTCGTAAGATACTTTAGCAATTACCCTAAAGTTTTAAGATCATTTATCGAGGCAACGTCGAAAGGGTCATTGAGGGACTTGTGATCTTTTAAACCAGAGGGTCGCTGCTAAAATATCTTAAGTTTGAGAAACGTGACTATTTTATTCCAAAGGCAACAAGTGGAGGTACCTTAAAGGTACGCGTGTGTGAAGTGTGTTTTGTTTCAGTTATGTTTATCTTGAGTGTTAGGTTTTCTAGCGTTTGTTTTTAATTCTTATCATGCAATCCTATTAAGTATACATCTAGCAGTTAAATATATACATAGAGCAAAAAAATAAAAATGGGGAAAGTAAAGTCTAAGCTATTACATCGCTTCGGGATGGGGGGAATACAAACCAAAATGGGGAAAGAAAAATGTAAAGAGTCCTAATTTTAACTATTACATTCCTTCAACAATTACATAATTGTTCATGAAAATAAAAACGGGCAAGAAACAAATAACGCACGAAGATGAAACGGGAAAGGATGAAAAACCCTAAAAGATTCTAAAATTAGAAAGAAAGAAAAAAAAATTGTTATTTTTGTTTAAGAAAACTAATAATTAAATTAATGGAAACCTAATTCTAATTAGTTTAAAAATGATTAAATAATTAATTAAAATTAACAAAATTAATTTAATTAATAAAAAAACTTAAAATATATTTTTGTAGTTTTCTGATTTTTATTGATTAAAGGAAATTGATTAAAAAGTATGTTGATTAAGCAAAACAAATAATACTAAAAAATCGTAAACGAGCATCGCTGTAAAAAGGGGTTAGAGGGGTGCAAAATAAAAAGAATCCTTAGGCCCATAACTAATGAGCCCAAGAGGTTGCGTTGGCTCGGATGAGAGAGGCTCCTTTAAGGTGCATGATGGGGTATACGCTTGAGGCATTCAGATCATGCTTGATGAGATCTGATGGTCATGAATAGGAGGTGTGTGATGTGCGTACGGATCTGCTTAGCATTGGATCTGAAAAGATAAAAACAAGAAAAATACAAAACTCCTTGTACCTGGATTGAACCCGTTAGCAATATATTTAAATCACATATTCGGAGAGTTTGAAAATCTAAATTTTACCAAGATCGTAGGAAGGTTATGAGGAGGATCTGGGACGTGTTAGGCTTGAACCTGGGCTCTGGAGGACTCCTGGGAAACTCAGGGGTGATGTTTGATCACTGGTTTGGATTGGTATGGGCTGGAAAGTGAGACACGATTTTTACCAACTTTTTGATCTTTTAGAGAATTTTGAGAAGGCTTTTATATGAAAGAATTCTGGGTCCTATGAGCTTGTATGGCTTGAGTATTTATAGAGAGGTGAATGGTCATCAAATATGGAACAAAGAAAAAGGCATTCATGGCCATGAAACACAAATCCAACACATTGAAAACTTGTCATTTTTGAGTGATTCTTTCCCTTTTTGAATGTGCAATGAACCTGGACCATTTCTATGTGTCTTGCACGAAATATGGGCCCCATAATTGATCAAGTCAAGCCCATATGTACTAGCCCATGATTTCTTGTGATTTGATTCAATTTATTTAATTTTAAATTAAATAAAATCAAGATAAATATGAATAAAAATAAAATAAATGTATAAATGGACTTAGAGGTCCTCTAAGATTCTATGGACATGTTTGAAGTCCAAAAAATAGGCTCATTGGTTCAAAACTTCAATTTTGCTCAATTTGTACTTCATGAATTTCTTCAAAATTCCCCAACTTGTGCAACTCATAACTTGCTTAATTTTTATCTTTTAAAGATGATATTTGACTTTTTGGAAAGCTCGAGATATCCTCTACAATATATATGTTGATTTATTTTGCTTTTGATGAAATTATCTTGATGTAAGCTGCCTTGACAAAAAGTGTCTTTTGTTGACTTTTGAAAATGACCTATAATGTATGAGCTCATATCATCCAAATTAAGCATTTCTTGGACTTGAGAATAAAAGAAAAGTTGTAGATAATTGAATTTTCTTCAAAATGGGCTTTGGTTTGGGAAAAGTTAATGAATCATGTGGAAGTTATGTCTTGTCAAAGTTCAGTTGACTTCTCCTAAGGAAACCCTAATTTGACAATTCTTGACTTTTGATGATTTGAGGGCTTTCCTCAGAGAATCATGATCAACCCTGGATCAAGTGATTAATATCACTTCAAAATGTTGATGTTGACAAAAAATCTTGAAGTTTAACTGTATGTTGACCACAATTGACTTTTTGACCAATACAGTTGACTTTTACTCATCTGAACCTTTGACTGAGCAAACTTTTGATATAGGGCTTGAAACTTGACATGGACCTTGTTGAGGACCTATGAAGAACCATGGAAGCCACTTGGGACATTTTCAAACCAAATTTCCTTGAGAAACTCCAAACCCTAGTTGTAGGCCTTTGGTTTAAGAGGTGCATCTTGACTAGTCATCCCTTGAGATTCTTGAATATTTGAAGAGCCTTGAAAGAATGTCTTGAAGAAAAATGGGAGGGAAAATTTTAGGGTACAAAACTTAGTGTTGTACCCCAAAATATTCCCTCCCATTTTTTCTTCAAAACATTTTTGTGAGATCCTCATTTGCTCAAGTTGGCCCAAGAATTAATCGGACAAATTCTCCTCCTAAGAAATGGGTCCACAACTAGGGTTTTGTATTTCACAAGGAATATTTGGTTCTAAAGGTCTCAAGTGGTTTTCATAGTTCTCCATAGGTCTTCAAGAAAGCTCATGTCAAGTTTTATGCCTTGCATCACAAGTCTACTCAGTCAATGACTCAGATGACTGAAAATCAACTGTATTGGGTAAAAGTCAATTATGGTCAACTTACAGTCAAACTTCAAGATTTTTGGTCAGCATCAACATTTTTAAGTGATCTCCATCATTTTATCAAGGTTATATCATGATTCCTCGAGAAAATCCCTCAAATCATCAAAAGTTAAAAGCTGCCAAATTAGGGTTTCCTTAGGAGAAGTCAACTGAACTTTGACCAAGCATAATTTTCACATGATTCATCAGATTTTCCCCAACCAAAGCCCATTTTGAAGGAAAATCAATTCTTTACAACTTTTTCTCTCTAAGCTCAAGTCCAAAAATTGCGTCATTTGAGAGATATAAGCCAATACATTACAAGTCATTTCAAAAGTCAACAAAAAGAAAATTTTTGTCAAGGAAACTTACATCAAGATAAATCTTCAAAAGAAAACATGATTAACATAGAGGTTGTAGAGTATATCTTGAGCTTTCCAAAAAGTCAAAGATCACCTTCAAAAGATAAAAATTGAGTGAGTTATGACCATTGCAAGTTGGGAAATTTTGAGCAAATGCATGAAGTCCAAATTGAGAAAGCTTGATATTTTAGGCTATTGGGCCATGGTTTAAAGGTCCAAACGTGTATTATACTCTTCATACATCTCAAATTTCATTCATACACCCTTTGGACTTGTTTTATTTTTATTATTTTTATTATTTTTTATTTAATTCATTAATAATATAAAATAAAATAAAATAAGATAAAATTATATCTTACTACAAGAGTCCAAGCCCATCATTTGGTTGCCCTAAATTTCTCTATATATATTCATACATCAAGAGGGAACAAAAGACACAAAATCGTTGCCTCAAAATTGTTAAAAAACATCCAAACTTTTTCAAGAACCCTGGAACTTCAAAGCTCTTGTTACAAGCCTTCTCACTACCAAATATCCATCCCATTCACTTCCAAGAACATTGAAGGGTAGGTTCGGATCGGTTACCATGATCCAAAGGGCCTAAATCATGCATATAGGCTATGTTTGGTTCTTGATTTTTTATCATTCATATATTTTTAATTACATGCATTGCTGAATGTTTCTAACCATCCAAATTAGTTTATATGTATGTTTAGAACAAATTGCAATTGTTACATGGAGTTTTTGACGTTCGGACCTTGATTTTCCATTCTTAAACCGAGTTAGGGTTTTTGCTTCACGATACAGGGACTTTTAGCCAAAACTAAGTCCGTATTTGGATTCAGGGGGGTCGAATTAGGGGGAGTATGACATTTTGGATCACTAACGCTTTGAATTTCCAGGTTTTGAACATCACAGGTTATTGGAGAAGACGATCAGAGCTAGGGCTCTGGCGCCTCTCCATCCAAGATATTAAAAGTTATATTATATATCATTTGCTTCAATTATGTTAATGGACGTATAGCCGCCCCAGCGGAAGAAGAGAGCATGACTAAAGCGTTAGTATACCAGGGCACGGGTTCGATCCCTGCCCCTGGTATCTTTATTTTCACATATTTTCTATTACAGGTTCAATATAGCAAGCCTTCACAAGCCCACCATGCGCTCTCTCATCAACACTATCAGATCTTAAAAGATCCAGATCCAGTATTCCATATTTGCGCGTTCACGATGGACCTCCTGGAGTTGTTTCATTGGATCTTAGGCATGCGTATGGGCTTGCTCTTTGAGCCCAGCAAATTGTTGTTCCAAACCCCCCGATTTTCTCTTTTTTAAGCCCAGCGTCTTTATTTTATTTTATTATCTTTTCATTTTTACAACGTAATTATCATTTTAAGTAATTAAAATCAATTTAGACTTAGGTTTTTTTAATTAAATTAACTTACCCCTTTTTTTTAATCAATTAATTTAGTTTAGGGTTTTATCATTAAAAAAAAATTCTAAGTAAAACTAATTACGGTTTAGGTTAACCGTCAAATCATTTTTATCAAAATCATAAACAATTTGTCACGTTTTTTTTATCTTCGCGTACTTCATTAATTTTCGCATTAGTTTTTTCCCAATTATGTAATTGCTACATAATGAATAGTTTAACTAGGTTTTTATTTTCTTTCTATTTTCCCAGTTTTATGGTTTGTACCTCATTCCCCAAAGATTTGTGTAATACGGTGCGAGAACTGACTTTACTGGTTTTGTGTTTTTATCGCAAATGTTGCGGTTAGCAAGAGTCGCCACCGACTTTTCTTTTATCTAACAAAGGAAAGGGTGAAAAGAACAGGAAAGACCTTTTTAAAGATTTTGAGTTCGGGGGGTAGGTTATGGAAAGGGAAGGTGTCAGTAGCCTTTCCATCCGTAGTTATCTATGGGCTCTTAGTTGCTAGCTCACTTTGAAAATGCTTTTTTTGTGTAAGTGTGTTTTGAAAATATTTTGAAAAGACGCCTTAGTGCGACGAACATTGTAATGTTTCTCGTATCATCGAGAACGTATACAAAGTGTTTTGTCTTTGAAGATATTTTAGAGAAAGAGAGTGTATTTGTAAAAAATTGTTTTGTTTGTTTTTTTGAGCAAGCAACTATAAGCGGTCTACCTACTCAAATGGTCTTTGTTATTTTCCTCTTTTCCATTAGACACTGTTATCCTATTATTAGTCAGTAGGTATCCCTATCGTTGGATGTTTTGAGGGACAGGCGAGGGTCATCATACAGTCACAAAAGTAACTTGTAAGATACTTTAGTAATTACCCTAAGGTTTTAAGATCATTTACCGAGGCAATATCGAAAGAGTCATCGAGGGACTTATGATCTTATAACCAAAGGGTCACTGCTAAAATCTCCTACGTTCGAGAGACGCGACTGTTTATTCCGAAGGTAACAAGTGGAGGTACCTTAGAGGTGCGCGTGTGCGAGTATGTGTTTCAGTTATGTTTATCTTGAATGTTAGGTTTTCTACCATTTGCTTTTAGTCTTTCCATACAAGCCTATTAGCATACATCTAGCCTTTAATTGTATATAAGTAGGGAAATAAAGTGTGGAAAATAAATCTACGTTATTACATCACTTCAGGATGGGGGAATTACAAACCAAAAATGGGGAATGAAAAGTAAAATATCCTAGTTTAACTATTACATCCCATGTGCAATTACATAATTTAATGAAAATAATGTGAATAAAATAAATGAACGCGCGGAGGAGAAAGAAAGAAAGATGTAAAGAACCCTAAAAATCTAAGTGGAAGAAAATGTTTTTTTTGTAGTTTTTAATTTTTGTTAAGAAAAAATTTAAATTATGAGAACCTAATTCTAATTAGTTAATTAATTAAAAAAAGTGATTAAATTATTGATCAAAATTAATTTAATTAATAAAAAATTAAATCTACTATTCTTGTGATTAACTGATTTTATGATTTTTTTTAATAAAAAAGAATTAATTAAAAGAAAGTAATAAAATAGTAAATGAAATAATAAAATTAAAAAAGAAATATAAATGAGCTGCTGGAAAAAATGTTAGGGGGTGTGTGATACGGTGGCAGAACCGACTGTTAATACTGGTTTGCATTTTTTGTTTGCAAATGTTGCGGTAAGCAAGAGCCGCCACCGACTTTTATTTTATCCAACAAGGAAAAGTAAAAAGAACAGAAAAACCTTTTTCGAGATGTTTCTGAGTACGGGGTAGGTTATAGAAAGGGAAGGTGTTAGCACCCTTTCTATCCATGGTTTTCCATGGGCTCTTAGGTACTTGCTCATTTTTAAATTACTTGTGTGTACTTGCTTTGAAAAGTTTTGTTTTACTTCGTTTTAACCCTTGTTTGTGTCCACAAGAGTGTTACGAAGTTGTTTTTGAAAACTTTAGTTTGAAAAGTTTATTTGAAAGTGTATGGTGTAAAAGATTTGTAGTTTTGAGCAAGTACCTAACAGTTATCTACCTACTCGAAAAAAGGCATTCTTTTCCTCCTATCCTTTAGACCGTGTTATCCTACTATTAGTGAGTAGGTAACCCTAGTCGTTGGATGTTTGAGGGACTATCGAAAGGGACGTAATGGTCATTGAAGGCAACATGTAAGGATACCTTAGCATTTCGAAGGGACTGTCATCATATATTCGTAGGCAACATCGAGGGACAAGATTATTTCAAGGTTTTTAGGGTTCTTGAAAGAATTTGATATTTTGACAGGGTTGTGACAAAGGTTTTTTTTCGTCTTTGTTTGTGTGAAAAGAATAAGATTATATAATGGAAATTAGAGAAAAAAATGGGCTTTGAATGTGCAATTGGGCCTCCAATAACTACGAGCAATAGTGCAGATTTTTATTCACTTGAGTCCGTCACATTCCAGGCTAAATTGCAGGGGCTTAAGTACAATTTTTGAATTTGAAATGTGAAAACAAAATGTATCCGACATCGAGAACTAACTCCTGTCCAAAAATGGGCTCAATCGGATAAACGGTTAATTAGTTATGAATTTTTTAAGTTTTAGCTCAGACAAACTTATTTTGGGCTCCAGTGTCGACTCTGACACGTTCTTCAATAAAAAACTGGTATTGATCGGAGCATAACCCGGTCTCGACTTTGGAAGAAAAGTTATAGATCTATGAGTCAGTGACCTTGTGTAAAAAGATGGGCCCAATCCGATAAAAATTGACCGAGTTATGATTTTTTGAACATGATGCAAATAAACTTCTGTCACAAATTTTCTGTACGAAAATACATGATAAATCCGCATTTTTGAAGACCTTCTGATCGAAATTGGCTTCCAGCCAGGAGAGATGAAAAGGTAGATGATGTCAAGATGGAATTTTGGCCACCTAAACAGGTTCAAAACAAGCCACGATCTTCAAGTTATGAATTTTTTAGTGCGTAAAAACTGCACTTTCAGCATACTTTTTCACCATGTTTCTTCGAGAAAACTCACACATTCCGAGACCTTCTTTAAAGAATTGACTCTTGAGCCGAACCTGAATTTGAGAATATGTTATTAGGGATATCTTGGCAAAAGAACATCTGAATATGATGCGCCGGGTTGGACTTGTGAATCTTTGAACCCCGAATCGTTGCAAAACGGCAAACCGATCTTCAGCACGGAAAATACTCTGAGAACATCCATTGGAGAAATAAAGGTCACTTGTAACCTGACGAAGCTTGATAAATATACATTTATTCCATAACCATAAAACCAATAATATGTGTGTATGAAAAGAGGGTAAATTTTGGGGTACAACAGGGTGAATAATCAGATTTTTGCAAGGCCCAACATCTCAGGCCCAAGCGTTTGCAAAAGGAAATGGGGGATGTAGTCCCGAGTTTGGCTAGGCCCAAGACAACTGAGCCAAGGAGCATCGTTTGATCCAATACATCTGAGTTCCTGCGTCTATGCTTACATGTAAGACATTAGATTCGCTCAAAACATCAATAGTAATAAGAATGCATGCATAAAACTGATTTAAATTACATGGTAAGAGAGTTTGAGATTCAAAATTTTACCAAAACTGTGGGATGGTTATGAGGATTATTTGGGATGCTTAGGGGTTTAATCTGGACTTTGGAAGACTCCTGGGGATCTCAGGAATGTATTAGTTGCCTTGGTTTGGATTGATAGCTCCTGTAAGTGAAGTTACAGATGCAATTTTTCTTTGATTTTTGAGAATTTTGAGAGAGCTCTTATATGCAAGGATTTTGTGGTCCATTGTTCTAAATGTATTGTGTATTTATAGAGTGAAATAGGATGGTGAGGATGAACTAATATGGAAGAAAACAGTGCATTCATGGCTTATGAAACAAAAATCCAATACATTGAAAACTTATCATATGTTGCTTGCCTCTTTTGAATTTGTATGAACCTAGACATATTGTGGCATGGATTTCACTAATTTGTTGAGCTTACAAAAGTTTTTTGGACTTGCAAAAGGTTTGAAATCCAAAGGCCCAAGTCTCCACACTCTATTTTCATCTTTTTATTCAATTTTATTCATTTTTAAATGAATAAAAAATCGAATAAAATCAATAAAAATCATGAGCATGTGTGAATGTTTTTTAGAGGTCCTATCACATCTTCTAAACATGTTTGAATATCAAAAACTAGGCCCATTAGTTCAAAATTGCAATTTTGCTCCATTTGCATTTCATGAATTTCTTCAAAATCTCCAAACTTGTGCAACTCATAACTTGCTTAATTTTCATTTTTTGATGATCTTGGACTTTTTAGAAATCTTAAGATGTCCTCTACAATCTCTATATTTATCATTTTTGCTTTTGAAGATTTTATCTTGACGTAAGTTGCCTTGACAAAAAATATTTTTTGTTGACTTTTGAAAATGACCTATAATGTTTTAGATCATATCTTTCAAATGAAGCATTTTTTGGACTTGAGCAAAAAAAAAGTTGTAGGGAATTTAATTTTATCCAAAATGAGATTTGGTTGGGGAAAAGTTTATGAAGCATGTGAAAGTTATGCATGGTCAAAGCTCAGTTGACTTCTCCTAAGGAAAACCCTAATTTGGCCATTCTTGAATTTTGATGATATGAGGACTTTCCTTAAGGAATCATGATCAATCCTTGATCAAATGATGAATGTCACTTCAAAATGTTGATGTTGACCAAAAATCTTGAAGTTTGACTGTATGTTGACCACAGTTGACTTTTTTACCAATACATTTGATTTTCAATCATTTGAGTCATTGACTGAGCAAACTTGTGATGTAGGGCTTGAAACTTGACATGAACCTTGTTAAGGACCCATAAAGAACCATGGAAGCCACTTGTAATCTCTGCAAACCAAATTTCTTTGAGAAAATCCAAACCCTAGTTGTAGGCCTTTGGTTTAGGAGGTGCATCTTGACTAGTCAACCCTTGAGTGTTTTGAGAAGCCTTGAAAGAATGTCTTGAAGAAATGGGAGGGGAAATTTTGGGGTAAAACAACTGCCCCTGTTCAATCTTCTTAAACCTTAAGAGTTAGATTGGCTTGTTCGCCAATCGTGACTTGAGGATGGAACATGATTGAACACTTAAGTGCCCAGAAATTTGCACTCTCATGTGCAAGAAGTAATGTTGTTGGTTGATTGTACCGGGAATAGGCTTAGAGATACCATTCGGAGAGGTGACAGAAATTTTGGATATAGGCTTATAGATGACATCCAAAGGTGATGGAGAGTAGTCGGAGATGGTCTTATTGATGCCATCCAAAGTAACTGTTGATAGAAATATAAGAATAAGTTTATGCTTGACTTGGTCTTCAGGAGATGTATCTGGAAGGGGTCTACGTCCGACTACTACTTCAGTAGATAATGAAAGGATTCTACCCTCGAATAATACTTCAATAGGTATCAAAAGGAATCTATGGCGACTACTAATTCAAAGGGTACCAGAAGGAATCTATGGCGACTACTACTTCAAAGGGTGCCAGAAAAAATTTATGGTGACTACTACTTCATAAGATACTGGAAGGAATCTATGGTGACTACTACTTCAAAGGGTACCAGAAGGAATCTATGAAGACTACTACTTCAAAGGGTACTAGAAGGAATTTGTGGCGACTACTACTTCAAAGGGTACCAGAAGGAATCTATAGCGACTACTACTCCACAAGGTACTGGAAGGAATCTATGGAGACTACTACTTCACAAGGTACTGGAAGGAATCTATGGCGACTAATACTTTAAAGTGTATCAGAAGGAATCTATGGTGATTACTACTTCAGAAGGTACTGAAAGAAATCTATGGTGATTACTACTTCAAAGGGTACCAGAAGGAATCTATGGAGACTACTACTTCACAAGGTACAGGAAGGAATCTATAGCGACTACTACTTTAAAGGATACCAGAAGGAATCTATAGAGACTACTACTTTAAAGGATACTGGAAGGAATCTATGGCGACTACTACTTCACAAGGTACTGGAAGGAATCTATGGCGACTACTACTTCAAAGGGTACTGGAAAGAATCTATGGAGACTACTACTTCAAAGGGTACCAGAAGGAATATATGGTGACTACTACTTCAAAGGGTACTAGAAGGAATCTATGGCGACTACTACTTCAACGGGTACCAGAAGGAATCTATGGCGACTACTACTTCACAAGGTACTGGAAGGAATCTATGGCGACTACTACTTCAAAGGATACCAAAAGGAATCTATGGCGACTACTATCTCACAACGTACTGGAAGTAATCTATGGTGACTACTACTTCAAAGGGTACCAGAAGGAATCTATGGCGACTACTACTTCACAAGGTACTGGAAGGAATCTATGGAGACTACTATTTCAAAGGGTACCAAAATGAATCTATGGCGACTACTACTTCAGAGGTTACTGGAAGGAATATATGGCGACTACTACTTCAAAGGGTACCATAAGGAATCTATGACGACTACTACTTCACAAGGTACTGGAAGGAATCTATGGCGACTACTACTTCAAAGGGTACCAGAAGGAATCTATGGCGACTACTACTTCATAGGATACCAGAAGGAATCTATGGCGACTACTATTTCACAAGGTACTGGAAGGAATCTATGGCGACTACTACTTCAAACGGTACCACAAGGAATCTATGGCGACTACTACTTCGAAGGGTACCAGAAGGAAATCATGCTTGATTTCGTATGAATGATACACTAGAAGATGTCTACGTATGACTTCATCTAGAAGAGATATTTTCCAGAATGACTTTCTAGGGAAAGTCTTTGAGGGAAATACTTGTCAGAATTTAGTTTCTGAAGAAATTTGTCTGGTCATGTAGATAGTTGATGATATTCGTGTGTTTATAGACTTTATCTGAAAAGATAAAGGGTTAGTTATATGCAATGTCATGATGTATGAAATGCATTTCATAATGACGTTATGAAAATAAATGAGGTTGTGCTATATGCGTTTCGTATGCATATGATATTATATTGGTAAATGATGGTGAATCTGAAATGTTATTGAAGTGCATTCACAAATTTGAGCAGTATCTTAGTCTGGGGAAAATAAATCCCTGATTGCTGCTGGGGATGAAGAGTATGCGTATCTTCGATCTTCTGAGGATTGTTTCCGTTGGGAACTCCTGCTTTATTGTTTGAGGAAACTCTGCTGGGGAATATTGATTTCTTGCTTTTTGCTTGAGGAAACTCTGTTTGAGAGTGTTAATTCCTGCTTGGGAAGAAGAGTTTAAAAATGTTGGTTGCTCATTGCTCTACTGGGGAATTTATACCCTGACTAGAGATAAAAGAGATGAATATTCCTTCCGACTCGCCTGGGGAGGATAAATTTGACTGACATCTGGTCTAGTTTCAGGTTCCATAGAAACTCCCTGGGGATAGGAATTTAGCCGGTGATTTATGGTAGAAGCACACTCAAGCTGGGGAGTGTCATAATAAATATATGCCTTGATTGTATCTGAGGATGTATTGAATGTGTATCAGAATGATATCCATATTTGGGTTGTATCTGAACTGTACCTGGAAGATGCACTGAATGAGTATCAGAATGACATCCATATATGGATCGTATCTGAACTGTATCTGGAAGCCTTAGGAGGGTAAAATTCAATCTCCTTGTTGTCAATCAAATCTTGAATCTTGTTTTTCAAAGACCAACAATTGTTAGTGTCGTGCCAAGGACTATTAGAATGGTAGGTACACTTTGCATTTGAATTGTACTTAGGACAAGAGGTATCAGTGTTTCAAGGAGGATCCCTTAGTGTAATCAGTTCTTCTTTTAGCAAATTTTTTAACACTTGAGACAATGGCATATTATTATTAGTGTACTACTTTTCTTGAAACTTTATACTACACCTATTGCCCTGTTGTTGTTGAACAAGTGTAGGATTATAAATTAACATCGCTCCCACGGACTGATGGTGGTCATTTTTACGATGGCTCCTTTGACCATAGACAACATTAGTTTCTTTTTACCAACAAAGGGCTTATTCACATTATTAGAGGTTGAAGCTATTGATATCTTCCCACTTTTGATACCGCTTTCAATCCTTTCCCCAGTCAAAATCATCTCTGTAAAACCAGACAAAGAACTCCCAATCAGTAGATTAAAGAACAGGCCTGTCATAGTGCCCATGAACATGTCTACCTTTTCTGATCATTCAGAGGAGGTTACACCCTATCAGCTAAATCCCTCTATTTCTGTGTATGTTCCTTGAATCCTTCCCTTGAGCCCATGGACATATTCTTCAATTGCACTCGAGTTGGTGTCAGGTCAGCATTATATTGGGGTTGCTTATAGAAAGCAGCAGCCAAGTTTTCCCAGGTATGAATGTTGGTTCCTTCCAGCTGATAGAACCATTCCAGTTGAGTGCCAGCCAAACTTTCTTGGAAGAAATGGACCCATAACTTTCGGTCAACAGTGTGAGGCTGGATCTTTCTGACGTATAACCTCAAGTGATGTTTAGGACAAGAGACCCCGTCATATTTGGTGAAGACAGGGACCTTGAACTTAGGTGGAATGACCACCCTTGGAACCAGCCCTAGTTCACTGAAATCTAATCCTGGTATCTTCTAGACCTCCATAGCCTTGAACATATCCTCCAATTGTTCGTATCTGTCATCAGCAGGAGGGTATTGTTCATCCGGGTAATCCTCATCTTCAGAACTCTGGTTATTCCTTTCTTCCGGCTTAATGTTTCTATCCTCTTCATCTTGGTCGTCATCTTCATCAGAGGAGACTTCAACAGCTTGAATCGGTTGGGTCGGACCTTTGAATCTCCTTCCCAGATCAAGGACAGTAACTGGCTTCTTAGTCTTCTTCTTTTTCTTGGCAAGGAGCATCGTTATTTCTTGTTTCCCCTTGGCCAGATTCAGAAGAGTCTCTTGGAATTGTACATGCTAAGCTAGGAGATATTTGACATTTTATTCAAGGGCCATTTTTCTACTGAAATAAACAACGAGAACAATGAGAAACATGTACTGGAAAACTTATTCATTAAATGATGCATGATATGTATATGCAATGTTTTCAAGGTTCTCGTGGGGTAAACAAAGAAAATGGTAAAATTTGACTGCAGCTTTGACTTAAGAACTTCGTATCGTTGAACGTCCTTCCACGAGAATCAAGCTCACCATGTCGAGTGGGTCATAGCGTATGATCAAGTTGTCATGCTTTGGTCTTTTGACGGAATTTGCTAGAGGAAAATAAATCCCATTTCCCCTTGCTAGACTTTGGTTCATGATACTTTGGCGACATTTGGTTAGAGGAAAAAAATCCTCCTGCCCCTTGTTAGGCGTCTGATTCATGATAACCTGCATCACAGACCCTTGATATCCTTGAAATGGTTAATGAAAATTCTATGGCATGATGTCATGATGTTAAGCACCAAGCAAAAGTGTAAGGTGATGAAAACAAGTAAGTATTGCAAGAAGTCTCAGTTATTGGATAATGAATACAAACAATTCCTGCAAGGGGTTCAAGTTGTTAGATAATAAATGCAAACAAGTCACACAAGTAGCCTTAAGTTCAGGCTTGTATGGAATTTGTAGGTAAGTACCCTCTTGAAATTTAGTTAGTTCAAACTATCCTAAAGAAAGTAACTGGGTTCTAAAGGATCTCAATATCACTGATCTTTCTTCATCGGGCATTGTTTCAGCTCAAGCAATCTTTTCTCGCGGCCGAAATATCTTAAAAGTCCGATATCAATGAGTGTAGTATTGAGTATCAACCAATTTTTAGTTTTGCACCGAAACTGGCTATCTCACTACTCTATAATGGCCAAGTTTGTTCAACTAAGGTTCTAAGGTCAATTAACGCTTCATGACACCACACAACGGCCCCATATTCTCCTTGATTCAACACAAAGGATACCGGTACCAACAAATGTGTCACACTAACGTAGTCATCGCTTCAACCATGTCAGTATTACGCTGCACAATCCCCACAATCTATTGCTACTTACCTAATATGCCCCAGATCCGGGTATAGGATCTATACAAGAATACCCAAACATAACCCGAAATGTAAAGCAAGCAAATCAAAAAAGTTAAGCATTTTAAATGTGAACTATCTCTAAGGTAACCCCACTTTTATTATTTCCCCAGCAGAGTCGTCCGTTCTGTAATACAGTGGGAGAACTGACTTTATGTGTTTTATGTTTTTACCGCAAATGTTGCGGTTAGCAAGAGTCGCCACCTACTTTTCTTTTATCTAACAAAGGAAAGGGTGAAAAGAACAGGAAAGACCTTTTTAAAAATTTTTAGTTTGGGGGGTAGGTTATGGAAAGGGAAGGTGTTAGCACCCCTTCCATCCATAGTTATCCGCGGGCTCTTCGTTGCTAGATCACTTTGAAAATGCTTTTTTTATGTAAGTGTGTTTTTAAAATATTTTGAAAAGACGCCTTAGCATGGGGAACTTTGTAATGTTTCTCGTATCATCGAGGACGTATACAAAGTGTTTTGTTTTCGAAGATATTTTAGAGAAAGAGAGTGTATGTGTCAAAAATTGTTTTGTTTGTTTTTATGAGAAAGCAACTACAACTGATCAACCTACTCGAATAGTCTTTGTTCTTTTCCTCTTTTCCTTTAGATAGTGTTATCCTACTATTAGTCAGTAGGTAACCCTATTGTTGGATGTTTTGAGGGACAGGAGAGGGTCATCGTACAGTCACGAAAGCAACTCGTAAGATACTTTAGCAATTACCCTAAGGTTTTAAGATCATTTACAGATGCAATGTCGAAAGAGTCATCGAGGGACTTATGATCTTATAACCAAAGGGTCGCTACTAAAATCTCATGCGTTCGAGAGACACGACTGTTTATTCTGAATGCAACAAGTGGAGGTACCTTAGAGGTGCACGTGTACGAGTGTGTTGTGTTTCAGTTATGTTTATCTTCAGTGTTAGGTTTTCTAACGTTTTCTTTTAGTCTTTACATACAAGCCTATTAGCATACTTTTCTAGCAGTTAATTGTATATAAGTACAAGAAATAAAGTGCGGAAAATAAATCTACGCTATTACATCGCTTCGGGGAAGTAAAAGGTCTTAGTTTAACTATTACATCCCATGTGAATTACATAATTTTATGAAAATAATACGAATAAAAATAAATGACAGCACGGAGGAGAAAGAAAGAAAGATGTAAAGAACCCTAAAAATCTAAGTGGAAGAAAATGTTTTCTTGTTGTTTTTTATTTTGGTTTAGAAAAATAATTAAATTATGAGAACCTAATTCTAATTCGTTAATTAATTAAATAAAAGGTGATTAAATGATCGATCAAAATTAATTTAATTAATAAAAACTTAAATCTACTATTTTTGTAATTTTATGATTTTATGATTTTTTTATGATTTTTTAATAAAAAAGAATTAATTGAAAGAAAAGAATAAAATAGTAAATGAAATAATAAAATAAAAAAAGAAATATAAATGAGTTGCTGCAAAGAAAAATGTTAGGGGGGTGAATAATCTGATTTTTGCAAGGCCCAACATCTCAGGCCCAGGCGTTTGCAAAAGGAAATGGGGGTGCAGTCCCAGTTTAGCTAGGCCCAAGACAATTGAGCCCAGGAGCTTCGTTTGATCCAATACATCTTAATTCATGGTTCTATGCTTACATGTAAGACGTTAGATTCGCTCAAAACATCAATAGTAATAAGAATGCATGCATAAAACTAATTTAAATTACATGGTAAGAGAGTTTGAGATTCAAAATTTTACCAAAATCGTGGGATGGTTATGAGGATGATCTGGGATTCTTAGGGGTTAAATCTGGACTCTAGAAGACTCTTGTGGATCTCAGGAATGTATTAGTAGCCTTGGTTTGGATTGATAGCGCCTGGAAGTGAAATTACAAATTTTGCAACTTTTCTTTGATTTTTGAGAATTTTGAGAGAGCTCTTATATGCAAGGATTTTGTGGTCCATTGCTTCTAAATGTATTGTGTATTTATAGAGTGAAATAGGAGGGTGAGGGTGAACCAATATGGAATAAAATAATGTATTCATGGCTTATGAAACAAAAATCCAACACATTGAAAACTTACCATCTTTGAGATATTGCTTGCCTCTTTTGAATTTGCATGAACAGGGACATATTGTGGCATGGCTTTCACGAATTTTTTAGTGCAAAAGTTTGTTGGGCTTGCAAAAGGTTTAAAATCCAAAGGTCCAAGTCTTCACACTCTATTTTCATCTTTTTACTCAATTTTATTCATTTTTAAATGAATAAAAAATCAAATAAAAGCAATAAAAATTATGAGCATGTGTGAATGTTTTTAGAGGTCCTATCACATCTTATAAACATGTTTTAATATCAAAAACTAGGCCCATTAGTTCAAAATTGTAATTTTGCTCCATTTGCATTTCATGAATTTCTTTAAAATCTCCCAACTTGTACAACTCATAACTTGCTCAATTTTCATCTTTTGAAGATGATCTTGTAGCGGTAGAAATGCTCAAGACTAAGCCATTGGAATGACTAGACTTTATACAAATCAAAATCAAAATCGCCACTGCGCTTTATTGTTTCCAAAGGAATGGGAAAAGAGTGAATAAACCAAAAATGGGGGAAAGATTCAAGGTAAAGGGGTTGGTTATGCAAAGGGAAGGTATTAGCACCCTAAACATCTACGATACTTTGCAGGAGCCTCTTTGTAAAATCTGTATATTTTGGCTATAAAAAATGTTGTATATAAAATGGATGGTGGAGGTGAGAAAAGAAATATTTTTTTTTATGATTTTTGCATTCGTTGCGGTTGCGAACCTTTAGTGCCTACGTACCACCTTTCGTGCAATAGGGGATCAGGGTACACGTAGTTCCTCTTTTAAAAATTTAAAACACAAATGTGTTGGTTGATTTTACAAGATAAAACATCATCGTCATTGTCTGTGTGGAAAACACACCTACTATCCACAATCATAAGAAAAATAGAATTTGCATCATCTCAAAGTGGAGGATATGGCTTGGATTTCAAAATCAACAATGCCTCACTCAACACCTAAGTGGAAAATATATCTCTTCACTACATATAGTAGAAGTATAGTTGTTTGTATCACTACAAGGATTGACAAGAGTTTAATCTTTTGAGAAAAGTTTAAAGTAAAAGCCAAAGTGGCAAAATGGTTTGAATGAGATTGATTGACTTTTAGTCTTCTCACAAAAAGTGTCAAGGTATTATTAAATTGATTGAAGTTTATTCATGAAAATGTTTTGAAAATGCATGGACATAAGTCCAAGTTTATTATAAAAGTAATTTAAGTTTCAAAACAAGAAGAGTTTTCAAAAGGAGGAAGAAGATTTTTGAAATTAAAGAAGATGGGAGGAGAAGAAGAGGCTATCCTAAAGCATAAGGTAAAAGCTAGGGATAAGAACAATCTAACCAACAAGAAGCCAATACTTGACATTATGAGCCAAGATAGAGTTTCCATTCTTTGGATTGAAACCAAGCAAGCAAAAATACTAGACCTCTTGAGAGAACCAAACTTCAAGTGTATTAAGTCTTCATAAAAATTTGGCAGAGTAACGATTGTATACAGGTGAATTCCATATTACAAACAGATGATGTAATTACAAAAAGCTGAACACAAAAACAAACAAGCAACCCAATGTCTTGAAGTAAACCTCAAGAACTCCAGACAAAATAATCAGATAAGATCTCCAAGATAGGTCAAGGTTTCTAATCCTTAGTCCAAGAAAAGTCCCATGCTCCATAATGCCAAGGATAGTAACCAAATAGTCCAAGTACCATTAAAGATTTTTTTAGGGTTTATGTTGATTATTAAGTATCTTAAGAAAGGAAAAGAAAAGCTCAAGTGAGCAAAGTAAAAATGGAAAGAAAATAAATGCTCAAATGAGCAAAGATGAAAATGGTATGAAATGTAAATGCTAAAAGTAAATAGTACATAAAGCATAAAAAATAATAAAATCATAAGGTAAAACAAGTCAATAATTAGTGGTTAGTTGGATGACCATCTTGAAACTTGCATTTGGAACTCATTAGAGGATTGGTAGAACCAAAGCCTTCATACAACAAATTGCATTTGCTTTTTTTTAAGTATATCATCCATTTGGAATTCTCATAAGTATCATTTAATGATCAACGATGTTTAAGTGATCCGCGTTGACTAAAGGTGTTGTAGATCCATTAGAGGATTGGTATAACCAAAGCCTCCACACAATGAATCTCAAGGTTATTGGATCAAAGAGATCAAATAACATACTTGGGATTGCAATCATAAGTTTGGGCCACGAATGATCATTTATTAGAATCGGAACAAAATTTAGCGCTATGTTAAGCAATCGTAAGTGGACTTATATAGAAGTCGCACCTATTTTGAGGTTGTTCAATAGCAATTTATGCACCATTTGTTTTGAGACATGATATAGAGATCATGCTCTAATAACACCTAGTGCAATAAGAAGGGGATGAGATGAAGAGGGGATGGGAAAAATGAATAAACCACTTTTGAATCAAAAATTTAATCAAACTTTTATTAAAATCATTCATCTATTTTGGTAGAGTTGAACTCAACACCCAAGATACAATGATGTTAATAAAGTCATGATCAAAAAATCAACTCAAGACAGCCAGAAAATAATCATAAAATAATATTATATTTAATATATACATTAAAAGGGTTTAAAAAATGTTTAAAAATCAAAATAGAGGAGAAAAATATCAACTATGTTCAAATTAATCAAGAAAGAAAAAGTAAGGCCATAGAAAAATCAGAAATGGATCCAAATATTTTTATAAATTTTTTGGTAATTTTTAAAAGTCAGAAACTATTTTTAAACTATTTAAAATTGTTCAAACAAACATAAAATAGGTCAAAAATAGTAAACCTCAACATAAATTTTTCAGAAAGTCAAAAATATGCAAAATAATATTTATGAATTTTTTCAGAATTAAAAAATGTCAGAAAGTATTTTTTTAGTAATTAAAAGAAAGAAAATAATTCAAAATATACAAAAAAATATCAAATGTCAAAATAAAAATGTGAAAAAATAGTCATGAGATCAGAAATAATTCAAAGTATTTTTGTGAATTTTTTCATAATTTTTGGATAAAAAATAAGAGTTGTGAATTTTTGAAAATTTAATCAATAAAAATATAAAATCAGAAAATAAAATAAAACCAAAAAGATGTGGACCATCAGATCATAGTCAAAACGCGTTAGTAAGCTGATCCAGTGGACCAGACGCGCTGTGCTTGATATGGACCTTAGTGAGATACGTATAGGATCAGAAAAAGGGCAACCAATGAAATTAAAATGTTTGGCACGCTATCATTGGCTGAGACGAGACATGTCATCATCTTCAACCTCCAGACACCCTGCAATGGGGATTTTGTGAGATCCTTCAAATGGAAAAATTAGGATCCCAGGCTAGTATCATTGAACTCGTCTCTTCAAGACGATTCTAACACTATCATCGCGCCAAATTTATATAAGGTATGGAGAGAGATATGAATCAAAAACCCATAAAATACCGAGCACCTTCAATTTGAGATTTCTCTCTCAATTCTCAATGGATTTAAAAACTGTAAGCAGTATTAGAATCAGGAGAAGGAGTAGAATAGATTAGTGCTTGATTTGGATCCAAATGGTGGAGAGTTCTACTTTTTCGAAGTTCAAGGAAGAAGCTCTGAAACTTGACTTCTGTAGCTTGAATTATGGCTTGTTTTGATTGGTTTAAGTGCTGGAGAGTTTATATGATGCTTAAGGATGATGAATGCGCAAAAAAAATTTGGAAAAGGGAGCTTAAATCTCAGAAACTGAATTCAAAAAAGATGGGTTCGTGTGAAGTTTTGGCAGAGTGTTTTTGGCTCTCAAAGCTTGAAGAAATGAATGGGGGTGACCCTCTATTTATAGGGAAGTGAATGGGAATGAAAATTGGAAGAAATAAGGAAGTTTGGAGGGAAATTGAGTGAAGGTCGAGCACGAGTGAAGTGTGACTTCATTTCCTTCAAAACTCAACCAAATCTTGCATTTTGGGGTGCTAATAACTTCTGGCAAGTTTGCTAATCAAATTTAAATCAAAAACGCGCATAAATCTTGTGTTTAGAAGTCACATTATGGATTTCAAAATTCTGACTTTGTGGAAAATTCAGTTTCAAGTTACCAAATTCAGATCCATGGCATTTCCAACTCAAGGGGTCTTAGGGCATGATTCTTGATGCTTTATAAAGATGAGGTTACAAGCTTTGTAATGGAAATATAATGGAATCAAATGGATGCTTGAGCTGAAATTTACATTGAGTCAAAGTTGAAGAAAAAGGGTTGACTTTCCATACTTAGAAATATTTCAAATTCTTCTTCAAAAATGACCTATAATCTTTTGCATCCAAACATGGCCTTCCACTTGGAATTTTCTCTTGACCAAAAAATATATAATGAAGTAGATCTCTTGAATGACATTTTGAGACTTGAACCATTCAAAATATCTAAAAATTGAGAGAGTTATGAGTTGTTGAAGTTGGAAAAAAAAATCATGAAATGACCTATAATCTTTTGCATCTTTAAGGAAACTTCCATCCATTTTCTCACTTTTCACATAAAATAAGGCATAAATTTAACATCTTCAAGATCATTATGGAAAGAGAATGGACTCGAGGTGATGAAAATTGACCAAGTTATGACCATTTGAAGTCACATATGGAAAATTGTGGATTCATCTGGATGACTTGTAATCTTTCTTCTTTGCCAAGTTCCTTCCACATGAACACTCCTTGAAACTTTTGAAGTGATTTGTTGATAACCCTTTGGAGAGAAGGATGTCTTTGGAATCACTCAAAAATACCAAAAGGTGAGCAAGATAGACTCCTTTGAAGTTCAAAACCCTAGCTTTTAGATCAAGAGAATGCCTTGGAGAACTTTCACAAGTTTTAACAAACTTCTTGTACCAATATTCTTTCTTTGTAAATAGAAGTTGTTGAGGATGATAACTAAGACTCATATCCACCAAAACCACTTCCATATCTTGAATTTTGAGAGAAATATGCTCTTGTGACCAATAGGAAAAAGGCCTTGTCCAAACATGACAACTTCTCCAATCAACCCCCTTGTACTTTTGAGTAAAATTTAATAACCTTGAAATGTGATGAACCAAAGCAACCTTGCCATGCCAATTCTTCCAAAACAAATCCAATGATGAGGTTTGAACTTCTCAAGCTATATTGACTAGGGCATGGAAATAAACTCATGAACCCATGGAGTAACTTGTTAAATCTCATTGCCCTTACCTACATGGATAACAAGCAAGACAAGCCAACATTGTATTTTATTAGTTATGTGAAGAAATCAAAACAATATTCATGATCACAAAAGGAACATAAGTCAAGGTGCTTGGTAATCCCTCAAAAGGAGCAAAACTCAAAGTAGGGAGGGGAACCAAGAATCCTAGTGTGATATTGTTGTGAATAAATCAACATGGTATGATGAAGGGATTGTTGTACCCAAAAATATTCCCTCCCATATTTCCCAATACATGTCAACTGAGGTCCTCAAATTGCTCAAGGAAGTCCAAGAGTTGACCAGACAAACTCTCTCCTAAAGCAGTCTACTTCAAATTAGGGTTTCATTTTTCATCAAAACACTTGAGTCCAAAGGATACCAAATGATCACATTGTCCTAATATTTTCTCAAGATCATCCATGTCAATTTTCAAGCCTTGCAGAGGAAGTTTGCTCAGTCAATTGCTCAAAAAGCCTGAAAATCGATTGTGCTAGGTCAAAAGTCAACTGGGGCCAATACACAGTCAAACTTCAATATTTTTTGTCAACATCCTCATTTTGAGGTATCATTCATCATTTGATCAAGGGTTGATCATGATTCATCAAGGATTGCTCACATTTCATCAAAACCCAAAAGTTGCTAAATTAGGGTTTTGTAGGAAAAGTCAACTCAACTTTGACAAAGCATAACATTCTCATACTTTATCAGAAATGACCCATCCAAAGCTCATTTTGAAGAGGACTAAATTCTCTACAATTCATATTCAGATCCCAAATTCAAAATATGCACTCACAAAAAGATATGAATTTGGACATTATAGGTCATTTTGAAAAGTCAACAAAAACACCTTTTTGGTCAAAGCTTCATACATGAACATGGAAGACTCAATTGATATGATACCAAAAGGGTTGCTTAGGGGATATCTTAAGATTTCTAAAAAGTCCAAGAACACCTCTCTAGGGTCAAAATTGAGAGAGTTATGCATTGGCCAAGTTGACCCTTTTTACAAAATTGCCAAAAGTCAAACATTCTCAAAAATGCATTTTTTGCCAAATGGGTCCAACCTTTTAAGCTTGCATTATGCTTCTAACATGATTCACGACCCAAACACTCTACCACATTTTATTAAATTTATTTATTTAATTTATTTTGATTTTTTATTATTTAAAAGTCAAATTAAATCAAATAAATGATATAAAATATGGAAGATTTGTTTTTGATCTGATTTTGAATGGAATTATAATGCAAATATGCTGTCAAACCAAATAAAATCGTGCCAAGGAAGATTGGGATGAAAGTGGTATGATTTGGCTTGATATTGAAAGATATCATACAAGAGGAAAAACAAATCAAATCACCATAATTGATAAAGATACAAGGCATTTTTATTAACCTAATGCGTTCCACTACATATAGACAAGAGATCCAATGCACAAGAAAAAAATTAGAGGTCGAAAAAGCTGCAAGCAAGAATTGAAAATTGTCAAAAAAGTGATAGACCGATTTCCAGTTTGGAGGCTGATTCACAGACTTTCAAAGCCACCAATCGTTTCCTGGAATCTCTCTGAAGCTAGCACGACCAGTTGCACATCTCCATACGCGCAGAATCGCTCTCTAGACGTCACACGGTTTGCATTCTTTTTCAGATTTCATTGCTATGATTCTTGCATCATGAACATGTTTCAATGGTATATTTGTGTTTATTGTCATGTTTGCATCATGTTTGGACCATTTAATTGAAGTTTTAACGCTTGTAGGAACATATGCCATAGTTAGGGTTTGCCTTGTTGTTTTTGGGCTTTCGAATACAGGAACAATTAGCCTTAATGAAGGATACCATTGTGATCAGAGGGTCAAACCCAATTGATCCATGGTCTTGAAACTCATTTATATTCCTTGGATGT
Source organism: Vicia faba (assembly GCA_948472305.1). Classification (NCBI taxonomy): domain Eukaryota; kingdom Viridiplantae; phylum Streptophyta; class Magnoliopsida; order Fabales; family Fabaceae; genus Vicia; species Vicia faba. The sequence continues at coordinate 1,128,362,118 of OX451736.1, forward strand.
CATTTTTGAAATACACAGGGTTATAGATATAGCACCATGTCCGTAGGTAAAGATGTTGTTACCTAAAACGACGGATGGGAGGAAGAAGATGGATGCGTGGCACCCCCTGGTTGGGCAGTTTAAAATTCTACGCGTTTTTCTTATTTAACCATTGTGTTTGATATATTATATATTATTGTTATCATATATACAAATAAGACGGGTAGCATAGATGGTAGCATGGGAATGGAATTATGCATAAGGACCTAGGTTCGATCCCCAGGTCCCAAACTTTGTTCATGCTATTTTGTTTCAGGAATTCAAGTACACTACAGCCTCCAGCGTCCACCGTGCACCATCAAGATCTGACCCTCTGATCCATCAATATCACCAGATCAACATGCCACTTTGGAAGGACCACCATGCGCCTGAGTCAAGCATGCATACTGGATTAGGGCAAAGTCAAACAGGCCTTAGCCTTTTGGGCCCAGAAATTCAGTTTTCACCCCCCTCTTTCAGCATTGCAACCAGGCCCATTTATTTCTTTTCTTATTTCTTTTTATTTGTTTTATTTAATTCCTTTAATATTTCTTCAATTAACAATTTAATCCTTTTACATAAAAAATATAAAAAAATCAATATCTCACAAAATTAGGATTAGTTTTTATTTCTTTATCAAAATTAATTTAATTTAGATTAAATTAGGAAAAATTATAATTTGTTTTCAAAAATAAAATCAACTAGAAATTAGGTTAAACTTTTAATTTTATTTTGCTATTTGTCTCAAATAAATAAAATACAAAAATAGGTCGTAGATTAAAATTAATTTAATTTATTTTTCGTAATTTAAAATTAATTAGACTTAGGATTTTCCTTTAATTTAACAATTTCATTATTTTCTTAAAACATGACAAAACATTTTTTAATCAATCGCAATTAGGTTTAGGCAAGGGTCAAAACCCTAATTATCTCGTATTCGGTTCATGGCGCGCATAATATTTTATTTTTATTGTTGTAAATGTGCATGGTTTGTAATAGTTTAATCTAGGATTTTCATTTATCACTTTTTCCCGGGTTTTTGGCTATGTAATTAATTCCCCTCCCTGAAGCCTTGTAATAGCATAGATTTAAATTCTCGCATTTTAATTCTCGTAAATATTTTGACTGTTTAGATGTATGTGTTGTACCCCAAAATTTTCCCTCCTGTTTTTCAAGAAATCAAAACTTCAGGGTTTTCCCTGACTTTTCAAGATTGGCTCAAGAATCGGTCAAATAGGCTTTTCTTTATCAGTAAATCCAGAATTAGGGTTTCCATTGATTTTGTTGAGATTGGCTCAGGAATTGATCAAGCAGACGTTTATTTGACAGTAATCCAGGATTAGGGTTTGCGCACGCATTTCTCAGAAGAAATTGAATCCACAATAATTCAATTGACTGTTACATTATTTTTACGCTTGTTCCACGTTACCGGTTGTTTCTCAAAACCTAAATATCTGGGATAGGAGCTGAGGCTTTGTTTAAAACTTTGAGGCATTGGTTTGATCAGTGGAGTGAAAAGTGTATGGAATGCTTGTTTGTTTAACTCTACAAAGCATGGTTAATTGGAGTGCCAGGCGTATTGTGATTAATGCGAGATTGCGAGACGGCAAAGTTTGTTGATTATTTGTTTCATCTAGATTAAAGTTATTGGGATGCATTTCCAGTTGTTTTAATTTAAGAGACTTAAATAATTAAATAGACAGTACAAGGAAAGATTGGAATATTTGACAGTAGAAAACTCTTATTTGACAAAGACTTTTTATTTATTTATTTCAAATATTGTTACAAATTTTATTCGAATATTGTAAATTTATAATTTACAGTGTTTGCAATAATATTTATTACAATAAATGAAAAGAAAATAAATCTAAAACCTAAATCTTTGATCTTTACTGCGTTCTCCATTATTCAACTGGTACTTACCTGCAAAGGACAGAAGAAAAAGGAAATCAGTGCAATTAACTGAAGAGCATTTTCAAGCAGGTAAATAAAAAAGTCATCATTAAAGCTTGTTGGCCGAAATCAGATTGTTATTGGGTTCATCATGTTTTACTTGTTCTCTTTGCAAATCACAAGAAGATTTCTCTTCTTGGTTCACAAAGAGGAAAGTAAAAATAATTTGCAAGCATACAATTAATTCAAAATGCAAAGATATAAGGCAGCAAGACGAAGCAAACTGAATTCCCAAACTGCATTAGTCAACTAAGTCAGCATGAGCAAGCATGGAAAGCTAACTACAAATGCAAACTAATGTCAAACTAAGTTACCAAGCTGTCAAAGCAGAAAAGCTGTCCAAGAAAGTACACAAGTTGTCAAAGAAAGAACAATGCAGAAAATATGGAAAGAAAGTACAACAATGCAGGAGAAGAACCAAGTTACAAGCAAGCAGGCTTGTCAAATTCATCATCATATTCTGGCCAACAAGCTTTTCAGAAAAAATATAATAAGCAATTTAAAATTCTTTTATGGAGAGAGAAAGAGAGTGAAGTGGGTTTTGCAGTTTTTGGCAGGCTGTAAAAAGCAGTGAGAAAGAAAATAAATATAACAATCTAACGGTCCAAAGGGGAGTGGGGCCAAAACTGCAAGCTTAAGAAAACTGCATAGCCCTGCATTACAAAACTGAACCTGCATAACCTTCAGGCCTGCCTCACAAAAAAGTAAGCCTTCCTTCTCAATACATCCAATACTGCCAGTTACAAACTGCATAAAAAACGGCAGTAACAAGAAAACTAACAGCAAGCCTGCATAAAGACCTCCAACTGAAGCCTGCTTCCAACAATACCAGAAGCAAGCTAACTAATCACGCAAGCCTGCCTTCCAAGGCCAACAGCAAGCCTGCCTTCCAAAGCCAGCAGCAAGCCTGCCCTTTTCAAAAACACCAACCTGCTAAAACCTTACAAACACTGAAACCTGAAGCCTGTCTAAAACTTACCATAAAAACCTGTTTCCAAATCAGAAAAACTCGAAACAAATTGCAAACCTACAAAACTACCTCCAACTCAACCTGCATAACTGCTAGCTAAAACACCAAGCTAAGCCTCCAAAATCACAAACATGAGTAACGAAGTGAAAATCTGCAAAATTGCCTCAAACACTAAAACTTGTTGAAACTGTATGACCTGCCAAACTCAAGCTTTCAAAACCAAAGAACCTGTTCAAACAACAAAACTTACAGGCCTGTTTCAAAGGCCAAAAACTGCAACTCAAGCCACAAACTGCAACTAGATTCAAACTTGCCTAAACACAAGCAAGCCCAAAACAAATTGCAAACTTGCATAACAGTCCTCAGAACAACAAAATCATCAAGCTAGTTTTGTTTCAGAACCCAGATCATCACTAACAAATCAACAACGAGTTTCAGAGTTTCATCATCAACAAACTCAAATCAAAGCAACAACCATGAGCTAATCTCAGAACACTATCATCATTGACATCAAAAAATTCACAAAGAGAGAGGAAGAGTGTAGAAGCAAAACAACAAAGAAGATTCAGAAGCAAGCTCATCATTATAAATCAATCAGTAATCAACAAAACCAAAAAACAACAAGAAATCCTCAGAACAAGTTCATCATCAGAATATCAGGGTCCACAAAGAGAGGAAGAGTTTAGAAGCAAGCAGTTTTCAGAACAGAATCATCATCAAACGATTCAAAGAGAAGTCAAAAGATACAGAGATACCGGAAAGGCGAGCTAGCAACTCTTGTCATCATCCTCCCTCCGCCTTGGCCACCTGAGAGCGCCACCAGTCCTATGTTCCTCTCCCTCCATCGTCTTACAGAACAAAACGCCAAAGGTATAGTCTTTTCTCTCAAACTTTCGCTGTAGCTCACACCCAAAACATCAAAGATTAAAACATTGTAAAACGATAAACATGCAAGAACCAAACTGTAAAAAACCCTAAACAAGATAAATTTCGTACCGTTCGAGCACAACCAACATGGATCACTATGAAGACGAGAGAGATGGGAGGCAACACACCGGCAGCTAGGCGTGAGAGGAGGAATCATTTTTTATCATAGCTGAGAAACGAGGAAGAGAGATGAAGAAGATGAGAGGAGCGGCACCGTCGTGACCCAAAACTGTAAACCCTAATTTCTAAAACAAATGAAACAACCCTAAAATTTGTTCAAACATAAGATGGGCCTTTGCCCAAACCAGAACCCCTAAGCCCAAACGTTTGACAGCGCCCACCCCCCTTTTCTTCAGTTCTTATACTAAGTTTGTTCTTCTTTTTAATTTCCTTGTTTTCTTTATCATTTTTTTATTGGGCCACCCAAAGAACTTTTTTAGGCCCATTATCTTTCCCTTTTTTTAATATAATGTATTTAAAACTAACACTTTTTTATCATTTTATTTTCATCTTTCATAATATAATTCTTCTTTTCTTTTGCCAAAAAAATATACATATTGAATAATTCTCCTTAATATTTATTACATTTAATAAACATGCATAAATAATAGAACTTTAACTTAAATGATTTTTCTTTTCTTTAAAACTCTCTGTTTATATAATTAACAAAATACAATAATAATTATTCTTAATCTTTCTTAGGTTAAAATATTTTATTTGAGCATTTGTAAATAAATATACACATCTCATATCTCTTTGATTTTCATTATCTTATACCTTGTTATAATTTTACATTGAGAATGCGACAGTTCGATTTGGTTGTAATATATACTTGGACATTACTATTCTGATAAAACTCATCCCCATTTGTAAACAGTTGTACCCCCATCCCCGGATACTTATTTGTAATAACTTAGACTTTAAATTCCTGCAATTTATCGTTTTCAATATACTGTATAGTAATTAGGGTTTGTATGCTAAGATTCAAAATCAATCGCTAGATGACCTAATACAAGATAAATGCATGAAAATCAATACATAATTCACACTTGCACCTCTAGGATAACCTCACATGTTGCCTCAGAAAATGAAATCATGTCCCTCGAGTATGAGACACTCTAGCAAATGCCCCTTCAATAAACAAAGATCGTAGTCCCTCGATGACCCTCGATGTTGCCTTAGATAAAACAATCTCGTCCCTTACAAAATTGCTATAGCGTCTCACAAGTTGCTTTCAACGATTGTATACGATGACCCGCGCATGTCCCGTTTAACATCCTAACACAAGGTTGTTCACCAAATACAATGGTGAAATAACACTGTTAAAAGGGTTAAAAACATAAGAAAAATCTTTGAGTAAAATAGGGTAGACAACTCTTAGTTACTTGATCAAAAATCTTGCAAAACATCCTTGCCATTTTCAAACACACTTCACAAACACAACTTCAAAACAACTTCCAAAACATTGAAATATCTTTTCAAAAAGATACACACCTTTGTATATATTCAAACAAGAATCATTACAAAGGTTGCCTAGACAAGTCATCTTTTTCAAAACATTTTTAAAACCACACACAAAGCACCATTTCAAACAAGTGAAAAGCAAAGGCAAGTGATCTAAAACAAGTAACTAAGAGCCCATGGATAACCATGGATGAAAAGGGTGCTAGCACCTTTCCTTTTCAAAATCTACCCCCCGAACCCAAGAAAACATCTCAAAGGTCTTTCCTGTGCTTTTTGACCTGTCCTTAGGATAAAATAAAAAGTCGGTGGCAACTCTTGCTAAATCGAACAAGTGCGAACACAAAATGAAAAATCCCAAGTCAGTTCTCCCACCGTATCATAGAACTGGCGACTCTGCTGGGGATTATTTCTAAAAGTGGGGTTACCTTAGGGTTTTAGATCACCTTTACTTGCTTACTTTGATTGCCTTGATTGCTTTACTTTTTGGGTTCCTTGTTTGGGTTTGTTTTAAAACCTACACCCGGATTTGGGGACACCTTTTAGGTAAGTAGCAATAAACTGTGAGGGAACTGTGCGGGGTATACCGACATGGTTGAAGCAGTAGCTACGTTAGTGTAACATATTTGTGGGTACCGGTAGCCTTTGAGTTAATCAATGAGAATTCGGGGCCGCTGAGTGATGTCATGGAGCACTAACAAACTCTTAGAACCTTACTTGACCATCATGGCCTTTTTAGGGGTAGTGAGATGACCGATTTTGGTACAGTCTGAAGTTGGTAGATACTCGATACTACACTCATTGAGGATTGTTTTCTTGGAATATTTTGGTTGCCAGTTAAGTGGCTAAACCAAAACAATGAACACAGAAAATAATCCAGTGATATTGAGCTCCTTAGAACTCGGTTTCTATTTTAGGACAGGTTGAGCCAACTAACTTCAAGAGGGTACTTACCTACAAACCCCATGCAAGCCTAAACCTAAGGACTTATCTGCTTTGTGTGAATGTGATCATCTGTATATACACTTGCTTACTTTTGCATACATGTACATAACATCATAACATCATACCATAGCATTTTCAATAACCAATTCAAGGATCTCGAGGGTCTTCTGATGCAGGGTCACGTTGAACCAGACATCTACCAAAAGGCAAGAGGGTTTTCCTCTAAACAAACGCCGTCAAAGATCAAGTGCAACAACTTGAATCGGGGGCTATGACCCACTTGACATGGTGAGCTTGATTCTCGTGGAAAGACATCCACCGATACAAAGTTATCCAATCAAAGATGTTGATCGGAATTCAAACTCTAACATTTTCTTGTGTTTACCCCGAGAGATTCTTGAAAACATACATCCACATATCATGCATTGTATCATGACAGGTTTTCCTTTTCAGGTTTCCTTATTCTCCTACTGTTTATTTCAGTAGAGATGGCTCTAGAGAGGACTGTCAAAGATATCCAGGATCAAAATGATCAACTTCAAGAAATGTTCTTGAACCTGTCCCAGGGGCAAGAAGAAGTGAAAGCTCTCCTCACAAGGGGCGTGGTCCTAGGGAATTCAGGCAGTGTCAGGAATGATCAGTTAGAAGAGCTACAGATTGAGCTGGTGACAATGAAGATCCAGATGATGGGACAACTGGTGGGTCAGATGGCTCTCATTCAAGACCTGGCTCAAAGACAAGAAGAGCTCAGGGTTCTCGTCAACAAACTGCTTCGAGACAACCAAGTGGGGCAAACATCTAGGGTTGAAGATCGAGTCATCATTCAACCTCCTTTGAGACAAGAAGACAAGGGAAAGGCTCCCCAACTTGCTTCAGGGTCACAAGCCCAGCAACAACCTCGCCAGTGTCAACGGGGTAATCGGCGTAAGAAGGATACGTCTGGAAGACATTTCTCTGAAACCGACATACCATCATCTCTAATACTGAAACGCCTGTTGGAGGTCAATCTGATTGCTTTAAAGGATCCTATTCAGAAGCCCAATACCTCTACTCCTAGCTATCACCCCGATGCATTTTGTGTATACCACTCCCATAGTCCTGGACATGACACCGATGATTGTTGGGCTTTGAAAAACAAGATCCAAGACTTGATTGACGAAGGAGTGCTGGAATTCATGCCGGATGGCGAGATGAAAATCTTCCGCTAAGGGTTCTCCACCTGAATTGACAAAGTTTGAACTAAGAGACTTTTGTTTCATTTGAATTTTCAAGTTGTAATTTCTTTTGTTATTCAAACAATTATCTGTTGATGTCAAACTCTGTTTCATTAATGCATTGCATATGTTTGTCTTGAATTCATCCATTCGTTTTCACTATTATGCTTCCTACTTTCTCTATGATATTTAACTCTTGATAAAAGATACAAGCCTTTAGAGGAAGGATGACGAAACAATACCATAATCTCATACAGTATGCTATTGAACAGACCTTGCTGACGATGTACAGGCGTTTCTTTTAAATCCTAAACACTGGAGTTATAAGGAAGATAATCCCTAGTCAACCCCCTTCGAGCCAAAGAAGTAGGAGTTTTCTGTTTTAAACACAAATTGAAACCTTTGATTAAACCTGGGGCAGGGTAGTCTCTCAGTTAATTCAAAAGATGCGCATTGAAGTCGCAAACTCTCAGTTCATAATACAACGAATGACATCAAAAACATTCATTTGGAATCAAAAGACAGTGATGGTTCCTTATCTCATAGGCAGTCATTATATCTCAAAAGAGAAAAGTCCACTGAGCCAAAACCTATGAAGGAGTCTTATGAAAGCTGGGGCATCCCACTGACTGTAATCTCAAAAATAAGAACAGTCAGGCAAAAATTAGGGATAACAAATCCAAAAGAAAGAGGTCATTACAAATCCTCAACAACATGAAAAATATTACAAAAATGATTGCCTTCCCATAAAATTCAACTGGTGTGAACCATCACCCAAAACGTCGCTCCAAACTCGAATAGAGTTCGACGCACAATTAACTGAGTTTAGGATTGAAGAACATCATGAAGAGCGGGCGGGTACAAATATACTTTGAGCCTTTATCCTTTGTTTCTTAAACCGTGAACCAAGCCACGTTACAACCCTTCAAAAGTCCTAATTGAATCATGGGTTAGTTCGAAATTATACTGTTACAAAAGGTATCCTGACTCCTGTAAGGCTTTGCCCTAAATCTGGTGTTGAATTTGTCTTATAAAAAGTTTTCTGCTAAAAAATGCATTTTTCAAAACTTCGAGACAAGCATAAACTTTGCATTATTTGAATATCGTTTTTTGTACATGGTTATTTGTTTGACAGCGAAGAAATTCATACAGTAAATGTTCGGAGGAACGAAAGCTCTCTCAGTGAATAAAATCACTTCAAGTGGGATGACACTCCCGTTGCAAAAATCTCCCATCAACAAAGGGGGACTTGGTTTGGTATTGTCCAGTAAATCAGGGGCAGTCCAGTCAAGATTTCAAGAAGTCTCTCAATTGCAGATTAACCTGGGGCAGTCCATTCAAGATTTCAAGAAATCTCTCAATTGCAGGATAACTTGGGGCAAGTCTCCCTCACCATCACTTGGGGCATTTAAACGTAAAATCTCAACAAAGGGTTACGTACAGTCCAAGTTTCTTGGCAGTGCCACAAGCACTTGATACTAGGGGAAGTGACAAATCTCTCTGAAATATTTCTGAAAAGAAGTTCAAGCGTCCTCGAGAAGTTTATCACCTCTCTAGCAGACCAGCAGTCATGGGTTTATTTCCCCAACATTTGTCAAGGATTTATTCTCCAAAAAAAATTACATTTCAAGTTGAACGGTCGTTAAAAATTTCCTTCATCACCTGCTGTAAGTTACGGTCGTCATCAAAAATTCCTTCATCACCTGTTGGAATTCACGGTCATTAAAAATTTCCTTCATCACCTGCTGGAAGTTACGGTCGTCATAAAAAATTCCTTCATCACCTGTTGGAATTCACGGTCGTTAAAAATTTCCTTCGTCACCTACTGGAAGTTACGATCGTCATAAAAAATTCCTTCATCACCTGTTGGAATTCACGGTCATTAAAAATTTCCTTCATCACCTGCTGGAAGTTACGGTCGTCATCAAAATTTCCTTCATCACCTGTTGGAAGTTACACTCATCGAAGATTCCTTCATCACCTGTTGGAAGTTACAGCCACCAACAGAATAACGGACAACTGAAGCTCCTAAAAATTTTTTTCTCTCAAGAATGAAGATTCTCATCCTTGAAACCTCAGAAGATTGGTATACTCCCAACTTCCTGACCCTTAACAGAATGAAGATTCTCATCCTTAAAACCTCAGAAGATTGGTATACTCCCAAGCTCCTGATACCGTTAACAAAATGAAGATTCTCATCCTTAAAACCTCAAAAGATTGGTATACTCCCAAACTCCTGATACCGTTAACAGAATGAAGATTCTCATCCTTAAAACCTCAGAAGATTGGTATACTCCCAAACTCCTGATACCGTTAACAGAATGAAGATTCTCATCCTTAAAACCTCAAAAGATTGGTATACTCCCAAACTCTTGATACCGTTAACAGAATGAAGATTCTCATCCTTAAAACCTTAGAAGATTGGTATACTCCCAAGCTCCTGATACCGCTAACAAAATGAAGATTCTCATCCTTAAAACCCCAGTAGATTAGCATACACCCAATCTTCTAACCCAAGACCTGAATGAAGATTCTCATTTTGGCTTCCCCAGTAGATTGGCATACACCCAACCTCATGATATTCCCGACAGAATGAAGATTCTCATTTCTCAAAGTGGTATAACATCTGGATTTCTGATATTCCCGACAGAGTGAAGATTCTCATTCTTAAAGTGGCATACAACCTAAACCCGAACTTCCTCCAAACAGGAATAAACCCCTCCAACAGGATAGCTACTTTACAACAGTATGGCTATTTCCCATAGAGTTTCTTATTCCCCAACAAAATCAAGATTCTCATCCTTGATTCTCCAAAGTTTTCTTTACTCTCAGTTTGAATTTGTCAGAATTTCAAATCCCCTGCAGATCAAAGATTCTCGTTCTTGGCTCCTCAACACTAATCCCCCAAGCAGAATGAAGACTCTCATTCTCAATTCCTCACAGAATATTCAGATATTCCCCAGTGAAGATCTCCTCAAAACAGGAATCCCAGTAGATTGGCAAACAACCCAAACTCCTGATTTCCCCAACAGTGGTCCCAGGACTTCTCATTTTCAACAATCAAAGGATTTTCAATCCCCAGCAGCAGTCAAGGATTTATTTTCCCCGAAAGCGGTCAGAAATTTTATTATCTCCGGCTATCCAGGATTTATCTTCCTCAGCAAGACAGCTACTCAGCTTACGTACACATCCATTACATTCATATATCATAAACATTGATGAAGTACATTTCATTGCATCATACATATCATGCAACATGACTTTATGTTTCAACTAACATTTTACCCTTTTCAGGATAAGATTAAAAGGCTATCGTTAACAATTAGTCAAATACAGTACAGATATACCCCAGACACGGCGGTCATTCTACTACTCATTCAGACTTCAGCAATCTGATACAAACTAGATATGCTCCAGACACGGCGGCCATTCTATCTCTCATTCAGATTCAACTATCAACTTCAAGTTCAGATATGCTCCAAACACAGATGCCATTCTGGCCTTTGCACCAGCAGTTTGATTTTCCCCAGTGCATTCGCCACGGAAGTCATTCTGTCACTTATTCAGATCCCAATTATAATCTCAGATATACTCCAGACACGGAAGTCATTCTGCTACTCATACGGATCTCAATTCCAGTTACAGTCTCAGATATACTCCAGACACGGAAGTCATTATGTCACTTATTCAGATTCCAGTTATAGTCTCATATATACTCCAGACACAGAAGTCATTCTGCTACTCATACAGATCTCAATTTCAGTTACAGTCTCAGATATACTCCCGACACGGAAGTAATTCTGCTACTCATACAGACCCCAACTTTTGAAAACAGTTTACGGATGCTTCCCAACATGGATGATAATCTATTTCTTATTCAACTTCAAGACTTCTGAAAACAGTTTACGGATTCTCCAAACACGGATGTTAATCTTTCGCTTGTTCAGATTCAACTTCTGAAAACAGTTTACGGATTCTCCAAACACGGATGTTAATCTATCGCTTGTTCAGATTCAACTTTTGAAAATAGTTTACGGATGCTTCCCAACATGGATGTCAATCTATTGCTTATTTAGACCCCCAGCTCAGAGATGTTCCAAACACGGATACTTTTCTGATACTCATTCTTTCACCTACAACATACAACTCAACAAACATTTTTGGATGGCATCTTTAAGCCCATCTCCGAAAAGGTTCTACCATCTCCAAATGGCATCTTTAAGCCCATCTCCGACAAGATTTTGTCACATGGCATCTTTAAGCCCATCTCCGACAAGATTCTGTCACATGGCATCTTTAAGCCCATCTCCGACAAGATTCTGTCACATGGCATCTTTAAGCCCATCTCCGACAAGATTTTGTCACATCTCCAAATGGCATCTTTAAGCCCATTCCCTCAGCTATATTTTGACGAGTGCAAATTTTTGGGCACTCTAGTGTCCAATCATCTTTTACCTTCGAGTCGCGAACGGAAAAATTGCCAATCTAACTCTTCAGGTTCAAGAAGATTGAACAGGGGCAACTGTTGTAACCCAAAATTTGCCCTCCCATTTTTCAAGAAATCAAAACTTCAGGGTTTTCCCTGACTTTTCAAGATTGGCTCAAGAATCGGTCAAAAAGGCTTTTCTTTATCAGTAAATCCAGAATTAGGGTTTCCACTGATTTTGTTGAGATTGGCTCAGGAATTGATCAAGCAGACGTTTCTTTGACAGTAATCCAGGATTAGGGTTTGCGCACGCATTTCTCAGAAGAAATTAAATCCACAATAATTCAATTGACCATTACATTATTTTTACGCTTGTTCCAGATCACCGGTTGTTTCTCAAAACCTAAATATCTGGGATAGGAGCTGAGGCTTTGTTTGAAACTTTGAGGCATTGGTTTGATCAGCGGAGTGAAAAGTGTATGGAATGCTTGTTTGTTTAACTGTACAAAGCATGGTTAATTGGAGTGCCAGGCGTATTGTGATTAATGCGAGATTGCGAGACGGCAAAGTTTGTTGATTATTTATTTCATCTGGATTAAAGTTATTGGGATGCATTTCCAGTTGTTTTAATTTAAGAGACTTAAATAATTAAATAGATAGTACAAGGAAAGATTGGAATATTTGACAGTAGAAAATTCTTATTTGACAAAGACTATTTATTTATTTATTTCAAATATTGTTACAAATTTTATTCGAATATTGTAAATTTATAATTTACAGTGTTTACAATAATATTTATTACAATAAATGAAAAGAAAATAAATCTAAAGCCTAAATATTTGATCTTTACTGCGTTCTCCATTATTCAACTGGTACTTACCTGCAAAGGACAGAAGAAAAAGGAAATCAGTGCAATTAACTGGAGAGCATTTTCAAGCAGATAAATAAAAAAGTCATCATTAAAGCTTGTTGGCCGGAATCAGATTGTTATTGGGTTCATCATGTTTTACTTGTTCTCTTTTCAAATCACAAGAAGATTTCTCTTCTTGGTTCACAAAGAGGAAAGTAAAAATGATTTGCAAGCATACAATTAATTCAAAATGCAAAGATATAAGGCAGCAAGACAAAGCAAACTGAATTCCCAAACTGCATTAGTCAACTAAGTCAGCATGAGCAAGCATGGCAAGCTAACTACAAATGCAAACTAATGTCAAACTAAGTTACCAAGATGTCAAAGCAGAAAAGTTGTCCAAGAAAGTACACAAGTTGTCAAAGAAAGAACAATGCAGAAAATATGGAAAGAAAGTACAACAATGCAGGAGAAGAACCAAGTTACAAGCAAGCAGGCTTGTCAAATTCATCATCATATTCTGGCCAACAAGCTTTTCAGAAAAAATATAATAAGCAATTTAAAATGCTTTTATGGAGAGAGAAAGAGAGTGAAGTGGGTTTTGCAGTTTTTGGCAGGCTGTAAAAAGCAGTGAGAAAGAAAATAAATATAACAGTCTAACAGTCCAAAGGGGAGAGGGGCCAAAACTGCAAGCTTAAGAAAACTGCATAGCCCTGCATTACAAAACTTAACTTGCATAACCTTCATGCCTTCCTCACAAAAAAGTAAGCCTGCCTTCTCAATACATCCAATACTGCCAGTTACAAACTGCATAAAAAACGGCAGTAACAAGCAAACTAACAACAAGCCTGCATAAAGACCTCCAACTGAAGCCTGCTTCCAACAATACCATAAGCAAGCCTGCCTTCCAAGGCCAACAGCAAGCCTGCCTTCCAAAGCCAGCAGCAAGCCCGCCCTTTTCAAAAACACCAACCTGCTAAAACCTTATAAACACTGAAACCTGAAGCCTGCCTAAAACTTACCATAAAAACCTGTTTCCAAATCAGAAAAACTCAAAACAAATTGCAAACCTACAAAACTACCTCCAACTCAACCTGCATAACTGCAAGCTAAAACACCAAGCTAAGCCTCCAAAATCACAAACATGAGTAACGAAGTGCAAATCTGCAAAACTGCCTCAAACACTAAAACCTGTTGAAACTGCATGACCTGTCAAACTCAAGCTTTCAAAACCAAAGAACCTGTTCAAACAACAAAACTTACAGGCCTGTTTCAAAGGCCAAAAACTGCTACTCAAGCCACAAACTGCAACTAGATTCAAACTTGCCTAATCACAAGCAAGCCCAAAACAAATTGCAAACCTGCATAACAGTCCTCGGAACAACAAAATCATCAAGCTAGTTTTGTTTCAGAACCCAGATCATCACTAAAAATTCAACAACGAGTTTCAGAGTTTCATCATCAGTAAACTCAAATCAAAGCAACAACCATGAGCTAATCTCAGAACACTATCATCATTGACATTAAAAAATTCACAAAGAGAGAGGAAGAGTGTAGAAGCAAAACAACAAAGAAGATTCAGAAGCAAGCTCATCATTATCAAACAATCCGTAATCAACAAAACCAAGAAACAACAAGCAATCCTCAGAACAAGTTCATCATCAGAATATCAGGGTCCACAAAGAGAGGAAGAGTTTAGAAGCAAGTAGTTTTCAGAACAGAATCATCATCAAACGATACAAAGAGAAGTCAAAAGATACAGAGATACCGAAAAGGCGAGCTAGCAACTCTTGTCATCATCCTCCCTCTGCCTTGGCCACCTGAGAGCGCCACCAGTCCCATGTTCCTCTCCCTCCATCGTCTTACAGAACAAAATGCCAAAGGTATAGTCTTTTCTCTCAAACTTTCACTGTAGCTCACACCCAAAACATCAAAGATTAAAACATTGTAAAACGATAAACATGCAAGAACCAAACTGTAAAAAACCCTAAACAAGATAAATTTTGTACCGTTCGAGCACAACCAACATGGATCACTGTGAAGACGAGAGAGATGGGAGGCAACACACCGGAAGCTAGGCATGAGAGGAGGAATCATTTTTTATCATAGCTGAGAAACGAGGAAGAGAGATGAAGAAGATGAGAGGAGCGGCACCGTCGTGACCCAAAACTGTAAACCCTAATTTCTAAAACAAATGAAATAACCCTAAAATTTGTTCAAACATAAGATGGGCCTTTGCCCAAACCAGAACCCCTAAGCCCAAACGTTTAACAGCGCCCACCCCCCTTTTCTTCAGTTCTTATACTAAGTTTGTTCTTCTTTTTAATTTCCTTGTTTTCTTTATCATTTTTTTATTGGGCCACCCAAAGAACTTTTTTAGGCCCATTATCTTTCCCTTTTTTTAATATAATGTTTTTAAAACTAACACTTTTTTATCATTTTATTTTCATCTTTCATAATATAATTCTTCTTTTCTTTTGCCAAAAAAATATACATATTGAATAATTCTCCTTAATATTTATTACATTTAATAAACATGCATAAATAATAGAACTTTAACTTAAATGATTTTTCTTTTCTTTAAAACTCTCTGTTTATATAATTAAAAAAATACAATAATAATTATACTTAATCTTTCTTAGGTTAAAATATTTTATTTGAGCATTTGTAAATAAATATACACATCTCATATCTCTTTGATTTTCATTATCTTATACCTTGTTATAATTTTATATTGAGAATGCGACAGTTCGATTTGGTTGTAATATATACTTGGACATTACTATTCTGATAAAACTCATCCCCATTTGTAAACAGTTGTACCCCCCATCCCCGGATACTTATTTGTAATAACTTAGACTTTAAATTCCTGCAATTTATCGTTTTCAATATACTGTATAGTAATTAGGGTTTGTATGCGAAGATTCAAAATCAATCGCTAGATGACCTAATACAAGATAAATGCATGAAAATTAATACACAATTCACACTTGCACCTCTAGGGTAACCTCGCATGTTGCCTCGGAAAATGCAATCATGTCCCTCGAGTATGAGACACTCTAGCAAATGCCCCTTCAATAAACAAAGATTGTAGTCCCTCGATGACCCTCGATGTTGCCTTCGATAAAACGATCTCGTCCCTTACAAAATTGCTAGAGTGTCTCACAAGTTGCTTTCAATGATTGTATACGATGACCCGCGCCTGTCCCGTTTAACATCCTAACACAAGGTTGTTCACCAAATACAATGGTGAAATAACACTGTTAAAAGGGTTAAAAACATAAGAAAAATCTTTGAGTAAAATAGGGTAGACAACTCTTAGTTACTTGATCAAAAATCTTGCAAAACATCCTTGCCATTTTCAAACACACTTCATAAACACAACTTCAAAACAACTTCAAAACAACTTCCAAAACATTGAAATATCTTTTCAAAAAGATACACACATTTGTATATATTCAAACAAGAATCATTACAAAGGTTGCCTAGATAAGGCATCTTTTTCAAAACATTTTTAAAACCACACACAAAGCACCATTTCAAACAAGTGAAAAGCAAAGGCAAGTGATCTAAAACAAGTAACTAAGAGCCCATGGATAACCATGGATGGAAAGGGTTCTAGCACCTTCCATTTTCATAATCTACCCCCCGAACCCAAGAAAACATCTCAAAGGTATTTCCTGTGCTTTTTGACCTGTCCTTAGGATAAAATAAAAAGTCGGTGGCGACTCTTGCTAAACGGAACAAGTGCGAACACAAAACGCAAAATCCCAAGTCAGTTCTCCCACCGTATCACAGTATGCTAATAAGATTGTATGACAAGAATGCGTGACAAATTAATACAGTTAGAAAACCCTAATGTGCAAAGACTAAATAATTGAAAACAGATCACTCACACATATCACTCCTAGGATATACCCACACTTCAATTGCCTTCGTTAAACAGTCATTAAGTATAGGGTGTCTTAGTGGTTGCCCTCCTGTCTTAAAAGATCAAATGTTGCCTCGGAAATGTTGTCTCGGAAATGTTGCCTCAAATATGATCTTAAGACTCTAGGGTTATTACTGAGGTGTCCTAATATTGCTTTAGTGATCATACGCCCCTTTCGAATTGACCCTTACAACTCAAACGACGGTGCTACCTATTTCTCAATAATAAGATAGCACTGTCTAAAGGAACGAGAATAGAAACGATCTTTTTTCGAGTAGGTAGATGCTGGTAGGTACTTGCTCAAAATAAACTCTTTTCACACCTACACATTTCAAAACAATTTTCAAAACAACTTCGTCACACCCTTGAGGACTGATACAAGGGTTATCACGAAGTCAAACTTTTTCAAAACAAAGTACATACACAAGCAATTTTAAAAGATGAGCAAGTACCTAAGATCCTATGGAAAACCATGGATAGAAAGGGTGCTAGCACCTTCCCTTTCTATAATCTACCCCCCGTACTCAGAATATCTCAAAAAAGGATTTTTTTTCAGTACTTTTTTCCTTTCCGGTTGGATGAAATAAAAGTCGGTGGCGACTCTTGCTTACCGCGACATTTTGCAAACACAAAACTCAAAACAGCGTCAAAACAGTCCGTTCTGTCACCGTATCACAGAACTGGCGACTCTGCTGGGGACTTAATAAGTGGGGTATACCTTAGGATCTAGTTCATCATAATTGCTTCTCTTGTTTATTTTGTTTGCTTTACTTTTAATGGTTTTGCTTGGGTTTACTATAGATCCTAACTCAGATATGGGGAATACCTTTTAGGTAAGTAGCAATAGACTGTGAGGGAACTGTACGGCGTAGACCGATACGGTTGAAGCAGTGGCTACGTTGGTGTGGCACTTTGGTTGGTACCGGTATCCCTTGTGGAGAAACGAGGAGAATATGGGTCCGCCGCAAGGTGTCATTAAGCATCAACTGACCTTAGAACCTTTAATCGTCCAACTTAGCCAGTAGAAAGTAGTGAGATAGTCGGCCTCGATCTAAAGCCGAGAACTGGTTGATACTCGATGCTACACTCATTGAGACCATACTCTCGAGATTGTTCCGGCCGCAAAAAAAGATTGTGTGAGCTGAAACCATGACCGATGGAGGATGGTCAGAGATATTGAGATCCCCTAGAACCCATTTACTTTTTCTATGACAGGTTGAAACCAACTTAACTTCAAGAGGGTATTACCTTTGACCTCATGCAAGCCTTGAACCTAAGGGCTTTGTGTGACTTGTTTGTCATTGCCATGCCTGTTATCCGATATACCTGTTGTTTTTATCATAACACCATCCATCATAACATAGCATACATGCTTCATTATACTAACCATTTCAAAGACCAAGGGAATTTATCTTTGCTCTGTTTTGCAGATTATGGCTTCCGCACGTAGAAAGACTATCCCAGTCAACTTTGTGGAGATACCAACCCAACTCAAAGAGCTAGTGTCAAAGATTTCTGAAACCTCTAGGTTCATTAAGAAACATGGTAAACTTCTCAGCTTTGTTATTTCAAACCCCGATGAACAGATGATGAGTGTACTTTTTCAGTTCTTCGATCCCGAGCATCACTGTTTCACCTTTCCAGATTATCAGTTGGTATCCACCTTGGAGGAATTCTCTCATCTATTGGGCATATCCATTCTTGAACAGGTACCCTTCACAGGTATGGAAGAAGTTCCTAATCCAGAAGTCATTGCCTCAGCCTTGCATCTGAAACGGGCCGATGTGGTATCCAATTGGGAAACTCGAAGCGGAGTCGAGGGTTTTCTAGCCAAATTTCTGATAGACCAAGCTCAACTATTTTAGGATGATTTAGATTTTCAGGCTTTTGAGGATGTCTTGGCTCTTCTTTTCTATGGTTTGGTTCTCTTTCCTAATCCAGATTCCTTTGTAGATGTGAATGCTATCAAGATTTTCCTTTCTCGCAACCCTGTGCATACCTTGCTTGGAGATATTTTGCACGCTCTCTATACTCGTACCACGAGGAAAAGAGGGACTCTTATGTGCTACATGCCATTGTTGTCAAGGTGGTTTATTTCTCACCTCCCTAAGTTTGTGCTGAAGAACGAATAAGGTTTGGGTTGGTCACAAAGAATAATGTCACTTGCTCATACAGATACTATTTGGTGTTCCCGGGCTATGGAAGACGTTGCTGTTATTGACTGTTGTGGGGGGTATCCTAATGTCCCATTACTTGGTATCAGAGGAGGTATAACTTAAAATCCTTGTCTAGATTTATGAAAATTCACTCGTGCTCGGAGAGATGGCCCCCATAGGTTACTTCTTAAGGATATTGCATTCGGCTATGCAGAGGATGTTAAAGGGCATCGTCGGAGGTTCATATGAGCTTGGGGCATGGTAAATAGATCAGACCCCCATGAGTTGGGACCAAAGACTTCCCTTCCTATGCAGTCTTATCTCCAATGGGTCTGGGCTCGTGCACAAAAGCTTATGATTCCATATGCAGCACTATTACCAGTGATTGTGGAACTCACTACTGAAGACGGTATTCCCTACACGGTTCTCTATCCTTACATGCCTACTGATCTTGGGGAGCTACAAAGGTCTTGGATTCAGCTGAAGAATGAGCGAGATACTTACAGAGAGTAGTTCCATGAGCAAGAGAGGAAGGTTTTGAAGCTCACCAGACAGCTCGAGAAGGAAAGAGTGCTCAACGACTACATCAGCACAAAGAGAAAGCGTCCATGGGATTTTTTATTTTTCTTTTCTAGTTTTAGATTTGTTTTTTATTTACTTCTTTGTAACACCTTAAGGGCATTGTTGAACATTTCAAAGTTAAGCTAATAAAGTTTGTTTTTTTTTTGGTTTGTGAATTTAAATTTCCCAAAGTATTTGAAATCATTACATGCGCATCCCATTATCATGCACATCATCACAGGTACCACTACAGGTTTCTTATCTTCTTCGATGTTTATTTCAATAGAAATTTCTTTCGATTAAGCCATCAAAGAGCTTCAGGCACAGAACGCCCAGTTCTAACAAATGTTCATAAGTCTTGCTAAGGGGCAAGAAGATCTGAAAACTGTCATTCTGAAAGAAAAGAAGAAGAAGAAGAAGAAGAAGAAGAAGAAGAAGAAGAAGAAGAAGAAGAAGAAGAAGAAGAAGAAGGTCGGGCTTCTGAATATGGGAAGAAGGTTTGGAGAAAGGTTGAGGCATCAAACTGATCTGACCTCTTCATCCAAAGAAGGGGAGAACCAAGAAGAAGAAAAAGGCCCTAGTCCTACAGTCTCTGATAATGATACTGATTTTGATGATGAGCAATATCCTCCTGTTGAGGATAGGTACAAGCAGCTAGAAGACCGTTTGAGTGCTATGGAAGTTCAGAAGGTACCTGGTTTGGATTTCGGAGAACTAGGACTGGTATCTGGAGTGGTCATCCCTCAGAAGTTCAAGGCTCCAATTTTTGATAAGTATGATGGAGTGTCTTGCCCAAAACTCCATCTCCGCTCTTATGTCGGGAAAATTCAACCTCACCTGCTGAAATCTAACTTGACCACATTGAGGGAGGCTCCCAAAAATCCCAACACTACCTCTCCTAGATACAATCCCAACGCGTGGTGCGCCTACCACTCTAAGAGTCCTGGCCATGATACCAATGACTGCTGGGCTTTGAGAAACAAAGTACAAGATTTGCTGGAAGCTAAGGAAATAGAGTTTGATGCTCCGGAAAAGCCGAATGTAAGAACTGCTCCTATGCCCAAACATGGTCGCAGGGTTAATGTTGTTGACAATGATTTGTTTGTGACCTTTGTTGAAGAAATTTCTACTCCTCTTATGAATGTTAAGAGGAATCTGTTGTTGGATGGTGTATTCCTGGGTTGTGGTGAAGGTTGCCATATGTGCTCGATTCTACCTACTAGTTGCCATTTATTGAAGTCAGGTGTTCAGCGCCTGATAGATAATAAAGAGATTCTATTCAAGAAGACTATGATTCCTGTTGTTCCCAATGAAGATGTTGCCATCATAACTGTTGTACCTCAAAATTTGCCCTCCCATATTCTCCAAGGTTTGCTAAGATCATGCTTCAAAATCTCCCCAAGAGTTGCACAGTCCAATGGCCTCCTAACAGTCAAAAAATTAGGGTTTTGGTTCTGGCAAAGAAATTGAAGTTTCCAAGGTTCCAATCAAGTCCCACATGCCTACAAACATTGTCAAGCATCCTCATTCCAAGTTTCAAGACTCACAGCACAAAATTGCACAGTCAAAAACCCTAGTTGCTCAACAGTCAATTGCAGGGGCAAAATGGTCATTTGACAATCAAAAGTCAAAAATTTTGGTCAACATCTTATTTTGAAGCCACAAACATCATTTGATCAATTCTTGATCATGATTCTCAAAGCATGGCTCAAAAAGTCTCAAGATGCAAAAGTTTCTATATTTGGATAGCTGAAAAAGTGAACTGCAAATTGACCAAGGCATAACTTCCACATGGTTTATCAGAAAAATTCCATCCAAAGCTCATTTTCAAGAGAATGACATCTCCTACAACTCCTCTTCACATTCCAAGTCCAAGAAATGCTCTCACAAAAAGTTATCAATCTCAACATTATAGGTCATTTTCAAAAGTCAACAAAAAGGCACTTTAAGTCAAAAACCATAACTTGAGATTGGTAAATCAAAATGACATGGGACCAAAGACATTGGTTATAGGACTTCAAGACCTTTCCAAAATGTCCAAGAACATGATCAAAGCTTAAAAATTGAGCAAGATATGCCTTGTGGAAGTTGGGAAATTTTTGGGAATTTTGAAAAGTCAATTTTGCTTCAAATGCCTCAAAATTGCTAATGGGCCTCAATTTCTTCCAAGAATCATCACCCAAAAGCTATGCACGACCCATTGACCCAAAGGGGAGTTATTTTCTTATTTTTAATTGATTAATTAAGTTTTTAATCCTATTAATTAATTTAATTAAAATTAAATATAAGAAAAATACTAAAACATGTTTTCCAAATCTTTTTATGCAGCATATTCACTCTTTATGACCTAAATATTTCGTGCACATGATCAAGAGGAAAGATCTTCCAAAATAGGCAAGTTCCATGGCAAGAAAAGATTGAAAAAGATGCTTGAAAATCAAATATTGAAAGGCATTAAAACATGGACTTTGGGCTTGGATTGTTAACCTAATTCACTCCACATATATGCAAGAACACAAACCTAATCCTAAGAACAAGAAAGCTGCGCTCAAGCATAAGAACCAAAACTTGCATTTTTGACAAGAAAACTCAAAACTGTTTTCACAGTTGCAGTGTGATTCAAAGCCTACAATCCATTCCAAAGGGTTGCTGGGACTTTCTTGATCATGTCTCAACCCTTTTCCACTCTCTATACACAAGGAATCGGTATAACAAAGTCCTACTTTTGTTGAAAATTTGCATAATCGTGTTTCATTATCCATGCGTTATTTGTAATTTTTAATCATTGATTTGGACTAATATGAGTGTTCTGAAGCTTAAGGCATGCTTTAATTGAATTAATAAGGCCTGTACAGAAATCCACCATGAAAGCATTCTAGGGTTTCAGGAGTTTGAATTTGGGGCATTCCTCATCTGGAAAAATTAGGCCACGAAACTTGTACCACTGAATTCAGAAGCTCCAAACGAGTAGAGCCCATACCTCGCGCCCTTTTTCTTTTTTACTATGCTCTATTCGCTATTTTTGTAGGTACCAGTTAGTGGGGGTTTAAAACCCCCGCTATCTAGTCTTATTTTTTCAGGCAAAACAAATAACAATTCAAGAAGATGATGCGTGGAGGAACGTGAGTGGTGCATTCAAATCATTGGCGCGTTTTTTCGTTTGTTCCAGAATAATTGCACTTTTTGCATATATTGCTCAGTGTCCATTAATTTAACAAATAAACGCATTTGGCCTGGTGGAAGGTGTGTTGTCATGCAAGCATTGGGACCTGGGTTCGATTCCCAGGTCCCCCATATTTCCCTATATTTTTCCTTGTAATGCATTCAGGTACACTTGCCTTCCTGTGGTCCACCAAGCAGCCTCACCATCTAGCTTGCCACGCGCCCAGAAGCCTCCATCCAATGGCCAGGTCATGCATTCCACCATACACCCTCAGTCAACCATATGCAGACGCGCTGGAAAAGTCAAAGGGGCCCTGATTCAGTGGGCCAAGAATGCTTCCCATACACCTCCATAATTGGGCCAGAAACCCCCTTGTTTGTATTTTCTTTCTCTCTTTTTATTCTCTTTTATTTATTTAATTTGTTTTATTGTTTTAATTAATTCACCAAAATAATTCTTTATAACACAAAAAAAATCAGAAAAGTCAAAATAAAAATATGTATATTTAATTTAATCCATTAATAGTTTTTTTTAAATAAATTTAATAATCAATTTAGTTTTAATGTAGGGTTTAAATTTTAATTATTTTTAAATAACTAATAAAATACATAAAAATTAGGTTTAGCATTTTCATTCTTTTTCTCAATAAATAAATTTTTTCTTATTATAACTATTATTAACCATTAATTAATTTTGTAAATAAATATGTCATTTAATTAATTAGGGTAAATTAGGTTACAACTTAAACATTTTTTCTTTAATAATTAAAAACAATTTAGAATTAGGGTTTCTTTCAATATTAATTTTCTTTATTCTCATTAAACTTCATAAATACCAAAAAACATAAAAAAAACAAGTTCTTTTCTTTATTTAATCATTAATTAATTTTTTTAATTTCAATTCAATTTCCTTAAAGGGTCCAACGCCCTCGCATTTTCGATTCCAATGTCCTTTCGCGCGTTTGTCTTTATTTTTCATTTTAAATATTATGTAATTTCCCCAAAGCCTTGTAATAGATAATTAGGACATTTACTTTCCGCATTTTATTCAAATCGGGTCTTTGTTTAATTTGGCGATGTATAGACCCGCGCCTTGTAATAGCGTAGGACTTTTATTTTCCGCATTTTAATTCCTGCACCTTTAAACTGCTAATCACATGAAAGAATGTATGCCCAAATAAAATCAAAGCGTAGATCACCAATGCATGACAAGACAAATAATAACTGAAAATGACACACAATTCACACACCACTCCTAGGGTACGCCTCACTGTTGCCTTGCCCCTCGAAATGTGGTCGAGTATAGGACGTTTTAGTAAGTCCTCATGTCCATGAACATGGCATGGGGGTAGCTTCTAAGGTGTCCTACTATTGCTCTGGTTACCACACTGTCCCTAAACTCGAATTGACCCGAACACCTCCAACGGTGGTGCTACCTACCTCTCAATGGTGGGATGGCACTACCTTAAGGACATTTACACAACCTAATTCCTTAGGGTAGGTAGATGACTCGTAGATACTTGCTCTAATTCAAAACAAATCAAAAAACTTCTTTTCACACCGACACTTTCAAAAAAGCTTTCAAAAAAAAAATTTCAAACACTCTTGAGGACTGATACAAGAGTCGAACTGAAATTTTAAACGAAACTTTTTCAAACCCACTCACTTTGAAAAGCAAACAAACATTTTTGAAAACACAAATGAGCAAGTATCTAAGAGCCCATGGATAACCATGGATAGAAAGGGTGCTAACACCTTCCCTTTCTATAAATCTACCTCCCGAACCGAGAAACTATCTCATAAGGAATTTTGCTGTGCTTTTGTCCTGTCCATGTTAGAGAAAATAAAAGACGGTGGCGACTCTTGCTTCCGCGACATTTCGCGAATCAGCGTTAAACAGTCAGTTCCAGATCCACCGATCATAATAACCATTTCCGCCAATCCTTCCAAGGTTTCTTCGAGAAAACCTATTAGGATTACGCCCATTCCAAGAATTGCTCCGCTAATAATCATTGTTCCTGGTCCCATCCCATACACTTCAGACAAGGTTGTCCCATGGCACTATGGTGCTGATATGTATTACCATGGCATTAAGCAAGAGTTAAATAATGAAGAAGATGATACTGATGTCAGTAATATTGTCGGGGCTAGCAAAGTCACCAGAAGTGGAAGACTTTTTTCTCCCAAGATTTCCCCTCCGAATGTCCACAAACCTATTGTTATTCCATCTGCTAGTACATCAACTACTATTCCAGTTCCTACTCTAGTTATCACCACTGTCTCCGATCCATCTGAGACTCAGGGCAAAGAAATCATAAGTGAGCCTGCCCAGACGGAGGCGCCTAGAAAAATTGTTGTGGAAGCCTCTAAACAAGAAATAGATGAAATACTAAAAATTATCAAGAAAAGCGACTATAATGTGGTCGAACAGCTGGGGCAGACCCTGTCAAAGATATCCATGTTATCTCTGTTGTTGTGAAGCCCATGTGAAGGCTCTGATCGCATTTCTCAAGATTGCGCATGTGTCATAGGAAACTTCTGCAGATCAGTTCAAAGATTGCGTGGCTAGCCTGACTACTGACAATGGGCTAGGATTTTCATATGCGGATTTGACCACTAAAGGGAGAAATCATAATGATGCTCTGCATGTTTCGATTGAATGCAGGGGCACCACTATGGCTCATGTGCTGGTTGTCACCGGGTCTTCGCTGAACATTCAGCCAAAGAAAGCGGTGGACCGTTTGGACTGTGAGGGTTTGACTTTGAAGCTGAGTAACATTGTGGTAAGGGCTTTTGATGGATCCAAATGGATGGTGCACGGGGAGGTGGACATCCCTGTCAAAGTGGGTTCTCAGACCTTTGGATCCACCTTCTATGTAATGGACATTAGACCGTTGTATTCTTGCTTGTTGGGTCGTCCTTGGATCCATAAGGCTGGGGAAGTTACTTCCACGCTCCATCAAATGCTGAAATACCCAGTGCAAGGGAAAATTGTCACGGTGCAAGGTGAAGAAGAGTACATGGTAAGTCATCTCAATTCTTTCCGTTATGTGGAGATGGATGGGGATTTCATAGAAACACCTTGTCAGAACTTCGAGGTGGTCCCTCAGACTTTAGCATCAACTGAAGTTACTACCAATAAACCTCCGCTGAAGATGGCTTCTATCAAGGATGCCAGGGTTGTTGTTGAAGAAGGTGGGTGTACCAATTGGGGTCGGCTCCCTGATTTCACTCACAAAATAGACAAATTTAGTTTGGGCTTTACTACGGGGGCTCAAAGGGCTGTTAGGCACGCA
This sequence comes from Vicia faba, assembly GCA_948472305.1. NCBI lineage: Eukaryota > Viridiplantae > Streptophyta > Magnoliopsida > Fabales > Fabaceae > Vicia > Vicia faba. Next base: position 1,128,387,988 of record OX451736.1, read on the forward strand.
CTGATTAGAAGACCTCCTCTACACATCAGCAATCAGGGAGTTAATGCAATTGAGGACAATGAAGAAGAATCAGACATCGACAGCTGGATCTACCCAACAACTGATGGTGGATTGAATAACTGGACGGCGAAGGACTTCATACCTGTTTCTTTTATTTTGCAGTAATTGACTTTTGTTTTAAGATTTGTAATAAACAGTTTGAAACTTTATGGCTCGGTGCCTTACCTGAGGCACCTTGGCTTCGCTTGTGAGGGCTTATTATTATTTGTTATTTCCATATATCATCAATAAAACATTGGAAGTTTTCTTGCATTACAAATTTTACGCTCCTTGTTTTTCTTTTCTGTCTCCCATTTTATCAAAACAGCTATTCTCTTACACACACTCACGTATCATACTGCAGATCCATATTCACCCTGGATCCCATTGATAATAGCTCTGCTACTGTCAGTTATGACTTCGAAAATCCGATCAACCAAGCCGAGGATGAAGGTGAGGATGATTGTGACGTGCCGGGAGAGCTTGCTAGACTACTACAGCAGGAAGAAAGGGCCATACAGCCTCATGAAGAGCCATTCGAGTCAGTGAATTTGGGTACAAAGGAAGATAGGAAGGAGGTTAAAATAGGTGTGAATCTGGAGCCTAGTGTCAAACAACGGTTAATACATATGCTACATGACTATTTTGAGATCTTTGCATGGTCCTATGAACATATGCCTGGTCTGGACACTGATATTATGGTATATCGCCTGCCGACCAAAGAGGAATGCCCTCCGGTAAAGCAGAAGTTCAGCCGTATGCACCCTTAAATATCAGAGAAATTCAAGGCGGAGGTCATGAACCAGTTCGACGCGGGATTCTTAGCAGTCACTTATTATCCACAGTGGGTTGCCAACGTCGTTCCGGTACCTAAGAAGGATGGTAAGGTACGGATGTGTGTGAACTACAGAGATCTGAATAGGGCAAGCCCCAAGGACGACTTCCCACTTCCTCATATCGATGTTCTAGTCGACAATACCGCGTAGCACAAGATCTTCTCATTCATGGATGGTTTTTCTGGCTACAACCAGATCAATATGGCTCCTGAGGACATGGAGAAGACAACCTTCGTTACACAGTGGGGCACCTTCTGTTACAAGGTAATGCCTTTTGGGTTGAAGAATGCTGGGGCAACTTATCAGTGCGCCATGGTCGCTTTGTTCCACGACATGATTCACCACGAGATTGAGGTTTATGTTGATGACATGATAGCCAGGTCCCAAACTGAGGAAGAGCACCTTGATCATCTCCAAAAACTATTTGACAGGTTGAAGACGTACAAGCTGAAGTTGAATCCGAACAAGTGTACCTTCGGGGTAAGATCTGGTAAGCTTTTGGGTTTCGTTGTCAGTGATAAAGGGATTCAGGTGGATCCTACAAAGGTAAAAGCCATACAAGAGATGCTGGTACCCCGCATAGAAAAAGAAGTCATAGGTTTCTTGGGACGTCTGAATTACATCGCCAGGTTCATTTCACATCTGACTGCTACTTGTGAGCCAATCTTTAAGTTGTTGAAGAAAGATCAAGTGGTAAAGTGGAATGATGAATGCCAGACCGCTTTTGAAAGAATCAAGGAATACCTTCAAGAACCACCAATTTTGATGCCTCCAGTTGAAGGAAGACCTTTGATATTATACTTGACAGTGCTGGACAATTCAATGGGGTGCGTGCTGGGGCAACATGACGAGTCTGGCCGAAAAGAGCACGCCATTTATTACCTTAGAAAAAAGTTTATCGACTGTGAGACCCGATAATCATTTCTCGAGAAAACTTGCTGCACTTTGGCATGGGCTGCTCGCCGACTGAGACAGTATATGTTGGCTCACACCACCTTATTGATATCAAAGATGGATCCAATCAAGTATATTTTCGAGAAGCCCGCCTTATCCGGAAGAATAGCAAGATGGAAGATGATCTTAACTGAATATGACATCCAATACACAACCCAAAAAACAATCAAGGGGAGTGTATTGGCAGATAATTTGGCGCATCAGGTCGTGGATGACTACCAGTCCATGAATTTCGAGTTCCCGGATGAGAATATCATGTTGGTGACCGACTGCGAAGAGCCTGGACCGGATGAAGGACCTGAGGAGGGATCCCGATGGTCTATGTATTTTGATGGAGCATCAAATGCACTGGGGAATGGCATTGGCACCGTAATTATATCTCCTGAGGGCTGTCATACTCCATTCACCGCTCGATTATGTTTCAACTGCACCAACAACATGGCGGAGTATGAAGTGTGTATCATAGGTCTTCGAGCTGCTATTGACCTGAGGATTAAGTTCTTGAGTGTATTTGGAGATTCCGCTCTGGTGATAAGTTAGATCAAAGGTGAGTGGGATACGAAGCACTCGAATCTTATTCCTTACAAAGAGTGTGTGTTGACATTGCTCCCGCACTTTGAGGAGATAACCTTTGAACATTTCCCCAGAGAAGAGAACTAGTTAGAGGACGCGCTAGCTACCATGTGTTCTATGTTCAAAGTGAGGTGGGATAATGAAGCTCCCCAGATTACCATTGAAAGGCTAGACGAACCCGCACATTGCTGTGACATTGAGACTGAGGAGGTAGCAGATAAACCCTAGTTTCACGAGGTAAAGAGGTATCTTGAGGCTCAAGAATACCCCGAGGGGGCATTTGTTAATGATGAAAAGTTTCTGAGGAGGTTCGCTGCGAAGTTCTTCATCAGTAATGGAATCCTCTATAGGCGTAACCATGATTCAACCTTACTGCGGTGCATAGACAAGAGCGAGGCAGAAAGGATCATGGCAGAATTACATGAAGGTACTTTCGAAACTCATTCCAGTGGACATACCATGGCAAATAAAATCCTACGGGCAGGATATTACTGGTCCACTATGGAAGCGATTGTTATCAGCATTCTCAAACCTGTCATAAGTGCCAAGTTTATGCTGATAAGGTGTATGTGCCTCTGGTTCCCCTGAATGTTTTGACGGCTCCTTGTCCCTTTGCAATGTGGGGCATCGACATGATCGGCGAGATCAGACCTACTGCGTCTAATGGACATCGTTTCATTCTGGTAGCCATTGATTACTTTACGAAGTGGGTTGAGGCAGCTTCCTTTACTACAGTAACCAAGAACATCGTGGCGTGGTTCATCCGGCATAATCTGATATGCCGATACAGTGTCCCCGAGAGGATCATTACTGACAACGGTACAAATCTCAATAACACAATGATCACAGAGCTCTGCAAACAGTTCAAGATAGATCATCATAACTCTTCTCCCTACCAGCCGAAGATGAATGGGGTTGTTGAAGCAGCTAATAAGAACCTCAAGAAGATTGTGCAGAAGATCACGGTGACATACAAAGACTAGCACGATATGTTACCATTTGCTCTTCATGGGTACCGTACCTCAGCACGAACGTCGACAGGGGCAACACCCTACTCTCTGGTATATGGCATAGAGGCAGTCATACCCATCGAGGTCCAGATACCCTCTCTCAGGATTATGGAGGATGCGGGTTTGAACGAATACAACTGGATCCAAACACGACTTGATCAGCTTAATCTGATTGATGAAAAGATACTTACTGCTATCTGTCATGGTCAGACGTATCAAAAGCGAATGATCAAGGCTTTTAACAAAAAGGTCAGACGTCAGGAACATCAAGTTGGGGATCTAGTGATCAAACGTATCATACTACCGCAAGGTGATCCCAGGGGAAAATGGACCCCCACATACGAAGGGCCATTTGTGGTTAAGAACATTTGCTCGGGAGGAGCTATGATTCTAACCACCATGGATGGTGACGATCTTCCTCACCCTGTCAATGTAGACATAGTAAAAAGATACTACGCCTAATCAAAGACCCGCTAGGTTGATTGGCCTAGGCAGAAATAAGGGCTTCCCGGCGAACCAAAATGGTTCCTGCAAAAGTAAGGGATGAAAATGAAAAAAATTGTACACCCGACAAGTCGAAAACCTGAAAAGGCAACTTGGGCAAAAAAGGGTATCCCGGTGGACTGAAAACCCGAAAAGGGCAGTTCAGGCAAAAATTAAAGATCAAAGCATAACACTATGTCTCATTGGATCATCTTGCAACCAGACCTCGGTATCAACTATCAAGCTCGAACGACGTCAATCAATCTGATCTACCTTCGACCAAGCAGCAAAGTGATGAGATGCTTGAAGATATAAGGGCAATATCAGAATTGGAACCCAATGGGATTGTTTCACATAGTTGTTTTTCTTTTTAAACATAAATTGTAATTTCTATCTTTCGGAGGCGTTCTCTTACTAGGACGTCAGCCTCCTTGTACAAAAACGCCTATTACAGGCCAACTTCAAAATCAATACAAAGCTTTGATTTATTTTTATTTTTCCTGTTTTGTCTTGCTAGAACATCCCATGGTTCATTTTTGATATATGCATTTGACAATAATTGTTGCTCATAAATACTTACATGAAAAAAAAAGACAATTACTCGTAATTCCAGGAGCAGGGAAAACAAGAAATGTCCAAACCTTACAGTTACTTTAACCATCAGGTACCAAGGTAGAGTCTGCTTGAGAACATGAGTAATGGTACATACACTCCCCACATAGAAAAATGTATTTAAGAATGGTAATGTTAGTTTTCCCAAATAGGACACGACTCTTCCCCATTAAGATTCACAATCGCGGGCGAATCAGCAAACTTTTCCCCAAGCAGAGTTTATGTCTCTCGCAAACAGAAATTTAATCCCCAACAGAATTCATTATCACCAGCAACGGAAATTCATCCCCAGCTGAGTTTATTTCTCCGAATGAGCGATCCATCAACAGAGTATCTTTTCCCCAATAGAGTTATTCCCCGCAGGATTATCCTCAAGCAGAGTCTCATCTGGCAGAATATCTACCAGCCAAGGGGAAAACCCCTAGCTAGTCATCTCTGTTCACCATCCCCAACATAAGCAGAGGAACTGTGGTTGTTACAGCAGTCAAGAATGCCATTTCTCATACTCTCCAAACAGCAATCAGGGATTTAGTTTCCCAGATTCAGATTATTATATCAGCATTTCATGCTCATACATCAAGACACAAGCATACATTACATATAACATAGTCTCATTTATTTTGAGAACGTCATCATACAATGCATCTCATGCATCGCATATAATTAACCATGTATTTCTTTCAGGAAAGACAGTTACTATCAACAATTTCCAGCAGGTCCATGATCAACACTTGAAGCTAAACAGAGTAATCATCGGTGCAACGAATGCAACCTTATGCAGGTTCCCCGTAGAAGCCCTACTACCCAGGCTTTCATATCGAAGTAACCCTACTATCCAGGTTCCTTCTCGCAAGCCCTACGACCCAGGCTTTCATATCGAAGTAACCCTACTATCCAGGTTCCTTCTCACAGCCCTACTACCCAGGATTTCATATCGATGTAACCCTACTATCCAGGTTCCTTCTTACAAGCCCTACGACCCAGGCTTTTATATAGAAGTAACCCTACTATCCAGGTTCCTTCTCACAGCCCTACTATCCCGGCTTTCATATCGAAGTAACCCTACTATCCAGGTTCCTTCTCACAACCCTACTATCCCGGCTTTTATATCGAAGTAACCCTACTATCCAGGTTCCTTCTCACAGCCCTACTATCCCGGCTTTCATATTGAAGTAACCCTACTATCCAGGTTCCTTCTCACAGACCTACTATCCCGGCTTTCATATCGAAGTAACCCTACTATCCAGGTTCCTTCTCACAGCCCTACTATCCCGGCTTTCATATCGAAGTAACCCTACTATCCAGGTTCCTTCTCACAGCCCTACTATCCCGACTTTCATATTGAAGTAACCCTACTATCCAGGTTCCTTCTCATAACCTTACTATCCGGTTTTTTTCTCTCTTATCCCCAGACAGCAGTCCACAACACTATAAGACCTGGACCCGATCAAATACAAATGATTTCACATTTCCCCAGTAAGTCGCGGTGCAACATATACCCCGACCAAACCCACAGTTCACCGCCGCTTTCTAAAAACCAGAATTATTCCCCAGTAGAGTAACATACAACTGAAGCTCCTAAAACTCTATTTCTCCCGAGATAGAGACCAACATTCCCCAGCAAAGTCCTCTTTAACAACAGGTACATGGGTTCTCGCAAAGGTATCTCATGCAATCGACACTTCTTCGGATGGCATATTTAAGACCATCCCTGACAATATTCAATCCTCAACCTCCGAAGGGCATCTGTAAGCCCATTCCCGATATCACAAATCAAGTGCCACTTCATACGAGTGCAAATTTATGGGCACTCTAGTGTCCAATCATCTTCCACCTTCAGATCACGAAAGGCATACGAGCCAATCTACATCCTCAAGTTTAAGAAGATTGAATAGGGGCAGTTGTTGTACCCCAAACTTTTCCCTCCCATTTTTCCCAATACATGTCAAAATTTCTAAAAAGTCCAAGAACACCTCTCTAGAGTCAAAATTGAGAGAGTTATGCATTGTCCAAGTTGACCCTTTTTTGCAAAATTGCCAAAAGTCAAACATGCTCAAAAATGCATTTTTTGCCAAATGGGCCCAACCTTTTAAGCTTGTATTATGCTTCCAACATGATTCACGACCCAAACACTCTACCACATTATTAACTTTATTAATTTAGTTTATTTTGATTTTTTATTATTTAAAAATCAAATTAAATCAAATAAATGATATAAAATATGGAAGATTTGTTTTTGATCTGATTTTGAATGGAATTATAATGCAAATATGTTGTTAAAACAAATCAAATCGTGCCAATGAAGATTGGGATGAAAGTGGTATAATTTTGCTTGATATGGAAAGATATCATACAAGAGGAAAAACAAATCAAATCACCATAATTGATAAAGATACAAGGCATTTTTATTGACCTAATGTGTTCCACTACATATACACAAGAGATCCAATGCACAAGAAAAATATTAGAGGTCGAAAAAGCTGCAAGCAAGAATTGAAAATTGTCAAAAAAGTGATAGACTGATTTCCAGTTTGGAGGTCGATTCACAGACTTTCAAAGCCACCAACCGTTTCCTGGAATCTCTCTGAAGCTAGCACGGTCAGTTTCACATCTCCACGCGCCCAGAATCTCCCTCTAGACGTCACACGGTTTGCATTCTTTTTCAGATTTCATTGCTATGATTCTTGCATCATGAACATGCTTCAATGGTATATTTGTGTTTGTTGTCATGTTTGCATCATGTCTGGACCATTTAATTGAAGTTTTAATTCTTGTATAAACATTTGCCATAGCTAGGGTTTGCCTTGTTGTTTTGGGGCTTTCGAATACATGAACAATTAGCCTTAATGAAGGATACCATTGTGATCAGAGGGTCAAACCCAATTGACCCATGGTTTTGAAACTCATTTATATTGCTTGGATGCCATTTTTGAAATACACAGGGTTATAGCTACAACACCATGTCCGTAGGTAAAGATGTTGTTACCTAAAACGACGGATGGGAGGAAGAAGATGGATGTGTGGCAACCCCTGGTTGGGCAGTTTGAAATTCCGCGCGTTTTTCTTATTTAACCATTGTGTTTGATATATTATATATTATTGTTATCATATATACAAATAAGACGCGTAGCACAGATGGTAGCGTGGGAATGGAATTATGCATAAGGACCTGGGTTCGATCCCCAGGTCCCAAACTTTGTTCATGCTATTTTGTTTCAGGAATTCAAGTACACTACAGCCTCCAGTGTCCACCGTGCACCATCAAGATCTGACCCTCTGATCCATCAATATCCCCATATCAACATGCCACTTTGGAAGGACCACCATGCACCTGAGTCAAGCATGCATGCTGGATTAGGGCAAAGTCAAACAGGCCTTAGCCTTTTGGGCCCAGAAATTCAGTTTTCACCCCCCTCTTTCAGCATTGCAACCAGGCCCATTTATTTCTTTTCTTATTTATTTTTCTTTGTTTTATTTAATTCCTTTAATATGTCTTCAATTAACAAATTAATCATTTTTCATAAAAAATATAAAAAAATCAATATCTCACAAAATTAGGATTAGTTTTTATTTCTTTATCAAAATTAATTTAATTTAGTTTAAATTAGGAAAAATTATAATTTGTTTTCAAAAATAAAATCAACTAGAAATTAGGTTAAACTTTTAATTTTATTTTGCTCTTTGTCTCAAATAAATAAAATACAAAAATAGGTCATAGATTAAAATTAATTTAATTTATTTTTCGTAATTTAAAATTAATTAGACTTAGGATTTTCCTTTAATTTAACAATTTCATTATTTTCTTAAAACATAACAATACATTTTTTAATCAATCGCAATTAGGTTTAGACAAGGGTCAAAACCCTAATTATCTCGTATTCGGTTCATGGCGCGCATAATATTTTATTTTTATTGTTGTAATTCTGCATGGTTTGTAATAGTTTAATCTAGGGTTTTCATTTATCGCTTTTTCCCGGGTTTTTGGCTATGTAATTAATTCCCCTCCCCGAAGCCTTGTAATAGCATAGATTTACTTTCTCGCATTTTAATTCTCGTAAATATTTTGACTGTTTAGATGTATGCTAATAGGATTGTATGACAAGAATGCGTGACAAATTAATACAGTTAGAAAACCCTAATGTGCAAAGACTAAATAATTGAAAATAGATCACTCGCACATATCACTCCTAGGGTATACCCACACTTCGGTTGCCTTCGTTAAACGGTCATTAAGTATAGGGTGTCTTAGTAGTTGCCCTCCTGTCTAAAAAGATCAAACGTTGCCTCGGAAATGTTGCCTCGAATATGATCTTAAGACTCTAGGGTTATTACTGAGGTGTCCTAAATATTGCTTTAGTGATCGTACGCCCCTTTTAAATTGACCCTTACAACTCCAACAACGGTGCTACCTATTTCTCAATAATAGGATAGCATTGTCTAAAGGAACGAGAATAGAAACGATCTTTTTTCGAGTAGGTAGATGCTGGTAGGTACTTTCTCAAAACAAACTCTTTTCACACCTACACATTTCAAAAAAAAATTCAAAACAACTTCGTCACACCCTTGAGGACTGATACAAGGGTTATCACGAAGTCAAACTTTTTCAAAACAAAGTACATACACAAGCAATTTTAAAAGATGATCAAGTACCTAAGAGCCCATGGAAAACCATGGATAGAAAGGGTGATAGCACCTTCCCTTTCTATAATCTACCCCCCGTACTCAGAGTATCTCAAAAAAGGATTTTTCTGTACTTTTTTCCTTTCCGGTTGGATGAAATAAAAGTCGGTGGTGACTCTTGCTTACCGCGACATTTTGCAAACACAAAACGCAAACCAGCGTCAAAACAGTCGGTTCTGCCACCATATCACAGGGATCTTAGGGGCAAAAATTGGGGTACAACTGATCTTAGACTTTTTAGAAATCTCATGATGTCCTCTACAATCTCTATGTTGTTTATTTTTGCTTTTGAAAACTTTATCTTGAAGTAAGTTTCCTTGACAAAAAATGTTTTTTGCTGACTTTTGAAAATGACCTGTAATATTTTAGATCATATCTTTCTAATGAAGCATTTTTTGGACTTGGGCATAAAAACAAAGTTGTAGAGAATTGAATTTTCTTCAAAATTTTCTTTGGTTGGGGAAAAGTTGATGAAGAATGTGAAAGTTATACCTGGTCAAAGCTCAATTGACTTCTTCTAAGGAAAACCCTAATTTGACAATTCTTGACTTTTGATGATCTGAGGACTTTCCTTGAGGAATCATGATCAAACCTTGATCAAATGATGAATATCAATTCAAAATGTTGATGTTGACCAAAAATCTTGAAGTTTGATTGTATGCTGACCACAGTTGACTTTTTGACCAATATAGTTGATTTTTAATCATTTGAGTCTTGACTGAGCAGACTTGTGATGTAGGGCATGAAACTTGACATGAACCTTGTTAAGGACCTATGAAGAACCATGGAAGCCACTTGTGACCTTTGTAAACCAAATTTATTTGAGAAACTACAAACCCTAGTTGTAGGCCTTTGGTTTAGGAGGTGCATCTTGACTAGTCAACCCTTGAGTGTTTTGAGAAGCCTTGAAAGAATGTCTTGAAGAAAATGGGAGGGAAAATTTTGGGGTACAACACTTTTTAATAGCGTAGGACTTTATTTTCTACTTTTACTACTTTTCTTATAACTGCTAGTAATTAGGGCATGTATGACAAGATTTAAAATCAACCGTTAGATAACCCTAATCAAGATAAGATAACTAAATTCAATACACTTTTCACACACTCACCTCTAGGGTAACCCCACTTGTTGCCTTTGAATAAAACAGTCATGTCCCTCGAAAGTGGGGACGCTTTAGCAAAGTCCCTCGAATAAAAGATCATAGTCTCTCGATGACCCTTCGATGGTGCCTTCGATAAACGATCTTAGTCCCTTACGATAAATTGCTAAAGCGCCCTACAAGTTGCCTTTCTGATTATAGGATGACCCACGCTTGTCCCTTCACATCCAACAATAGGGCTTCCTACTAACTAATGGTAGGACATCACTATCAAAGGAGGAGGAAAATAACACGAAAGATCTTTGGGTAGGTAAATAGCTCGTAATCGCTTTCTCACAAAAACATCTTTTTTTTCACAAACACTTTTCTGAAATATTTTCAAAAAACAAATACTTTGTACGCATTCTTAACTTATACAAGAATCATTACAAAGTTGCCGCACTTAGGCATTTTCAAAATATTTTCAAACACATACACAAAAGCATTTTTAAACAAAGTTAGCTAAGCGATTAAGAGCCCGTAGATAACTACGGATGAAAAGGGTGCTAACACCTTCCCTTTTCATAACCTATCCCCTGAACTCAAGAAAATTCTGGAAGATCTTTCCTGTTCTTTTCACCCTTTCCTTATTGGATAAAAGAAAAGTCGATGGCGACTCTTGCTATCCACGACATTTGCGATAAAACGCAAAACCAAAAGTCAGTTCTTCCACCGTATTATAGAACTAGAGACTCTGCTGGGGAGCACAAAAAAGTGGGGTTACCTTAGAGTTAGATCACTTTTAAATGCTTTCCTTGTTTGATTTATCTGCTTTATTTTTAAGGGTTGTTGGGGTTATTTCTTGCAAAGATCCTATAACTGGATCTGGGGAACATTTTAGGTAAGTAGCAATAGATAATGGAAACTATACAGCGTATACCGATATGGTTGAGATGATGGCTATGTTAGTGCGACATATTGGTTTGTACTGGTATCCCTCGAGTCAGTCGGGGAGCATACTAGGTTGTCACGTGGTGTCATAAGCACTAAATGACCTTAGAATCTTAATTGACCCAACTTAGCCATTAGAAGGTAGTGAGATAGCCGGCTTTGGTGCAGTCTGAAGTTGGTTAATACTCGATACTACACTCATTGAGATCCGAATCTCGAGTTTTGTTTTATGGAAAGTCAGTTGCCATGTTAGACAAAGCCTGTGGGAAAAATCAGTGATATTGAGACCCTAGAACCCGATTAATTCTATAGGACAGGTTGAGCCAACTAAACTTCAAGAGGGTACTTACCTACAAACTCCATGTGAGCCTTAAACCTAAGGCCTTTGCGTGCTTTGCTTGTGTTTGATTATACATTTGAACGTGTTATCGTGACATCATAACATCATCAAATCATGACTAGTCATTTCAAGGATCTAGGGAATTTATCGTTGTTCTGTGTTGCAGGGTCATGGCTTCCAGTTGTAGGAACACCATCCGGATCAATTTCGTAAGGGTACCTTCTCAGCTTAAGGAGTTAGTCTCAAAGGTTCCTGATAATTCTCAATTCACCAAGAGACAAGGTCATCTACTCAGTTTGGTCACTATTGGCTTTCAGGAAGACATGATGAGCGTTCTTTTCCAGTTCTTTGATCTGAAGCATTACTTTTTTACCTTCCCAGATTATCAGTTGGTACCCACAATGGAAGAATTCTCTAAGTTGCTTGAAGTTCCTATTCTTGATCAAATACCTTTCACCAGTCTAGAGCAAGTTCTGAAACCTGAAGACATTGCAGTAGCCTTACATCTGAAATGACCAGACATTATATCTAATTGGGAAACATGGAATTGAGTCAAGGGCTTCTCTCCTAAATTTCTGATAGAAAAGGCTCAGAGATTTCTAGATGCCATGAATTTTCATGCTTTTGAGGATATGCTGGCTTTGTTGATCTATGGGTTGGTACTATTCCCTAACCCGGACCAATTCATAGATATGAATTCCATCAAAATATTTCTCACTCATAATCTGGTACTTACTTTGCTCGGAGATGTCCTACATTCCCTCCATACTCATACTATGTAAAAGCAAGGAACTCTTATTCATTGCAGACCTCTATTATCCAGGTGGTGTATTTTGCACATGCCTCGATCAGTGATAAAGAGCGAACAAGGTTTGAGGTGGTCTCAAAGATTGATGTCGCTCACTCATGCAGATACCCATTGTTGTTCTCGATCTCAGGCATATGTAACTATTATTGATCCTGTGGGGAATTCCCTAATGTACCGCTCCTTGGTATAAGAGGGGGCATCACTTATAATCCCTCTCTAGATCTGCGTTAGTTTGGTTATGCTCAAAGGGACGTTCCTCATAATATGCTCATCCAGGGTATTGTATTCGACTATGAGAACGATCATCAAAACTACCATCAAAGGTTTATACGTGCTTGGGGCGTGGTCAACAGGATTGATAGCAAGACTTTAGGACACAAGAATTCCACTCCACTAGAGCCTTACCTCAGATGGGTGTGGTCGCATGCTCAGAATCTTAAAGTGCCATATCCTGCTATCCTACTAGTGATCGTATAGCCCATGGTTGAAGGGGATGTCCCTCATACCGTTCTTCATCCCGGTATGCCTACCGACTTCGAAGAACTACAGAAGTCTTGGATCCAACTAAAGGAATAAAGAGATACATTCAAAGCTCAGTTCTATGCTAGTGAAAAGAAAGTACTTGAGCTAACAAAATGACTCCACGAAGAACAAAACCTTAACGCATAAGTCAACACAAAGAGGAAGCGTCCATGGGAGACTTGAATTTATATTTTTGTTATTTTTTAACTCTTTTTGTTAAAAGAAATTATAATTCGATCTATTTACTAAAATTTCTCTTGTTTCCTTTTGATTAAACAAAGTTAAATCCCGCGACAATCCTTGAAAACATTGCATCTACATATCATGCATCATTACATAACAGGTTTTCCCATACATGTTTTCTCATCTTCTTGCTATTTATTTCAGTAAAAGATGGCTCTTGAACAGACTGTTAATGAACTCGAAGCTCAGAATGCCCAATTCCAAGAGACCCTCCTAAACCTAGCTCAAGAATAGAATGATATGATGACGCTTGTCTCCAAAAAGAAGAAGACTCAGAAGCCAATTGTTATTCTCAACATGGGAAGAAGATTCAAAGGTATTGCTAAACCAGTTCAAACTGCTGATATCACCTCGGATGAAGATGACAACCAAGAGGGGGATGGTAGAAGTGTCGGGGCTAAAGGTGGAAGCAACCTTGATTCTGGTAAAATTTTTGAGGACGAATACTATTCTGATGAACAGTATCCTTCTGCCGACGACAGATACAAGTAGTTAGAAGGCCGTCTTAAGGACATGGAGATCCATAAAGTGCTTGGATTAGATTTCAGAGAGCTGGGTATTATTTTGGGGGTAGTTATCTCTCATAAGTTCAAAGTCCCTCCTCTTTCTAAATATGATGGTGTGTCTTGTCTGAAACTTCATCTGAGATCTTATGTTTGGAAGATCCAACCCCATATTGCCGATAGAAAGTTATGGGTTCAATTCTTTCAGGAAAGTTTGTCTAGTACACAACTCGAGTGGTCCTATCAGCTGGAGGGAACCAACATTCGTACTTGGGAAGACCTGGATGCTGCTTTTTACAAGCAGTATCAATACAATGATGACCTTGCACCAACTCGTGTACAATTACAAAACATGATTATGGGTTCGAATGAAGGGCTCAAAGAATATGCTCAGAAGTGGAGAGACTTAGCTGGAAGGGTATAACCTCCCTTGTTGGACTGGGAGCTAGTTGATATGTTCATGGGCACTCTAACAGGTCCATTCTTTAATCAGCTGATTGGGAGTTCTTCACATGGTTTTACTGAGCTAATTCTAACTGAAGAACAAGTGGAAAACAGTATTAATAGCGGGAAAATTCAAGTGGTTGCGTCTTCGAGTGCTGTGAAGGAGACATTCAACGGTAAAAAGGAAACCAATGTTGTTTATGGCTAGAAGGGCCGTGGTAAAAATAACCGCAATCATCTTGTGGAAGCAGTACTAATTTCTAATCCTGCACCTGTTCAACAACAACAACAACAACAGGGCAATAGGTGTAGGTCAGATGCTCCAGGAAGGCAGTTTACCAAGATTAATATTCCATTGTCTCAGGAATTATAATATTTACTAAAAGTGGAGCTGATTACGCTAAAGGATCCCCCTCATAACCCCAAAACCTCCTATCCCCGTTGGTTCGGCCAATACTTGAGTAAAACACTAAAGATACGCTAATGACGCAAGCAATAAGCTTACCCGTAGACTACCATTTTAAACGAGCTATCCAACAGTTATGTTATAACTCTGCCCGGAGTTCCTCGTATCTATTTCACCCGGTTTCGTTCTGGTGCAATCACATTAAGCCCTTTGTCTTAGCACGCACGTAGTGGAGTAACCGGTTAGTGACTTTGATCCTTTAGCACGGGGTTTGGTACATGAATGTGGCAACCCTACATATGTTATCCAAATTGGAGATTATGGGGGATCGGGCCGTAGCACGCCCTACCGAGTTCAGAACCAGATACCTCTGAACCAACCAACACTGGATTCCTTCATTATTTGCTCAGCTCTTATATGTGCCCGTATATTTTGGTACACAGATTTTCTTTTCTTTTAGCAGCGAGATAGGAAGGATATTTTTAGAATCGGGCATCAAACACTTATATTCATCGATTCTCCACGTGGTTTGTGTCAAGACGGTGCTGACTGCTAGTATAAACTACTAGGGGTTACTTCTAGGACTTGAAACTCCAGATATCGGTATAATGGTTATTGAAACGGATCGCGTAAGTAGGAAGTCTACGGTGTCATAACCGTATCGATCTTGTTATGTCGTTATCGGCTTCCTCAACTGGGATTTCGTTAAAATAGGTATGTCGGGCTAATGCGAAGATTAAAAAAATTTTGGTATGGCTAAATAAAGCGAAGAATTTGAATTGAGACATATCATAAAAATTTACTAGTTTATAAAAGATGGAAAGGTACCTCTCCCACACTAAATCCGACATTGTCCTCAATGTTGCGGTATATAGGCGGGGAAGTACAATTACAAAAACAAACAGAAAGGAAATGAAACAGAAAAAATAATAAACTACATAGAAAATAAAGAAAAACTACTGGTGACCACGTCCTCTACTCCTGGTGCGAGAGCGTCTGGTAGGAGTGGCTTTTGTGTCAGTATCTTGGAAACCAAGGGTGCTGACGTCCAGCCTTAAGGCGTTAAGCTCTGACAGAGCTTCATCTAACCTCTCATTCATGCTCCGCTGTCCAGTCAAGATCTGAGTGTTTTGAGCGCATAAATACTCATATTGCTCCTGTTGTCTTCTTTCAAGCGCTGCGCTCATTTGATTTTGCTGGTTATTGGCCATAATGCATGCAAAAGATTTAATCGTGAAAATGGTTTAGAATGTGGATTGAGTAGTGGGTTGATGGAGTTTAAGTGTTGGAGTGTTGGAATTTGAGAGAAAATTTGAATGGTTACTCTTACGGATTTGGGAAAAAAGGGGAAGAATGAATGGAAAGTGGAACGGCTTCTGTAATAGCAGAATCTGCTATTGGGCGCGCGTGATGACCGTCACAATGGGCTGACGGGCGTAACACGGTGAAACGCGTGTTATGCTCGTCGTGGGGACGTTACGATCGTTATGGGTGCAAAGAATCATATTTATGAGATGGACAAAACAGTATAATTCCAAAACATTATAACACAATAATTCAATACATGCAGAGTATTTCCAACATACATCGTATAACAAAATTTTGCAAAATGATAATATGATAAGTGAATATAATATTAGATGTAACACACAGTAAATTTAATGAAAATGAAAATAAACTGAAAATGAAATAAAATGAAAATAAACTGAAATTGAAATAAATATGTGTTTCTAACAGAACTTTAAAAACTGTAAAGAGTAAACTTGTTTAAAATGAAATCACAAACTGCCTAGAAACATAAAACACAAGATAAAAATAAGTGTTAATTCTACTGCTTCATCCCAGTCGCGTCTTCAAGTCTTCGAAAGCTGCATGTATGTGATAAAATTGTTCCACAATTATATCAGTTAAGCTTATCACGTCCATACGCATATCCTACAGCTTGTTCTTGATTCCATTGATGTCCGTGTGGTAAACATCCAGCGTAGAAAAGATCTTATTCAAATTTATAGCATATTCTCCTTTTGTTGTTGCATGGGCATCAACATCCTCTACGATGTTGTTACCATCATGGTAACCAGGAGGGGTCTCGGGGTCACTCTCATTAGACATTGTGGTATCATAAACTTGGTAGGATTGTGGTGTCTCAGGTGTCGAAGGGTGGTCGGGAGGGTTAAGCTCATACATCTAATTGTCACGATTGTGGGCACTTGTTTTGGCATGGTTATGAAGTGTAAATACCGTGACTACTTCGCCCCTTATCAAGTAATCGAAGGGTGCAGGACCTAGGTTACCTATTATTCGTAGGTGGAAACAAAAATCAATGTTCATAGGGCGGATTGAACCAAATTGTGTGCACCTATGTAGCTGGTATCTAAGTTCGAGGGCGTTAGAAATCATGGTAACAAGGCCTCCTATGATAATCGGCTCGCTAGGGTTCTCAGCAATGCGGGAAAATGTCTGCATCAAGAATGGCACTGCATTTATAGGTCGGCCCTGGGTTATACACTGCAGCAAAAATATCTCATCTTTACATACGGCAGTGCGGTTCTGTTCTTTTCCGAAAATGGTATGTGCTAGAATCTTGTGGAAATAGCGGATAGCGGGGTTATGTATTTCATTATTATCCATGCTATCCGGCTCAGGGTGGTAATTTCCAGTTAAAGTCCCCTAAAAATAGTCTATCTCAATATCCATTAACTCTGCTTGGGTGGTAGAAAAAGCAAAAGGTCCGTTAGGGAATCCTATAAGGTCGGCTAATTCTTTATGGGTGTAAGCAAATTCAATACCAAATAACTTGAAAGCTATGAATCCCTTTCTAGTTCTGAAACCGCGCTCGGGTATATGAACTAAGGAGCTTAGAAATTCAAGGGTAAGCTCGTGGTATATAACAAACCTAGATTTAATATGGGCTTTTTCCCACCCCAGCTGGCTAAACAGATAATGGACACTATCCTTAATGCCTAAAGTGTCCATTGTTGGTTCATCATAATATAAGGTCATACCAATATTCCTGTGTGATAATTCCTCAAACCTCCTCATTTGGTTCCTGCCTCTAAAAGTGGTTTCCATAGTAAATAGCAAAGAGGGAAAGCAAATCAGGGGAGAAGGTAGGATAGAAAAAGACTTTTTCAGAAAACCTATAAAGTTGATTGAAAATCAGCAGCAGCTGTATAAACTTTTTTAGAAAAAAAATGAAAAAGAAAATAATGAAAATAAGGCTTTAAAAGAAATAAATTTAGAAACGAAAAAGAAAATAAAAAATAAAAAATAAAAAATAAAAACAAATGGAAATAATAACAAAAACAAATAGGTGGGTTGCCTCCCACGCAGTGCTTTGTTTAACGTCAATAGCTCGATGGCTCAGGAGTGCAAGCACTCATGGTGGTTCTCTCGAGGATGACTCCTCGGTTGAACTTTTAGTAGTCATCATTTTCCATGGCCACTTATCAAGCCATCTCACATATCCCTCACCTTTTCTTTTCTTTCTTCTGTGGGGTGGTTCATTCTTCTGAACTTGTGGTGGTGGTTCTGGATCTATCCTAAGTATCAACTTTTCAATTTTGGGCTTAGTGATTTCATCCACCACCTCAAAGGTTAACCTTACCCTCTTAACGCTTATAGTATCCCTAGTTTTATGGTCCTCTAATTTTCTCTTCTTATGCAAGACTTCAAACAAGGGTGCATTGGTATGGATATTTTCCAATACTTCCATATACGTTTTAGATTTGGAGTCTATCTGAGCTTCCATAAAACTTTTCGAGAAACGGATCAGTGGGGTATATGGATGAGGAACAACAATAGGTTCTTCCTTCTCTACCTCTTCTACAACCTCCCTTTTAGATGGTGTTGGAGGATTTTTCTCAATCTTTACTCTTTTCTCGTCTGAACTCTCCTCATCCACATCATCACTCTGCTCAACCTCATTATCACTCTCCTCAACCTCATTATCACTCTCCTTAGGATTTTCAACTTGTTTTTCACTAATGGTTGTTACAACATCCAATTTTTCCTCAGGGAAGGGTCCTAGAGGGTTTTGTTCAAGCTGGGAGATTTGGGTCTCTAAGGCTATGTTGTGGGTCACGAGCGAGTCAACCACAATGGTCAGTTGCCTAAGGTTTTCACTGTTTTGAAGACTTTGTTTTCTAAACTCTTCGTTCTGGACAATTTGTGTCTCTACAAAGTTCTCCATCAGAGATTCTAACCTATAGTGAATTAGCGTCGCGTCGGAATCCTCCATTGATGTTTCAAAGTTGAAATCATGTGATTCTTCTGATTCTTCAAATTGAGTTAGAGTCGCATTTTGTGTTTCTGTAAAGCGCTTTGTCATCATTGATATTTCATTAAAATTTCCCATTAATATTTCGAGGTCGGATTTATATGATACTTGCGTCTCCTCGAAATATTGGGTGTAGTGATTGTAGGAGAAATTTGGTTGAGGATAAGTTTAGTTGGAATTATAATATTCTTGTGATTCCTCAAAACGTTGGGATTGGTGGTTGGAAAGGTAATTCGGGTGAGAATGAGTCTGTGATGCATTGAAATTCTCCAATAGTATTTTGAGGTCGGATTTATGGGATTCTTGTGATTCCTCGAAATACTCAGAGTGGGGGTTGTAGAAAAAATTCGGGTGATACATAGTAACTGGGACAAGATTTGTAGATGCAAAGGCTCGCTTCGGGAGTGAGTATTTGGCATACAAATCGAAAGAGGGTTTATGTTGCCTAGTATAAACGTGCAACATAAGAATCGTACTTAGTTGATTAATCAGTCCCCGACAACGGCGCCAAAAACTTGATCGAGACTTTATAAGTCTGTCGGGATACTAACTGCAAGTATACAGTTCAGTCGTTCTAGTTTTAAAATATTATCGAACCCACAGAGACTGAGGATCAATCGCATATGATCTAATGCTACAGTTTGTCTAACTAAGCGATGAATATTCGATTTTTGGGGGAGACAGTTTAATTAAAAGTAATAGTACTAATTATACCGGTATGTGATAATCGGACTTAGGGAATTCGATGAATCGCTTGGCCTATAAAGTATTTCGGTAAAAGCTAATTGTTTAAAAACCTGAGACATACACTCTCGTGTTTATGAAATAAGTCATGCTACTAAACCTAGTGGATGCACTTTAAATTTAATAACACTTTTTGAAAACAATTTGAATTTAATTAATTTATTAAAACACTCTCGTGTATTTAAAAATCAATGCTTCGTTACCACTATCTGGGTTGAACCCCAGCTCTCGCATGCAGGTTCTTGCCTTAATTAATTTCCCACTCTCGTGGCAAAATCGTGTTAATTAACCTCTCACTCTCGTGACAAGGATAGTTAAATTAATCTTGGAAATTGGAAACCAGAAATTGTTTTATAAATATTTTTGGCCAAGGTATCATTGAATTCTTTCAGTTCTTACGGTCACATACCGGTATTAATAATTTAGCCGGACATAATTAACTTAACAACAATACAGTTCAAAATATAATTCATGGCAATAATTGGCATATTATAAAAACTGAATAAATAATAATTGCAATATAAAAAACCTGGAATCAAAGTTGCTATGGTAATCTTGAGGTAATACAGTAATCCAATCTTCGAGCTTGACTTGCAGAAAATGATTCGTGTTAATTCTTGAAAGAAGAATTAACACTTAAAAATAGAAACTAAGGCTTTGCATGAAAATTACAAGAAAATGAAAACAGAATTCCAAAACAAGCAAATTGGGAAATAACTGTAAAATAAAATAATATTTGCTCTGAGTAAATTTCTTCGACCCTTGAACTGTGCACTGGTACACATATATATATATAGCATAGGAAAATCAGCAGTTTTTTTGAATTCTTGATGAAGTCTTCGTGGAGAAAATATAGGAGCACTAATAGTGGTGGCAAGAAAATAGGAGACTCAGTAGAAAAAGGGAGAACGAGTCTGCCCTTAACGCCCGCGTCTCAATCCATGCATAACGTCCACCTTCACGCGCGTGACGGTCGTCACAGGTGGGTGACGGTCGTCACGCGCTGAAGTAGTGCCTTACGCTCGTCAGTGGTGTGTGACGAGCGTTTCCTTATGTTGGGGGGTGTTACGCCCGTCACAGGGACGTGACGACCGTCACTGATCCAGAAGTCCAAACTTTGTATTTTTTTAATTCTTTTTCTCTTTGTTTATTGTCTAGCCTTCTTCATGTTGTCCTTTTCCATCGGTTTGAGTCGACAAGTGTTATACCTGCAAAAAAACAAATAATCTCGGAATAATCGGGGGTTAGACGACTTAATGAAATATAAAATCGATAAAAAGCATGGTAATTATACGATATGTTTTCTCGTTATCACCTACCATTCTAACAGTCTTGGGCACAACACCAACAACTGCTGGACCTTGAAAAACAAAATTCAGGACATGAATGACAATAAGGAAATTGAGTTACATCATTTGGAGACCTCGAATGTGATTATTGCACCTATTCCGAAGCATGACAAAGGCATAAGTGCAATTGACGATGTTCTTTATGTTGCTACTATAATTAAATTTATGACTCCTATACCAATTATCAAGAAGAATCTACTAAAGACCGGTTTATTTCTGGGCTGTATTGAAAAATGTTACTGTTGCACAGTCCAACCCAATGGCAGCATATTACTAGAAGAAGGCATTCAACGCCTGATGGACAATTATATAATTTTGATCGAGAAGGTTCCGTCTGCTGAGAATATGTGTCAAGACTCATCTATAATTCCTGGCCCTCCTGTCAGGATCACCTCCAAAGGTCCTATAAGGATTACTGTCAATCTGAAAGCTGCTCCGTTGATCATCACTACACCTGGGTCTATCCCATATTCTTGGGATAAAGCTATTACTTGGAACTATGGATCCGACGTTTACTACCATGGCGTCAAACAAGAGCTACCGACTGTTGAAGATGAAGTTATTGAAGTTGTTGATCCCAGTATTGACAATATTGCTGGAACCAATAAGGTTACTAGAAGTAGAAGAGTTTTCTATTTGGAAATATCTCCAAAGACTATTACTACACCTATTAAAGTTACTGCTACTGAGTCAACTACTAAGGCTCGGGGCAAAGAGAAAATGTAAGAGCCTGCCCAGATGGAGGCACCTAAAGAAGCTATCGTTGAAGACACTTCTAGACAAGAGTTGGAAGAGGTATAGAAGATTATCTGCAAGAGTGACTACAAAGTTTTTGAACAATTGGGGAAGACCCAATCCTAAATCTCCATGTTATCCCTGCGACTTTGTTCTGAAGCTCATACACAGGCTTTAGTAAAATTTTTGAAGACCGCTCACGTACCACAAGAGATCTCTACCGATCAATTTGGAAGTTATGTTGCACGCTTAACGATCAATAATGGATTAGGTTTTTCTGATGTAGATTTGACTCCGGAATGGAGAAACCATAACAAAGCCATGTATGTCTCCATTGAATTCAGGGGCATTACTTTGGCTCATGTATTGATTGATATTAGTTCTTCGTTAAATCTTCTACCGAAAGGCACTCTTGGAAGACTTAATTGCGAAGGGCTCATACTGAAACCTAGTTGTTGTACCCCAAAATTTTCCCTCCCATTTTACTGAAGACATGCCAATTGAGGTTCCCAATTAGTCAAGGATGACCAAGAATTGACCAAGAAAATTCTCCTCCTAAGGCAATGAACCTCTAATTAGGGTTTCAATTTTCCTCAAGATGTGTGAGCTCCAAAGGTCTCAAATTCTTTTCCATGGTCCTAATATGTCTTCAAAATTGTCCATGCCAAATTTCATGCCTTGCACTACAAGTTTGCTCAATCAATTGATCAAATGCTTGAAAATCAACTATACTAGGTCAAAAGTCAACTGTGGCCTATGTACAGTTAAACTTCAAGATTTTTGGTCAACATCAACATTTTGGAGTGATATCCATCATTTGATCAAGGGTTGATCATGATTCCTCAAGAAATGTCCCTAATTCATCAAAAGTCAAAAATTGCTAAATTAGGGTTTCTATAGGAAAAGTCAACTAAACTTTGACCAAGCATAACTTTCACATACGTCATCCATTTTGCACAACCAAAGCTTATATTGAAGATAATATCATTCCCTATAACTTCTCTTCATCCCTCAAGTCCAATAAATATACCATTTGAAAGATACAAGCTCAGACATAACATGTCATTTTCAAAAAGTCAACAAAAGCCACTTTTTTCCAAGACCTTTTACATCAAGATAACATCTTCAAATGTAAATTTTATCAAAATAGGTATTGAAGTAGACATCTTGTGATTTCTAAAAAGTCCAATATCATCATCATGAGATAAAAATTGAGCAAGTTATGGCTTTCCCAAGTTGGGAAAATTTGGGAAATTTCAAGAATTATGCATTGAGCAAACTTGAAGTTTTAGGTCAATGGCTTAATTTCTTGGACTTCAAGCATCTTCCTAAGCTTATAGAGGACCTATAAAATCATTCTTACCATGACTTGCATTTTCTAGCTATTTTATTCATATTTATTTTATTTTATTCAAATAAATATAAAATAAAAATGTATAAAATAAAGGGAAATAGGCTTTCGCATTTGGGCTGATGTTTTGGATAGCCTAGGCCCATAAATTTCGTGCAAGCAATGTCTAGATGCATCCAAGTTTGAAAAAATACAAGATTCCACATCTTTGGCCAACTTTCAAAATGACATTCATGGCTTTGAAAACACATGTTTAAGGTTGTTTAAACCTTTGTTTCAAATTCCATGGCAATTCAGGGGCTTTTGAGCTTTCAGCAACCAGCCCTGGACATCACTGAAGGTTTCACGATCACCCTCGAGCCTTGAAGCATCAGGAAATGATCCATACACTCACGGTTAGCTCTTGTGTTTTTCAATTTCGATTTCACTCATTCATTCATTGTAAACATGATTTGATTGCATATTTGTGTTCATGATCTCCATGGGAATGTTTCTTGATAGTTTAATCAAAGTTTGAGTGCAGGTACGATAAGTTGCCACAGCTAGGGTTCTGAAGATCCAAATTGGGGAACCCTAGCTAGAGGAAAAATTGGACAAAATTAATGGTACCATTGTGTTCAGAAAGAGATTTCCAGTCGAACCATGCCCTTGTGTGGAATTTATCTTTGGTATTTTACATTTTGGAATGTTGCAGGGATGTAGCCACGACGGAAAACTGTCACTAAAGCTTTTACCAATGGAAAGTCCGTCAGTAAAAGTCTAGTACAAAACGAAGATGATAATGACTTACCTCACATGTCTCCTTCCCATTGGATCATTCAAACCAACACGCGTTTTTATTTTTTCAATATATTTATCTTGATTTTGTATATTATATTATTGTTTGATTTTATATAATGAATGACACGGTAGCTCAGTTGGCAAGGCGCGTTGGTGTGAAGGGAGAAGACCTGGGTTCGAGTCCCAGGTCCAGCATTTTCTTATTTTCCTAACATTTACATGCAGATCCAGTGCTCCTCATGGCCTATTGTTCATCATACACCATCAGTCTAAGCCATCAAATGTACATCTGATCTGGATCAGTGCATCCAACATGCAGGTTCACCTTGCACTCTCCAGGCACATCCTTACTGGGTCTGAGGGAAAGCTTGGGCTCTATTCAACTTGGGCCCAACAGATTCAACATCACACCCCCTATTTCTTTCAACACCCAGGCCCATTTTGCAATTATATTTGTTTTTATTTATTTTATTTATTTTTTTTGTTTTCTTTGTCATTTATTTAATTCAACATAAAAATCAAAAAATCACAAAAAAAACTTAGGACTAATTTCTCTTTAATTAAATAATTAATTTCTTTAATTGATTAATTAATTAAACTTTAACTTTTTCTTAATCTAAAGTAAATTAGAATTTAGGATCTAATTTAGTTTTTAATTATTTTTCTTTTCATAACAAAAACAATAAAAAAAAACTTAGATCTTTTTCTTAAATTAATTTTATTTTCTAAATAGATTTTAGGACAATTTTAATTATTCTCTTAAATCAAAAACAACAACAAAAAAGAATTTTTTACTTACTAAGTTTTTAGACGTACTTTCAATTCTCGCGCGTTATTTATTTTTCGTGTTTTTTTACATTATTGTAACTGTATATTGGTATGTAATAGTTAATAGGACTTTTTACCGCTTTCTTTATTTTTCTTCCCCCAAATTTTTATACATTGTAAATATCCCCCTCCCCGAAGCCATGTAATAGCGTAGGGTTTATTTTCGTACTTTACATTCTTCTATACATATTAACTGTTAGTAATTAGGCATGTATGACAAGACTGAAAACAAAGGGTTAGCAAACCTAATGCACAAGATAAATAACTGAATTGAACACAATTGCACATATTCATCTCTAGGGTACCCCACTTCGGTTGCCTTCGGAAAACGGTCACAATTCTCGAAACGTGAGAAGTTTTAGTGATTGTCCTTTAGTTTGAAAGATCACAAGTCCCTCGATGACCCTCTCGATGTTGCCTCGGTTAAAAGTGATCTTAGAACTTTAGGACAATTACTAAAATTCCCTGCCAAGTTGCCTTCGTTCCCGTAACGTCTCTTCGATTGTCCCTCAAACATCCAACGATAGGGCTACCTACTCACTGATAGTAGGATAACGTTGTCTAAAGGATAAGGAGGAAAAGAACAAAAATTTTCGAGTACAAGTGGATAGTTGTTAGATGCTTGCTCAAAAAACAAACTTTTTTACACTTAAACCTTTTAAAAATGACTTTCAAAAACATTTGCTTTGTCAACACTCTTGAGGACTGATACAAGAGTTATCATAATGCAAATCTCTGCACTAAAGCATTCCAAAACACTTTTCAAAAATACATGAAAGAACATGGTATTTCAAAAATGAGCTAAGCATCTAAGATCCCGTAGATAACTACGGATGGAAAGGGTGCTAACACCTTCCCTTTCCATAATTTACCCCCCTTACTCAGAAAATTACCGAAAAGGTCTTTTTTTGTTCTTTTCACCCTTTCCTTAATTTGGATAAAAGAAAAGTTGGTGGCGACTCTTGCTTACGGCAACATTTGCGAACACAAACATAAAACCAGTATTAACAGTCGGTTCTGCCACCGTATCACAGAACTGGCGACTCTGCTGGGGATTATAAAAAGTGGGGTTACCTTAGAGTCTAGTTCATTGTAAATTGCTTTACCTTGTATGCTTTGTTTGCTTTACTTTTGAGGGCTTTGTTTGGGTTACTATAGATCCTACACCCAGATCTGGGGCACCTTTTAGGTAAGTAGCAATTGATCGTGGAAACTATGCGGGGTATATCGACATGGTTGAAGCGATAGTTACATTGATGTGACACTTTGGTTGGTATCGGTAGTCCTTGAGTAGTCAAGGAGAATACAGGGCCACTACGTGGTGTCATGAAGCATCAACTGACCTTGGAACCTTTAATTGAACAACTTGGCCATTAGGAAGTAGTGAGATAGCCGTCTTTGGTGTAGTCCTAAGTCGGTTGATACTCGATACTACACTCATTGAGATTTGACTCCTGAGTTCTGTTTGGTGGCAAGTCAGTTGTCGATCGGAACGAAACTTGTGGGAAAAATCAGTAATATTGAGATCCCTTAGAACGCGGTTACTATTGATAGGACAGGTTGAGCCAAATAAACTTCAAGAGGGTACTTACCTACAAACCCCATGCAAGCTTAAACCTGAGGCTGCTTGTGTGACTTTTTTGCTTTCAACTTGAACTACTTGCAGGGTTTTATTATCTAACAACATGATTTCCTTGCAGGATTTGTTTACAGTCATTATCCAATAACCTGAATTTCTTGCAGGGTTTACTTGCTTACGCCACCGTACACTTTTTCTTAATGCATA
Organism: Vicia faba; assembly: GCA_948472305.1. Classification (NCBI taxonomy): domain Eukaryota; kingdom Viridiplantae; phylum Streptophyta; class Magnoliopsida; order Fabales; family Fabaceae; genus Vicia; species Vicia faba. The sequence goes on from OX451736.1 coordinate 1,128,414,322, forward strand.
GCATACACATCATAACATCATCCCATAACATCATCCCATAGCATCTCCTTAACCATTTCAAGGATATCAAGGGTCTGTGATGCAGGTTATGATGAATCAGACGTCTAACAAGGGGCAAGGGGATTTATTTTCCTCTAGCCAATGTCATCGAAAGATCAAAACACAACAACTTGAGTCAAGGGTGGTGACCCACTCAACACGGTGATCTTGACTCTCATAGAAGGACCTTCAACGATACAAAGTTCTTCAATCAAAGTTGCAGTCAACTCCTGACATTTTCTTGTGTTTACCCCACGAGATCCTTGAAAACATTTACACATCATGCATGTCATTACATAACAGGTCTTCTAGTACAGGTCTCTCATGTTCTCGCTGTTTATTTCAGCAAGGAAAATGGCTTTCAAACAGAACAACAGATATCTCTAAACTCAAGAGTATTAGTTCATGGAAATTTTCCTCAACCTATCCAAGGGGTAGGAAGAATTGAAAACACTCCTCAACGGGAACTTGACCAAGAAACATCCTGAAAACAATAAGGATGACCAGTTGGAACAACTGCAAGCTGAGGTGGAAGCAATGAGAATCCAGATGCTGGGGAAAATGGCTCTTATCCAAAGTTTAGCTAGGCAACAAGAAGAGATGAGGTTTTTCATCAGCAAGCTTCATCAAGATGGATACAATCATATGGAGCAAACAACGATAATTGGGGATAAAGTATTTAATCAGCCTTAGTTGAAACAAGAGGATTTGGTTAAAAACGCCTTTCAAAACGGCTGCTACACCAAGAGTCCAACAACGACCTCACCAACCACAATGGGGTAATCAGCAAAGGCTAGACAAACCCAAGAGGTAATTTACCAAAATCAACATACCATTGTCTCAGGAATTGCAACATATGTTGAGGATGAATTTGGTTACGTTGATAAGACCTCATCCAAACCCCAAAACTTCTTTCCCTAACTACAATCCTGATGCAATATGTGCCTACCATTCCAATAGTCCTGGACATAATGCAAATGGCTGTTGGGCATTGAAAAATAAGATTCATGACTTGATCAACAAAGGAGTACTGGAGTTCACACAAGATGTCCAGACTGAATTCTATTGCCATCCCTCAAAGGAACACCATCTGAAGTTACAAGTCCAAGACAAAGAGGCTTTTATTCATTAGAATTTTCAAGTTGTAATTTTTTATTGTTCGAACATTTGTTTCATGTCAAACTTTGTTATTTTATCAATGCATTGCATATGTGTGTTTTGAATCAATTCATTCATATTCACTATATTTAAACTTCTTTCTTACTTCTTTTTGTGATATTCAACCCTCTATCAAAAGCTCTAAGCCTTTAGAGGGAGGATGAAGAAAATGATACCACAATCTCTACGGTATGCTCTTGAACAGACCTCACTGATGATGTACATGCGTTGTTTCAAATCCTAAACAGTGGAGTTATAAGGAAGATAATCCCTAGTCAACCCCTTTGAGCCTAAGAAGTAGGAGTTTTTCTTTTCACACAAATTAAAACTCTTAATCATAACCTGGGGCAGGGTAGCTTTCTCAGTTAATTCAGAGGTGCATTCAGTCGCAAGCTCCTCCTTCATACACGACAAATAGTGTAGAAGATGCCTTCCCAAAGATGGTGATGGTTCTGCATAATCGTCAAGACAGACAATTATTATCTCTCCAAATAAAAGCCTGTTAAGTCAAAAACCTATGAAGGAGACTTAAGAAAAGTTGGGGCATCCCGCTAACTGTAAACACAAAAGAAACAGTTCAGGCAAAAGGAGGGATAACAAAATATAAAAAAAAGATGTCCTACAACTCCTCAACAAAAAAAGAAAAGGTTACAAAAATGACTGCCTTCTCAAATAAACGTTCAATTTCTGAACCATCACCAAGTATTAGAGAAAAGATTCCAGACTCAATTGGGATCTAAACCCATAATTAGCTGAGCATAGGATTGAAGAACATCACGAAGAACGGGTTGGGTACAAATAAAATTCGAGCCTTTATCCTTTATTTCTTAAACCATGAACTTTAACACCCGCAATTTAATTAATTATTTAATTAAATTATTTTTGGAATATTTGTGAAGTTGTGTTGTTATGAGATTTTGTGTTGTGATTAGTTAGAATTAATTATTTTATTAAGTTGTGGAATAATATTAGAATGATAATATTATTTGATGTGGGCTTGTTTTAAATGATAGAAGTAGAAATAAGGGGGTGTAGTAGTCTTAAGCCCATTAAGGCATAAAGAGTATAATAGGGTTATTTTATTATTGTTAGAATAATAGAAAAGAAGAAGCAGTAAGAGAGAAAGAATAAAGGTTTGAAAGAGGAGAACGTTAAAGTTGTTGGAAAGGAGGAAAAGAGGAAGAACGGAAATCAACCGAAAAAGTTATAGAGCAGCCTTAAATACAAGGTAAGGGTGGGGTTCTGACTCTATAATAGGGTTTATGATGATTGGTTTATGGGATTAGATGTGAAAATATTGTCTTGTTCATGATTGAATGTATATGTTGTTGTATGATGAGAATCGATGATTGAAAGATGAATAATGATGCCCTAATGCTGTATATTTGATGTAGAATTATAGGATAATTATAATTGATGATTATCTATGATTAGAGGATGTTTTTAGGGCCTAAAGTATGGAAACTGTAGTGAAAATGCTGTGAAATCGCAGAAAATATCCCTGACAGAACAGTATGTGTCGACCCTAAACGTCATGTGCCGATACATGAAGGCTTTTAGACTCAGGATGAGTCGATACATAGGAGCATGTATCGATACATGCAGTGTTGCAGACTCAGTATGAGTCGATGCAAAGGGAGTACGCATCGACTCATGTAGCGTGTTCAGACCAGTACGCGTCGACCCAAGGCATTACGCGTCGATCCATGTTGTCTGGTTTTTGACATAATCAGTTTGAAAAGGCTGTAACTTGAGTTTTCAGACTCCGTTTGAGCTGTCGTTCGAAGCGTTGAATAGCTAACACAATGAACTTCATTCTTAAGGATTAAAATGAAGAATAGGAAGGATAATCCTAGTATCCAAATTAGGATTAGAGTTAATTCTCGTGTTAATCACTATGTTGATTTTTGTGAAGAATGATGAGGATGAGATGATTATAGATTACTGTTTGGTTTGTAACAGTAGGATTAATGATGATAATGATGCAGTACTACAGAATGGTAATATGTAGAGGTTTGGTAATTTAGAAGTAAGCCTTAGATGATTAATTAATTATAGGCAATATCATGTTGTAGGCCTATGGCCAACGTTGCAAGCTTGGTGTTTTACTGTTGTATTGTTGTATGGCTGAGTTGTTGATGATAAATGATGTTTGATGAAGTATGATGTATTAAATGATGTTGATGAAATATGTTGAGATGCCTCTAATAATTGGCATCTAATAATATGTGGGATTATGGCCAACGATGATGTTGTGTTGAGATGTTGTTAATTATGGTGTTGTCATTACATTCATGATTGTGTCGCATACATTGCATTTCAAGATGGAGCTTATGCTCGTTAAGATGGCATGTGTTAGCGAATGTTAACATGGAGGCTTATGCCTTGTTGATGCCTCTATTTATTGGCAGATTTTTAAGATGGGAGTTCTTCTCCAATGGTACCACATGCATTTGCATAGTATTGAGTCGCATTATATGATTGCATAAAGAAGTTGTGTATTGATGCGGTGAATGTGTATATTGTTGGTATTTTGTTGCTATTATGTTTGTTATAAGATGAGAAGTGGTGGTGTTATATGATATAATTTAATATATTAATTATCATATGTTTTATTATATTGTTAGATATCTCACCCCTTCTATTTGAATGTTACCCTTATGTTGGTAACGTGCAGGTAATCGAGAGTGAAGGTTGTATACCTTCAGTAGTTCGAGTCGGTGTCATTGCTCTGATATGTAACACTCGGGGGGATGAACGCTTGTTGCTTTTAATTGTTGATTATTTCAGTTTTTGAACTTTAATTTAATTGTTATTAAGTATGTGTTGTTTCGAAGTTGATGTAATGATGAATAAAGATGTTATTAAGAATTATGCTGCGTAGATGTTTAAATTGTTGAATTAAGAGATTAAATTGATATGCTGATAGTTCATCCGAAGTTTTAAAGTGTTATGTATTCACGTTGAATGCAATGTGTTTTTAAAGATGAATTTGTGGCATCCTGATTCGTTTGCATGAATGATTATAAATCTGATTTACAATTATAATTGTCGGGTAGAATTGGGGTGTTACAAAGTTGGTATCAGAGCAAAAGGTTGATCTGGCCTTGTTATTGAGTCGTAGTTGTCTAACAATCGAGTATTGTTAATTCGAGTTCTAACTGTTGTTTATGTTGTAGTGATAAGTTGAGATGGATGGAAGGAATGATGCTGCACTTGCTGCTGCTTTAGAGGCAATGGCTCATGCAATGGAGAATCAGCCGAATGTTGACGGGAATGCTGGATCTCGTAGTTTGGCGACGTTTCAGAGAGAGAATCCGCCTACGTTCAAGGGAAAGTATAATCCTGACGGAGCATTTGATTGGTTGAAAGAGATTGAGAGAATCTTCCGTGTGATGGACTGCACTCGAGCGTAGAAGGTTCGATATGGTACTCATATGCTAGCAGTCGAAGATGATGACTGGTGGCTAGAGACTTGTCAAAGATTGGAAGCTGCGGGTGAAAATATCACTTGGGTTGTGTTCCGTAGGGAATTTATGAGGAAGTACTTTCCTGAAGATGTTCGTGGTAAGAAGGAGATTGAGTTCCTTGAGCTGAAGCAAGGGAATATGTCGGTTGTTGAGTATGTTGCAAAGTTTTCTGAGTTGGCTAAGTTTTATCTGCAGTACGCTGAGGAAGATGCTGAGTTTTCGAAGTGTATCAAGTTTGAGAACAGATTGTGCCCGGAGATCCAGAAGGCAGTTGGATACCAAAATATCTGTGTCTTTGCTGATTTGATCGATAACTGCAGAATTTATGAGGAGGATAATAATGCGCATTACAAGATTATTAGTGAGAAGATGGGTAAGCACCAACAGAATCACGGTAATCCTTATGATACCCCAGCTGGTAAAGGTAAACAGAAAGTTGCTCAGGGTCAGAGGACTAGTGGGGGAGATGCTCCTGCTAGTGTGGTTTTTTTTAAATGTGGGAAACCTGGGCATAAGAGTAATGTGTGTACTACTAAAGTGAAGAGGTGTTTCCGTTGTGGTAAGAACGGACATGTTGTATCTGAGTGCAAGCATAAGGATGTGATTTGTTTCAATTGTAACGAAGAAGGGCACATTGGTAGTCAGTGTCAGAAACCAAAGAGGGCACAGACAAGTGGTAAAGTGTTTTCTTTGGTTGAGGATCAAACAGCTACTGAGGACAGACTTATCAGAGGTACATGCTTCATTAATAGTACTCCTTTAATTACTATTATTGATACTGATACTACTCATTGTTTTATTGTTGCTGATTGTGTTGAAAGATTGGGTCTTATGCTGTCTTCTATGAATGGAGAAATGGTCGTCGATACTCCAGCCAAGGGGTCGGTGACTACTTCTTTTGTGTGTTTAAAGTGTCATGTGTCGATCTTCGACAGAGACTTTGTTGTTGATTTGGTTTGTTTACCGTTAAGAGGTTTGGATATAATTTTGGGTATGAACTGGTTAGAGCATAACTGTGTTCATATTAACTGTTATGATAAGTCTGTGAGGTTTTCTACTCCTGAAGGAGAGAAAGATAGTTGTTGTCTTCTAGACAGTTGAGAAAGTTGATGCAAGAGGAAGCACAGATGTTCTTGTTGATGGCGTTGCTATTTGTAGAGACTCAAGCTATAATTGAGGAATTACAGGTGGTGTGTGAATTTCCTGAAGTTTTCCCTGATGAAATTCATGATGTACCGTCGGAGAGGGAAGTCGAATTTGCTATTGATCTTGTACCTGGTACCAGACCTATGTCTATGGCACCATACATGATGTCTGCATCTGAATTGTCAGAGTTAAAGAATCAATTGGAAGAGTTACTTGAAAAGAATTTTGTAAGACCAAGTGTATCGTCGTGGGGAGCTCCAGTGTTGTTAGTAACAAAGAAAGATGCAAGTATGAGGCTTTGTGTTGATTATAGACAGTTGAATAAAGTGATGATTAAGAACAAGTATCCGCTTCCAAGAATAGATGACTTGATGGACCAGTTGGTGGATGCTCGTGTGTTTAGTAAGATTGATTTGAGGTCGGGTTACCATCAGATTAAAGTGAAGGATGAAGATATCCAGAAGACGGCTTTCAGAATGCGTTATGGACATTAAGAGTATTCGGTGATGCCTTTTGGTGTTACTAATGCACCGAGAGTATTCATGGAATATATGAATCGTATCTTTCATACTTATTTGGATCGGTTCGTAGTGGTGCTCATTGATGATATTTTGATTTACTCTAAGTTAGAAGAAGAGCATGCAGAACACTTAAGGGTAGTATTGCAAGTTTTGAAAGAGAATAAGTTATATGCAAATCTGTCCAAGTGTGAATTTTGGTTAAAAGAGGTTAGTTTTCTTGGTCATGTGATCTCAGGTAATGGCATTGTTGTAGATCCATCGAAGGTTGATGCTGTGTTGCAATGGGAAACTCTGAAGTCAGCTACTGAGATTAGAATATTTTTGGGATTAGCTGGTTATTATAGAAGGTTTATCGAAGGTTTTTATAAGTTGGCACTTCCGTTGACTAAGTTGACTTGTAAAGGTAGAGCTTTTGTGTGGGATGTTCAGTGCGAAGAAAGTTTTACAGAATTGAAGAAGAGGTTGACATCGGCTCTGATTTTGACGTTGCCTAATCCGGGAGAGCCTTTCGTGGTATATTGTGATGCTTCTAAGATGGGTTTAGGAGGTGTGCTTATGTAGAGTGGTAAGGTATTTGCTTATGCGTCAAGGAAGTTGAGGGCTCATGAGAAGAACTATCCTACGCATGATTTAGATCTTGATGCAGTTGTCTTTGTGTTGAAGATTTGGAGGCATTATCTTTATGGTTCTAGATTTGAAGTGTTTAGTGACCATAAGAGCTTAAGGTATTTATTCGATCAGAAGGAGTTGAATATGAGACAACGAAGATGGTTGGAATTGTTGAAAGATTAAGATGTTAGTTTGAATTATCATCCAGGAAAAGCGAATGTGGTAGTTGATGCATTGAGTCGAAAGACTTTACATATGTCGGCAATGATGGTTAAAGAGTTGGAATTAATTGAGCAGTTCAGAGATATGATCTTAGTTTGCAAGGTTATGTCGTAGAGTGTTATGTTGGGTGTGTTGAAGATTAATAATGAATTTCTAGACAGTATCAGAGAAGCTCAGAAGTTGGATGTGAAACTGGTAGATTCGATGGTTGGGATCGATTAGTCTGAGAATAGTGATTTTAAGCTAGATGCGCAGGGTGTGTTGAGATTTCGTAACCGTATTTGTATTCCTGATGATGCCGATATGAAGAAAGTGATACTTGAAGAGAGTCATAGAAGTAAGTTGAGTATTCATCCAGAAGCTACAAAGATGTATCAAGATTTGAAAGGTTTGTTTTGGTGGCCTGGGATGAAGAGTGATGTGGCTCGGTTTGTGTATGCATGTTTGACTTGTCAGAAGTTGAAAGTTGAACATCAGAAGTCAGCAGGGTTGATGCAACCGTTAGAAGTTCCAGAATGGAAATGGGATAGCATTTCAATGGACTTTGTGACAGGGTTACCTAATACTATAATAGGACATGATTCAATTTTGGTGATTGTTGATAGGCTTACAAAGTCGGCTCATTTTATTCCTATTAACATCAGTTTTCCAGTGTCGAAGTTGGCTGAGATTTACACTAGTGTGATTGTGAAGCTGCATCGTGTTCCTTTATGCATTGTGTCAGATAGAGATCCAAGATTTACTTCTGATTTTTGGAGGAGTTTGCAAGAAGCGTTGGGTTCTAAGTTGAGGTTAAGTTCAGCGTATCATCCTCAGACAGATGGTCAGACTGAAAGGACTACCCAATCGTTGGAAGACTTGTTGAGGGCATGTGTTCTTGAGCAGGGAGGTTCGTGGGATACTTATCTTTCGTTGATAGAGTTCACCTGTAATAACAGTTACCATTCCAGTATTGGGATGGCACCTTTTGAAGCGTTGTATGGTCGAAGATGTAGAACTCCTTTATGTTGGCATGAATCTGGTGAAAGTGTAGTACTTGGACCTGAACTTGTTCGTGAGACTACTGTGAAGGTGAAGTTGATTCGATAAAAGATGAAAGCTTCCCAAAGTAGACAGAAGAGTTATCATGACAAGCGAAGGAAAGATTTAGAATTTCAAGCGGGTGACCATGTGTTTTTAAGAGTTACACATGTGACTGGTGTTAGGCGAGCATTGAAGTCTAAGAAGCTCACTTCTCATTTTATTGGACCATATCAGATTTCGGAGAGAGTGGGAAATGTTGCTTATAGAGTGGATTTACTGCCTAATCTTTCGAATTTGCATGATGTGTTTCATGTGTCACAACTCCGGAAGTATATTCCAGATCCATCTAATGTGATTCATATGGATGACGTGCAAGTACGGGATAATCTTACTGCTGAGATGATGCCTGTACGGATCGCGGATCATGAAATAAAAACATTGAGGGGCAAAGAGATTGCTTTGGTTAAAGTGGTTTGGCTAGGGGCTGCCGGAGAAAGCATGACTTGGGAGTTGGAGAGCAAGATGCGGGACTCCTATCCTGAGTTGTTTGATTAAGGTAAATTTTCGAGGACGAAAATATTCTAAGTGGGGGAGAGTTGTAACGCCTGTAATTTAATTAATTATTTAATTAAATTATTTTTGGAATATTTGTGAAGTTGTGTTTTTATGATATATTTTGTTGTGATTAGTTGGAATTAATTATTTTATTAAGTTGTGGAATAATATTAGAATGATAATATTATTTGATGTGGGCTTGTTTTAAAGGATAGAAGTAGAAATAAGGGGGTGTAGTAGTCTTAAGCCCATTAAGGCATAAATAGTATAATAGGGTTATTTTATTATTGTTAGAATAATATAAAAGAAGAAGTAGTAAGAGAGAAAGAATAAGGGTTTGAAAGAGAAGAACGTGAAAGTTGTTGGAAAGGAGGAAAAGAGGCAAAACGGAAATCAACCAGAAAAGTTATAGAGAAACCTTCAATCCAAGGTAGGGGTGGGGTTCTGACTCTATAATAGGGTTTATGGGATTAGATGTGAAAATGTTGTCTTGTTCATGATTGAATGTATATGTTTTTGTATGATGAGAATCTATGATTGAAAGATGAATAATGATGCCCTAATGATGTATATTTGATGTAGAATTATAGGATAATTATAATTGATGATTATCTATGATTAGAGGATGTTTTTAGGGCCTAAAGTATGGAAACCGTAGTGAAAATGGAGTGAAATCGCAGAAAATATCCCTGACATAAGAGTATGTGTCGACCCCAAACATCATGCGTCGATACATGAAGGCTTTTAGACTCAGGATGAGTCGATACGTAGGAGCATGTATCGATACATGCAGTGTTGCAGACTCAGTATGAGTCAATGCAAAGGGAGTATGTTTCGACTCACGTAGCATGTTTAGACCAGTACGCGTTGACCCAAGGCATTACGCGTCGATCCATGTTGTCTGGTTTTTGACAGAATCGGTTTGAAAAGGCTGCAACTTGAGTTTTCAGACTCTGTTTGAGGTGCCGTTCAAAGCATTGAATAGATAACGTGATGAACTTCATTCTTAAGGATTAAAATGAAGAATATGAAGGATAATCCTAGTATCCAAATTAGGATTAGAGTTAATTCCCGCGTTAATCTCTATGTTGTTTTTTGTGAAGAATGATGAGGATGAGATGATTATAGATTACTGTTTGGTTTGTAACAATTGGATTAATGATGATAATGATGCAGTATTACAGAATAGTAATATGTATAGGTTTGGTAATTTAGAAGTAAGCCTTAGATGATTAATTAATTATTGGCAATATCATGTTGTAGGCCTATGGCCAATGTTTCAAGCTTGGTGTTTTACTGTTGTATTGTTGTATGGATGAGTTGTTGATGATAAATGATGTTTGATGAAGTATGATGTATTAAATGATGTTGATGAAAGATGTTGAGATGCCTCTAATAATTGGCAGCTAATAAGATGTAGGCTTATGTCCAATGATGATGTTGTGTTGATATGTTGTTAATTATGGTGTTGTCATTACATTCATGATTGTGTCGCATACATTGCATTTCGAGATGGAGCTTATGCTCGTTAAGATGGCATGTATTGGCGAATGTTAAGATGGAGGCTTATGCCTTGTTGATGCCTCTATTTATTGGCAGATTTTTAAGATGGGAGTTCTGCTTCAATTGTACCACATGCATTTGCATAGTATTGAGTCACATTATATGATTGCATAAAGAAGTTGTGTATTGATGCAGTGAATGTGTATATTGTTGGTATTCTGTTGCAATTATGTTTGTTATAAGATGAGAAGTGGCGGTGTTAGGTGATCTAATTTAATATATTAATTATCATGCGTTTTATTATATTGTTAGATATCTCACCCCTTATGTTTAAATGTTACCCTTATGTTGGTAACGTGCAGGTAATCAAAAGTGAAGGTTGTATACCTTTAGTAGTTTGAGCCGGTGTCATTGCTCTTATATGTAACACTCGGGGGGATGAACGCTTGTTGCTTTTAATTATTGATTATTTCAGTTGTTGAACTTTAATATAATTGTTATTAAGTATGTGTTGTTTCGAAGTTGCTGTAACGATGGATAAAGATGTTATTAAGAATTTTGTTGCGTAGATGTTTAAATTGTTGAATTAAGAGATTAAATTACTATGTTGATAGTTCATCCAAAGTTTTAAAGTGTTATGTATCCACGTTGAATGCAATGTGTTTTTAAATATGAATTCGTGGCATCCTGATTCGTTTGCATGAATGATTATAACTCTGATTTACAATTATAATTGCCGGGTAGAATTGGGGTGTTACATGAACCAGGCCACGTTATAATCCTCAAAAGTCCTAACCGAATCTTAGGTTAGTTTGAAAGCATACTATTACAAAAGGTACCCTGACTCCTATAGGGTTCGCTATAAATATTGAGCAGATATCACACTCTTACAAAACTTGTTTGTTTTACTAAAAAATGAATTTTCAAACTTCAAGATAGACATAAGTTTTGCATTCTTAAAATACCATTGTTTGCATATGACTATTTGTTCAACAACAGAGAAATTCGTACTACGAATATTCGATGAACAGAGGTCCTCTCAGTGGACATAATCATCTCAGATGGAAATACATTCCAGTGATAGGCCTTTCATAATCAATGGGCATAACATGGTGTTCAATTGATCTGGGGCAGTCGAGTCAAGGTTCAAGGAATCTCCCAAAAATGCCAAATAGCCAGGGGCGGATCTCCATATGAATCACTTAGGGCATTGAACATGAATTCCAGCAATGAATCTTGTACGATCAAACAAACATCTTCTGGCAGTGTGGAAACACTTACTACTATGGACAGTGACAATTCTCTGTACCCGGTGAACATGGACATAGTCGAAAAATACCACGCATGAACAAAGACCCGCTAGGTTGACTGGCCTAGGAAAAAATAAGGGCATCCCGGAGAACCAAAAGGGTTCGGGTAAAAATTAGGGATATACATATAAAAAAACAGTATACTCGGCAAGTCGAAAACGTGAAAAGGCGGCTTGGGCAAAAAGGGTATCCCGATGGACTGAAAACCCGAAAGGACAGTCCAGGAAAAAGTTAGGGATTAAAGCATATGACTATGTCCCATCATCTCGTCACTTGTCTATCAGTAGAAGGTTTATTACCCTGATATGCATTCACCAAGGACTCCAAGGGTTGGGATAACAGTCAAGCCATCTACAAAATCCCAGCAAATACCTTCTCCAACAGGTACAGAGGCAGGGGCATCCTACTACAAGGTCACTGCCATATTCTTAGCATGCAGCCTAACGATGTCAGGTGTTCTCATACCCTCGGCAGATCAAGAATCTCTAATTACTGCTCCAACATCTAAGAATTCCCCAGTAAAGTCTCCAAGCTTCTCAGGATTCCCCAACAGCTTTCTTCTCAAAACAACAAAACAGGAATCCCCGGCGGAAACATTCTGAATACTCCAGATTCTCATCTAGAAACGGTTCAGGTACGATCCAGAGACGGATGTCATCTTGACACTTACTCCAGATTCTCATCTAGAAATGGTGCAGGTACGATCCAAAGACGGATGTCATCCTGATACTTATTCAGATCATCATCTAGAAACAGTGTTGGTATGATCCAAAGACGTATGTCATCCTGACACTTACTCCATATTCTCATCTAGAAACGGTTCAGGTACGACCCAAAGACGAATGTCATCCTGACACTTATTCCATACTATCTTCTAGCAACAGTTCAGTTCACATATTTTACCTTCCTCAACAGATTTTATTTCTCTAACAACGGAAGTTCTCCTCCCAGCGTTTTAAAATCTAAAGACCTACATTCTTCACCCCCAGTAGTAATTAGGGATTTATTTTCCCTAGTTTAACAATACCGTAATAGAACGGTTGGAATGTTCATACATTACATTCATACATCATTTTACAAACATCATAGCATACGCAGTACAAATGCATATATCATAATCTCGTTTTTTTTAGAACATCATTTGCACTTCATGCATCATGGCATCGCATGCAGCTAAACCTTTATCTTTTCAGGTAAAGTCTATACGCAGACGAATTTTCATATGACCAGACGAATTTTTGGTACTTTGTTGAGGTAGATACCGTCCAAGATTCCTTCATACTCTATTGAGGTAGCAATCATCAAAGAGTCCTTCATTATCTATTTAGGTAGCAATCGTCCAAGATTCCTTCATACTATGTTGAGGCAGCAATCGTCAAAGATTCCTTCATTATCTATTGAGGTAGCAATCGTCCAAGATTCCTTCATACTCTGTTGAGGTAGAAATTGTAAAAGATTCCTTCATTATCTATTGAGGTAGCAATCGTCCAAGATTCTTTCATACTCTATTTAGGTAGCAATCTTCAAAGATTCCTTCATTATCTATTGAGGTGGAAATTGTCCAAGATTCCTTCATTATCTATTGAGATAGCAGTTTACAACACTGTGAAGCCTGGATTCTGACCAGATAACAGTTTGAGTTACAGTGAAGCCTGGAGTACGACCAGATAACAGTTCAAGTTCATTTTACTGCGAAGCCTGGAATCCGATCAGTTAGTAGTTTACTATGTCAAATTACTACGAATCCTAGACTCGACTAGATAATAGTATACCTCAAATTCAAGTTGAAGCCTGGATCCGACTAGATAACAGCTTAATCTCTTCAAATCACTGAAGCCTGGACACGACCAGATAACAGTTCAAGTCACTAAAGCCTAGATAACAGTTTGAGTTACTGTGAAGCCTGGAGTACGACCAGATAACAGTTTAATTTCGTTTTACTGCGAAGCCTGGACTCGACCAGATAATAGTATACCTCAAATTCAAGTTGAAGCCTGGATCCAACTAGATAACAGCTTAATCTCTTCAAATCACTGGAGCTTGGACACGACCAGATAACATTCCAAGTCACTGAAGCCTGGATTCTGACCAGATAATAGTTTGAGTTACTGTGAAGCCTGGAGTACGACCAGATAACAGTTCAATTTCGTTTTACTGCGAAGCTTGCACTCGACCATATAATAGTATACCTCAAATTCAATTTGAAGTCTGGATCCGGCCAGATAATAGCTTAATCTATTCAAATCACTGAAGCCTGGACACGACCAGATAACAGTTCAATTTTGTTTTACTGTGAAGCCGGGAAACCAACTAGATAACAATTTAATTTCATATTCCCGGTAGATTGTTGTGAAGCCTGGAATACGACCAGTCAAGAGATAGCTCCCCAGTAGAGTAATGGACAACTGAAGTTCCTAGATTCTATTCCCCACAGAGTTTCCTCAAGCAGGAGAAAAACAAAAACCCACATTCCCCAGCGAAGTCCTCCTCAGACAACAGGAACAAGAATCCCACAAGGAGACCTCTACTGGTTCAGTTTAAATCGGCCAATCGTTTATCCTGATTCCGTTCCAATAGACACTTTCTCTGATTTAGATAAATCGCTCGAAAGATTTATTCTGATTCTTTTCCAGTTAAAGATTATTCAAGACCTCAGCTGGTTCAGTTTAAACCGATCAGTGGTTTATCTTGATTCCGTTCCGGTAGATAATTTCTCTGGTTCGGAAAAATCGCTCCAAATATTTATTCTGATTCTTTTCCAGTTAAAGATTATTCAAGACCTCTGCTGGTTCAGTTTAAACTGATCAATGGTTTATCCTAATTCTGTTCTGGTAGACAATTTCTCTGGTTCAAATAAATCGCTCCAAAGATTTATTCTGATTCTTTTCCAATCAAAGATTATTCAAGACCTCTGCTGGTTCAGTTTAAATTGATCAATGGTTTATCTTGATTCCATTCTGGTAGATACTTTATTTGGTTCAGATAAATCACTCCAAGGATTTATTCTGATTCTTTTCCAGTTAAAGAATATTCAAGACCTATGTTGGTTCAGTTTAAACTGATCAATGGTTTATTCTGATTCTGTTCTGGTATATACTTTCTCTGGTTCAAATAAATCACTCCAAAGATTTATTCTGATTCTTTTCTAGTTGAAATCAAGCTTAGATTTAGTCTAATTTCTATCAAAAATCACCTGTGGATGGCATCTTTAAGCCCATCTCCGACAACTCTATGTCATCTTATCCAAATGGCATTTGTAAGCCCATTCCCGCCATCATCAACCATCAGTGTTACTCCATGTGAGTGCAAATTTCTGGGCATCTAGTGTTCAATCATCTTCCACCTTCAGATCATGAAAGGCAGATAAGCCAATCTAAATCTTCAAGTTTAAAAAGATTGAATAGGGGCAGGTGTTGTACCTCAAAATTTTCCCTCCCATTTTACTCAAGACATGATCATTGAGGTTCCCAATTGCTCAAGGATGACCAAGAATTGACCAGACAAATTCTCCTCCTAAGGCAATGAACCTCTAATTAAGGTTTCAATTTTCATCAAGTTGTGTGAGATAAAAAGGTCTCAAATGTTTTTCCATGGTCCTAATATGTCTTCAATATTGTCCATGCCAAATTTCATGCCTTGCACTACAAGTTTGCTCAGTCAATTGATCAAATGCTTGAAAATCAACTATACTAGGTCAAAAGTCAATTGTGGCCTATGTATAATCAAACTTTAAGATTTTTGGTCAACATCAACATTTCAGAGTGATATCCATCATTTGATCAAGGGTTGATCATGATTCGTCAAGAAATGTCCCTAATTCATCAAAAGTCAAAAATTGCTAAATTATGGTTTCTATAGGAAATGTCAACTTAACTTTGACTAGGCATAACTTTCACATACTTCATCCATTTTCCCCCAACCAAAGCTCATATTGAAGAGAATTTCATTCCCTACAACTTATATTTAAACCTCAAGTCCAATAAATGCACCATTTGAAAGATACAAGATTAGGCATTATAGGTCATTTTCAGAAAGTCAACAAAAGCCACTTTTTGCCAAGACCTTTTACATCAAGATAACATCTTCAAATGCAAAATTGATCAAAAGAGGGATTAAAGTAAACAACTTGTGCTTTCCAAAAAGTCCCAGATCAAAATCATGAGATAAAAATTGAGCAAGTTATGGCTTGCCCAAGTTGGGAAAATTTGGGAAATTTCAAGTATTATGCATTGAGCAAACTTGAAGTTTTAGGTCAATGGCTTAATTTCTTGGACTTCAAGCATCTTCCTAAGCTTATAGAGGACCTATAAAATCATTCTTACCATGCCTTTCATTTCCTAGCTATTTTATTCATATTTATTTTCTTTTATTCAAATAAATATAAAATTAAAATGTATAAAATAAAGGGAAATAGGCTTTGGCATTTGGGATGATGTTTTGGACAGCCTAGGCCCATAAATTTCATGCAAGTAGTGTCTAGATGCATCCAAGTTTGAAAAAGACAAGATTCCACATCTTTGGGCAACTTTCAAAATGACATTCATGGCTTTGAAAACACATGTTTAAGGCTGTTTAAACCTTTGCTCTCTCGTCTCCACTACATATACAGCACACTTGCAAGTCAAAAGGACACAAAAAAACAGCATAGAGACACATTCCAAACTTGAAATTTTCAAGAAAAAGTCAAACTCCATTTTCAAATTCCAGGGTAATTCAGAGGCTTTTGAGCTTTCAGCAACCATCCATGAACATCACTGAAGGTTTCACGATCACCCTCGAGCCTTGAAGCATCAGGAAACGATCCATACACTCACAGTTTGCTCTTGTGTTTTCAATTTAGATTTCACTCATTCATTCATTATAAACATGATTTGATTGCATATTTGTGACCATGATCGTCATGGGAATGTTTCTGGATAGTTTAATCAAAGTTTGAGTGCAGGTACGATATGTTGCCATGGCTAGGGTTCCGAAGCTCCAAATTGGGGAACCCTAGCTAGAGTAAAAATTGAACAAAGTTAATGGTGCCATTGTGTTCAGAAAGAGATTTCCAGTCGAACCATGCCCTTGTGTGGAATTTATCTTTGGTATTTTACATTTTGGAATGTTACAGGGATGTAGCCACGACGGAAAACCGTCACTAAAGCTTTTACCAACGGAAAGTCTGTCAGTAAAAGTCTGGTACAAAACGAAGAAGATGATGACTCAGCCCACACGTCTCCTTCCCATTGGATCATTCAAACCAGCGCGCGCATTTTTATTTTTTCAATATATCAGACTTGATTTTGTATATTGTATTATTGTTTGAATTTATATAACGAATGACATGGTAGCTCAGATGGCAAGGCGCGTTGGTGTGAAGGGAGAGGACCTGGGTTCGAGTCCCAGGTCCAGTATTTTCTTATTTTCCTAACATTTTCATGCAGATCCAGCGCTCCTCATGGCCTATTGTTCATCATACACCATCAATCTAAGCCATCAGATGTACATCTGATCAAGATCACTGCATCCAACGTGCGGGTTCACCTTGCACTCTCCAGGCGCGTCCTCACTGGGTCTGAGGGCAAGCTTGGGCTCTATTCAACTTGGGCCCAACAGATTCAACATCACACCCCCTATTTCTTTCAACACACATGCCCATTTTGCATTATATTTGTTTTTATTTCTTTTTTTTTTGTTTTTTTGTTTTCTTTGTCATTTATTTAATTCAACATAAAAATCAAAAAATCACAACAAAAAAACTTAGGACTAATTTCTCTTTAATTAAATAATTAATTTTTTTAATTGATTAATTAATTAAACTTTAACTTTTTCTTAATCTAAAATAAATTAGAATTTAGGATCTAATTTAGTTTTTAATTATTTTTCTTTTCATAACAAAAATAATTAAAAAAAACTTAGATATTTTTCTTAAATTAATTTTATTTTCTAAATAGATTTTAGGACAATTTTAATTATTCTCTTAAATCAAAAATAACAACAAAAAATAATTTTTTACTTACTAAGTTTTTAGACGTACTTTCAATTTTCGCACGTTATTTATTTTCCGCATTTTTTTACATTATTGTAACTGTATATTGGTATGTAATAGTTAATAGGACTTTTTACCGTTTTCTTTATTTTTCTTCCCCCAAATTTTTGTACATTGTAAATATCCTCCTCCCCGAAGCCATGTAATAGCTTAGGGTTTATTTTCGTACTTTACATTCTTCTGTACATATTAACTGTTAGTAATTAGGCATGTATGACAAGACTGAAAAATAAAGTGTTAGCAAACCTAATGCGCAAGATAAATAACTGAATTAAACACAATTGCACATATTCACCTCTAGGGTACCCCATTTTGGTTGACTTTGAAAAACGGTTACAATTCTCGAAACTTGAGAAGTTTTAGTGGTTGCCTCGCTTAAAAGTGATCTTAGAACTTTAGGACAATTACTAAAATTCCCTGCCAAGTTGCCTTCGTGACTGTAACGTCCCTTCGATTGTCCCTCAAACATCCAACGATAGGCTACCTACTTACTGATAATAGGATAGCATTGTCTAAAGGATAAGGAGGAAAAGAACAAACCTTTTCGAGTACAAGTAGATAGTTGTTAGATGCTTTCTCAAAAAACAAACTTTTTACACTTACACCTTTCAAAAACGACTTTCAAAAACATTTGCTTTGTCAACACTCTTGAGGACTGATACAAGAGTTATCACAAAGCAAATCGCCGTACTAAGTAATTCCAAAACACTTTTCAAAAATACACGAAAGCACAAGGTATTTCAAAAATGAGCTAAGCATCTAAGAGCCCGTAGATAACTACGGATGGAAAGGGTGCTAACACCTTCCCTTTCCATAATCTACCCCCCTTACTCGGAAAATTCTCGAAAAGGTCTTTTTTTGTTCTTTTCACCCTTTCCTTAATTTGGATAAAAGAAAAGTTTGTGGCGAATCTTGCTTACCGCAAAATTTGCACACACAAACATAAAACCAGTATTAACAGTAGGTTATGCCACTGTATCACACTAGTGATATTATAGTTAAAGCCTTTGATGGGTCCAAAATTATGGTACATGGGAAGTGGATCTTCCGATCAAGGTAGGTTCGTAGATCTTTGAATCTACCTTCTATGTAATGGATATTCGGCCAAATTATTCTTGCTTACTGGGACGCCCCTGGATCCATAGGGCAGGAGCTGTCACCTCTACCCTACATCATAAATTAAAGTATCCTGTGAACAGAAAGATTGTTACAGTCTGCGGTGAAGAAGAGTATATGGTTAGCTACTTGAACTCTTTCTGGTATGTAGAGATGGATGGAGAATTCATCGAGACTCCCTGTCAGATTTTCGAAGTTATCCCTCCTTCCTCAACTGAAGATGTCTCCGTCATTCCCAAATTTATTAGGGCTCTGCCCAGGATGGATTCATTGAAAGATGCTAAGGCTACTGTAGAAGAAGGTGGTTGTACTATCTGGGGTCAGCTTCCTGACATCCCCTATAAATCTGACAAGTTTGGTTTAGGTTTCACTACAGAGGGTCAGAGGGGTGTTCATCATGCTCGAGCTGGAAAACTACCATTCCGCATTAGCAACAGCGGACTCAATGCTATAGAACATGCAATTCTATAGAAGATGATGACAGTGATTATGACCTTGAAAGCTGGATCTTTCCTACGGTTGGCAATGGGCTCAGCAACTGGAAGGTAGAAGACATTATCTCTATCTCCTTTAATCAGGAGTAATAGCTACATTTTTGTTTTTTACCGCTTTTAATTTTTGGGCTTTGTAATGTTTGAACAATGACTTTAAGCCTTGTGCCTTACCCGCGACACAAAGGTTCATTTGTTAAGGGTTGTCATTTCATAAACATATTTTCATTTAATAAAGCATTGGACATTTTGTATTAAAATTTTGTGCTCTATGTCTTTCCTTTTTTACTTTTATCACTTTCAAATAGCTTTGTGTTCTTACGCACACCCACACAATACATTGCAGATCCATATCCATTATGGATCCCGTTGATAACGATTCTGCTATTGCCATTAATGACTTTGAAAATATGATCTACCAAGTCGAGGACGAATGTGAGGAATATTGTGAGATACCAGGAGAACTAGCCAGACTCTTAATACAAGAAGAAAAGGCTATACAACCGCATGAAGATCCAGTTGAAGTGGTAAACTTGGGTTCTGAGTCAGACAGGAAAGAAGTCGAGATAGGCGCCAATTTAGAGGATAGTGTCAAGAGTAGGCTAATACAGATGTTGCATGAATATGTTGGTATATTTGCTTAGTCATACAAAGACATGCCAGGGATTGATATTAATATTGTGGTTCACGGTCTGCCGATGAAAGAGGGTTGTGCTCTGATAAAGCAAAAGGTTTGTCGCATACGTCCCGAGATGTCAGAGAAGATCAAAGATGAGGTAATGAAAAAGTTCAACACAGGTTTCTTAACAGTGACATCATATCCTCAATGGGTTGCAAATATGGTTCCAGTACCAAAGAAAGACGGTAGGGTACGTATGTGTGTAGACTACAAGGATCTGAACAGGGCAAGCCCCAAAGATGACTTACCGCTTCCACATATTAATGTTATGGTCGACAACACCGCTCAGCACAAGGTTTTCTCCTTCATGGATGGTTTCTCAGGGTATAATCAGATTAATATGGCACCTGAAGACATGGAAAAGATAACTTTTGTTACACAATGGGGGACTTTCTGCTATAAGGTTATGCCTTTTGGGTTGAAGAACGTGGTGCAACATACCAGCGTGCTATGGTAGCTTTGTTTCATAACATGATCCATCAAGAGATAGAGGTCTATGTCAATGATATGATAGCCATAACACAGACTGAAGAAGAGCATCTGGACCATCTACATAAGTTGTTTGAGAGACTGAGGAAGTATAAGTTGAGATTGAATCCAAACAAGTACACCTTTGGGGTGAGATCCGGTAAACTACTAGGTTTTGTTGTCATCGGTAAAGGAATTGAAGTTGATCCCGCTAAAGTCAAAGCTATTCAAGAAATTCCAACTCCCTGTACCGAGAAGGAAATCATAGGTTTCTTGGGACGACTGATCTATATTTCCAGATTTATCTCCTATTTGACCGCTACTTATGAACCGATCTTTAATTTGTTGAAGAAAGATCAAGTAGTGAAATGGAACAATAATTGCCAGATAGCCTTTGACAAGATCAAGGAGTACCTACAAGAACCTCTAATTCTAATGCCACCAGTTGAATGAAAACCTCTGATCATGTATTTAATTGTGTTAGAGAAATCAATGGGGGTGTGTACTGGGGAAGCATGATGAGTCTGGTCGAAAAGAGCATGCAATATACTACCTTAGCAAAAAATTTACTAATTGTGAAACAAGATATTCACTGCTCAAGAAAACTTGTTGTGCTTTGGCATGGGCTGCTCGCCGACTTAGATAGTATATGTTGACTCATACTACCTTGTTGGTCTCTATTATGGATCCCATCAAATATATATTCGAGAAATATGCTCTATCCGGAAGAATAGCCAGATGGAAAATGGTCTTTACAGAATACGACATTCAGTACACTACTCAAAAAGAAATCAAAAGGAGTGTACTAGAAGATCATTTGGCTCATCAAATCATAGACGAGTACCAATCTATGAACTCTGAATTCATGAACGAGAATATTATGCTAGTTAAAGATTATGAAGAACCTGGCTAGTATGAAGGACCTGAGCCAAGATCTCGATGGACTATGGTTTTTGATGGAGCTTCTAGCACACTTGGTAACGAAATTGGTGTTTTAATCATTTCTATTCAGGGTTGCCATGTGCCATGCACCGCCAGGTTATGCTTTGATTGTACCAACAACATGGCTGAATATGAAGCATGCATCATGGGCATCAGAGTTGCTATTGACCTGAGAATCAAGTTTATGAGTGTTTATGGAGACTCAGCCCTGATAATGAGTCAGATTAAGGGAAAATGGGATACTAAGCACATAATCTCATTCCTTACCAAGAGCATGTGTTTACCTTAATCTCGTACTTCGAGGAGATCACTTTTGAGCATATCCCACGAGAAGAGAATCAGTTAGTAGACGTGTTGGCTACCATGTCGCATATGTTTAAAGTCATATGGGATAACGAGGCTCCTGGAATCACCATTGAAAGTCTAGACGAACCGGCACACTCTTACAAAGTTAACACTGATGGAGTAGAAGAGAAGCCTTGGTTTCATGAAGTGAAAAGATATCTTGAGGATCAAGAGTATCATGAAGGGGCATCAATCAATGATAAGAAATTCCCACGGAGGTTCTCAGCTAAGTTCTTCCTGAGCAACGGAATTCTGTACAGGTGTAACCATGATTCGATTTTGCTTCGTTGTGTGGACAAGAAAGAGGCGGGGGAAATTATGGAAGACATACACGAAGGTATATTTGGTACTTACTCTAGTGGGCACACTATAGCTAATAATATTTTAAGAGCGGGTTACTATTGGTCGACTATGGAAACCGACTGCCATCACCACTCAAGAACTTGCCACAAGTGCCAGATCTATGCTGACAAAGTAGATGTGCCTCCAGTACCTCTGAATGTCTTTACTGCTCCTTGGTCGTTTGCAATATGGGGCATTGATATGATTGGAGAGATCAAACCTACTGCTTCCAATGAACATCGCTTCATTCTCATCGCCATTGATTACTTCACAAAGTGGGTTGAAGAAGCCTTGTTTTCCTCGGTTACCAAGAATGTGGTGGTCCGGTTCATCAAGCATAACCTTATCTATCGGTATGGCATCCCAAGAGAATCATCACAGACAATGGTACCAATCTCAACAACACTATGATCATGGAACTATGCATGTAGTTAAAGATCAAGCACCATAATTCTTCTCTGTATCGACCAAAGATGAATGGCGCAATGGAAGCCGCCAATAAGAATATTAAGAAGATTGTGCAGAAAATGGTTATGACCTATAAAGACTGGCACGAGATGTTACCATTTTTTCTTCATGGCTATCATACTTCAGTACTCACATCAACTGGCGTAACCTCATTCTCTCTAGTCTACAGTATGGAAGTTGTCTTACCTATTGAAGTCCATATTCCTTCCTTGAGAATTATGAAAGATGCAGACTTTGACGAAGACGAATGTATTTTCGACTAGGCTAGACCAGTTGAATTTAATTGATGAGAAGAGACTTGCAGATGTATGTCACGGTCAAATGTATCATAAGCGTATGATAAAAGCTTTCAACAAGAAAATCAAGCATCGGATATATCAAGCTGGTGACTAGGTGATAAAGCACATCATCCTACCGCAAGGTGATTGTTATACCCCAAAATTTTCCCTCCCATATTTATCAACAAATGTCAAGTGAGGTCCCCAAATTGCTCAAGGAAGTTCAAGAGTTGACCAGACAAACTCTCTCCTAAGGCAGTATACCTCAAATTAGGGTTTCCATCTTCATCAAGATGTGTGAACCACAAAGGACTCAAATGCTCACCATTTTCTTAATATGTTCTCAAGATCATCCATGTCAAGTTTCAAGCCTTGCAGAAGAGGTTTGCTCAGTCAATTGCTCAAATGCCTGAAAATCAACTATATTAGGTCAAAAGTCAAATGTGGCCTACATACAGTCAAACTTCAAGATTTTTGGTCAACATACTCATTTTGAATTATTATTCATAATTTGATCAAGGGTTTATCATGATTCCTCAAGGATTGCTCACAATTCATCAAAACCCAAAAGTTGCTAAATTAGGGTTTTGTAGGAAAAGTCAACTCAACTTTGACCAAGCATAACTTTCTCATACTTTATCAGAAATTACCTATCCAGAGCTCATTTTTAATAGGATTCAATTCCCTACAATTCATCTTCTTCTCCCAAGTTCATAATATGCACTCACAAAAAGATATGAATTTTGACATTATAGGTCCTTTTGGAAAGTCAACAAAAACACCTTTTGGGTCAAAGCTTCATACAAAAACATGGAAGACTCAATTGAGATGAGACCAAAAGGGTTGCTTAGAGGACATCCTAAGATTTATAAAAAGTCCAAGAACTCCTCTCTAGGTTCACAATTGAGAGAGTTATGCATTAGCCAAGTTGACCATTTTTTCAAAATTGCCAAAAGTCAAATGTGCTAAAATTTGCATTTTTTGCTAAATGGGCCCAATTTTTTATACTTGCACCTCAATTATAATGTGGTCCACGACTCAAATACTTATCCACACATTATTTTCTTCATTTTTCAATTTATTTTGATTTTTCATTAATTAAAAAGTTAATTAAATCAAATAAATGATGAAAATTATCAAAGATATGATTTGATTTGTTTTTTTTACAGATTGGCAATCAAGATATGCTGAGCTTGGATGATCAATTCGAATCAATGGAAATTGGTACAAGAAAGGCATGATTGGCATGAAAATAGAAAGATATCATACAAATTGAAAATCAAATCAAATATTGGATAAATGAAAAGATTCATGCCAAGTTTGTTAACCTAATTCATTCTAGGTTATATAATAAAGCTTTGCAGATCAAAAGAAGTAGGTGAGAGGTCGTGGAAAGCCAGGAAGAAAACTGAAAAATTCAAGGAAAAGTGTGAATCAGTTTTCAATTTACAAGGCGTTTCAAAGCATTTCAAGATCACCAATCCCTTCCTTGACGTTCCCAGAAGCTATTCCCATCATCTCCAAGGCCTGAAATGTTCAAAATCATAAACTATAATACCTGTTTTGTCCCACTGTTTTTGGTTTTTGATTTCATATATGCATGCGTTTTCAGTGAGAATTAACCCTACATTCTTGTTTTCCATAAAGATTTGAAGCTCTCTGTATCATTTAATTGAATTTTAAGTACAGGAATGGCAAGATGCCATGATTAGGGTTCCAAGCTTAGTTTTGGGGTTTCTTAGTACATGCCAAATTAGGAACGGATATGGATACCATTATGATCAGGACTTCTAGCCCAGTTGATTCATGGCCTCCAATGCAATTTATATCGTGTTTGCTGCATTTTTGAAGTTGACAGGGTTTTAGCTATGGAGTCCTGTCCGTAGGTAAAAGTCTTGTTACCTAAAACGACAGGCCGATGAAAGAGATGATGGCGTGGCAGCATATGGTTGGCCCGTTTGAATTTTTGTGCATTTTTTTGAATATATTATTTGATTTGCTTATGTTATTTTGCTTCTATTATGTGAACAACAAGAACGCGTAGCACAACTGGCAAGCAGACACTGGGGGCGAGCATAAGGACTTGGGTTCGATCCCCAGGTCCCAACCTTTGTTTGTATTATTTTGCTTCATGTGATCAGGTACACTACAATCTCAAGTGCCCACCATATGCCATCAATATCCAACCATCAGATTCATCAGCAAGCTAGATCCAATGTGCCAACAATGAGGACCATGATATGCACTCAAGTCAACACCCCACCAAATCAAGCGTGGTCAAACAAGCTGGAGTATTTGGGCCTTAAAAAATCAGATTTGCACCCCCCCAGAATTGCTAACACACAGGCCCATTTCTACATTTTTTTTTATTTCTTCTTTTTTTATTTCTTTTAATATTTCCTTTAATTATTTTAATTAACACCATTAATCATTTTTTTATAAAATCATAAAATCAAGAATTCACAACAAAAAAATAGAATTAGTTTTTTTTATCAAATTTAATTTAATTTAGTTTAATTTAATTTAGGGAAATTTTAACTTGTTTTCACAATTAAAATCAAATAGAAAATTAGGTTAAGTTCTTGATTTAATTCTTTTTTCTCAAATAAATAAAAATACAAAAAATAGGTTGTTTAGAATTAATTTATTTATTTTCAAAAATTAACATTAATTAGAACTTAGAATTTTCTTTTAATTTAATTATTCATTATTTTCTCAATAAAAAAACATGACAAAAACATTTTTTTCTTTAATCAATCGCAAATAGGATTAGTCAAGGGGTCAAAACCCTAATCGCCTCGCATTTAATTCGCTGCGCGCTTATTATTTATTTTGTCAATATTTTGTAACTGTTCATAGTTTGTAATAGTTAATTTAGGGTTTTTATTTACTATTTAAATCCCCGATTTTTGGCTAAGTAATTAATCCCCCTCCCCGAAGCCTTGTAATAGTGTAGATTTATTTTCTCGCATTTTTAAATCCTGCAAATATTTGACTGTCTAGATGTATGCTAATAGGATTGTATGGCAAGAATTCATAACAAATTAAAACGGTTAGAAAACCCTAATGTGCAAAGATAAATAACTGAAAACAAATCACTCGCACATATCACTCTTAGGGTATACTCTCACTTCAGTTGCCTTCGGTAAACAATCATTAAGCATAGGGTGTCTTAGTGGTTACCCTCCTATCTAAAAAGATCAAATGTCCCATTTGAATGTTGCCCCGGAAATGTTGCCTCGGAAATATCGCCTCGGAAATGTTGCCTCGGAAATGTTGCCTCGAATAAAGATCTTAAGACTCTAGGGTTACTACTAAGGTGTCCTAATATTGCTTTAGTGGTCGTACGTCCCTTTCAAATTCACCCTTACAAACTCCAACGACGGTGCTACCTATTTCTCAATAGTAGGATAGCGCTGTCTAAAGGAAACAAGAATAGAAACGATCTTTTTTCGAGTAGGTAGATGCTAGTAGGTACTTGCTCAAATCAAAACTTTTCACACTTACACTTTTCAAACAAATTTTCAAAACAACTTTGTCACACCTTTGAGGACTGATACAAGGGTTATCACGAAGTAAAACATTTCAAAACAAAGCACACAAACACAGGCAATCTAAAAATGAGCAAGTACCTAAGAGCCCATGGAAAACCATGGATAGAAAGGGTGCTAACACCTTCCTTTTCTATAATCTACCCCTCGTACTCAGAATATCTCGAAAAAGGATTTTTTCTGTACTTTTTTCCTTTTCGGTTGGATGAAATAAAAGTCGGTGGCGACTGTTACACCCTAAAAATTGCCCTCCCATTTTTATCAACACATGGCAAATGAGGTCCTTAAATTGCTCAAGGAAGTTCAAGAGTTGACCAGACAAACTCTCTCCTAAGCCAGTCTACCTCAAATTAGGGTTTCATTTTGTATCAAGATGTTTGAGTCCAAAGGATTCCAAATGCTCACCATTGTCCTAATATGTTCTCAAGAGCATCCATGGTCAAGTTTCAAGCCTTGCAGAGGAAGTTTTCTCAGTCAGTTGCTCAAATACAAAGAAATCGACTGTGCTAGGTCAAAAGTCAATTGTGGCCCACATACAGTCAAACTTCAAGATTTTTGGTCAACATCCTCATTTTGAAGTATTATTCATAATTTGATCAATGGTTGATCATGATTCATCAAGGATTGCTCA
Organism: Vicia faba; assembly: GCA_948472305.1. Classification (NCBI taxonomy): domain Eukaryota; kingdom Viridiplantae; phylum Streptophyta; class Magnoliopsida; order Fabales; family Fabaceae; genus Vicia; species Vicia faba. The sequence continues at coordinate 1,128,441,220 of OX451736.1, forward strand.
CAATTCATCAAAATCCAAAAGTTGCTAAATTAGGGTTTTGTAGGAAAAGTCAACTCAACTTTGACCAAGCATAACATTCTCTTCCTTTATCAGAAATGACCCATACAATGCTCATTTTTAAGAGGATGTAATTACCTACAATTCATATTCATCTCCCAAGTTCAAAATATGCACTCACAAGAAGATATGAATTTGGACATTATAGGTCATTTTTAAAAGTCAACAAAAACACCTTTTGGGTCAAAGCTTAATACATGAACATGGAAGACTCAATTGAAATGAGACCAGAAGGGTTGCTTAGAGGACATCCTAAGATTTCTAAAAAGTCTAAGAACACATCTCTAGGGTCAAAATTGAGAGAGTTATGCATTGGCCAAGTTGACCCTTTTTGCAAAATTGCCAAAGGTCAAATGTGTCCAAAATTGCATTTTTTGCTAAATGGGCCCAACTTTTTATGCTTGCACTGAGTTTGTAAAGTGACCCACGACCCATGAGCCTTTCCACTTGTCATTATTTTATTTTTGTTATTTATTTTGATTTTATTTCATTTAAATCAAATAAAATCAATATAAAATAATGAAAATATCAAAAACTAATTAAATCTTGAGATTTTGTGCATGATTAGGTCCATTACACAGCTGGAGACAAGATCAAATCGTGCAAGGCCCCATTTGGACACAAAAAGATTGGATTTTCTTGTTTTGGAAAGATTTGGTGCAAGGATTGAATCATGAATCAATATTCATAATTGGAAGAGATTTGATACAAAATTGCAATCCTAATGCACTCTAGTATACATAGGGAACAAAGGCAGATCAAAAGCAAGAGGCTAGAGGTGTGCAAAGGCAGAGAACCAATTTTGAAAATTCAAGAAAAAGTTGCAAACCAATTTCCAAGTTCCAGGCCAATCCCAATCCATTCTAATTATACCAATTGTTTGTTGGACATCCCATGATCGTGTTCCAATCGCTAGCAAGCTTCCCCACGCCTTGAAACACCCTGTAAGAGTCACACAATTTGCATATTTTCTTAAATTCGAATATCTTGATTCTGGCATATTTAGCATGATTAATTGGCATATTTATAATCCTTGAGATGATTGCAAGCTAATGGTTATATGTAATTGCATTTTTGTTGACTGAACATGAAACTGCCATGGCTAGGGTTCTTTCTTAGTTTTTAGGGTTTTCTTGTACAGGGAAAATTGGACAATGATAATGGTACCATGATGCTCGTGGGCTTGAAACGAGTTGATTGGTACCATTGGTTTTGATTTATCATGCGTGTACCAGGTTTTGGAAATACACAGGGGCTATACCTACACTCAAATGTTCGTAGGTAAAAGCTATGAAACTTACAGCGACGGTGGGAGGAAGAAGATGGTTATGTGGCGCTCCCTGACTTGCCAAATTAAATTTTGCGCGTTTGAGGACTAATGTTTTGTTTATATTATATAATAATTGTTTGCTATTGTAATGACAACTAATCATTCTGGCTTAGTTGGCAGCGTGGCAAGGGGATAATGCTCAAGGACCTGGGTTCGATCCCCAGGTCCCAACTTTAGCTTCATATTATTTTTTCTTTACATAATCAGGTGTGCTAGTATCCCATGTGTCCACCATGCATCATCAGCATCCAACCATCAGATCCCTAACAAGCCAGATCCAAGGCTTCTCCCTTGAAGGTCCATCATGCGCCTCCAGTCAATGAATACACAGGATTTGCCAAAGTCAAAAAGGGCCAGGAATTGTTGGGCCTAAAAGTCAGATTCATACCCCCTTTCTTTCTAAACAACATCAGGCCCATTTTTCTTTCTTTTCTATTTATTTCATTTATTTATTTAATTAGAATTAGGTTTTATTTTATCAAATTTAATTTAATATTAGTTTAATTTAATCTAGGGTAATTCTAACTTTTTTTTAATTAAAACCAATTAGAAAAATTAGGGTTAACTTTTGATTTAATTTTTTTTTCTTTCTCAAAATAAAAAATACAAAAAATAGGTTAATTTAATTATTTTTCTTAATTAAAATTAATTAATGATTAGGTTATTTTTATTCAATTGAACTTTATTTTCTCAAATAACACAAAAACACAAAAAAAATGATTTTTCTTGTAAATTACAATTACGTAGTTTGGGTCAAAACCCTAAATCTCTCGTTTTCGATTCATCGCGTGCGTTTATTATTTTTTACAATATTGATGTAACTATCTACAGTATGTAATAGTTTAGTCTAGGATTTTCTTTATTTATCGTCTTTTACGGGGTTTTTTGGCTATGTAATTAATCCCTACCCCGAAGCCTTGTAATAGTGTAGGTTTTACTTTCTCGCATTTTAATTTTCGCAAATGTTAACTGTTTAGATGTATGTTAATAGGATTGTATGACAAGATTACATGATAATTTAAAACGGCTAGAAAACCCTAATATGCAAAGATAGTAACTGAAATCAAATCACTCGCACATGCGCACTCCTAGGGTATACTCTCACTTCGGTTGCCTACGGTAAACGATCATTAAGTATAAGGTGTCTTAGTGGTTGCACTCCTATCTAACAAAGATCAAAAGTCCCGTTCGGAAACGTCGCCTCAGAAATGTTGCCTCTAATATGATCTTAAGACTCTAGGGTTATTACTAAGACGTCCTAATATTGCTTTGGTGATCGTTCGTCCCTTACGAATTGACCCTTACAATTCCAACGACGGTGCTACCTATTTCTCAATAGTAGGATAGCGTTGTCTAAAGGAAACAAGAACAGAAACGATCTTTTTTCGAGTAGGTAGATGCTAATAGGTACTTGCTCAAAATCAAACTTTTCACACTTACACTTTTTTCAAACAAAGTTTTCAAAAATACTTCGCAACACTCTTAAGGACAGAAACAAGGGTTAAAACGAAGTAAAACAAAACTTTTCAAAACAAACACATACAAGCAATTTTAAAAGATGAGCAAGTACCTAAGAGCCCATGGAAAACCATGGATAGAAAGGGTGATAATACGTTCCCTTTCTATAATCTACCCCCCGTACTCAGAATATCTCAAAAAAGGATTTTTTTTTTTTTCTGTGCTTTTTTCCTTTCCGGTTGGATGAAATAAAAGTCGGTGGCGACTCTTGCTTACCGCGACATTTTGTGAATACAAAATGCAAAACGCAAACCAGCATTTCAAAACCGTCGATTCTGCCAACGTATCACAGAACTGGCGACTCTGCTGGGGACCTAATAAGTGGGGTATACCTTAGGATCTAGTTCATCATAATTGCTTCTCTTGTTTGTTTTGTTTGTTTTACTTTTAAGGGTTTCTGCTTGGGGTTACTATAGATCCTAACCCGGATCTGGGGGATACCTTTTAGGTAAGTAGCAATAGACTGTGAGGGAGCTGTACAGCATAGACCGATACGGTTGAAGCAGTGGCTAGTTGGTGTTGCACTTTGGTCGGTACCGGTATCCCTTGTGGAGAAACGAGGAGAATACGGGTCCGCCGCGTGGTGTCGTTAAGCATCAATTGACCTTAGAACCTTTAATAGTCCAACTTGGCCATTAGAAAGTAGTGAGAAAGCCGGCCTCGGTCTAAATCTGAGAACTGGTTGATACTCGATGCTACACTCATTGAGACCATACTCTCGAGATAGTTCCAGCCGTAAGAAAAGATTGCATGAGCTGAAACCATGACCGATGGAGGATGGTCAGTGATATTGAGATCCCTTAGAACCCGGTTACTTTTTCTAGGACTGGTTGAAGCCAACTTAACTTCAAGAGGGTATTACCTTTGACCTCATGCAAGCCTTAAACCTAAGGGCTTTGTGTGACTTGTTTGCCTTTGCCATGCTTGTTATCTGTTATACCTGTTATTTTTATCATGACATCATGCATCATACCATAGCATACATGCTTCATTATGCTAACCATTTCAAAGACCAAGGGAATTTATCTTTGTTCTGTTTTTTCAGATCATGACTTCCGTACGTAGAAATACTATCCAAGTCAACTTTATGGAGATACCATCTTAACTCAAAGAGCTAGTGTCAAAGATTTCTGAAACTTCTAGGTTCATCAAGAGACATGGTCAACTTCTCAGCTTGGTTACTTCGAACCCTGACGAATAAATGATGAGTGTACTTTTCCAGTTCTTCGATCCCGAGCATCACTGCTTCACCTTTCCAGATTATCAGTTGGTACCCACCTTGGAGGAATTCTCTCATCTATTAGGTATATCTATTCTTGAACAGGTGCCCTTCATAGGTATAGAAGAAGTTCCAAAGCTAGAAGACATTGCCTCAGCTTTGCATTTGAAACGGGTTGATGTGGTATCCAATTGGAAAACTCGAAGCAGAGTCGAAGGTTTTCTAACCAAATTTCTGATAGACCAAGCTAAGCTGTTCTGGGATAATTTGGATTTTCAGGATTTTGAAGATGTTTTGGATCTTCTTATATATGGTTTGGTTCTCTTCCCTAATCCAGATTCCTTTATAGATGTGAATGCTATCAATATTTTCCTCTCTCGTAATCCTGTGCCTACCTTGCTTGGAGATATCTTGCACGCCCTCTATACTCGTACTACAAGGAGAAGAGGGACTCTTATGTGCTGCATACCATTATTGTCGAGGTGGTTTATTTCTCACCTCCCTAAGTCTGTACTGAATAACGAAGAAGGTTTGGGTTGGTCGCATAGAGTAATGTCACTTGCTCATACAGATATTATTTGGTGTTCCCGAGCTATGGAGGACGTTGTTGTTATTGGCCGTTGTGGGGGTACCCTAATGTACCATTACTTGGTATCAGAGGAGGTATAACTTACAATCCTTGTCTAGCTTTACGGAAATTTGGTCGTGCTCGGAGGGATGGTCCCCATAGGTTACTTCTCGAGGATATTGCATTCGACTATGAAGAGGATGCCGAAGGGCATCGCCGGAGATTCATACGAGCTTGGGGAATGGTAAATAGATCAGACCCCCATGAGTTGGGACCGAAGACTTCCCTTCATATGCAGCCTTACCTCCAATGGGTCCGAGCTCGCGCACAGAAGCTTGTGATGCTATATGCAACAGTGTTGCCAGTGATTATGGAACCCACTACTGAAGACGGTATTCCTTACACAATTCTCTATCCTTACATGCCATTTGATCTTGGGGAGTTACAAAGGGCTTGGATTCAGCTGAAGAATGAGCGAGATACTTACAGGGAGCAGTTCCATTAGCAAGAGAGGAAGGTGTTGAAGCTCACCAGATAACTCAAGGAGCAAAGAATGCTTAATGACTACATCAGCATAAAGAGAAAGCATCCATGGGACTTTTGATTTTGTTTTTCTAGTTTTAGATTTGTTTTTATTTACTTCTTTGTAATGCCTTAAGGGCATTATTGATCATTTCGAAGTTAATAAAGTTTGTTTATTTATGGTTTGCAAATTTAAATCTCCCAAAGTCTTTGAAATCATTACATACGCATCCCATTATCATGCACATCATCACAGGTACCACTACAGGTTTCTTATCCTCTTCGCAGTTTATTTCAGCAGAAATGTCTTCTGATCAAGCCATCAAAGATCTTCAGGCACAAAATGCCCAGTTCCAACAAATGTTCGTAAGCCTGGTTAAGGGATAAGAGGATCTAAAAACTCTCATTCTGAAAGAGAAGAAGAAGAAGAAGAAGAAGAAGAAGAAGAAGGTCGTTCTTCTGAATATGGGCAGATGGTATGGGGAAAGGTTGAAACATCAAGCTGATCTGACCTCTTCATCCAAGGAAAGGGAGAACCAAGAAGAAGAAAAGGGCCCCAGTCCTACAATATCTGATAATGATACTGATTTTGATGATGAGCAATATCCTCCTGCCGAGGATAGGTACAAGCAGCTAGAAGACCGTATGAGTGCTATGGAAATCCAGAAGCTACCTGGTTTGGATTTCGGAGAAATAAGACTGGTATCTGGAGTAGTCATCCCTCAGAAGTTTAAGGCTCCAGTTTTTGCTAAGTATGATGGAGTGTCTTGCCCAAAACTCCATCTCCACTCTTATGTCAGGAAAATTCAACCCCACACAGCTGATAGAAATTTGTGGGTGCACTTCTTTCAAGATAGTTTGTCAGGGACTCAGCATGAATGGTTCTACCAGTTGGAAGGGGCCAATGTTCAAAACTGGGAGGATCTTGTTGCCGCTTTCTACAAGCAGTACCAGTATAATGCCGACCTTGCTCCCACTCGTACTCAACTTCAGAGTATGTCCATGGGTGCAGGCGAAGGTTTCAAAGATTACGCTCAGAAATGGAGAGATTTGGCTGGCAGGGTTCAACCCCCTTTATCTGATCGAGAGTTAGTTGATATGTTCTTGGGGACGCTGTTTGGTCCATTTTTCAATCACTTGATTAGAAGTTCATTGTATGGTTTCACTGAGTTGATTTTAACTGGAGAAAGAGTGAAGGCTGGAATTCAAAGTGGCAAAATATAGAAGGACGCCTCTTCGAGTTCGATAAATAAACCTTTTAATGGTAAGAAGGAAGCCAGTGCAGTTTATAGCCCGAGGGGCCAAAATAGATCTGAACACCGTCCAACGGTAAGTGCTATAATGATACCAAGACCCGTTGTTGCTCCACAACGCAACAATCAACAGAGGGTGGAAAGACCACAGCGATAGTTTACCCGCATTAGTATGACATTGGCTGAAGTGTTACCTCACCTGCTGAAATCTAATTTGACCACATTGAGGGAGGCTCCCAAAAATCCCAACACTACCTCTCCCAGATACAATCCCAACGCGCGGTGCGCCTACCATTCTGAAATCCCTGGCCATGATACCAATGACTGTTGGGCTTTGAGAAACAAAGTACAAGATTTGTTGGAAGCTAAGGAGATAGAGTTTGATGCTCCATAAAAACTGAATGTAATAATTGCCCCTATGCCCAAACATGGTCGTGGGGTTAATGTTGTTGACAATGATTTGTTTGTGACCTTTGTTAAATAAATTTCTACTCCTCTTATGACTGTTAAGAGGAATCTGTTGTTGGCCGGTGTATTCCTGGGTTGTGGTGAAGGTTGCCACATGTGCTCTATTCTACCCACTGGTTGCCATTTATTGAAGTCAGGTGTTCAGCGCCTGATGGATAATAAAGAGATTCTGTTCGAGAAGACTATGACCCATGTTGTTCCCAATGAATATGTTGCCATCATAACCATTTCCGCCAGTCCTTCCAAGGTTTCCTCGAGAAAACCTGTTAGGATTACATTTGTCCCAAGAATTGCTCCGCTAATAATCACCGTTCGCGGTCATATCCCATACACGTCAGACAAGGTTATCCCATGGAACTATGGTGTTGATGTGTATTACCATGGTATTAAGCAAGAGTTGAAGAATGAAGAAGTTAATACTGATGTCAGTAATATTGTCGGGGCTAGTAAAGTTACCAGAAGTGGAAGACTTTTCTCTCTCGATATTTCCCCTCTGACTATCCAATAACCTGTTGTTATTCCATCTGGTAGTACACCAACCACTGTTCCAGTTCCTATTCCAGTTATCACCCCTGTCGCCGAACCATCTGAAACTCGGGGCGAAGAAGTCACAGGTGAGCCTGCCCGGATGGAGGCGCCTTGTAAAATTGTGTTGGAAACCTCTAAACAAGAAATGGAGGAAATACTGAAAATTATCAAGAAAAGCGACTACAATATGGTCGAAAAACTGGGGCAGACCCCATCAAAGATCTCCATGTTGTCTCTGTTGTTGTGTTCTGAAGCCCATGCAAAGGCTTTGATTGCCTTTCTCAAGACTGCGCATGTGCCGCAGGAAACTTCTGCAGATCAGTTCAAAGACTGTGTGGCTAGCCTGACTGCTGACAATGGGTTAGGGTTTTCAGATGCGGATCTGACCGCTAAGGGGAGGAATCATACTGATGCTTTGCACGTCTCGATTGAGTGCAGGGGCACCACTATGGCTTATGTTCTGGTTGACATCGGGTCTTCGCTGAATGTTCTGCCAAAGAAACCGTTGGACCGTTTGGACTATAAAGGTTTGACTTTAAAACCGAGTAACATTGTGGTCAGGGCTTTCGATGGATCAAAAAGGATAGTGCACGGGGAGGTGGACATCCCTGTCAAAGTGGGTTCTCAGACCTTTGGATCCACCTTCTATGTAATGGACATCATACCATCGTATTCCTTCTTGCTGGGTCATCCCTAGATTCATAGGGCTGGGGCAGTCACTTCCACACTCCATCAGATGCTGAAGTACCCGGTACAAGGGAAAATTGTCATGGTACGAGGTCAGGAAGAGTGCATGGTAAGTCACCTCAATTCTTTCCATTATGTGGAGATGGATGGGGAGTTCATAGAGACTCCTTGTCAAAACTTCTAGGAGGTCCATCAGACTTTGGCATCAACTGAAGTTACTACCAACAAACCTCTGCCGAAGATGGCTTCCCTCAAGGATGCCAGGGTTGCTGTTGAAGAAGGTGGGTGTACCAATTGGGGTCGGCTCCCTAATTTCGCTCACAAAACTGACAAATTTGGTTTGGGCTTTACTTCAGGGGCTCAGAGGGTTGTTAGGCATGCACGGATTGGAAGACCTCCTCTACACATCAGTAATCGGGGAGTTAATGCAATTAAGGACATTGAAGAAGATTCAGACATAGACAGCTAGATCTACACAACAAACAGTGGTGGACTGAATAACTGGACGGAGAAGGACTTCATACCTGTTTCTTTTATTTCACAGTAATTGACTTTTGTTTTAAGATTTGTAATAAACAGTTTGAAACTTTACGGCCCGGTGCCTTGCCTAAGGCACCTTGGCTTCGCTTGTGAGGGCTTATTATTATTTGTCATTTTCATATATCATTAATAAAACATTGGACGTTTTTTTGCATTACAAATTTTGAGATCTTTGCTTTTCTTTTCTATTAAAAACAGCTATTCTCTTACACACACTCACGTATCATACTGCAGATCCATATCCACTCTAGATCCCATTGATAACAGTTCTTCTATTTCCGGTAATGACTTCGAAAATCCGATCAACCAAGCCGAGGATGAAGGTGAGGATGATTGTGAGGTACCGGGAGAGCTTGCTAGACTATTACAACAGGAAGAAAGGGCCATACAGCCTCATGAAGAGCCAGTTGAGTAGGTGAATTTGGGTACATAGAGAGACAGGAAAGAAGTCAAAATAGGTGCTAATCTAGAGCCTAGTGTCAAACACCAGCTAATACAGATGATGCACGATTATCTGGAGATCTTCGCCTGGTCTAATGAAGATATGCCTGGGTTGGACACTAATATTGTGGTACATCGCCTGCCAACCAAAGAAGACTGCCCTCCGGTAAAGCAGAAAGTTCACCGTATGTGCCCTGAAATGTCAGAGAAAATCAAGGCAGAGGTCATGAAGGAGTTCGACGCAGGATTCTTAGCTGTCACTTTTTATCTGCAGTGGGTTGCCAACGTCGTTCCGGTACCTAAGAAGGATGGTAAGGTACGGATGTGTGTGGACTATAGAGATCTGAATAGGGCAATCCCCAAGGATGACTTCCCACTTCCTCACATTGATGTTCTATTCGACAACACCGTGCAGCCCAAGATCTTCTCCTTCATGGATGGTTTTTCTGGCTACAACCAGATCAAGATGGCTCCGGAGGATATGGAGAAGACAACCTTCTTTACACAGTGGGTCACCTTCTGTTACAAGGTAATTCCTTTTGGGTTGAAGAATGCTGCGGAAACTTATCAGCGCGCCATGATCGCTTTATTCCATAATATGATTCACCACGAGATCAAGGTTTATGTTGATGATATGATAGCCAGGTCCCAGACTGAAGAAGGGCACCTTGATTATCTCCAGAAACTATTTGATAGGTTGAAGACATATAAGCTGAGGTTGAATCCGAACAAGTGTACCTTCGGGGTAAGATCTGGTAAGCTTCTGGGCTTCGTCGTCAGTGATAAAGGTATTCAGGTGGATCTTGCAAAGGTAAAAGCCATACAAGAGATGCCGACTCCCCACACAGAAAAAGAAGTTAGAGGTTTCTTGGGACGTCTGAATTACATCGCCAGGTTCATTTCACATCTGACTGCTACTTGTGAGCCAATCTTCAAGCTGCTGAAAAAAGATCAAGTGGTAAAGTGGAATGATGAATGCCAAACCGTTTTCAAAAGAATCAAGGAATACCTTCAAGAACCACCAATTCTGATGGCTCCAGTAGAAGGAAGACCTTTGATATTATACTTGACAGTGCTATACAATTCAATGGGGTGTGTGCTGGGGCAGCATGACGAGTCTGGCCGAAAAGAGCATGCTATTTACTACCTTAGCAAAAAGTTTACCGACTGTGAGACCCGATACTCATTGCTCGAGAAAACTTACTGCGCTTTGGCATGGGCTGCTCTCCGGTTGAGATAGTATATGTTGACTCACACTGCCCTGTTGATATCAAAGATGGATCCAATCAAGTATATCTTCGAAAAGCCCGCTCTCTCCGGAAGGATAGCAAGATGGCAAATGATCCTAACTGAGTACGATATCTAATACACAACCCAAAAAGAAATCAAGGGGAGTGTATTGGCGGATCATTTGGCGCATCAGGCCGTGGATGACTACCAGTCCATGAGTTTCGAGTTCCCGGATGAGAATATCATGTGGGTAACCGACTACGAAGAACCTGGACCGGATGAAGGACCTGAGGAAGGATCCTGATGGTCTATGTATTTTGGTGGAGCCTCGAACGCTTTGGGTAACGGAATTGGTGTTGAAATTATATCTCCTGAGGGCTGTCATACTCCGTTCACTGCCCGGTTATGTTTTAACTGCACCAACAATATGGCGGAGTATGAGGCGTGTATCATGGGTCTTCGAGCTGCTATTGACCTAAGGATTAAGTTATTGAGTGTATTCGGAGATTCCGCTCTGGTGATAAGTCAGATCAAAGGCGAGTGGGATACGAAACACCCGAATCTTATTCCTTACAAAGAGTATGTACTGACATTGCTCCCGCACTTTGAGGAGATAACCTTCGAACATTTCCCAAGAGAGGAAAATCAGTTAGCGGATGCGCTAGCTACCATGTCGTCTATGTTCAAAGTCAGGTGGGACAATGAGGCTCCCTAGATTACCATTGAGAGGTTGGACGAACCCGCACATTGATGTGACATTGAGACTGAGGAGGTAGCAGATAAACCCTGGTTTCACGAGGTGAAGAGGTATCTTGAGTCTCAAGAATACCCTGAGGGGGCATCTGTTAATGATAAAAAGTTTCTGAGGAGGTTCGCTGCGAAGTTCTTCATCAGTAATGGTATCCTCTATAAGCGTAACCATGATTCAACTTTATTGCGATGTGTGGACAAGAGCGAGGCAGAAATGATCATGGCAGAGTTACATGAAGGTACCTCCGGAACTCATTCCAGCGGACATACCATGGCAAAGAAGATCCTACGAGCAGGATATTATTGGTCTACTATGGAAGCTGATTGTTATCAGCACTCTCGGACCTGTCATAAGTGCCAAGTCTATGCTGATAAAGTGCATGTACCTCCAATTCCTATGAATGTTTTGACAGCTCCCTGGCCTTTTGCAATGTGGGGCATCGACATGATTGGTGAGATCAGACCCACTGCGTCTAACAGGCATCATTTCATTCTGGTAGACATTGATTATTTCACGAAGTGGGTTGAGGCAGCTTCCTTTGCTATAGTAACCAAGAACGTCGTGGCGCGGTTTATCCGACACAATATGATATGTCGATACGGTGTACCAGAGAGGATTATTACGGACAATTGTACAAATCTCAACAATACAATGATCACCGAGCTCTGCAAACAGTTTAAGATACAGCATCATAACTCTTCTCCCTACCGGCCGAAGATGAATGGGGCTGTTGAAGCGGCTAACAAGAACATCAAGAAGATTGTGCAGAAGATGACGGTGACCTACGAAGACTGGCATGAGGTGTTACCATTTTCTCTTCATGGATACCGTACCTCGGCAAGGAGATCGACAGGGGAAACACCTTACTCCTTGGTGTATGGAATGGAGGCAGTCATACCCATCGAAGTCCAGATACCCTCTCTCTGGATTATGAAGGACGCGGGTTTCAACGAAGACGACTGGATCCAAACCCGGCTTGATCAGCTGAACTTAATCGATGAAAAGAGACTTATTGCTATTTGTCATGGTCATACGTATCAAAAGCGAATGATCAAGGATTTTAACAAGAAAGTCAGACGACAAGAATAACAAGTTGGGGATCTGGTGATCAAGTGCATCATACTACCGCAAGGTGACCCCAGGGGAAAATGGACTCCCACGTACGAAGGGCCATTTGTGGTTAAGAACATTTTCTCGGGAGGAGCTATGATTCTAACCAGCATGGATGGTGATGACCTTCCTCACCCCATCAATGCAGACATAGTGAAAAAATACTACGCCTAATCAAAGACCCGCTAGGTTGACTGGCCTAGGCAAAAATAAGGGCTTCCCGGTGAACCAAAAGGGTTCGGGCAAAAGTAAGGGATGAAAATGAAAAAACTGTACACCCGGCAAGTCGAAAACCTGAAAAGGCGGCTTGGGCAAAAAAGGGTATCCCGGTGGATTGAAAACTCGAAAGGGCGGTCCAGGAAAAAATTAGGGATCGAAGCGTAACACTATGTCTCATTGGATCATCTTGCAAGCAGACCTCGGTATCAACTGTCAACTATCAAGCTCGCATAGCGCCAATAAATCTGATCCACCTTCGACCGAGCAGCAAAGTGATGAGATGCTTGAAGACATAAAGGCAATAGCAGAATTGGAACCCAATGGGATTCTTTCACATAGCTGTTTTTCTTGTTAAATTGTAATTTCCATCTTTCGGCGGTGTTCTCTTACTAGGGCGTCAGCCTCTTTGTACAAAAACGCCTGTTACAGGCCAATTTCAAAAATCAATACAATTCATTTTCATAAGAAATTTCAATTTGCTTTTCTTTTTCTGTTTTGTTTTGCAAGAGCGTCCAATGATTCATTTTTTTGATATATGCATTTGAAAATAATTGCTGCTCATGAATATTTACATAAAAAAACAAAAGACAATTACTCGTAATTCCAGGAATAGGGAAAAATAAGAAGTGCCCAAACCTTACAGTTACACTGCCCACCAGGTACCGGGATAGAGCCGGCTCGAGAACATAAGTAGTGATGCATATACTCCCCACAGAGTAAAAGATATCCAAAGATAGTGATGTCAGCTCTCCCTAACAGGACACGACTCTCCCCAGCTGAGGTTCACAATCACAGGTGAATCGGTAAATTTTTTCCCAAGCAGAGTTTATTTCTCTTACAAGCAGAAATTCATCCCCAGCTGATTTACTTCCCCAAGTCGGCAGATCTATCAACAGAGTATCTTCTCTCCAATAGAGTTATTCCCCGCAGAATTATCCTCAGACAGAGCCTCGTCCGGCAGAATATTTACCAGCCAATGGGTAAATTCCCAGCACGGTCATCTTTGTTCACAATCCCCAAAAGAGGTGGAGGAACTATGGTTTTCATAGCAATTGAAATTTATTTTCCCAGATTTGGATTATCACGTCAGCATTTCATGTTCATACATCATAGCATATGCATACACCGCATACAACATGGTCTCATTTATTCTGAGAATATCAACACACAATGCATCTCATGCATCACATATAACTAACCCTGTATTTATTTCAGGAAAGACATTATTATCAACAACTTCCAGCAGCCCTACTATCCAGGCTTTCATATCGAAGTAACCCTACTATCCAGGTTCCTTCTCACAGCCCTACTATCCAGGCTTTTCATATCGAAGCAACCCTACTATCCAGGTTCCTTCTCATAGCCCTACCATTCAGGCTTTTCATATCAAAACAACCTTACTATCCAGGTTCCTTCTCACAGCCCTACTATCCAGGCTTTTCATATCAAAGAAACCCTACTATCCAGGTTCCTTCTCACAGCCCTACTATCCAGGCTTTTCATATCAAAGCAACCCTACTATCCAGGTTCCTTCTCACATCCCTATTATCCAGGCTTTTCATATCGAAGCAACCCTACTATCCAGGTTCCTTCTCATAGCCCTACTATCCAGGCTTTTCATATCGAAGCAACCCTACTATCCAGGTTCCTTCTCATAGCCCTACTATCTAGGCTTTTCATATCGAAACAACCCTACTATCCAGGTTCCTTATCATAACCCTACTATCCAGGATTTTCATATTGAAGCAACCCTACTATCCAGGTTCCATCTCACAACCCTACTATCCAGGCTTTTCATATCGAAGTAACCCTACTATCTAGGTTCCTTCTCACAGCCCTACTATCCAGGATTTTCATATCGAAGCAACCCTACTATCTAGGTTCCTTCTCACAACCCTACTATCCAGGCTTTTCATATCGAAGCAGCCCTACTATCCAGGCTTTCATATCGAAGTAACCGTACTATCCAATTTCCTTCTCATAACCTTACTATTCGGGTTCTTCCTCTCTTATCCCTATACAACAGCCCACAACACTGTAAGACCGGGACCCAATCAAACTCATTTGGTTTCACATTTCCCCAGAAAGTCGTGGTGCAGCATATACCCCGACCAAACACACAGTTCACTTCCGCTTTCCCAAATAGGAACTATTCCCCTAGTAGAGTAACGGACAACCGAAGCTCCTAAAACTCTATTTCTCTCAAGACAGAGACCAGCATTCCCCAACGAAGTCCTCCTCAACAATAGGTATACGGGTCCTTGCAAAGGAATCTCTTATGCGGTCGACATATCTTCGGATGGAATCTTTAAGCCCATATCTGACAATTCTCTAGCGGTTACCAAATGGCATCTATAAGCCCATTCCCGATATCACAAATCACTTCATACGAGTGCAAATTTCTGGTCACTCTAGTGTTCAATCATCTTCTACCTTCAGATCACGAAAGGCAGACAAGCCAATCTACATCCTCAGGTTTAAGAAGATTGAACAGGGGCAGCTGTTGTACCCAAAAAATTTCCCTCCCATATTTCTCAACACATGGCAAATGAGGTCCCCAAATTGCTCAAGGAAGTTCAAGAGTTGACCAGACAAACTCTCTCCTGAGCCAGTCTACCTCAAATTAGGGTTTCATTTTGCATCAAGATGTTTGAGTCCAAAGGATTCCAAATTCTCACCATTGTCCTAATATGTTCTCAAGAGCATCCATGGTCAAGTTTCAAGCTTGCAGAGGAAGTTTGCTCAGTCAGTTGCTCAAATACCTATAAATCGACTATGCTAGGTCAAAAGTCAATTGTGGCCCACATATAGTCAAACTTCAAGATTTTTGGTAAACATCCTCATTTGAAGTATTATTCATTATTTGATCAAGGGTTGATCATGATTCATCAAGGATTGCTCACAATTCATCAAAACCCAAAAGTTGCTAAATTAGGGTTTTGCAGGAAAAGTCAACTCAACTTTGACCAAGCATAACTTTATCATCCTTTATCAGAAATGACCCATCCAAAGCTCATTTTGAATAGGATGTAATTACCTACAATTCATCTTCAGCTCCCAAGTTAAAAGTATGCACTCACAAGAATATATGAATTTGGACATTATAGGTCATTTTGAAAAGTTAACAAAAACACCTTTTGGGTCAAAGCTTCATACATGAACATGGAAGACTCGATTGATATGATACCAAAAGGGTTGCTTAGAGGACATCCTAAGCTTTCTAAAAAGTCCAAGAACACATCTCTAGGGTCAAAATTGAGAGAGTTATGAATTGGCCAAGTTGACCCTTTTTGCAAAATTGCCAAAGGTTAAATGTGTCCAAAATTGCATTTTTTGCTAAATGGGCCCAACTTTTTATGCTTGCACTGAGTTTGTAATGTGACCCACGACCCATGAGCCTTTCCACTTGTCATTCTTTTATTTTTGTTATTTATTTTGATTTTATTTCATTTAAATCAAATAAAATCAATATAAAATAATGAAAATATCAAAAACTAATTAAATCTTGTGATTTTGTGCATGATTAGGTCCATTACACAGCTGGAGACAAGATCAAATCATGCAAGGCCCAATTTGGACACAACAAGATTGGATTTGCCCGTTTTGGAAATATTTGGTGCAAGGATTGAATCATGAATCAATATTCATAATTGGAAGAGATTTGATACAAAATTGTAACCCTGATGCACTCTAGTATACATAAGGAACAAAGGCAGATCAAAAGAAAGAGGCTAGAGGCGTGCAAAGGCAGAGAACCAATTTCAAAAATTCAAGAAAAAGTTGCAAACCAATTTCCAAGTTCCAGGCCATCCCAAGCCATTCTAATCATACCAATCATTTGCTGGACATCCTAGGATCGTGTTCCAATCACTAGCAAGCTTCCCCACGCCTTGAAACGCCCTGTAAGAGTCACACGGTTTGCACATTTTCTTGAATTCGAATATCTTGATTCTGACATATTTAGCATGATTAATTGGTATATTTATAATCCTTGAGATGTTTGCAAGCTAATGGTTATATTTAATTTCACTTTTGTTGATTGAACATGAAATTGCCATGGCTAGGGTTCTTTCTTCGTTTTTAGTGTTTTCTTGTACAGGGAAAATTGGACAATGATAATGGTACCATGATGCTCGTGGGCTTGAAACAAGTTGATTGGTACCATTGGTTTTGATTTATCATGCGTGTACAAGGTTTTGGAAATACACAGGGGCTATACCTACACTCAAATGTCCGTAGGTAAAAGCTATGAAACTTACAACGACGGTGGGAGGAAGAAGATGGTTATGTGGCGCTCCCTGACTTTCCAGTTTGAATTTCGCGCGATTGAGCACTAACGTTTTGTTTATATTATATAATAATTGTTTGCTATTGTAATGACAACTAATCATTTTGGCTTAGTTGGCAGCGTGGCAAGGGGATAATGCTCAAGGACCTGGGTTTGATCCCCAGGTCCCAACTTTAGCTTCATATTATTTTTTCTTTACATAATCAGGTGTACTAGTATCCCATGTATCCATCATGCATCATCAGCATCCAACCATCAGATCCCCAACAAGCCAGATCCAAGGCTTCTCCCTTGAAGGTCCATCATGCGCCTCCAGTCAATGAATACACAGGATTTGGCAAAGTCAAAAAGGGACAGGAATTGTTGGGCCTAGAAGTCAGATTCATACCCCCTTTCTTGCTAAACAACATCAGGCCCATTTTTCTTTCTTTTCTATTTATTTCATTTATTTATTTAATTAGCTTAATTATTTTCAACCAAAATCAATTTCTTTTTTCACAAAAATCATAAAATCAAGAGTTTCACAAAAAAAATTAGAATTAGGTTTTATTTTATCAAATTTAATTTAATATTAGTTTAATTTAATCTAGGGTAATTCTAACTTTTTTTAATTAAAACCAATTATAAAAATTAGGGTTAACTTTTGATTTAATTTTTTTTCTTTCTCAAAATATAAAATACAATAAAATAGGTTAATTTAATTATTTTTCTTAATTAAAATTAATTAGTGATTAGGTTATTTTTATTCAATTGAACTTTATTTTCTCAAATAACACAAAAACACAAAAAAATGATTTTTCTTGTAAATTACAATTACGTAGTTTGGGTCAAAACCCAAAATCTCTCGTTTTCGATTCATCGCGCGCGTTTAAATATTTTTTGCAATATTGATGTAACTGTCTACAGTGTGTAATAGTTTAATCTAGGATTTTCTTTATTTATCGTCTTTTACGGATTTTTTGGCTATGTAATTAATCCCTACCCCGAAGCCTTGTAATAGCGTAGGTTTTACTTTCTCGCATTTTAATTTTTGCAAATGTTAATTATTTAGATGTATGTTAATAGGATTGTATGACAAGATTACATGATAATTTAAAACGGCTAGAAAACCCTAATGTGCAAAGATAATAACTGAAATCAAATCACTCGCACATGTGCACTCCTAAGGTATACTCTCACTTCGGTTGCCTTCGGTAAACGATCATTAAGTATAGGGTGTCTTAGTGGTTACCCTCCTGTCTAACAAAGATCAAAAGTCCCGTTCGGAAACGTCGCCTCGGAAATGTTGCCTCGAATATGATCTTAAGACTCTAGGGTTATTACTAAGAAGTCCTAATATTGCTTTGGTGATCGTACGTCCCTTATGAATTGACCCTTACAATTCCAACAACGGTGCTACCTATTTCTCAATAGTAGGATAGCGCTGTCTAAAGGAAACAATAACATAAATGATCTTTTTTCGAGTAGGTAGATGCTAATAGGTACTTGCTCAAAATCAAACTTTTCACACTTACACTTTTTTCAAACAAAGTTTTCAAAAACACTTCGTAACACTCTTGTGGACAGAAACAAGGTTTAAAACGAAGTAAAACAAAACTTTTCAAAACAAACACACACAAGCAATTTTAAAAGATGAGCAAGTACCTAAGAGCCCATAGAAAACCATGGATAGAAAGGGTGCTAATACCTTCCCTTTCTATAATCTACCCCCCGTACTCAGAATATCTCAAAAAAGGATTTTTTTTCGGTGCTTTCTTCCTTTCCGGTTGGATGAAATAAAAGTCGGTGGCGACTCTTGCTTACCGTGACATTTTGCGAATACAAAACGCAAAATGCAAACCAGCATTTCAAAACAGTCGGTTCTGCCACCGTATCACAGCGATTCTTGTTTACTGCGACATTTTGCGAATAAAAAACACAAAACACAAACCAGTATTAAACAGTCGGTTCTGCCACCGTATCACAGAACTGGCGACTCTGCTGGGGAAAATAAGTGGGTATACCTTAAGATCTAGGTCATTTAAAAATTGCTTCACTTGTTTGCTTTGTTTGCTTTATTTTTGAGGGTTTTGTTTGGGGTTACTATAGATCCTACACTCGGATCTGGGGAACACCTTTTAGGTATGTAGCAATAGACTGTGAGGGAACTGTACGGCATAGACTGATACGGTTGAAGCAGTAGCTACGTTGGTGTGGCACTTTGGTTGGTACCGGTATCCCTTGTGGAGAAACAAAGAAAACACGGGGCCGCTGTGTGGTGTCGTTAAGCATCAACTGACCTTAGAACCTTTAATCGCCCAACTTGGCTATTAGAAAGTAGTGAGATAGCCGTCCTCAGTGTAGAGCTGAGAACTGGTTGATACTCGATGCTACACTCATTGAGATCATACTCTCGGAATATTTTGGCCGCAAGAAAAGATTGCGTGAGCTGAAACCATGACTGATGGAGGATGTTCAGTGATATTGAGATCCTCTAGAACCCGGTTACTTTTATAGGATAGGTTGAACCAACTTAAGTTCAAGAGGGTATTACCTTTGACCTCATGCAAGCCTTAAACCTAAGGGCTTTATGTGATTTGATTGTATTTGCAATACCTGTTGTTTTCTATACCTGTGGGTTATCATGACATCATGCATCATAACATGGCATTCATGCTTCATTACACTAACCATTTCAAAGACCAAGGGAATTTATCTTTGTTCTGTTTTGCAGATCATGGCTTTCGTGTGTAGAAATACTATCTAAATCACCTTTGTGGAGATGCCTTCCCAACTCAAAGAGCTAGTATCAAGAATTTCTAAAACTTCTATGTTCATTAAGAGACACGGTCAACTTCTCAGCCTAGTTACTTCAAACCCTGATGAACAGATGATGAGCGTACTTTTTCAGTTCTTCGATCCCAAGCACCACTGCTTCACCTTTCCAGATTATCAGTTGGTACCCACCTTGGAAGAATTCTCTCATCTATTGGGCATATCCATTCTTGAACAGGTACCCTTCATAGGTATGGAAGAAGTTCCTAAGCCAGAAGTCATTGCCTTAGCTTTGCATTTGAAACGGGTCGACGTGGTATCCAATTGGGAAACTCGGAGTGGAGTCGAGGTTTTTCTAGCCAAATTTCTGATAGACCAAGCTCAACTATTTTGGGATGATATGGAGTTTCAGGCTTTTGAGGATGTCTTGGCTCTTCTTATCTATGGTTTAGTTCTCTTCCCTAATCCAGGCTCTTTCGTAGATGTGAATGCTATCAAGATTTTCCTTTCTCACAACCCTGTGCCTACCTTGCTTGGAGATATTTTACACGCTCTCCATACTAGTACCATGAGGAGAAGAGGGACTCTTATGTGTTGCATTACGTTGCTGTCGAGGTGGTTTATTTCTCACCTCCCTAGGTCTGTACTGTAGAACAAAGAAGGTTTGGGTTAGTCACACAGAATAATATCACTCGGTCATACGGATATTCTTTGGTGTTCCCGAGCTATGGAAGACACTGTTGTTATTGATCACTGTGGGGGGTACCCTAATGTCCCATTACTTGGTATCAGAGGGGGTATAACTTACAATCCTTGTCTAGCTTTGCGACAATTTGGTCGTGCTCGAAGGGATGGTCCCCATGAGTTACTCTCGAGGACATTGTATTCGACTATGAGGATGATGTTAAGGACCATCGCCGGAGGTTCATACGAGCTTGGGGCATGGTAAACAGATCTGACCCCAAAGAGTTGGGACCAAAGACTTTCATTCCTATGCAGACTTACCTCCAATGGGTCTGAGCTCGTGCCCAGAAGCTTATGATGCCTTATGTGGCCGTATTACCAGTGATTGTGGAGCCCACTACTGAAGAAGGCATTCCTTATACGGTTCTCTATCCTTACATGCCCATTGATCTTAGGGAGTTACAGAGGTCTTGGATTCAGCTGAAGAACGAGCGAGATACTTACAGGGAATAGTTCCATGAACAAGAGAGGAAGGTTTTAAAGCTCACCAGGCAGCTCGAGGAAGAAAGAGTGCTCAATGATTATATCAGCACAAAGAGAAAGTGTCCATGGGACTTTTGATTTTTCTTTTCTAGTTTTAGATTTGTTTTATTTACTTATTTGTAACGCCTTAAAGGCATGTTGAACCTTTAAAGTTTAAGCTAATAAAGTTTTTGTTTATTTTGGTTTGCAAATTTAAATTTCCCGAAGTCCTTGAAATCATTACATGCGCATCCCATTATCATACACATCATTACAGGTACCACTACAAGTTTCTCATCTTCTTCACTGTTTATTTCAGCAGAAATGTCTTCCGATCAAATCATCAAAGATCTTCAGGCACAGAACGCCCAGTTCCAACAGATGTTCATCAGTCTGGCAAAGGGGCAAGAGGATCTGAAAGCCCTCATTCTGAAAGAGAAGAAGAAGAAGAAGAAGAAGAAGAAGAAGACTGGTATTCTGAATATGGGCAGAAGATTTGGAGAAAGGTTGAAGCATCAAACTGATCTGACCTCTTCATCCAAGGAAGGGGAAAAGGACCTTAGTCCTGCAGTCTCCGACAATCATACTAATTATGAAGGTGAGCAATATCCTCCTGCTGAGGATAGATACAAACAGCTAGAAGACCGTCTGAGTGCTATGGAAGTTCAGAAGATACTTGGTTTGGACTTCGGAGAATTGGGATTGGTATCGGGAGTGGTCATCCCTCAAAAGTTCAAAGCTCCGGTTTTTTCCAAGTATGATGGAGTGTCCTGCCCAAAACTCCATCTCCGATTATATGTCAGGAAGATTCAACCCCACACAGCTGATAGAAATTTGTGGGTCCACTTCTTTCAAGATAGTCTGTCAGGGACTCAGCTTGAATGGTTCTATCAGTTGGAGGGAGCCAATGTCCGAAACTGGGAAGATCTTGCTACTGCTTTCTACAAGCAGTATCAGTATAATGTCGACCTTCCTCCCACTCGTACTCAACTCCAGAGTATGTCCATGGGTGCGGGCGAAGGTTTTAAAGATTATGCTCAAAAATGGAGAGACTTGGCTGGGAGATTTCAACCCCCGTTGTCTGATAGGGAGTTGGTTGATATGTTTCTGGGGATGTTGTCTGGTCCATTTTTCAATCACTTAATCGGCAGCTCGTCATCTGGTTTCACCGAGCTGATTTTAACTGGAAAAAGAGTAAAAGTTGGAATCCGAAGTGGTAAAATACAGAAGGATGCCTCTTCGAGTTCGGTAAAGAAATCTTTTACTGGTAAGAAGGAAGCCAGTGCAGTCTATAGCTCGAGGGGCCAAAGCAGGTCTGAACACCGTCAAACGGTAAATGCTGTAGTGATACCAAGACTCGCAGTTTCTGCATAACGCAACACTCAACAAAGGGTGGAAATACCACAGCGGCAGTTTACCCGCATTAGCATGACATTGGCTGAAGTGTTACCTCACCTGCTGAGATCCAACTTGGCGACCTTGAGAGAGGCTCCCAAGAATCCAAATACTACCTCTCTCAAATACAATCCCAACGCGCGGTGCGCCTACCATTCTGAGAGTCCTGGCCATGATACAAATGATTGCTAGGCTCTGAGAAACAAAGTACAAGATTTGCTTGAAGCCAAGGAGATAGAGTTCGATTCCCCAAAAAATTTGAACGTTATAACTGCTCCCATGCCCAAACATGGTCGGGGGGTTAATGTTGTTGACACTAATTTGTTTGTGACCTCTGTTGAAGAAATTTCTACTCCTCTTATGACTGTTAAGAAGAATTCGTTGTTGGCCGGTTTATTTCCGGGTTATGGTGAAGGTTGCCACATGTGTTCGATTCTACCTTCTAGTTGCCATTTGTTGAAGTCAGGTGTTCAGCGCCTGATGGATAATAAAGAAATCTTGTTTGAGAAGACTATGACTACTGTTGTTCCAAATGAAGATGTTCCCATTATAACCATTTCCACCAATCCTTCCAAGGTTTCCTCGATAAGACCTGTTAGGATTACACCTGTTCAAAGAATTGCTCCACTAATAATCATTGTTCCTGGTCCCATCCCATACACCTCAGACAAGGCTGTCCCATGACATTATGGTGCTGATGTGTACTATCATGGCATTAAGCAAGATCTGAAGAATAAAGAAGCTGATATTGATGTCAGTAATATTGTCGGGGCTAGTAAGGTTACCCAAAGCAGAAGGATTTTCTCTCCTGAGATTTCACCAAAGTCTGTCAACAAACCTGTTGTCATTCCACCTGTTGTTCCTGCTAGTACATCAACTATTGTTCCTATTATTACTCCAGTTATCACCCCTGCCGTCGAGCCATCTGAGACTCGGGACAAGGAAATTATAGGTGAGCCTGCCCGAACGGAGGCGCCTAGAAAAATTGTCGTGGAAGCCTCTAAACAAGAAATAGAGGAAATACTGAAAATTATCAAGAAAAGCGACTACAATGTGGTCGAGAAGCTGGGGCAGACCCCATCAAAGATATCCATATTGTCTCTGATGTTGTGTTCTGAAGCCCATGCGAAGGCTTTGATTACATTTCTCAAGACTGCGCACGTGCCGCATGAAACTTCAGCAGATCAGTTCAAAGATTGTGTGGCCAGCCTGACTGCTGACAATGGGCTGGGTTTTTCAAATGTGGATCTGACACCAAAAGGAAGGAATCATAATGACGCTTTGCGTGTCTCGATTGAGTGCAGGGGCACCACTATGGCCCATGTGCTGGTAGATACCAGGTCTTCATTGAATGTTCTGCCGAAGAAAGCGTTGGACCATTTGGATTGTGAGGGTTTGACTCTAAAGCCTAGAAACATTGTGGTAATGGCTTTTGATGGATCAAAGAGAATGTTGCACGGGGAGGTGGACATCCCTTTCAAAGTGGGCTCTCAGACTTTTGGTTCCACCTTCTACGTAATGGATATCAGGCCGTCGTTTTCTTGCTTGTTGGGTCGTTCTTGGACCCATGAGGCTGGGGCAGTTACTTCCACACTCCATCAAATGCTGAAGTATCCAATGAAGGGAAAGATTGTCACAGTGCGAGGTGAAGAAGAATATATGGTGAGTCACCTTAATTCCTTCTGCTACATAGAGTTGGACGGGGATATCATAGAAACTCCTTGTCAGAATTTCGAAGAGGTCCCTCAGTTCTCGGCATCAACTGAAGTTACTACTAATAAACCTCCTTTGAAGATGGTTTCTCTCAAAGACGCCAGGGTTGTGGTTGAAGAAGATGGGTGTACCAATTGGGGTCAGCTCCCTGATTTCACTCACAAAACTGACAAATTTGGTTTGGGCTTTACTACAGGGGCTCAAAGGGCTGTTAGGTGCGCTCGGATTGGAAGACCTCATCTACACATCAGCAATCGGGGAATTAATGCAATTGAAGACAGTGAAGAAGATTCAGACATCGACAGCTGGATCTACCCTACTACCAACGGTGGACCGAATAACTGGAAGGCTAGGGACTTCATACTTGTTTCTTTTATTCCACAGTAATTGACTCTTGTTTTAAGATTTGTAATAAACAATTTGAAACTTTACGGCCCGGTGCCTTGCCCGAGGCACCTTAGCTTTACTTGTGAGGGCTTATTATTTGTCATTTCATATATCATTAATAAAGCATTGGACATTTCTTGCATTGCAAATTTTGCGCTTCTTGTTTTTCTTTTCTGTCTCCCACTTTATCAAAACAGTTATTCTCTTACACACACTCATATATCATGCTGCAGATTCATATACACTCTGGATCCCATTGATAATAACTCTGCTACTGCCAGTTATGACTTCAAAAATACAATCAACCAAGCCAAGGACGAAGGTGTGGATGATTGTGAGGTGCCTGAAGAACTTGCTAGACTATTACAGCAGGAAGAAAGGGCCATACATCCTCATGAAGAGCCAGTTGAGTCAGTGAAGTTGGGTACAGAGGAAGACAGGAAAGAGGTTAAAATAGGTGCGAATCTGGAGCCTAGTGTCAAACAACGGTTAATACAGATGCTACACGACTATGTTGAGATCTTCGCCTGGTCATATGAAGACATGCCTGGTTTGGACAGTGATATTGTGGTACATCGCCTGCCGACTAAAGAAGATTGCCCCACGGTAAAGCAAAAGGTCCGTCGTATGCGCCCTGAAATGTCAGAGAAAATCAAGGCAGAGGTCATGAAATAGTTCGACGCAGGATTCTTAGTTGTCACTTCTTATCCGCAGTGGGTTGCCAACGTCATTCCGGTACCTAAGAAGGACGGTAAGGTACAGATGTGTGTGGACTATAGAGATCTGAACAGAGCAAGCCCCAAGGATTACTTCCCACTTTCTCACATTGATGTTCTAGTCGACAACACCGTGCAGCATAAAATCTTCTCCTTCATGGATGGTTTTTCTGGATACAACCAGATCAAGATGGCTCCTGAGGACATGGAGAAGACAACCTTCGTTACACACTGGAGCACCTTCTGTTACAAGGTAATGCCTTTTGGTTTGAAGAATGCTGGGGCAACTTATCAACGCGCCATTGTCGCTTTGTTCCATGATATGATTCACCACGAGATCGAGGTTTATGTTGATGACATAATAGCCAGGTCCCAGACTGAGGAAGAGCACCTTGATCATCTCTAGAAACTGTTTGACATGTTAAAGACGTACAAGCTGAGGTTGAATCCGAACAAGTGTACCTTCGGGGTGAGATCTGGTAAGCTTCTGGGTTTTGTTGTCAGTGATAAGGGTATTTAGGTAGACCCCGCAAAGGTAAAAGCCATACAAGAAATGTCGGCTCCCCACACAGAAAAGGAAGTTAGAGGTTTCTTGGGATGTCTGAATTACATCGCCAGGTTCATTTCACATCTGACTGCTACTTGTGAGTCAATCTTCAAGCTGCTGAAGAAAGATCAAGTGGTAAAGTGGAATGATGAATGCCAGACCGCTTTTGAAAGAATCAAGGAATACCTTCAAGAACCACCAATTTTGATGCCTCCAGTTAAAGGAAGACCTTTGATATTATACTTGACAGTGCTAGACAATTCAATGGGGTGTGTGATGGGGCAGCATGACGAGTCTGGTCAAAAAGAGCACGCCATTTATTACCTTAACAAAAAGTTTACCGACTGTGAGACCCGATACTCATTGCTCGAGAAAACTTGTCGCGCTTTGGCATTGGCTACTCGTCGACTAAGACAGTATATGCTGACTCACACTACTTTGTTGATATCAAAGATGGATCCGATCAAGTATATTTTCGAGAAGCCCGCCTTATCCGGAAGAATAGCAAGATGGCAGATGATATTAACCGAGTACGACATCCAATACACAACCAAAAAATCAATCAAGGGGAGTGTATTGGTGGATCATTTGGCACATCAGGCCGTGAATGACTACCAGTCCATGAATTTTGATTTCCCGGATGAGAATATCATGTTGGTAACCGACTGCGAAGAACCTGGACCAGATGAAGGACCCGAGGAGGGATCCCGATGGTCTATGTATTTTGATGGAGCCTCGAACGCATTGGGTAATGGAATTGACGCTGTAATTATATCTCCTGAGGGTTGTCATACTCCGTTCACCGCCCGATTATGTTTTAACTGCACCAACAATATGGCGGAGTATGAAGCGTGTATCATGGGTTTTCGAGCTGCTATTGACTTGAGGATCAAGTTCTTGAGTGTATTCGGAGATTCCGCTCTGGTGATAAGTCAGATCAAAGGCGAGTGGGATACGAAGCATCTGAATCTTATTCCTTACAAAGAGTATGTACTAACATTGCTCCCACACTTTGAGGAGATAATCTTTGAACATTTCACACGAGAAGAGAACCAGTTGGCGGACGCACTAGCTACCATGTCTTCTATGTTCAAAGTTAGGTGGGACAATGAAGCTCCCCAGATTACCATTGAGAGGTTGGATGAACCCGCACATTGCTGTGACATTGAGACTGAAGAGGTAGCAGATAAGCCTTGTTTCACGAGGTAAAGAGGTAACTCGAGGTTCAGGAGTATCCCGAAGGGGAATCTGTTAATGATAAGAAGTTTCTGAGAAGGTTCATTGCGAATTTCTTCATCAGTAGTGGAATCCTCTATAAGCGTAACCATGATTCAACCTTACTGCGGTGTGTAGACAAGAGCGAAGCAGAGAGGATCATGACAAATCTACATGAAGGCACTTTCGGAACCCATTCTAGTGGACACACCATGGCTAAGAAAATCCTACGGGAAGGATATTACTGGTCCACTATGGAAGCCGATTGTTATCAACACTCTCGAACCTGTCATAAATGCCAAATCTATGCTGATAAGGTGCATGTGCCTCTAGTCCCTCTGAATGTCTTGACAGCTCCTTGGCCCTTTGCAATGTGGGGCATCGACATGATCGGCAAGACCAGACCTAATGCATCTAATGGGCATCGCTTCATTCTGGTAGCAATTGAATACTTCACAAAGTGGGTTGAGGCAGCTTCCTTTGCTACAGTAACCAAGAACGTCGTGGCACGGTTTATCCGACACAATCTGATCTATCGATATGGTCTCCTAGAGAGAATTATTACTGACAATGGTACAAATCTCAATAACACAATGATTACTGAGCTCTGTAAACAGTTCAAGATACAACATCATAACTCTTCTCCCTACCGGTCGAAGATGAATGGCGCTATTGAAGCGGCTAACAAGAACATCAAAAAGATTGTGCAGAAGATGACGGTGACATACAAAGACTGGCACGAGATGTTACCATTCGCTCTTCATGGGTACCGTACCTCAGCACGAAGGTCAACAGGGGAAACACCCTACTCTCTGGTATATGGCATGGAGGAAGTCCTACCCATCGAAGTTCAGATACCCTCTCTTAGGATTATGAAGGATGCGGGTTTGAACAAAGATGATTAGATCCAAACCCGACTTGATCAACTGAATCTAATCGACGAAAAGAGACTTACTGCTATCTGTCATGGTCAGACGTATCAAAAGCGAATGATCAAGGCTTTTAACAAGAAAGTCAGACGTCAAGAATATCAAGTCGAGGATCTAGTGATCAAACGCATCATACTACCGCAAGGTGATCCCAGGGGCAAATGGACCCCCACATACGAAGGGCCATTTGTGGTTAAGAACATTTTCTCAGGAGGAGCTATGATTCTAACCACCATGGATGGTGACGACCTTCCTCACCCCGTCAATGCAGACATAGTGAAAAGATACTACGCATAATCAAAGACCCGCTAGGTTGACTGGCCTAGGCAAAAATAAGGGCATCGCAGTGAACCAAAAGGGTTCGGGCAAAAGTAAGGGATGAAAATGAAGAAAAAAATTGTACACCCGGCAAGTTGAAAACCTGAAAAGGCGACTTGGGAAAAAAAGGGTATCCTGGTGGACTGAAAACCCAAAAGGGCGGTCCAGGCAAAAATTAGGGATTGAACCGTAACATTATGTCTCATTGGACCATCTTGCAACCAGACTTCGGTATCGACTATCAAGCTCAGACAGCGCCAATCAATCTGATCCACCTTCGGCCAAGCAGCAAAGTGATGAGACGCTTGAAGATATAAAGGCAATAGTAGAGTTGGAACTCGATGGGATCGTTCCACATAGCTGTTTTTTCTTTATTTTACACAAATTGTATAATTTCTTTCTTTCAGCAGCATTCTCTTACTAGGACGTCAGCCTCTTTGTACAAAACGCCTATTACAGGCCAACTTCAAAAACCAATACAATTCATTTTCACAAGAAATTTCAATTTCTTTTTCTTTTTTTTTTAGTTTTGTTTTGCCAAAACGTCCAATATTTATTTTTTATATATGCATTTGAAAATGATTGTTGCTCATAAATATTTACATAAAAAATCAAAAGAAAATTACTCGTAATTCCAGGAATAGGGAAAATAAGAAGTGCCCAAACCTTACAGTTACTCTGCCCATCAGGAACCGGGATAGAGCCAGTTTGAGGACATGAGTAGTAGTACATACACTCCCCACATAACAAAAAGTATCCAAAGACAGTGATGTTAGCTTTCCCGAACAAGACATAACTTTATCCCGCTGAGATTCACAATCACAAGTGAGTCAGTAAATTTTTCCCCAAGCAGAGTTTATTTTTTCTCACAAGCAGAAATTCAATCTTCAACAGAATTAATTATAACCAACAATGGAAATTCATCCCCAGCTGAGTTTATTCCTCCAAATCAGCGGATCTATCAACAGAGTATCTCTTCTCCAACAGAGTTATTCCCTGTAGAGCTACCCTTAGACAGGGTCTCTTCCGACAGAATATCCATAAACAAGGGGCAAATCCCCAGCATAGTCATCTTTGTTCACCATCCCCAACAGAAGTAGAGGAACTATGGGTTTTGCAGCAGTCAAGAATACCATTTCTCATACTCTCCAAGCAGCAGTTAGGGATTTATTTTCCCAGATTTAGATTATTACGTCAACATTTCATGTTCATACATCATGGCATGTGCATACATTACATATAACATAGTTCCATTTATTTTGTGAACATCATCATACAATGCATCTCATGCATCGCACATAACTAACCTTGTATTTCTTTCAGGAAAGACAGTTATTATCAATAATTTCCAGCAGGTCCATGATCCACACTCAAAGCTAAACAGAGTAATCATCGGTGCGACAAAAGCAACCTCACCCAGGTTCCCTCTACAGTTTTACCCAAACTCATTTCGAAGTAACCCTACTATCCAGGTTCCTTCTCAAGCCCCACTATCCAGGCTTTCATCTCGAAGTAACCCTACTATCCAGGTTCCTTCTCACAGCCCTACTCTCCAGGCTTTCATATCGAAGTAACCCTACTATCCAGGTTCCTTCTCACAGCCCTACTATCCAGGCTTTCACATCGAAGTAACCCTACTATCCAGGTTCCTTCTCACAGCCCTACTATCCAGGCTTTCATATCGAAGTAACCCTACTATCCAGGTTCCTTCTCACAGCCCTACTATCCAGGCTTTCATCTCGAAGTAACCCTACTATCTAGGTTCCTTCTCACAACCCTACTATCCAGGCTTTCATCTCGAAGTAACCCCACCATCCAGGTTCCTTCTCACAGCCCTACTATCTAGGCTTTCATATCGAAGTAACCCTACTATCCAGGTTCCTTCTCACAACCCTACTATCCAGGCTTTCATATCGAAGTAATTCCTTCTCACAACCCTACTATCCAAGCTTTCACATCGAAGTAACCCTACTATCCAGGTTCCTTCTCACAACCCTACTATCCAAGCTTTCATATCGAAGTAACCCTACTATTCAGGCTTTCATATCGAAGTAACCCTACTATCCAAGTTCCTTCTCACAGCCCTACTATCTAGGCTTTCACATTGAAGTAACCCTACTATCCAGGTTCCTTCTCACAACCCTACTATCCGGGTTCTTCCTCTCTTACCCACAGACAGCAGTCCACAACACTGTAAGACCGGGACCCAATCAAACACAATTGATTTCACATTTCCCCAGAAAGTCGCGGTGTAGCATATACCCCGACCAGACACACAGTTCACTTCCGCTCCCTAAACCAGAGTTATTCCCCAGTAGAGTAACAGACAACTGAAGCTCCTAAAACTCTATTTCTCTCAAGACAGAGACCAGCATTCCCCAACGAAATCCTCCTCGACAACAGGTATGTGGGTTCTCGCAAAGGAATCTCTTATGCGATCGACACCTCTTCGGATGGCATCTTTAAGCCCATCTCTGAAAATTCTCTAGAAAATTCCGAATGGCATCTGTAAGCCCATTCTCGATATCACAAATTGAGTACCACTTCATGCGAGTGCAAATTTCTGGGCATTCTAGTGTTCAATCATCTTCCACCTTCAGATCACGAAAGACAGAGCAGCCAATCTACATCCTTAGGTTTAAGAAGATTAAACAGGGGAATCTGTTGTACCCCAAAAATTTCCTTCCCATATTTCTCAACAAATGTCAAGTGAGGTCCCCAAATTGCTCAAGGAAGTTCAAGAGTTGACCAGACAAACTCTCTCTTAAGGCAGTATACCTCAAATCAGGGTTTCCATCTCCATCAAGATGTGTGAACCACAAAGGACTAAAATTATCACCATTGTCTTAATATGTTCTAAAGATCATCCATGTCAAGTTTCAAGCCTTGCAGAAGAGGTTTGCTCAGTCAATTGCTCAAATGCCTGAAAATCAATTGTACTAGGTCAAAAGTCAATTGTGGCCCACATACAGTCAAACTTTAAGATTTTTGGTCAACATCCTCCTTTTGAAGTATTATTCATCATTTGATCAAGTTTTTATCATGATTCCTGAAGGATTGCTCACAATTCATCAAAACCCAAAAGTTGCTAAATTAGGGTTTTGTAGGAAAAGTCAACTCAACTTTGACCAAGCATAACTTTCTCATACTTTATCAGAAATGACCCATACAAAGCTCATTTTGTATAGGATGTAATCCCCTACAATTCATCTTCATATCCAAAGTTCATAATATGCACTCACAAAAAGATATGAATTTTGACATTATAGGTCCTTTTGGAAAGTCAACAAAAACACCTTTTGGATCAAAGCTTCATACATTAACATGGAAGACTCAATTGAGATGAGACCAAAAGGGTTGCTTAGAGGACATCCTAAGATTTCTAAAAAGTCCAAGAACACCTCTCTAGGATCAAAATTGAGAGAGTTATGCATTGGCCAAGTTAACCATTTTTGCAAAATTGCCAAAAGTCAAATGTGCTCAAATTTGCATTTTTTTGCTAAATGGGCCCAACTTGTTATGCTTTCACCTCAATTATAATGTGGTCCACGACTCAAATACTTATCCACACATTATTTGCTTCATTTTTTAATTTATTTTGATTTTTCATTAATTAAAAAGTGAATTAAATCAAATAAATGATGAAAATTATCAAAGATATTATTTGATTTGTTTTTTTTACAAATTGGCAATCAATATATGCTGAGCTTGGATGATCAATTCGAATAAATGACAATTGGTACAAGAAAGGCATGATTGGCATGAAAATAGAAAGATATCATACAAATTGAAACTCAAATCAAATTTTGGATAAATGCAAAGATTCATGCCAAGTTTGTTAACCTAATTCATTCTAGGTTATATAATAAAGCTTTGCAGATCAAAAGAAGAAGGTGAGAGGTCGTGGAAAGCCAGGAAGAAAACTGAAAAATTCAAGGAAAAGTGTGAATCAGTTTTCAATCTACAAGGCGTTTCAAAGCATTCCAAGATCACCAATCCCTTCCTTGACATTCCTAGAAGCTATTCCCATCATCTCCAAGGCCTGAAACGTTCAAAATCATAAGCTATAATACCCGTTTTGTCCCACTGTTTTTGGTTTTTGGTTTCATATATGCATGCGTTTTCAGTGAGAATTAACCCTATATTCTTGTTTTCCATAAAGATTTGAAGCTCCCTATATCATTTAATTGAATTTTAAGTACAGGAAAGGAAAGATGCCATGATTAGGGTTCCAAGCTTAGTTTTGGGGTTTCTTAGTACAGGCCAAATTAGGAACGGATATGGATACCATGATGATCAGGGCTTCTAGCCCAGTTGATTCATGGCCTCCAATGCAATTTATATCGTGTTTGCTGCATTTTTGAAGTTGACAGGGTTTTAGCTATGGAGTCCTGTCCGTAGGTAAACATCTTGTTACCTAAAACTACATGCTGGTGAAAGAGATGATGACGTGACAGCATATGGCTGGCCCGTTTGAATTTTCGCACATTTTTTTAATATATTATTTGATTTGCTTATGTTATTTTGCTTCTATTATGTGAACAACAAGAACGCGTAGCACAGCTGGAAAGCAGGCACTGGGGGCGAGCATAAGGACCTAGGTTCGATCCCCAGGTCCCAACCTTTGTTTATATTATTTTACTTCATGTGATCAGGTACACTACAATCTCAAGTGCCCACCATATGCCATTAATATCCAACCATCAGATTCATCAGCAAGCTAGATCCAATGTGCCAGCAATGAAGGACCATGATATGCACTCAAGTCAACACCCCACCAAATTAAGCATGGTCAAACAAGCTGGAGTATTTGGGCCTTAAAAAATCAGATTTGCACCCCCCCAGAATTGCTAACACACAGGCCCATCTCTACTTTTTTTTATTTCTTCTTTTTTTTATTTCTTTTAATATTTCCTTTAATTATTTTAATTAACACCATTAATAATTTTTTATAAAATCATAAAATCAAGAATTCACAAAAAAATTAGAATTAGTTTTTTTTAATCAAATTTAATTTAATTTAGTTTAATTTAATTTAGGGAAATTTTAACTTGTTTTCACAATTAAAATCAAATAGAAAATTAGGTTAAGTTCTTGATTTAATTTTTTTTCTCAAATAAATAAAAATACAAAAAATAGGTTGTTTAGAATTAATTTATTTATTTTCAAAAATTAACATTAATTAGAACTTAGAATTTTCTTTTAATTTAATTATTCATTATTTTCTCAATAACAAAACATGACAAAAACATTTTTTTTTCTTTAATCAATCGCAAATAGGATTAGTCAAGGGGTCAAAACCCTAATCGCATCGCATTTAATTCACCGCGCGCTTATTATTTATTTTGCCAATATTTTGTAACTGTTCATGGTTTGTAATAGTTAATTTAGGGTTTTTATTTACTATTTAAATCCCCGATTTTTGGCTATGTAATTAATCCCCCTCCCCGAAGCCTTGTAATAGTGTAGATTTATTTTCTCGCATTTTTAAATCCTGCAAATATTTGACTGTCTAGATGTATGCTAATAGGATTGTATGGCAAGAATGCATGACAAATTAAAACGGTTAGAAAACCCTAATGTGCAAAGATAAATAACTGAAAACAAATCACTCGCACATATCACTCTTAGGGTATACTCTCACTTCGGTTGCCTTTGGTAAACGATCATTAAGCATAGGGTGTCTTAGTGGTTACCCTCATGTCTAAAAAGATCAAATGTCCCATTCGAATGTTGCCTCAGAAATGTTGCCTGGGAAATATCGCCTCGAAATGTTGCCTCGGAAATGTTGCCTTGAATAAAGATCTTAAGACTCTATGGTTACTACTAAGGTGTCCTAATATTGATTTAGTGATCGTACGTCCCTTTCGAATTGACCCTTACAAACTCCAACGACGGTGCTACCTATTTCTCAATAGTAGGATAGCGCTGTCTAAAGGAAACAAGAATAAAAACAATCTTTTTTCGAGTAGGTAGATGCTAGTAGGTACTTGCTCAAATCAAAAAATTTCACACTTACACTTTTCAAACAAAATTTCAAAACAACTTCGTCACACCTTTGAGGACTGATACAAGGGTTATCACGAAGTAAAACATTTTAAAACAAAGAACACAAACACAAGCAATTTAAAAATGAGCAAGTACCTAAGAGCCCATGGAAAACCATGGATAAAAAGGGTGTTAACACCTTCCCTTTCTATAATCTACCCCCCGTACTCAGAATATCTCGAAAAAGGATTTTTTCTGTACTTTTTTCCTTTCTGGTTGGATGAAATAAAAGTCGATGGCGACTCTTGCTTACCGCGACATTTTGCAAATAAAAAACACAAAATGCAAACCAGTATTAAACAGTCGGTTCTGCCACCGTATCACAGTGATCCCAAAGGAAAATAGACTCCTACCTACGAAGGGCCATTTGTGATCAAGAAGATATTTTCGGGCGGTGCTATGATACTTACCACCATGTACGGTGAAGATCTTCCACACCATGTGAACGCGGACATAGTTAAAAGATACTACGCATGAAAATGACCCGCTAGGTTGACTGGCCTAGGCAAAAATAAGGGCATCCTAGCAAACCAAAAGGGTTCTGGCAAAAACCATGGATATATATATATATATATATATATATATATATATATATATATATATATATATATATATATATATATATATATATATATATATATATATATATATATATATATATATATATATATATATATATATATATATATATATATATATATATATATATATATATATATATATATATATATATATATATATATATATATAAGACTGTACACCCGGCAAGTCGAAAACCTGAAAAGGCGGCTTGGGTAAAAAAAGGGTATCCTGGTGGACTGAAAACCTGAAAGGGAGGTCCAGGAAAAAAATTAGGGATTAAAGCGTACGACTATGTCCCGTTAGATCACTCAAAGCAAGCTTTATCACCAACGTCAAGTTCAAATGGTACAAATCAATGCAATCAACTTCTTCCGACGAGCGAGGGATGAGATTTTGAAGACATAAAGGCAATACCAGAGTTGAAACCTGACGAGATAATTTACACATAGCTATATATTTTGTTTTTATTTTGTACTCTCTTCGTTTTTCACGACGATTTCCTTTTACTAGGATTTATGTCTCCTTGTACAACAATCACCTGTTTATAGGCAAATTATCAATATAAACACAACTTCAAAGCTCAAATTTTGTTTTACTTTTTCTGTTTTGTTTGCGGAAAAAAATGTACAATGATTAAATTGAATGAACATATGCATATGAATATGATTATTGTTAACAAATATAGCATACAAACAGGAATAAGAATTTACTCAAGACTTTAGGGGGCAGTATAACGTTCAAGTCGTCCATAAATCCCCACAGAGTAACCTCCATGGAATAATCCTCGCATAGCAGTTTCTATAAGATTATCCCTGTGGAATCAGCTTCACCAGCTCATCTTCAACAAAGACACATTACCCTCCAGCCTCAAATACTCTAATCGTACTCACCATCAGGTCCCCTAAGCGGACAAAGGAGTATAATCATTTCCCCGACAATTTCTCCAACCTACATAGTCTCAATCCTCGTCAAAGAGTATGTCATTGGCACAGTTCACACGAATTCTCTTCCCCACTGATTTTATTTCTCCAACGCAGTAAAATCCCTTGAAAATTTCTTTTCTCCACCAGGGCTCATGTCCCCAGCAGAATGTATTCCTCCAGCAGGTCTATTTCCCTAATTGGGTCTATTTCCCAAACAGGGTTTATTTCCCCAGCGGAATTCAATCTCCCCAGCTTGAGTCTATCCCTCTGACTAATTTAAATCACCAGCAAAACTTCTCTCTCCAGCAAAGGGTAGTCCAGACCAGTATCCCCAGAGAGTTGCTACAAAATCTGAAACCAAACCAAATATCAGTTAACCTTATCTTCCCCAGACGAGTAGGCATCCATATCTTTTATTCCCAGTCAGGGTATATAAGAATCCAATTCCCCATCAGAGCGATGAACGACCAATGTTCGTGAACTCTTCTCCCCAAGCAGAAATCAACATCCCCATCGGAGTTTCCTCAAACAGAAAGCAGAAA
Organism: Vicia faba; assembly: GCA_948472305.1. NCBI lineage: Eukaryota > Viridiplantae > Streptophyta > Magnoliopsida > Fabales > Fabaceae > Vicia > Vicia faba. Next base: position 1,128,477,224 of record OX451736.1, read on the forward strand.
TTCCCAGCAGAGACATTCTGAACAGGATCGAAGATTAATAGTCTTCATCCCCAGCAACAATCAAGGATTTATTTTTCTGATAAATTTTTTTATACAAAGCTACTGATACACTTCAACGACATCTCACATCATTTATCATAGCATACGCATACAAAACGCATTAGCACATTCTCATTTATTTCGAGAGTATCATTACACAAGGCATTATATACATCATGATATTGCATAAATCTAACTTTGTCTTTTCAGGTTAAGTTCGTAAACATACAAATATTATCAACAATTTTCTAACAGGTCGCAGAGTGATTCCTGAAACAAGACATGGCGACTATCTACATGACTGGACAATTTCCTTCAGAAACTAAATTTTGACAAGTATTTCACTCAAATACTAGATCTAGCAAGTGGCTACTTAAGCATTTTACCCAGAGAGTCATTCTGAAAAATATCTCTTCTAGATGAAGTCGGGCGTAGACATCTTCTAGTACATCATTCAGATGAAGTCATGCATAGATTTCCTTCTGATACTCTTTTGGAAAAGTCAGGCGTAGACTCCTTCCAATACCTCTTCTAGTTGAGGTTAGGCGTAGACATCTTCTAGTACATCATTCAGATGAAATTAAGCGTATATTTCCTTCTGATACTCTTTTTGGAAAAAGTCAGGCATAGACTCTTTCCAATATCTCTTATAGTTGAAGTCGGGTGTAGACATCTTCTAATTCAGATAAAATCAAGCGTAGATTTATTCTGAAACTCTTTTGGATAAAGTCGGGCGTAGACTCATTCCAAACATATCTTCTAGACAAAGTCAGGTGTAGACTCATTCTAGTATATCATTCGGATAAAATCAAGCGTATATTTATTCTGGTATTTATTTTTGGACAAAGTTGGACGTTGACTCATTCCAAATATATCTTCTAAGACAAAGTTAGGCGTAGACTTATTCTAGTATATCATTCAGATAAAATCAAGCGTATATTTATTCTGATATTTCTTTTTGGACAAAGTCGGACGTAGACTCATTCCAAATACATCTTCTGAGATAAAGTCAAGCGTAGACTTATTCTGATATTCCTATCAATAGCCACTCTAGATGGCATCTATAAGCCCATCTCTAACGACATCCCGTCACTCTCCAAATGGCATCTTTAAGCCCATTCTCAGTATAATCAACCAACAATGTTACTTTGTGCACAGGCGAGTGCAAATTTCTAGGCACTTAAGTGTTCAATCATCTTCTACCTTCAAGTCACAAATGGCGGACATGCCAATCTAAATCTTCAGGCTTAAGAAGATTGAACAGGGGCAGTTGTTGTATCCCAAAATTTACCCTCCCATTTTTTCTTCAAGATATTCTCATGAGATCCTCATTTGCTCAAGTTGGCCCAAGAATTGATCAGACAAATTCTCCTCCTAAATAATGGGTCCAAAACTAGGGTTTTGTGTTTCACAAGGAAGATTGGGTTCTCAAGCTCTCAAGTGGTTTTCAGGGTTCTCCATAGGTCTTCAAGAATGCTCATGTCAAGTTTCATGCCTTGCATTACAAGTTTGCTCAGTCAATGGCTCAGATGACTGAAAATCAACTATATTAGGTAAAAAGTCAATTGTGGTCAACTTACGGTCAAACCTCAAGATTTTTGGTCAACATCAACATTTTGAAGTGATCTCCATAATTTTATCAAGTTTTGATCATGATTCCTCAAGAAAATCCCTCAAATCATCAAAAGTCAAAAGTTGCCAAATTAGGGTTTCCTTAGGAGAAGTTAACTGAACTTTGACCAAGCATAACTTTCAAACGATTCATCAGCTTTTCCTCAACCAAAGCCCATTTGAAGGAAATTCAATTCTTTACAACTTTGTATCTTTAATCCCAAGTCCAAAAAATGTATTATTTGAGAGATATAAGCCAATACATTACAGGTCATTTCAAAAGTCAACAAAAAGATACTTTTTGTCAAGGAAACTTACATCAAGATAAACTCTTAAAAAGCAAAAATGATCAACATATAGGTTGTATAGGACACCTTGAGCTTTCCAAAAAGTCCAATATGAACTTCAAAAGATAAAAATTGAGTGAGTTATGACCATTGCAAGTTGGGAAATTTTGAGCAAATGCATGAAGTCCAAATTGAGAAAGCTTGATATTTTGGGCTATTGGGCCATGGTTTAAAGGTCCAAAGGTGTATTATACTATTCATACACCTAAAATTTCATTCATACACCCTTTGTCCTTGTTTTATTTTTATTATTTTTATTATTTTTGATTTAATTCATTAATAATATAAAATAAAATAAGATAAAATTATATCTTACTACAAGAGTCCAAGCCCATCATTTGGTTGCCCTAAATTTCTCTATATATATTCAAACATCAAGAAGGAACAAAGGACACGAAACCCTTGCCTCAAAATTATTAAAAAACATCCAAACTTTTTCAAGAACCCTAGAACTTCAAAACTCTTGTTACAAGCCTTCTCACTACCAAATCTCCATCCCATTCACTTCCAAGAACATTGAAGGGTAGGTTTGGATCGGTTACCATGATCCAAAGGGCCTGAATCATGCATATAGGCTATGGCCGGTTCTTTATTTTTTATCATTCATATATTTTTAATTTCATGCATTGCTGAATGTTTCTAACCATCCAAATTAGTTTATATGTATGTTCATAACAAGTTGCAGTCGTTACATGGAGGTTTTGACGTCCAAATATTGATTTGCCATTCTTAAATCGAGTTAGGGTTTTTTATTCAAAAATCACGATACAAGGACTTTTATCCAAAACTAATCTCGTATTTAGATTCAGGGGGGTCGAATTAGGGGCAGTAGGACATTTTGAATCACTAACGCTTTGAATTTGCAGGTTTTGAACATCACAGGCTGCCAGAGAAGACGACCGGAGCTAGGGCTCCGACGCCTCTCTGGATAATATATTCAAAGTTATATTATATATCATTTGTTTCAATTATGTTAACGGACGTATAGCCGCCCCAGCGGTAGAAGCGAGCATGACTAAAGTGCTAGTATACTAGGGCACGAGTTCGATCCCTGCCCCTAGTTATCTTTATTTTTACATATTTTCTATTGCAAATTCAGTATAGAAAGCCTTCGCAAGCCCATCGTGCGCTCTCTCATCAACATCCTCAGATCTCAACAGATCTAAATCCAGTATTCCAAATCTGCGTGTTCATGATGGACCTCCTGGAATTGTTTCACTGGATCTCAGACACGCGTATGGGCTTGCTCTTTGGGCCCAGCAAATTGCTGTTCCAAACCACCCGGTTTGCTCTTTTTTAAGCCCGACGTTTTTTTTGGTTTATTATCTTTTTATTTTTACAACATAATTATTATTTTAACTAATTAAAATCAATTTAGACTTAGGTTTTTTTAATTAAATTAATTTAACTTTTTTAATTAAATTAACTTACCCCTTTTTTAATCAATTAATTTAGTTTAGGGTTTTATCATTAAAATTTATTTGTTTTTTCTAACTAAAACTAATTAGGGTTTAGATTAACCGTCAAATCATTTTTATCAAAATCATAAACAATTTGTCTCGTTTTTTTTATCTTTGCATACTTCATTATTTTTCGAATTAGTTTTTTCCCAATTATGTAATTGCTACAGAATGTAATAAATTAACTAGGGTTTTATTTGCTTTCTATTTCCCCCAGTTTTATGGTTTGTACCCCCTTCCCCGAAGCTTTGTAATAGCCTAGGACTTTATTTTCTGCTTTTACTGCTTTCCTTATAACTACTAGTAATTAGGGAATCTATGGCATGATCTAAAATAAACCGTTAGATAACCCTAATCAAGATAAGATAATTGAATTCAATACACTTTTCACACACTCACCTCTAGGGTAACCCCACTTGTTGCCTTTGAATAAAATAGTCATGTCCCTCGAAAGTGGGGACGCTTTAACAAAGTCCCTCGAATAAAAGATCGTAGTCTCTCAATGACCCTTCGATATTGCCTTCAGTAAACGATCTTAGTCCCTTACGATAAATTTCTAAAGTGCCCTACAAGTTGCCTTTATGACTGTACAATGACCCATGTTTGTCCCTTCACATCCAACGATAGGGCTTCCTACTAACTAATGGTAGGATAGCCCTATCTAAGGAGGAGGAAAATAACACGAAAGATCTTTGAGTAGGTAGATAGCTCGTAATCGCTTGCTCACAAAAACATCTTTTTTTTTCACAAACACTTTTCTTAAATATTTTTAAAAAACAAACACTTTGTACACATTCTTAACTTATACAAGAATCATTACAAAGTTGCCGCACTTAGGCATTTTCAAAATATTTTCAAACACATACACAAAAGCATTTTCAAACAAAGTGAGCTAAGCAATTAAGATCCCGTAGATAACTACGGATGAGAAGGGTGCTAACACATTTCCTTTTCATAACCTACCCCCCGAACTCAAGAAAATTCTCGAAGGTCTTTCATGTTTTTTTCACTCTTTCCTTAATGGATAAAAGAAAAGCCGGTAGCGACTCTTGCTATCTGTGACATTTGCGATAAAACGCAAAACCAAAAGTCAGTTCTCCTACCGTATTACACTTAGGTTTTGCTTCCCTTGTTTTTGATTCAATAAGCTTTGCTAGTCCGATAACCTGGAAGATAGATGCAAGTTTATGAATAGCTATTTTATTTTGAATATCGGGTGTCAAACCAAAAATAAAATAATTTAGGGTAGCTTCATGAGATAAACCAACAACTTGATTACCCAATTTCTCATATATTTCTTGATACTCCACAACTGAAGCAGATTACTTTAGCTTAAACAATTATGCTTGTTGATTGGCATAGGTGGAAGGACCAAAGCGTAATTCCAAAGCTTAAGTAAAAGAAAACCAATATAACAACTCTTGATTCTCATGCATCCATTTAAACCAACATAATGTTTCTCCTTTCATGTAAAAGGACATCATGGACAATCAATTTTCAGGGGGTAATTGGTAAAAATTAAAACACTGTTCAGCTTGAAATAACCACTCTAATGGGTTTGAGCCGTTAAATATTGCAAGTTCCAATTTGGGGTACGAAAAGGGGGTAAATGAGGTAATTGAGAGACTTGGGAGTATGATATTTGTTGGGAAAAAAAGGGAGAGTAAAATTTTGGGTGGGTGAAAAACCTGTTGGAAAAAGAGGAGAAGTATAATTTAGAGTGGTTGAAAAGGGTGGTGCGATATGGCTGTAAGGTGCGAAGGGTGGATGTTGTTGTTGTTGGACAGTGGTGACTCTTAGGGTTGTAGAAATGTTGGGTTGTAAAGAGGATTAGGACAAAACAATATAGTGTCTTGGTGAGGTGTATGCAGGGGTAATAATATGGGAAATAATTGTTGTATTCATAGGTGTAGAGGAAGGGTTTTTAATTATACCCGATGAAGAAGTTGTTGTATGAATAATTGCAGTAGGTTGCTGGTCTTTTTGTGCAACCAACTTGGTTAAAATGGACATCATTGAATCGTATCGTGTGTTTGTAACTTATTTTTCCTTATCCATACGTGTGTGGATATGTCAAACTTATTGTTGCATATCCGTAGCAGCTGTGGCAAATCTTTTATCAAGTTGTATTTGGGTCTCTTACATAGCATTGTCAGGGTGTAGATGGGTTGTTTGGACAATTGTTTGAACAACTTCTTCTACAATTTCTTTAGAAGAAGGATTGAAAGATTTGGGAGGGGCCATGAGGGCAAGGAAATGAAAACACCAATGACAAAAAGGGTTTAACAACTATTATCAAATATAGAGTTTCACCATTGAAATAATCACAAAACAAGAAAGAAGTAAAAGTATGAACAATTCTCTACCCTTCCATTAAGACATCAATTCCTAAATACAAACAACAATCATATTGAATCTCACTAATGGGCCTAGTCCAATTGAAAGAATAACATAACAACTAAAATTAAAAAATATTATTTTATAACAAAATCTTGCACCCATTTGGGCTTGAACTTAATTGGTATGAGCCTGCTATCAAAAGTAAAAAAATTATCAATTTACATAAATTAAAAAACTATTTAAATCTAAAAATTATTAGTAAAATTTTGTAAAAAAAATAAATAAATAATATTTGGTCAAAAAAAACTATAATCTAATAATTAAATCAAATCATTCGGATTAACCCGACTAAGTCAATTAAATATAAAATAAATTTTACAAATTTAATTAAAAGATATTAAAGACAGTGCACTGACAATGTAAAATAATTTTACACTATCATCTAATAAAAATTTATCATTTACCCATCTCATACGATTAATTTAAAAACATTAGTGTAACTTAACATAATATATAATATATAATGATAATTGAGTGATCGTTAAAAAAATATTTTACAATTTTTGTGCATATCTTTTTTCTAACTAAAATTCAACTTAAGTACCATAACAAAAAAAAATTATTATGGAACAAAATTTTGTAAATTTATTTCGCTTTGAAATTATAAGACGTGTTAAAAAATATATCTTAAATATAAGTTATTTTAGAATTTTAGTTAATAAATTTTTATAAAATTATAATATCATTTTTTTCTTTCAAATCATATAATTTGACTTACATATATTATAATTTGTCTTTTTAATATAAAATTAATTAATTTTCTTAATAATTTTAAGAACAAGGGATTAACATTAAAAGTTCAATGTATATTCCACTTCTACAAAATTCAGAATTAATGTTAGAGATATAGAATTAATTCGGGATGATTTTGAAGTATTTGATTTGTTAAAAGTAAAATTGATTCTGTGTTTAAAATTGATTCTATTTGAAATCAGAATATGTAGTTTCTACCTCCAGAATTAATTCAGAATAATTTTTACATTATAATTTAATTGTTCAACTTATTTTTACATAAATATATTCAAACATAAATTAATTCTACTAAACTCAATTTTATTAAAATTAATTTTATTAAATTTAATTTTTTTTTCTACCATCAATTTAAACATTCTGTCAATCTTACTTGTTCTCCAATCTAGTTGATAGTTCTATTTTATTTTATTTTATTTTTTGATTTTATTGGATCGCGGTTCAACAGGTTTTTCCTTTGTAATTTCCGAATTAAATTATTTGACCAAAAACAGAACTCTGTAATTTTTTTGGTCAAAAACTGAAATTTAGAGTTTTACTGTGATGCCATAAAAACGAAAAAGAAAAGAGCAAAACCAAATTAAAGTGAGCATTTAAGAGCCATCACATGTATAATTAATACCCATCCCAAACCATATTTAATGTGACCTCCCAAAAACGTACTCCATTGAAATACCAGTAGCAGCAGCAACATTATTATTTTCATTCATTATTCAGACAATATTGAAAACTGTGATTGTAGTAGAGTGTGATTCAATTCACAAATGAAGGGTTGGAACCAATTTGGTGTCATTGAGACCATCTACGAGGAAGAACGTGAATTCTCCTCCACCTCTTCCTCTTCTCTTTCACCTTCCTTTTCATCTTCTCCTCCTTCTCTTCATTCCACAATAAATGCTTGGTATACTCTTTCTTTCTTTCTCCTCTCTAATCTTCTCACACCGTTTTTTTTCACTGTAAATTAAATTTAAAAAATCATGATGATTTCTTTTAGGTCTGTCGACTCTGGATGTGAAACAGATGTGTTGATTCGCGTAGAAGGAACTTGTTTTCGTCTCCACAAGGTTTGTGCAATTCACCATTGATACTACTGATTAGTTTTGCTATTAGCATAAATTTCTTTTAATTTTGTTTTTATGATTTTAAACTGTTGTTGTGATGGCATTGTTAAAATTAATTACTCACCAAATTCGCTGCAACTGTATGAATAGGACTAATCTTTTTTTATGCTGTTATGAATAATGATTTGAATGCAACATTAATTTTGGAAAGAAAATTCTAGGAGTATAGTTTTCACAAAAATGGAGGTGAAATTATAGTATACTAATTTGCTGATTTTGGGGTAGTGTTTGTTTGAATTTGTAATTGATTATAAGCATTGTACTGCAACTGAGATTCCAATTAAAAGTGATATATGCCCTACCAAACGTGCTTTATGAATAATTCAATCAACCCTAAGAAAAATTATCACAGCAACAGTAGCAGACACTACTCTCTAACTATAACTAGTAGGTCTTAACAATTTTGACATGCAGGTATTAACACTCAAAAGCTCCATAAGTCCATATACTTTTTTTCGTTTATTCACATTACGGATTTAAATTGCAATTGCTTTTGCATCACATTGGTGTGATTTAAAACTAAACCTTCTGCAATGGCCGGTATCATCGCAGCAACTGCCATGATCATAATTGTGACCCATAACTGCAACCACATCTCTGTGGCCGCAATTTAAGACCATGGAGATGATAACAGTAAAAATTGAATCACTAGATGATAATTTTGCAAAGCTTTTTCACTTTGAAGAACTTTGTTTTTGTCTGAAAAGTTATTTAAAGTTCACATTTAAAATCCCTACAAAGGGGGACATTCTTTTAATCGCATCAAAATATGTGCAACAACCTGTACTAGTAGTATCGTATTGTTATTGTATTGATAATGAAACGACGTCGCATATACCTTACTCTGTTTATCTTCTTTTGCAGGAACGTTTCGTATCAAAAAGTTCATATCTAAAACGACATCTAACAGGCCTCTCCGAATTCACTCTATCTCCACCGTTAAACATAACGTCCGAAACATTCGCAACCGTCGCCGAATTCTGTTACGGACGGAAAATTCAGTTAACGTCTCGAAACGTGGCAGCCGTTATAACGGCCGCGGAGTTACTAGGAATGAGAGAGGGGAGAGATGGAGAGGTTAGTTTGCGTGACGTGGCGGAATCGTATTTTCAGAGAATTGTTTGTGTGGACGGGTTCACGGTTCTGCGATCGTGTTTGAGATTGTTTCCGGAGGCTGAAACGACGGCGGCGCTTGGGAGTAGGTGTATTGAGGCGGTGATTTGGGAAAATGACGGTGGTGATGACGTGGATGAGAGTGTTTTGGATGTGGTTGTTGAAATGGAGCCTCGAGATTTTCAAATGGTTTGTTACTCATTGAATGGAAGGTTGCTCAACCATGACGTTCTCTACAAGTTGGTCGATCTATATCTCAAGGTACACCACGTGTCATTTTCTTTCTTCTTTTTTCGGAAGTAAAAGCTTTTTTTTTTTTATAAATGCTCGGAATATCTATTTAATGAGTAACGATATATATATATATAATTCTAAATTTTTTATTTTTTTAATATGAATCACAAGATAATGATAATAATGAATAATTGAAATTTAATTTTTGTCTTTTTTTCATATTTTTTTATTAATAAATGTTTTTTCTATTTAATTAGAGTATTTTTTAAAGATTTTTTTACTTTTTTGAGAAACTAATTAATAGGCTTGAATTTTTTTTTTAAACTGGGTTTTAAATGCATCCATGGAGCATGTGATGTAACGATAAACTAACGACCTTTTTCTTATATCATCAACAATAAATTTTAAGATTAGTTTTTCTTTTCGAGTGAAAAAACTAAAAACAAGTCAACAAAAGTTATTTTCATTGATAAAAAGTTGGTTCAAATCCTATTAAGGAGAAAATGATTAATTCACTTAATATAATTTTATAGTATCTATCAATACAATTTAATTAATCGGTGTTGGAGTAAAAAAATTTAAGTAATTTGAACAAAAAATTTAACCGTAAATTACATGGACATAATATATAAATAATTATAAAATTTATTATTTATTATTTTTATTTTTATTAATTTTGCCTTTTTTTTATTGATTTTATCTTTGATACAATTAATAAAAAAATCAATAATTAAATTAGAGAAATATAAAGAAATTAGTGATTGATTTGAGTGGGTGTTCGGTCCGAATTTACTCGACTATAAAATCACCCATGCAATTAAGTCATTTTTTTTTAAAAATTTTTTTAATTATATGACAAACCGTTTATTTTCTATTTTATATTATCAGTACACTACTTTTTAATTATTTATTAAACATTATAAAATTTAAAGACCACACTTTCCTTAATTAATTATAGTTTTCAGTCTTTTATTTTATTTAATTTTAAATTCTTATAATTTTGATTATTTTTTAATTTTTATAAGTCAAAAAATACTTTTTTTTTACAAATTACAAGAAAAACAAATTTTTATTTTATTTTTCATTTAGTCATTTTATTACAAAAAAAAAAGTTTTTCTTAAATAAAATAAACATAAATTATATTTAATTTAATTCTATTTTTTTCATAAACTATAGTAATTAATTGAAATTAATTTTATATTTTTTGATAAACATATTCTTAAAAATACAATATTTTAAATCTTTTTAATATTTATTTATAAGTCGTTACAAAAATATTATGTTTTAAATGGTGTATCATTGGTAAAACATCACGAATCATTTTATAGTAACATTTGTTTAAAATTTATAGATAAAAATATGTTAAAATATGGACGCTACATTAACTTTTAGAAAAAAATGAAAAACTAAAATAAAATCATTTGAAATTGACATAAAAGATTAATTTCGTAAATCAGTTAAAATAAAAAGAAACAAAAATGTAATTAAGTCTAGTGACACATAATTTGGCTTATTTGTAAACATTTTTATAACGCCTTTACGTGGATCCACCTTTTTAATAACTATTGTCTTACATCACCTGCAATAAATCTAGATTAGTCTACTTCTAGTTACAATATTAAGATTGGTCTTCTTAGATATTTAGCCACGATTGTCTTGATATTCAATTTAGACTTAGTTGTATATTTTTTAGATTTTTGTTTTATAATCAAGCAAATTTATTTCACATATCAATATTCTATTTAATTTGTAAAAAGTGATAAATATGTTACAAATCTTTTGTAACTATGGTTAGTAATTTAATAAAGTATCACAATAAAGATCAAATTTACATGGTTGAAAGAGTATGATGTAAATTTCAAGCAAATAAAACTATAGATCCCAAACCATATATTATTACTAGTATTTAACTGAAAATATAATTAACTATTAAAAATATATTGTTACACATTTCATAAAAACTATAGCACCCAGCCCATATCTTACTAGTTATTAGTATTTAACTGAAAACATGATTAACTATTAAAAATATATTATCACACGTTTCATAAAAAAAAATCAATAGATAAATTCCATTATATAAACACAAATAGGAAACTACAAATGTATAAGCCCTTTTACAAATAAATATATTTTTATTTATAGATATTAATAATTCTGATTGAAAATTTAATAATCAATGGTCTCTCTATAGTCTATAAAATTTCAAGTACTCCGTCTTCCTCTGTTCCACTTCCACTATGAGGGCCACATTTACAAAATGACTTATCTCAAAATGAATGCTATGTTTTTGGCTTTTCAATGAAATATTAATTTTGTTTCATTTAAGGAGTAACACTTTTGTTTAACCTTAGCATAACGGACAATGATGTTCCTTGTTTGCTTTATGTGTAGGAAAACAAATATGGCAAACAAATAACAGATGAACAAAAAACAGAAATATGCAATTCAATAGATTGTACTAAACTCTCACCTCGTACCTTGGTGGAATGTGTTCAAAACCCCACAATGCCACTAAGATTCATAGTTCGAGCAATTCTTGTTGAACACCTCACCACTCGCCGCTCAATCGCTGAAGCAGCTACCACCACTACTGCCGTCTGTAATCCACAACAACAAACAGAAGTTCAAAGAACCTCACTAAGAGAATTTCTCCAACGCGACGCCACCCGTCGACAAACAGAACAGATAAAAGAAGCTATGAATTCAACTTACTCTCGTATCCAAAGCCTTGAGAGAGAGCTTAGTGGAATGAAGAAGTTTCTTCAGGATCATCAAGCTGAGGAAGAAAAGGAAAAAAAGAAAGAGAAGGAACATAGGAATAATGTCTTGAATTCAGAACGTTCTGCTAGTTTCCATTTTGTTCCAAATGATGAGAATAGTAAAATACAGAGAGGGGGAAGAGGCTCTGTTTCCTCCTCTGGTTTTGTGCTTGATAACATGATCAACAAAAATAATGAAATGGTGAGATACAAATATAACAACGTTAATTCCTCCGAAGGATCGTGTCATAACAGGAACGTTACTCCAAAGAGTGTTACAAGTTTTCGCCATAGATTCATTACTGGGCTCAAGAATACATTCAAGATTTCGAATTCTTCGTCAAATTTGAAGGATTGAGAGTGATTTTGCTGTTTATCGGAGAATATTCATAGTAAATTTTACGATTGTTCTCTTTATATTCATGCTACTTGCTATCAAATATTAGTCTTTGTTTTTTGAAAGATTTTTTTTGTGTCATGATAGGTCAAAGTCATAGTTGTTATTTTGTATTAATTCGTCACTTATTATTTTATTTCATTTTCTTAATTTTGTTTTGGTTTGAATTTTATTTTCTTTTTTGAAAAAAACACAATTGCATTAAAGAAATAACAACCACAAGAAGTGCTGCTATCAGTACATAAACAAGCCACATATACATAGTACAATTGTACTACACTACAATTCATCAAACTTTACACCACTACATAGTCACATACAGCTCGACCATAAGGGTTTGGTTGGTTTAGAATAGAAATTGTGAAGAAAGAAATAATAAGAGACAGTATAAAAAGAGAGAAAAATATAAAAAGTTGGTTTAGAATAGAAATTGTGAAGAAAGAAATAATAAGAGACAGTATAAAAAGAGAGAAAAATATAAAAAATAGAGTATATTTAAGGTATTGATTAAAAAATAGAGTATATTTAAGGTATTGATTGATTTAAGAGAAAAAGAGAAGAGATAAATATTATATGTTTTTAAAAATACTATTATGCCCTTATGACAAATAATATTATGAATTAAATTAAATTAACTTCTTTAATTTAAATTTAATTAATGAATTATTTTTTATAGAATATATATATATATATATATATATATATATATATATATATATATATATATATATATATATATATATATATATATATATATATTGTTCTGGACTGGGCCCAAAGTATAAATAAAGGCCCAGATCCACGTAGCTCCTCGAGGAGTGTTCGTAATCTGACCATTCCGAACGTGCTCGACCACAGAGCCTGGTGGCAATGTCCGCCGTTGCTCGTAACGAGTAGCGTCCTCGACCAAGGGCATTTCTGCTCGAGTCTTGCTCGAGCATCCTCCCCGTAGGGCATATTCTGTCCACTCAGAACGTTAAGGGATCCTCAAAGTTCCGGAAAGACTGCGTCTTCGTCCTTTCTCATTCTTCGCAGAGCACCATTCAGGAAGGGGATCACGTGCGGGTCCTCACTACACACGTAGAACCTGGCAGTCCTTTTATTGAGCCAGTTCTGGTCGGCCCAATGAGGGGACCTTGGCCCAGCGCTGAGGGCTATAAATACCCTCTACTTCAAGAGGGTCAGGTATTCGTTCAACACGCACCTATATACTTTTTGCCTGCTCATTTCGTCTCTCATTTTATCATCAGAGTGTCTTGCAGGTACCCCCCCCATCTCATTCAAATCCAGTTCGAGCCAGCCGTGACGGTCCAGGTCTGATCCGGTAAGATTAGTGGCACCGTCTGTGGGAAACTAAGCTTCCCCGTCTTACAAACTTTCGAAGACCAAAGCTAACAATCTTCTTCCACCGTCATGGCTGACCAAATTCGGGAAGACCAGAACATTCGCGTCGTCGATGCCAACAACAACCTCGCGGACAAGAACAGAGCCTCCGACAACGCCGATAACACCGGCCATAATATACTCCCTGGGGGCGTCATCCCCGGGCCCTCAGGCCACCGGGACGGAGCCACTGTCTCATCTTCTTCAGTCCCTCCTCCGCTCGAAGAAGACAATACAGCTCCCCCAAACCATCTGGTCGCCCAATTCCAGAAGGTCCCTGTCCCCGCCGGGGCAGACGACACGACCAGAGCACTGTTCGCGGCAATCAACTAGACCAATTACCTCATCTTTGCCCAGGGGGAAAGATTGAGGGCGCTAGAGGACGACAGAAGACCCCCGAGGAGACACAGGAGACCTCAGTCCCCGCCTCCTCGAAGAACTGAGGTACGTCTCCCATCTCCCCCGCGGAGATAATATAGAGACACCTCCCAAAGCCCGTCACCTCGACAACCGGGGAGACGACCCCCCTTGGAGAGGGAACCAATCATCGAAGCCGGAGGGCGCAACCACGACCCTTTATGACAAGAACGATGATATCCTGGAGACATGCATGGAAGGACAGATCAACAAGCACACCGCTTGAGGGACGTCCAATACGACCATGGCCGTCGTGCTCGACAATGCCTCAAGTCCCCGTCCCTCTCCCCAGAGCGAAGTGACGAGGACGACCCCCGCGGTCCCCTATCACAAGCCATCATGGAGGCACCTATTCCCCCGGGCATGGAGAAGCCTCCTCGCCTGAAGGAATACGACGGAGTCGCTGACCCGGTCGATCATATAGACGGGTTCGAAGCTATGCTGCATTACCATAACGCCAAGGGACCCATCAAATGCCGGTTGTTCCCCACAACCCTCAGGAAAGAGGCAATGGATTGGTACAAGGGTCTTGCCCCAGGGTCTATCACCTCGTGGCGAAACTCGTAAAACCAATTCGTAAGCTCATTCACCGCGTCAAGGCGACATCCAAAGACTGAAGCGGCGCTCGAGGCTATCATCCAGAGGCAGGAAGAAACCTTGAGAGAATTCATCAACCGCTTCAATCGTGAGGCCATCCAGGTCCCCTACGCGGACCACATGAAAAGATACTTGCTGGAGAGGGAACTCCTCCCCGGCAGAGTTCAGAAAAGCAGTGGGCATCGAACTGCCCCGAACGTTCGATGCTCTCCTCGAGAAGGTCAGGGCCTACATGGACTACGAGGAAAGGGAAGCGGCCAACAGAGCCCGGGACCCCAGAACTCGCGGATCCAGCAGCAACCCGCGCCAAGAAGTCGTTCCTCCTCGACGGACCGGGGAGAAAAGAAAAGACGACAAACCCCGAGAAGTCCGAGAATAGATAGGACCCTCAGGGCGCTTCACATAGTACACTCCACTCACGGCTTCCCGCGAGCGCATCTTGGCAGAGTGTGCTAGTACAGACTTCAAGGATGGTGGCGTCAAGTGCCCCCGACCAGCTCCTGCCAAGCCCGGGGTAGACAGGAGCAAATATTGTTAGTATCATAGGAGCCATGGTCATCTAACGGAGGACTGTGTCCACCTCAAGGACGCCATTGAAACCCTCATAAAATGGGGAGGCTCGCCTAGTACCGGCGAAACGACGCTCCTCGTTGCAACGCCCGTGAGACAAGGGAAGCGGAGGAGGATGCTCTACCATCTGACGAGTCGGTCCCCATCCAAACCGCCTTCTCCGTCACCAGACCCGAGGACTTTTACGTCCCCGAACACCTGCAAGAGCCGCTGTCGACGCACAATAGATGGGAGCACTTTCCCTCCTCCAAGGTCATCAATGGTTGGGGGTTCAACGACCTGGCCATAAATTCAGCCAAGAGGAAGCTGGATGAATTGGTCGACTTTGCACCTCCTCAGATGGTGACCTTTGAAAGGGTGAAAGGTAGATCGGAGCCTATCACCTTTTACCTCGAAGAACTCCCAGGGGGGGCTCCAACGCGGTCATTCCTCTGCTAATAAGAGCGAGAATGACTAACTTTGATGTACACCACGTCCTCGTCGATGAAGGAAGTTCCATCGACGTAATGTACAGTCAACTATTCGGGACACTGCAGCTCGACGACTCGCACCTCTCACCTTATGTGGGGTCAGACCTGCAGGGCTTCAACGGCTCGACCTCCAAACCCTGGGGATACGTCGAGCTCATGGTTACCTTTGGCGAGGACACGGAGACCAGGAAGGTCAAGGTGCGCTTCCTCGTCATCGACTGCCCGTTCCTCTACAACTGCATTTTAGGAAGGCCAACATTGGCAGAACTGACCGTGGTACCCTCTACCGTCCACTTGAAAATGAAGTTTTACACCAAGAGGCATTGGGTTGCCACCATCCAAGGGGACCTGGCTTCCGCCCGAAGGTGTTTCAACACGGCATCCAAGGGATGCGACACGGTCGACACTGGGATAAAACCCGCCAAGAGACCAACAGCGACACGACCAGAGCCTGAGAAGACAGAGTCTGTTAAGGCAGAAGAGCAGAGAGCTCCCCCAAAGGTCGACTCCATATCCCTGGACACCCGCTTCGACCAGGATGAGCCTCCCAGCGGCGAGAAAGTTCCCCTCCGACCAATTCCGGACAGAGACTTCGAGCTCGTCCCCCTCAGCGAGGACGCGAGCAAAGGAGTGAAGATCGGTACCGGCCTCCCCGACCTGGTGAGGAAGCAGATCAAAGCCTGCTTGCGCGAGAATGCTGACTTATTCATGTGGAGCGCTGCAAAGATGCCCGGACTCGACCCCGAGGTCGCCTGTCACCACCTCGCCATAGATCCAGCCGATAGGGAAGTAGTACAACATAGACGTAGGCAGTCTCTGGAGAAAACGGAGGCTGCTGAAAAAGCTATAAAAGACCTCTTAGAGGCGAATTTTATTTCTGAAGCCCGGTATTCAACCTGGCTGTCAAATGTTGTACTAGTCAAAAATAATAATGGAAAACGGTGAATGTGTGTTGATTATACTAATCTCAATCGGGCATGCCCGAAAGATGCATTTCCTTTACCAAACATAGACATGTTGGTCGACAACTCGACCTGTTATAAAATACTGTCGTTCATGGATGCCTATTCAGGCTATAACCAAATCCCAATGGCCGTGAGCGACAAGCATTGCACTGCCTTCATGACCAGCTCGGGCATTTATTACTACAACGTAATGCCCTTTGGTCTAAAAAACGCAGGGGCAACATACCAACGTATGATGAATAAAGTGTTCCACAACCAAATCGGGGACATGCTCGAGGTGTATATGGACGACATGATCATCAAATCCCGAGAAGATACCGACCATGCAGCTCACCTCAAAGAAGTCTTCGCTCAAGCAAGGCAATGTAAGATGAGATTCAACCCCGAGAAGTGCACATTCGGGGTCAAGGCAGGGAAATTCCTCGGTTTTTACCTGACAGAACGAGGAATCAAAGCTAACCCCAAAAAATGTCGAGCCTTCTCCGACCTCCTGACACCCACGTTGAAAAAATCCATACAAGTCATGAACGGAATGTTCACCTCGCTATCCCGCTTCGTCGCGAGATCCGCTCAGCACGCCCTCCCCTTCTTCAAGCTCCTTCGCAAAGAGGCAGCCTTCGAATGGACCGAGGAATGTGAACAGGCGTTGGCCACCTAAAATAAAGTCTATCCCAACCGCCCGTTCTATCACGGCCCGCCA
This sequence comes from Vicia faba, assembly GCA_948472305.1. Classification (NCBI taxonomy): domain Eukaryota; kingdom Viridiplantae; phylum Streptophyta; class Magnoliopsida; order Fabales; family Fabaceae; genus Vicia; species Vicia faba. The sequence continues at coordinate 1,128,494,561 of OX451736.1, forward strand.
CCGGGGAACCATTGTTCATATACCTGGTGGTCTCGGACGAAGCTGTCAGCGCGGCTCTCATTCGCAAAACGTCCGACGGACAAAAACCCGTCTACTTTACGAGCAAAGCGCTGCAAGGGCCCGAGGTCAGATACCAACAGATAGAGAAAGTGGCTCTAGCCCTCGTTAACGCGGCGAGGAGACTAAGACATTATTTCCTCGCTCACACGATCATAGTAAGAACTGACCAGCTAGTGAAGCAACTCTTGGGTCGACCTGACATGGCAGGTCGAATGTTGAAGTGGTCCCTGGAACTCTCTGAGTTCGACATTCAATACGAGAGCAGGAAAGCCCTGAAGGCACAAGCTCTAGCCGACTTTGTCGTAGAAATGACCGCTCACAACCCCCCCGCAGGGAAAGAGCACAAGTGAACCATCTTCGTCGACGGAGCATCCAGCTCATCCGGAAGCGGCGCAGGAATCCTCCTGGAAAACGAGGAGGGCGTAGTGATCGACCACTCGCTCACCCTCTCTTTTCCGACTTCAAACAACCAAGCAGAGTACGAGGCCCTGCTCGCGGAACTAAGGCTAGCCGAGGACCTAGGGGCACGTGAAGTACAAATCTTCATGGACTCTCAACTCGTCGCTTCCCAAGTCCAAGGGAGTTACCAGGCTAAAAACAACAACCTCATTGAATACCTGAACTTAGCCAGAGAATACATGAAGAAGTTCGACCGAGCAGAAATATCACACGTCCCGCGCGAGCAAAACACAAGGTCCGACATACTTTTAAAGCTCGCAAGCACAAGAAAGAAGGGAGGTAATAAAACCATCATACAAGAATCCCTATCGCGCCCAAGCATCGAAAGAACCTCGACCCCTTTCGAGGTACACGCCATCGGAGACGCTTCGTGCTAGATGACCCCGATGTTCAACTTCCTAACAAAGGGCGAGCTCCCTTCGGACCGGACAGAGACGACCGCGACCAAATGACGAGCGTGCTCCTACGTGGTGCTCGAGCACAAGCTATACCATAGGGGATTCTCCATTCCCCTCTTGAAGTGCATCGACGAATCCACAGTCCCCGGGGTATTATGGGAAATACACGAAGGAATTAACGCCCAGCATATGGGCGGCAAGTCCTTGGCAAGGAAGGCTCTACGAGCGGGATACTACTGGCCGACAATGCAACATGACGCCAAAGATCACGTTAAGAGGTGCGACAAGTGCCAGAAGCACGCCGACATACATCTCGCTCCCCCTCACGAGCTGAGCATACTGTCATCCCCGTGGCCATTTGCCTGGTGGGGGATGGATATCCTCGGACCTTTCGTACAAGGGACATACCAAAACAAATTCCTTATTATGGCCGTGGATTACTTTACGAAATGGATAGAGGCCGAAGCCCTTGCAAAAATCACCTCGCACAACATCCTCCGCTTCTACAAACTAAACGTCCTCACCCGATTTGGAATCCCGAAGGCGCTGATCACAGACAACGACACCCAATTCACCGACCAAGGGTTCCGAAGCTTCATCGCCAAACTCGGGACCAAACAACATTTTACCTCGGTCGAGCATCCCCAGACCAACGGGCAAGCCGAGTCCTCCAACAGGGTCATCCTGCAAGGACTCAAGCGCCGGCTAGGCGAAGCAAAGAGGGGGTGGGTCAAGGAACTACACAGTGTCTTATGGGCTTACCGCACCACACCCCATTCGACGAAGGGCGAAACCCCTTTCGACTAACATACAGCACCGAGGTCGTCATCCCCGTAGAAATCAGGGAACCCTTCAGACGGACAGAGATGCCTCTCGATGAGGAAATGAACGACGAGGCCCTTAGGGACGAGCTCAATCTGGTCGAGGAAATTCGAACGGGGGCAGCCCTCCACGAGGCCACTTTGAAACAACGAATAGCCCTGCGTCACAATGACAAGGTCATCAGACGCGAGTTCCAGATCGGCAGCCTAGTCTTGCAAAGAAACCAGAAAGACTCACGCGAGGGGAAATTGGCCGCAAACTCGGAGGGACCCAACCGCGTCCAAGGTGCTATGGGCACCGGAGCATATTACCTCGAGCAGTTAAACGGAGAACCGCTACCACGACCCTGGAACGCTGCTAAGCTAAAATATTACTATAGTTAAAGCCCTCAACCACTGTGGACTTTCACCGTCGAACATCCACCCTTAGCCAACAAAGGGGAAAAGTCTCGACCACGTAGGCGGGTCGAGGTACGGACCCGACCTACCAACCACCGAGTGGCGTACCGTCGTTCACCTAACTAGCTGAATGACTATGCCTGATAGGGACAGCTCGATCGAGCTCCACTGTCGAAGTAACCACATGGCAGAACACCCAGCTCGCGATGGGCAGTTCATGCCACGAACGTAGGATCCCGATCTGGATCATACGCCCGACATGCGGGCTCCACTCTGCACGATCGACGCATTTCGAAGTGTGTTGAACCATCAGAGGGGTCGGAAGGATATCTCCGCTCGAGAATAAAACTTCATCAAAATATTCGTTATGAAAATAAAGGTCGAGCATTAGCCTGGATACGAGCATTAGCCTGGATACGAGCAGATTATTGCAAAAATAAACATCCATAAAAAAGAAAAACATGCACAAAACAGGTTAATAATGAACCGACCAAGAAGGCCAGCGATGTTCAGGGTTACAAACCATGGCACAACGGCCAAAAGAAATCAAGAATTAGCACGGGTACGCAGGCCCCCACCAAAAAATTTAACACGGGCACGTAGGCCCAAACAATAACTTAATGCTAGACATCCCCAGGACTACCGACATCTACATCAGGAGACTCTGGAGGAGGCACAACCCGACCATCAATGATCTGGGACAGAAATCCAACTCCCCCGGTGTTCATGCCCGGATTTAAGACGGACAGTTGACTGACCGCGGCCTCGAACCCGTCGGCCAGGGCACCGACGTAGTCTGACTCGAGAAGGTGGATACGAGCAACCAAATCTGAATGGGTGCGCAAAGAGGCTATCTCCTCTGGCTCGTCATCAGCAGGAAGCATAACAGCTTTTAGCTCCTCGATTTCCTTAAACAATCGTTGGTTGTCGCTCTCCAACCGCTCCTTGTCAAGTTGGAGGTAATCCCTCTCCTTGGAAGCCTTCGCGGTCTTCTCCTTCTCCCCCGCCAGCAGGTCGGCCTGCTCACGAAACATCTCCTCGGACCGCTCGAGGGCCTCCTTCAACTTACGAGACTTGGTAGCGAAAGAAGATTTCTCCGATTCCAACTCTCTGACACGGTCCGAGGAATTTGATCCTTCCCCTGCAAGGATCACAACCATCTCGGCCATCTTCACTACCCTGACCATGCTGGCGGCGAGTTATTTCCTAAGACCTTCTTTATCGAGCCGTTTAATGATATCGGCCTCGTTATCAGACACTGTCAGAGGAAACCCCTTAAAGAAATCTTTTTCCGCAAAACAGGGCGGTAAACCAAAGGTCCGGGCAGCTACGGGCTCGTCGCCAGTTTCCGCCCTGCTCTCTGTCCGACCCCTCTTCCTCCCGACCAGCTCGGTCTGTTGCTCGGTGTTAGGAGAGCCTGAGGACCCACTTGACGCGTCTCCGCTCGAACCAGCAGGCGGGCCCATCCGCGTAGCCTGCGGTGCTCGCACCAGCCTCTTACTTATCTTTTTGTCTTGGTTCAACTTCAACAGCCTCTCTCGACGTTCCGCCATGTGACCTGCAAAGAGGAGCGAACCCGGGTTAGTTACAAGCGAGCAAAGGCAATAAAAAATGGAATAAAACAATAAGAGCAGAAGCAAGAAACCTAGCAGATCTACGGTCTGCCCGTAGGATTGACATTTAACGAGCGCCTTGGTATTGATAGGGCGCGCCTCGAACGTAGGGTAGCCATCCTCATCAAGAATGTCATCCCCTTCCCTCGTGACCCACCGGGCAGGGAAAAAACCATCAACAAACTTGCAAAGGACGGCATAAGCCTCCTCATCCTCAGCACTCATGCTCCCCGCAGGGGTATGATAGTGCCCGGTGTCGTGCTCATAATAACCCGAGCACCAATGGATCGGGAATCTGGAGATCCGCCCGATTGCGGGACTGCCCTCAGCATCCACAAGGGGCTCCCCGTCCCCGTCGACCACCACAGTTTCCGACTCAAATAGAGAATCCAGGGCCGTTTGGGTGGCCGGCTGCAACACGTACCATTTATCTTTGAAATCCCTCACCGAGTCCATATACATCCTAAACAGTCTCTTCGACTATTTAAGGGATACCCAACTGTGTTTGCCTCCTCGAGACTGACGCTGCAGATGAAAAACCCTGAAGAAAAGGGGAATCGTCGCCCCAATTCTCAGGAAACGGCAAGTCAGCTTGAACGCCCGGAGGAAGGAGATCGCATTGGGATGGAGCTGCGAAGGGGCTAGGTTCAAATGAGTGAACACCTCGACTTGAAAATCACTAAAGGGCAGCCTAAGACCGAGATCCCTGAATACGATCTCGTACATAGGGAAAGCATACTTGGTGAACTCCGAGAAGATACGGGCGTCGATCGTCGGCCTCGTTATTCTAAAATTCTTCTGAAAACCTTCCTGAGTACCGTCGTACTCAACGACGATATAAGCTCGCCGACTTCGATGGCAGTAGGCCGAAGCTATTCCCCGGGGCTCAGCGCCCACCCAGTCCAGCGTAGGGTCGTCAATAGTGTCGACCAAGGTGACATTCTCTTCTGTACTTGTTTCCTCGACGTCATTATGCCTCGAGGATTCCGGATTATCGGCCATTTACCTGCAAAGCACAGGAAATTAGTGAATTCGACAATAAATCTGCGTGCTCGCCACAAAGGCGGGGAGAAGTACACAATGCTCAGATTGAAACTAAAGCCGAACACTGACGTCCCAGCTCCGACCACACATCAATCATGGATGGCACGAGCGTAACATGAGCGCCCCGGGCTAATCATGAATCACGCGACCAAGTTCCTGACTTCGCCTACCCGACACTAGAATATTGCGAGGAGACTACCCTACATTTTTCCTAAAAGGATGAATATCCCGGTCAGTTCATGAGTATGTCGACCAAACGCATGAACATCACGGGCAATATCATGAATTATATGCCTAAAACTATGACTATCTCGAGCACAATCATGAATTTGGCGCCTAGCGCGCTTAAATCTACCGGGAATCGCTTCCAAATACAGATTTCTACAGATTTCTAGTATCAAAAATGTCATCTAAGCTATCTACATCACAAGGAAACAGGAGGAAGGGACACTTACTTGGAAGAAGAGGAGTGCAAACAACGGTGGTGAGAGTAATCAACGGTGAATGATGCGGCAGTCTCAACGATGTTACGGGAGCGAACGACTGTGGAAACAGAGAAAGAAGGAGGAGCGTGAAGAGGAGAAACAAATTATGGGCCCAAGGGTCCTATTTATAGAGATGACGTGGAATGTGAAACGTCGCACCAGGGAGACACGAACTTCCCCCATCCTCGACACCTACCCGCCTAGGCAATGATGGCCCTATTTACTAGGGAGACGCTGTAGTTCCCAAGGATTATGCCACGTGTCCGACAGACGCAGCCCGAAGGTCTCCGCGAGGGTTCCTCGAGCACGCTTCGAAAGGTAAAGCCATGGGTCGAGCAAGGGGTCCCCGTGGAAAAAGCAAGTTGAGATCAAGTCATAACTCCTGTGCCAAGAACAACGACTTGGGGGCTCCTGTTCTGGACTGGGCCCGCCTTGGCCCAAAGTACAAATAAAGGCCCATATCCACGTAGCTCCTTGAGGAGTGCTCGTAATCTGACCATCCCGAATGTGCTCGACCACAGAGCCTGGTGGCAATGTCCGCCGTTGCTCGTAATGAGTGGCGTCCTCGACCAAGGACATTCCTGCTCGAGTCTTGCTCGAGCATCCTCCCCGTAGGGCAGATTCTGTCCACTCAAAACGTTATGGGATCCTCAAAGCTCCGGAAAGACCGCGTCTTCGTCCTTCCTCATTCTTCGCAGAGCACCATCCAGGAAGAGGACCACGTGCGGGTCCCTACTACACACGTAGAACCTGACAGTCCTTTTATTAGGCCAGTTCTGGTCGGCCCAATGAGGGGATCTTGGCCCAACGCTGGGGGCTATAAATACCATCTACTTCAAGAGGGTCAGGTATTTGTTCAACACACACCTACAAACTTTTTGCCTGCTCATTCCGTCTCTCATTTTATCATCGGAGTGTCTTGCAGGTACCCCCATCTCATTCAAATCCAGTTCGAGTCAGCCGTGACGGTCCAGGTCTGATCCGGTAAGATTATTGTTCTAGACTGGGCCCGACAGGCCCAATAGCATTGATAAGGCCCAATCCAAATGGACTTGCTGAGGACCACGCCGACCAAAGGGACACAGTCGTGCCCGACGTGCTCCCTGAGGTTACTTGCTCGACCCCCAACTGTCCAGCTCGACATCCTGCCGTCCAACTCGACATCACCGCGAGCACCCCAACTAGGGCAGACTCATTCCACTACACTCCCAACGAGACCCCGAAAAGACCACGTCTTTGTCCGCCCGCACTTCACGCCGAACATCCAGAGAGGGGACCACGTGCGGGTTCCCACTACGCACGTAGAACCTGGCAGTTCCTCCATTGGGCCAAACTTGCCCGGCCCAATGAAGGAACCTTGGCCCAGCGCTGGGGGCTATAAATACCCTCTGTTTCCAGAGGGTCAGGTATTCATCATTCTACCCATACTTACTATCGCCTGCTCGTGCTCTTACTTACTTCAGCATCGGAGTGTCTTGCAGGTACCCCCCCCCCCCCCCACCTTGCTCAAAACTTTCAGCTCAGAGCCAGCCGTGACGGTCCAAGTCTGATCAGGTTAGATCAGTGGCGCCGTCTGTGGGAAACTAGCTTCCCCGTCTTAACAAACAACTCAAAAGACCAAAGCTCATATTCAACTACCTGTCATGGCTGATCCAGCTCGCGATGAGCAGAACGTCCGTGTCGCCGACACTAATAACGGCACGACGGACAAGAACGGACATCTCGACAACGCCGGCAATCCCGGCCACAACACCATTCCTGCAACAACCGTCCCCGGAACTTCCTCATACAGGGACGGGGCTACTGCATCATCCTCCTCGCTCCCACCACCACTCGAGGACGACCCGGCGGCCCTCGCCCATTACAGAGCCGCCCGGTTTCAGGAAGTCCCCGTCCCCTCCGGGGCGGATGCCACCACACAAGCGCTGTTCGCAGCAATTAATCAAACGAACTATCTCATCTTCGCCCAAGGAGAGAGGTTAAAGGCGCTTGAGGACGAACGAAGACCCTCGAGGAGACATCGGAGACCACATACCCCCCCTCCTCGGGTGACCGAAGCCCGACACCCTTCTCCCCCACGGAGACACTACAGGGAAAACTCCAGAAGCCCTTCTCCCCGGCCAAAGCAGAGGCGACCCTATTTGGAGAGAGATCCCGTCATCCCCACCGGAGAACCCAGTCGCGACCCAGCGAGGCACGACAAGAGACACGCCGGAGACGTCCGTGTAACATTCAACCAACGAGCATCACGCTCGAGGGAGACTCAGCGCGACCACCGTGCCAGACAATACTACAGGTCCCCATCTCTGTCTCCGGAGAGGAGCGATGAGGACGACCCCCACAGTCCCCTGTCGCATGCCATCATGGATGCACCCATCCCCTCGGGCATGGAGAAGCCCCCGCATCTGAAGGAGTACGACGGAGTTGCGGACCCGGTCGACCACATTGACGGGTTCGAGGCCATGCTCCATTATCATAATGTCGGGGGGCCCATCAAGTGCCGTCTTTTCCCCACGACTCTCAGGAAGGCGGCCATGGACTGGTGCAAAGGGCTCGCCCCAGGCTCAATCACCTCGTGGCGGAACCTGAAGAACCAGTTCATCAGTTCCTTCACCGCTTCTCGACGCCATCCAAAGACCGAGGCGGCGCTCGAGGCCATCATCCAAAGACAGGATGAGACCTTGAGGGAGTTCATCAACCGCTTCAACCGAGAAGCGATACAGGTCCCCTGCACGGACCACATGAAGAGATATATGCTGGAGAGGGGGCTCCTCCCCGGCACAGAGTTCAGAAAAGCCGTGGGAATCGAGCCGCCCAGGTCTTTCGACGCCCTCCTCGATAAAGCTCGGGCATACATGGATTACGAGGAGAGGGAAGCGGCCAACAGGGCCCGAGATTTCAGGACTCAGGGTCCCAACAACAGCAGCTCGCGCCAAGAGGCTCCTCCTCGACGAACCGGGGAGAAAAGGAAAGAAGACAGACCCCGGGAAGTCCGGGAACAAAGGGGCCCATCAGGCCATTTCACCGAGTACACTCCGCTCACAGCTTCCCGCGAGCGTATCTTGGCGGAGTGTGCCAGTACAGACTTCAAGGACGGCGGCGTCAAGCGTCCCCGACCTGCTCCCGCCAAGCCTGGGGCGGACAAAAATAAATACTGTCAATACCATAGGAGTCATGGCCATCTGACAGAGGACTGCGTCCACCTCAAGGACGCCACTGAAACCCTCATCAAGGGAGGGAGGCTCGCGCAGTACCGGCGAAACGACGCTCCTCGTCGTGACGCCCATGAAGCCAAGGAGCCAGAAGAAGACGCCCGACCATCAGACGAGTCGGTGCCTATCCAGACCGCTTTCTCGGTGACCAGGCCCGAGGACTTCGACATTCCCGAGCACCTGCAGGAACCGCTGACGACGCACAGCAGGTGGGAATACTTTCCCTCCGCCATGGTCATTAATGGGGGCGGGTTCAACGACCTCACCATCAATTCAGCTAAGAGGAAGTTGGACGAGCTGGTCGACGCGGCTCCCCCGCAAACAGTAACGTTCGAAAGGGTGAAGGGCAGGTAGAGCCCATCACCTTCTACCTAGAAGAGCTCCCCGGCGGAGCCCCGAACGCGGTCATCCCCTTACTGATAAGGGCAAGAATGGCCAATTTTGACGTGCATCGCATCCTGGTCGACGAAGGGAGTTCCGTCGACGTGATGTACAGCCAGCTGTTCCGAACCCTACAGCTGGACGACTCACATCTCTCTCCGTATGTGGGGTCAGATCTACAAGGCTTCAAGGCTCGACTTCCAAATATTGGGGTTATGTCGAGCTCCTGGTTATGTTCGGCGAAGGAACGGCTACGAGACAAGTTAAAGTCCGTTTCCTCGTCATTGACTGCCCGTCTCTGTACAACTGCATCTTGGGGAGACCGACACTGACAGAACTGACAGCGGTGCCCTCGACCGTCCACCTGAAGATGAAGTTCTACACCAGGAGGGCACGGGTAGCCACCATCCAATGAGACCTAGCCGCTGCCCGCAGGTGCTTCAACGCTGCTTCTAAGGGACAGGATGCCGTCGACATAGGGACCAGACCTGCCAAAAGGACAAAACAAGAGCCCGACAGGAAAGCATCCCCCGAGGAGGAAGTTCAGAAAGCCCCACCAAAGGTCGATTCCATAGCTCTAGACACCCGCTTCGATCAGGACGAGCCATCCAGCAGCGAGCAAATCCCACTCCGACCAATACCGGACGGGGATTTTGAAATCGTTCCCCTCGGCACAGACCCGACCAAGGGAGTGAAGATTGGCAAAGACCTCCCCGACTTGGCCAGGAAACAAATCAAGGCCTGTCTGCGCGAGAATGCTGATCTGTTCGCCTGGAGCGCTGCGGAGATGCCCGGACTCGACCCTGAGGTCGCCTGTCACCACCTCGCCATTGATCCAGCCGCTAGGACCGTAGTACAACGTAGGCGTAGGCAGTCTCCAGAAAAAACGGAGGCTGCTGAAAAAGCTGTAAAAGACCTCCTAGAGGCAAATTTTATTTCTGAAGCCCGGTATTCCACCTGGCTGTCAAATGTTGTACTCGTGAAAAAGAATAATGGAAAATGGAGAATGTGCGTTGATTATACTGATCTCAACCGGGCTTGCCCGAAAGATGCTTTTCCCTTGCCTAACATAGATATGCTGGTCGACAACTCGGCCGGCTATAAAACTTTGTCGTTCATGGACGCCTACTCGGGCTATAATCAAATCCCAATGGCCCTGGGCGACAAACACTACACGGCATTCATGACCAGCTCGGGCAACTATTACTACAACGTAATGCCCTTCGGACTGAAAAATGCCGGAGCAACTTACCAGCGCATGATGAACAGAGTTTTCAACAAACAGATCGGCGACATGCTCGAGGTATATATGGACGACATGATCGTCAAGTCCCGAGCAGACACCGACCACGCAGCTCATCTCAAGACAGTCTTTGCCCAAGCAAGACAGTGTAAAATGAGGTTCAACCCCGAGAAATGTACGTTCGGGGTTAAGGCAGGAAAATTCCTTGGATTCTATCTAACAGAACGGGGAATCGAAGCCAACCCCGACAAATGCCGTGCATTCTCCGACCTCCCAAAACCGACGTCGAAGAAGTCGATACAAATCATGAACGGCATGCTCACGTCGCTGTCACGCTTCGTCGCGAAATCCGCTCAACACGCCCTCCCCTTCTTCAAACTCCTTTGAAAGGAAGCAGCCTTCGAATGGAATGAGGAATGCGAGCAGGCACTACGCCACCTAAAGCAAAGTCTGTCTCAGCCGCCCGTGCTATCTCGACCAGACGATGGGGAACCGCTGTACTTGTACTTGGCCGTTTCGAACGAAGCCATCAGCGCAGCTCTTGTCCGCGAGACCCCCGACGGGCAGAAACCCGTCTACTTCACGAGCAAGGCCTTACAGGGGCCCGAAAGCAGATACCAGCAGATAGAAAAGGTGGCTCTGGCCCTCGTCAACGCGGCGAGGAGGCTGAGACACTACTTTCTGGCCCACACGATCATCGTGCGAACCGACCAACCAGTGAGACAACTCCTGGGTCGGCCAGATATGGCGGGCAGAATGCTAAAATGGTCCTTGGAACTCTCCGAATTCGACATTCAGTACGAAAGCAGGAAAGCCCTGAAAGCACAGGCCTTGGCCGACTTTGTCGCGGAAATGACCACTCACGACCCTCCCCCGGGGAAAGAACACAGGTGGACCATCTTCGTCGACGGAGCATCCAGCTCGTCCGGAAGCGGCGTAGGAATCCTCCTGGAAAACGAAGAAGGTGTAGTAATCGAGCACTCCTTAGCTCTCTCCTTCCCGATGTCAAACAACCAGGCAGAATACGAAGCCCTGCTCGCAGGACTGAGACTGGCCGAGGACCTGGGAGCCTGCGAGGTACAGATCTACACCGACTCCCAGCTCGTCGCCTCTCAAGTACAGGGGAGCTACCAGGCCAAAAACGACAACCTCATCGAGTATTTGAACTTAGTCAAAAAATACATGACAAAGTTCGTACGAGCAGAAATTTCACATGTTCCCCGCGAGCAAAACACGAGGGCGGACATATTGTCCAAACTCGCGAGCACACGAAAGAAGGGCGGGAACAAATCCGTCATCCAGGAATCTTTAGCGCGTCCAAGTATCGAACGACCCTCGACTATAGTTGAGATCCATGCCATCGGGGATGCAACGTCCTGGATGACCCCGGTTTATAATTTCCTGACAAAAGGCGAACTCCCATCGAACCAGGCCGAAGCTACCGTCACAAAGCAACGAGCATGTTCCTACGTGGTTCTCGAGCAGAAACTGTACCGAAGAGGATTCTCCATCCCCCTTCTGAAATGCATCGACGAGTCCGCAGTCCCCGAAGTACTGCGGGAGATACACGAAGGGATCAACGCCCAGCACATGGGCGGTAAATCCTTAGCAAGGAAAGCCCTTCGAGCGGGATACTACTGGCCGACGATGCAGCAGGATGCCAAGGAACACGTCAAGAAATGTGATAAGTGCCAGAAACACGGGGACATGCACCTCGCCCCTCCGCACGAGCTGAGCATACTGTCGTCCCCGTGGCCATTCGCCTGGTGGGGTATGGACATCCTCGGGCCCTTCGTGCAAGGAACCTATCAGAACAAATTCCTCATCGTCGCCGTGGATTACTTCACGAAATGGATCGAGGCCGAGGCCCTCGCAAAGATCACCTCGCACAATATCCTCCGTTTCTACAAAAGAAACATCCTCGCCAGATTCGGAATTCCACGGGCCCTGGTGACCGACAACGGTACCCAGTTCACCGACCACGGGTTCCAAGACTTCGTCACCAAACTAGGAACAAAACAACATTTCACGTCGGTCGAGCACCCTCAGACCAACGGGCAAGCCGAAGCCGCGAACTGAGTCATCCTCCGAGGACTCAAGCGCAGACTCGGCGAAGCGAAGAGGGGATGGGTCGAGGAACTTCACAACGTCCTATGGGCATACCGCACCACGCCCCACTCAACAACGGGCGAGACGCCATTTCGACTGACATATGGCACCGAGGCCGTTATCCCAGTTGAAATCATGGAACCTTCCAGACGAACAGAGAACCTCCTCGACGAAGAAATGAATAACGAGGCGCTAAGGGACGAACTCGACCTAGTCGAGGAAATTCGATCTGGTGCAGCCCTGCGCAACGCCACCCTAAAACAACGAGTGGCTCTACGCCACAACGACAAGGTCATCAAGCGCGAGTTCGAAATCGGCAGCCTGGTATTACGTAGGAACCAGAAGGATTCCCGTGAAGGGAAGTTGGCCGCGAACTGGGAAGGACCTTATCGCGTCCACGGCACCACTAGTACCGGGGCGTACTATCTCGAGCAATTAGACGGAGAGCCATTACCACGACCCTGGAACGCTGCTAAGCTAAAGCAGTACTATAGTTAAAAACTACCAACACCTAGGACCCTCGACCATCGGCACCCGCGCCCGGTCGACGAGGAAAAATGTCCGACTCCGTAGAGAGGCTGAGGTACAAGCCCGACCTACGGCTAAATCGCACAACATCGCTCGGCAAATGAGACCAATCAATAGTGCCCGACGTGGACAACTACACCGAGCTTCACCGTCGTAGTACCTGTAAGGCAGAACACCCAGCTCGCGATGGGCAGTTCACACCAAGGGCAAACAGTCCCTACCGGGCTTCGCGCCTGACTGAGCAACTCCGCTCCATCTGCCCGACAAGTCGTCAAGAATGACGGGCCATCTAAAAAAAGGGTCAAAAGGAAGTCTCTCCCCTCGAGTGCAACGCTTAGGCGATTCTGGCCATCAAGAGAAGGCCGACCACATATGCAAACGAAAGGCGGGCAAACTCGCCAGCCAAGTCACAGCCACTTACGGGCACTCCTCGGGCCCGTAACTTAGGCTAAATTTTATGCAAAAATATAAGATTTCAAGCACGGGCAAACGATCAAATGTAAAACAGCATTCATTAAAAAAAAATGCCCGAAGGCAACAAAGCAAATAATATAAACCGACCAAGAAGGCCGGAGATGTTCATAAAGTACAACCAACGGGCACGCAGGCCCAAAAAATACAAATATCAAAGGCACGCAGGCCCGCTATCCTACAATCAGGCTTCCCCGGAACCATCATTGTCGACAACAGGAGAGTCGGGCGGGGGCACGATCGCGCTATCCACGATCTGATGCGTGTAGCCCGTCCCCTCAGTAACCAAACCAGGGTTTAACAAGGAAAGCTGGCCGACTGCGGAGTCGAACCCCTCCTCCAGAGCACCGACGCAATCTGCTTCGAGTAGCCGGATATGGGCGACTAGCTCCGATCGACTCTTCAAAGCCGCTATATCCTCTGGCTCGTCCTCGGCAGGAAGCATGGCGACTTTCATGTCCTCGATCTGTTGGGTCAGGCGCCCGATGTCGGTCTCCAGACGATCCCTGTCCGCGCGGAGAAGCTCTCCCTCCTCAGCTAGCTTCCCCGAATTTTCTTTCTCCAGGACCAGCATCTCTCTCTCAGCGGCCAGCAACGATGCCTGCTCGTGGAACATCTCCTCGGAGCGTTCCAGGGCAGTCCTTAACTTCCGCGAGCTCAAGGTGAGAGCCGCTTTCTCCTGCTCAAGTTCTTCAATACGGACAGGATCCTCCCCTTCCTCGGACAGCACCAGGGCCATTTCGGCCATTTTCACCAGCCCGACTATGCTGGTGGCCAGGTGCCTCTTCCGATCCTCCTTACTCATCCTCTTGATAGTCTCAGCCTCGTCGGCAACCACGGACAGAGGGAATCTCTCGAAGAAACCCTCCTCTTTGAAGCAAGGGGGAACCCGAAGGACCTGACGGCACTGGTGTCCTCGCCGACCGCCGGCCCGCTTTCCACCCGGCTCCTCTTTCTTTGTATCAGGTCAGCATGTGGCTCGACCTCTTGAACCTCTGGGATTTCGTCCGACGCGGGCCCCGAGCTGGGCGACGAATCCACCCTCACCACCTGAGGAGCGCCCGGACTATGCGGCGGGCCCATCCTCGTTGCCTGGGGAGCCTTCACGACCCTCCTACCCCGCTTCTGGTTGCAAGACAGCTTCAAGAGTCTTTCCCGTCGTCTGGCCATCGAACCTGCACAAAATAAAAGACGGGTTAGTGTCGAGCAAATACACAAACAAATGACGAGCAAAGAAATTCAAGAAATAAACGACCTAGCAGACGAGCAGCCTGTCTGAACGACTGGCACTCCACGAGTGCCTTAGTATCGATCGGCCGGGACTCGAATGTCGGATAACCCTCCTCGTCCAAGACATCTTCCCCCTCCCTCGTGGCCCACCGGGCGGGGTGGAAGCTGTCGACGAACCGACAAAAAGTGGCGTACGCCTTCTCGTCCTCCGAACACATGTCGCCCGCAGCGGTATGATAGTATCCAGTCCCGTGCTCATAATGCCTGAACATCTAATGCACGGGGAACTTGGCCGTGCGGGTGTTTCCAACGATTTCTGGTAAACAACCGCTAGTCTTCCAAACTATCGAATAAACTTACTGACTGTTATTCAATTTCTCTAGTAACTCACAGGATCGACTAGATTGATCCTAGGATCCCTTGGTCATTAGGGTAACTCTCATGATCGAACAGATATTCATGGTTGGTATTTGAGTGTTGTATAGGTGTTTGGCTTATTTCGATTTCTCTCTTAAAGGTCTAAAGGTGTAATCAAAATATGCGTGTACGAAACTAAGTTGCATGAATAAATGTTAATTGTAAAGACATGTAAAATTGCATAAAAGGTAAGTAAATGGCTTCGAATTATAAAAACAGTTAATGTAAAAGATGTTCTGGAACGTAAAGGATTCGAAATATGAAGAAAGCGTTTAATGCAAGAAATCTGTAAATAACTTTAAGTAAAAATAGGCGTTCGAAGGATAAAACTTGAAGATAAAGGCATGAAAAGTATGACAGTTTTCTGAAATGTAAAGTGCTTTGAAATGTAAAGAAAGCATTAAAATGTGAGGTTTTAATGAAAAGATTTCGAAATAAAAAGACTTTGAATGAGAAAACTTGTAAATGGTATTTGGCAGAAAGATAAAGGAAAGTGCTGGAAATGATAAAAGGTTTTCATTAAATCATAAACATGTGGTGCTATCATACGTACATTGCTCTTGCATTCGTTTCCCTTGCCATGTGGTAATTTGAATGTTACTGAGTATTTAGTACAATAGATATGACACACGAAATCCTAATACTAAGACTTCTATTTATACTAATTCGACCATAACGGTCTTGCTATAGGATTATGCCACGTTCAGAACATGCAGAACAATGCCTCTCTCTTGTTTCCACGTGTCTCCAAATGCTCCAGCACATAAATTTCAAACTTCGAACGTCCCGCTCTCATTTGAATTTCAAATGTTTTGGTACTTTTCCGTTTCGAACGCACTTCCCAGACACAGCCTTGTTGTTATTTCGAGACTTCTTTAGATATGTTCCCATAATTGCCACTCGAAGCTCCAAGCTTTGATATGCTTATTCGAAACACTGCTTCTGCTATTTCGAAACATGACGCTTTGTTTCATTTCGATCGAAACGTTCAATTCACTTGGCCTCTAATAATATTATCAAAATCTTCAGCCAACAGCGGGCCATCACGGGATATCCGTCGTTGTCTAAAACCGCCTCCCCGTCATCGTCGCTTATGGGCGCCTCCTCCTCGTACAAGGATTCTAAAGCAGACGTGGTAACCGGCCTCACGACATACCACTTGTCTTTAAAACCCCTTACGGAGTCCATGTACATCTTGAATAGTCTCCTCGACTGTTTTAAGGAGACCCAGCTGTGCTTCCCTCCTCGGGACTGGCGCTGCAGATGGAAAATTCTGAAGAAGAGAGGTATAGTCGCCCCAATCCTCAGAAAGCGACATGTCAGCTCAAACGCCTGGATAAAGGCGAGCGAGTTCGGGTGTAGCTGCGACGGGGCCAGCCCCAGATGGGCGAAGACCCCGGTCTGAAAGTCACTGAAGGGCAGCTGCAGCCCAAGATCGTTGAACGTAATTTCGTACATGGGGAAGCTATACTCTGGGTACACCGAGCAGATCCGGGCATAAGAGGTCGGCCGCGTAACAACGAAATTCTTTTGAAAATCAGGCTGACCGTGGCCCGCCTCGAGCACAGCATATGGCTTTCGGTTACGCTGGCTATAGATCGACGCGATTCCTCTGGGCTCGGCGCCCACCTAATCCAACAGAGGGTCGTCGACAGTGTCGATCAAACTCACCGCCTCGTCGGCACTTTGTTCCTCCCGTTCGGGGCGTCCAGAGGAGCATGGCTCGTCCGCCATGGTTACCTGCAGAGCACGGGAAACCAGTCAATTGGGCACGAAACCATACGCTCGACATAACGGACCAGATGTAGTGTACGACAAACCACGTCGCTCCATGCACGACCACAAAAGTTAGTTTGCAACAACATAGCAGTCGCCTCCCCGACGTCCGGATAACTCGATGAGACCTTCTCCAAACCGCCTAAGCAAACCGACAACGCGGTCATTCACGAGTATGCCTACCCAAGGTATGAACATGGCGAGCAACATCATAAAACCTACGGCCAGAGCCATGAACATACCGGGCACGATCATGAATCAGGCGCCCTGGATCATGAAGACCCCGGGCAGCACTTCAGATTGTAACCTAAACTATGTGTCTACCGGCCACGAGCATATGTATTTGTCGGTCCTAAGCATGAATTTGTCGAGCTAAACATGAATATACCGGGCTAGTCCCACGCGCACAGTCCCTAAAACGTCTACAACGGTGAAAATCATGCATCACAACAGGAAAACGAAGAAGATAAATCACTTACTTGCAATCAGGGAGTGAGTTCTGCAACGGAGGGAAGGAATCTGTGACGGGAATCGCAGATATGCTATGAAAATCTGGAAGAACAGCAGCAGTAGGAGCGCAAAGAGTAGTAACGCGTTATGGGGCCCAAGGATCCTATTTATAGTGATGACGTGGAATACCAAACGTCACCTCGGGCAACCACGGAGTTCCTCTCCTCGACGCACGGATCCCAAGGCAATGATGACCCTATCATCATAGGGTGGCGGCACAGTTCCCGAAAGATACCCCGTGCGCTCGATAGATGCGCGCCGGTGAGGATTCCCCGAGCATCCACCACGAAAGATTTGTCTCCGAGCACGACACGGAGAGGCCCTCGAGGACCTGCATCTCTGACCCGGGCGCGAGACCCCGAAACGGAAACGACCTGAGATCAAGCCATGGCTCCTAACCAAGGAACTACGACTTGGGGGGCTCCTGTTCTGGACTGGGCCCGACAGGCCCAATAGCATTGATAAGGCCCAATCCAAATGGACTTGCTGAGGACCACGCCGACCAAAGGGACACAGTCGTGCCCGACGTGCTCCCTGAGGTTACTTGCTCGACCCCCAACTGTCCAGCTCGACATCCTGCCGTCCAACTCGACATCACCGCGAGCACCCCAACTAGGACAGACTCATTCCACTGCACTCCCAACGAGACCCCGAAAAGACCGCGTCTCTGTCCGCCCGCAGTTCACGCCGAACATCCAGGGAGGGGACCACGTGCGGGTTCTCACTACGCACGTAGAACCTGGCAGTTCCTCCATTGGGCCAAACCTGCCCGACCCAATGAAGGAACCTTGGCCCAGCGCTGGGGGCTATAAATACCCTCTGTTTCTAGAGGGTCAGGTATTCATCATTCTACCCATACTTACTATCGCCTGCTCGTGCTACTTACTTACTTCAGCAGGTACCCCCCACCTCGCTCAAAACTTTCAGCTCGGAGTAAGCCGTGACGGTCCAAGTCTGATCAGGTTAGATCAATTATATATATATATATATATATATATATATATATATATATATATATATATATATATATATATATATATTCTTTAAAACAATAAAATATAATTAAAATATTTGTATTGTAAAACTTAATAACTAATTAATTAATTTATTATTTTTTTAAAATTGAATTGTAAAATAAAACTTAAAATTTAAAAACATACAAACTTATGAATAGGAAGCTTTGCGATATTGTAGACATGCAACATGAAGTAACACCCACCATTTGATAAAATTTGAAGCAGTGTCCAACGAATTGAATTAATATAGCTAGCCATTAACCATACAATGACAAGGGTAGTATAAGAAATAATGCACTTCTTCTTTCTTTCTTCTCATTTTAAAGAAAAAATGAAAAGTATACGGAACTTACATTATATTCATGACTCTCTCCTTTTTCTTTCCAAACCAGACCAGGGAAATTTAGTATCTCTCATCAACTTCTCTCTTCTTTATTTCACTCAAAACAAATACACCCTAATTAAGATTGAGAATGTGTCATGAAAATTAACTACCACTCCTACTTCGTAATATATGCAAGTCAAGTTTCTTTCGAATCAAGAAAAATTCCACAACCTCAACAAATCAGACGAAAGAGAATAACCCCTCGAGATCTGCTTCATGTTCTTGACAGTGTTCATCAAATTGATAGGAGGTGCAATTAGATATTGGTGTCACCCTCATTTCCATCTTTTCTATGAGAAATGTTTTCACCTTATTACACAAATCTATATGTTACAACTCCATCACCATGTTTGTATTTTAATTATGGGTATACACCACCTCCACATAACCCATATTCATCTTATTCATCATCTCATTATTCATGCTACTATAATAATTATCATCAAGCACTACCACCAACAAAAATCTCCTCCACAATTAAAAGAGATTTTGCAAAGCATTTACAAGTGTCTCATCTCTCTTTTAAGAAAATATCTCAAAAAAGTCTCAACCCTTTCCAATTCACAATCAAAGAAAGACCTCCAGATCTATTTTCCTTTCTTCTACAAACCAAAACCCTTAAATCCCCTTTTTCATTCAAGCTACGAACAAATCACATCCATGGCAACTACTTCTCCCAAACCTTGACTACCTCTGCTCTTCCAAACGATGATGGGGGATTCCCTCATCAGCCTCAACAACAACCATCTGAGTGTAACTTCGTCAACCATCCCAATCGCATCAATGACACCACTGTTTCAAAACCCTCTGACCCATTTACAGTTTCCACGGACCCCCTCTGGAAATTCGCAAACAAAGCTCGCAGAGGAGTTATTCTGTTTTCAATCTTTGGCGAGGAAGAAGAATCCCTCAAACGGATGACTGCCACTTGAACCAACTCACCATCTATTTGATAAAATGCCGGATCGAAATGCTGCCAAATTCTTCATCGTAGAGGTGTTGAAACACAGAGGCCCCGATTTGAGCGGTTTGCATTGTTCTCACTATTCTGATGATGTTGATTCTAAGGTAAAAGATGCAGAAAAAGAAGTTCAAGGATCAACAGAGAATGCACTTGTCGAAGAAGTGAAGATAGAACCAATGACGGAGAGTGTGACCAACATTGGCAAGGCTAAAGGAAAAAGTGTCTCGGTCACACCTGATGTTGCTCATTCTTCATAAGATAGTTTGTGGATTGATAAAGGGTCGAAAGATCTCACAACATGTTATGTAGATGCCATGGAAGCTCATGAGGAGATTATGACCCTAAAGCAGTAGTTGGAAGAAGGTCAAGTGAAAATGCAGTCAAGATTAGAAGAAGAGGATGCCAAGGCATCTCTTATGAGTAGGATTCAGAGGTTAACAAAGATCATTCTGGCTTCCTCAAAGAATGTGATTCCTGGATATCCGACTGAAGCTCCCAACCACCAACGAAGTCACTCTTTTGTCGAGGAAGATAAACTTGATGCCTTTCGGGATGGTATGTTGATTGAAAGTGATAGTAAAAAAGATACTTCTGCAGTATCATCACATCTATTTCATGATGGTAGACATAAAGGATCATCAAGTAGATAGAATGGTGAATTTTCCCTAATTAGCAGTGTTATTACTGAATCAACACAAGCTGGTCAACTGATCAGTAAAACAAAATTGGCAGCAGGTGGGGTGACAATGTCTGATCAGATGGATCTTCTTGTTGAGTAAGTCAAGATGCTAGCTGGAGATATTGCTTTCAATATCGGCACTCTGAAGCGCTTATAGAGCAATTCGTAAATGACCCTGATGGATCCAAAAGTCAGATTGAGAACAAAGAGCGTGAAATCCAAGAAAAAAAAGAAGCAAATGAGGTTGTTAGAGCAAAGATTAACAGAGACCAGTGAATCATCTATGGCTAATTCATCACTAGTTGAAATGCAGCAGACAGCCTCAAGATTAATGACTTAGTCTAATGAAAAAGCCTTTGAGTTGGAGATAAAATCTACAGACAGGCGTGTCCTTCAGGATCAACTAAATGATAAGTGTTCTGAAAATAAAGAGTTGCAAGAAAAGTTGAAACAACTTGAGCAGCAACTGGCAGCAAGTTCTAACTGTACATCATTATCTTCTGAACAATATGCATCAGGAGCGGACGCTAATGAGTTAAAAAAGAAGATACAATCCCAGGAAATTGAAAATGACAAACTTTAGCTAGAGCAAGTTCACTTGTTAGAAGAGAATAGTGGGCTTGAGAGGCAGTTGAATTTTCATAAGCAGCTTTCAGGACATTCAAGACGGCATGATAATGTTCGATCTCCTACACAGAGTGTTGGGTCGCATGACAATGGATCAAATTATAGTTTTGAGAAAAAGAGGGAGGTTAAGGAAAGAAGCAGTGGTAGTCTACATCGAAGTTCCAGTTAGAAGGGATAAGAACAATTTCAGCAATGGGATTCATGAGTAATTTTAGAACCTTGAGGACTAGGTTCAATGTGAACCGGACGATAATGATATGAGGTGTAATTAGAAATTTTAATTAATAATATAATATTAGTTGTTATTTTATTTTGAATGTTTTTTTGAATTGGACTTTTAGTAGTGTTTGGGCCTTTAAGTTTATTATCATTAGAAGTACTTTATTCTGTAGTCTCATTGAGACATTAGGTATCAAGAATCAAATGAATGAAAAAGTTTTTTATCTTCCTTTATTTTATTTAGTCAATTTAATGTTCTTCCTCTTTTAGTGTAGAGACCCTAGTTCATAGTTTTTATAGGAAAACTTCTTATCACAAACTAACCAAGATGTCTATTTATTACACACCAAGCAGATTCTATATAGGAAGAGATTGTCTCCCGTGGGTTTTCTATACAGTGGAATGCTGGTCATTGATTTTTTAATAAAATATTAACTAAATTATTAAATCTACAATTGAATAATGGTGATATACACTGGACTATCTCCACTGAAATATTCACAGGAGGGAATCTAAGTCCGATTCTATACACCTTATAAGCTAATTTGGCATTCTAAAATTCTGCAGCAAACTTTCAAGTGCACCAAATACCAAGAAACATTCACAGGTTTAACATCCTTACATACCAAGACATGTACTTGCATTCAGACACCATTAAGATAAGCTATAATTCATGCTATTAAGTTGGCTTAATATCTCTTTTGGTCCCTTAACTTTAATCAATGTTTCGTTTTGGTCCCTCAAATAAAAAATGTTACATAGTGGTTGTTGTACTCCAAAATTTGCCCTCTCCTGTTTTCCAAGATTTTTTCTTATATGGATGGTCACAAACATTTGATTAAAAAAATGAATTTTTTGAAGATAAACAAGGTCTTTCGATTGGCATCTTGACATACTTCGATTAAGCACCTAACCTCCTCCAAGCTTGCTTCAAATTTCCAAGCTTCGATTGAAGCCTTGGCCTGTTGCTTGCTTGTTGTATACAAGCTTCGACTGGGCATGTGTTTCCTTTGAAACAACTTCCTTCGATTCAAAAGGGAAGGGCCTCATGTTGGTGCTCCTTCGATTGCACCTTTGGCTTTACACACTGGCTTGATTCACAATGCAATGGCTACCTGCATGCAAGCTTAATTCCTGTTTCAATTGGGCATTTAATTTCTTTAGAGCAAGCTTGATTCCTGCTTCGACTAGGAAAATTCTCCCTCTGTGCGAGCCTTCAGCGCACAAATCAAGAATCCCCTACAAGTTTGTTTCAATTCACCAGCAATGAACTCCTGCATACCAGCTTTGATTAGGCGCTGAGTATCCTTCAATCAAGCCTAAGTTCACAAAGCTCCCACTGGGCAAAAGGCCCCTCAGCTTGTCACCAGCGCACGTATGCCTCTTCATGCCTGCCTTGGTTTCACAAGGCAAAGGCCCCTCTCAGTGGTCTTCGATTCACAAGGAAAAGGCCCCATCTTCAGCCTGCCTTAAGCACACAAGGCCAAGACTCCTTCAGATTTTCCTTTGATCCACCAGGAAAAAAGCTTCTTTTGATCCACCAGGCAAAAAAATTTCCTTCGACCCACAAGGCATTGGCTACCTTTGTGCCAGCTTCGCCTAGGCAATGACTCCCTTTGAAACAGTTGTACACACTTCAACACGCATGATAGCCCATTCGAAGGACACACCTTAGTAGCTGTTTACCTTGGGTTTTGGTAAACAACCGCTGATCCTCCAAATGGTTACTTATTTGGTTACTCGCAGGATCGATCAGATTGATCCTATGGACATAGGTTGATTTTGAAGTTTGATTAATGTGGATAAGGCTTTAAGTAAAATGTTTCAAGTAAATTGCATAAAGGAAAGGCTTGGTAAATTAAACAAGGCTTTAAAGTAAAGGTTCGACAGGAATTTAAAGGGGAAAAGCATGTAAAATACTGGAAAAGTAAATGACTTTTAATTGATAAAATTGGTGTTTCACACATACATTTCTCAACAATTCTTTCGCTCACACTGGGTACTTGAATCTAAATGAGTGACTATGTATTTATTGTGAACACACGCGAGAAACTACACGTCTACTCCTATTTATACAAAAACATTCCAAGTAACCGTCGGGCAGTTACACTGCTTCGAGATTAAGCCACTTGGCACGTTCTCCATGCTCGACACTCCAGATCCTTGCACGTTTGCACGTAGTAACTGCTGGAAACCGTTTTCCCTCCAAAGCTTTGAATTTCAAACTGCTCCACTCTGGACCATCGAACACGTTCGTCAAGAGACGTCTTCGACGAAAACTCCTTCGACGTCGAAGGCAATCAGCCTTCTTCCTTGGAAGAAATCTTCTAAGTATTTTGCCATCTTTCGACGGGAACTTCGACAAGCTTAGCCAGTCGAAATCATCTTTCAGCTTTTAATGGCTGCCATCAATCAAAACAAAGGTGTCGAATTTAGGAGCCAACAAATTGCCCCCCAAGAATGCCTTATTTCGACTCTGAAAGAAAAAGGCATTCTTTGAAAACGCCATTCGACACCTGCTTTTTCCACGCTTAGTCACAAGTTAACTTGTGCACTTTTTGTTGCTTTTTACCAACTATTGGCAATCCCAAGAAACCATCATTGATTTGATCCTAGGACGTCACTTTCAGTACGGCGTGCAGTACCAAACGTCAGTTCAGAATTTGTCATTATGACAAATCCCAAAAACGAGGACGCACGCTGCGTCTCTCTGTTTCTGCAGAAACGGCCAAAACAACAGGATGCTGCCACGCGTCCCACTAACTCCTGCAGCATTAAATGACATTTAATGTCCTCGTTATTGGGAATTTTTCCCACTACTATAAATAGTAGTGAATATCCCATTGTGGGACTTTTCACGCACACTAGCTCTCAAACTCCCTTGCTTTCATACAAACTTGCTCTTTTTGCAGAAAAAACTCTTCCTTTTCCACTTCATCTTCATCCTCAACAATGGCCTCTGCTTCTACTGCCCCCAAGACTAACGCACCAACTGAACAGCTTGTTAGGCCCAAGGTCTTTGTTACTGCTCCGGTAGTGAACTCCACAGGGAAACGAAGGGTCCCTGAACCTTCTGACATCTCCGTTCGCGATGCTTACTCGCGTCACTTGATGATTCCGGTTGGATACTCCAACCAAATCTTCGCAATGTCTGGACCTATGAACCCAAGCATCTCTGAAGCTCTGAAGATCAAGAGCTATTTCCCCATCGTCGAGAAACTCAAGCCAGTAGCATGCGCCAAGAAGGACGCAGAAGACAACGAAGACCCTACACACGAGAAGATCGACCTTCGTTTCTTCAACAAAAGTGTTAGAGTCTTCAGGTCTTGCCCTAATCTGACCTCTGACTATGTTGCTTGGCTAACAAAGTTGGAGAAACATCAAACTCCAGTCTGGAAGGAAATGGGAATCTTTGACCTAGTAATGCTGTCGAAGACAGGTTTAAACTACTCCCCAGAGATGCTTATAGCTTCGATGCTGTTCTGGGACAACTCTCACTTCACCTTTCACCTTCCATGTGGGATGTTAACCCCCACACTCTTCGACGTAGCGGCCATTACTGGCCTTCGACCAACCGGAGATTACTTCGACCCGGAGGAGATGTCGGAGGACCAAATTGGTTTCTCTGAGACCAAGCCAACATTCACCACCTTTATCAACCATTATCACGACAGGTCGACGGACACAGTGTCGGATGTCGAACACATAGCGTTTCTAGCCTTATGGCTAACTCGCTTTGTGTTTTGCTCGAAATCTCTACAAGTGACCAAAAAGATGGTCACTCTGGCCACCCAACTGCATCACCGCCAAAACATCTGTTTGGCAGAACTAATTCTGGCCAGTCTTTATGACTCAATCAGCAATGGGGTTACTCTCCTGAAACATGTCGAAGATAGGAACAGTTTGCTACTCGCTGGGCCTTTCTGGCTACTTCAACTGTGGCTCAACGCCACTTTCGAATCTTTCTTACCCAAGAAGATTCAGATAAATGAACAAGCCCCAGCGATAGCTAATAGACGTATCGAAGGAATTAGGCTGGCTCTACTGACACCTGTGGAAGATGGGCTAGAGTTCCAACAAACCTTCACTAACTTCGTTCTGATGTTCGCTCGAAGGAAGGAATTTGTTTCAACTATGGCTCCATTTGCTCAACGGAAAGTGGGGCCAGCATGGTTCACAAGGCCACACCCAAAGGAGTCGAGTGGTCCCAACGTCGATGAGCACACTGTACTTTGGGAGGCGTTCCTGACACCCAGGATCATGCCTCTTCGATTTAAGAGTTCTAAGACTCATTTGAGTCTGCTTGCCTATCAACCCAATCTGGTATCTCGCCAGTTTGGTATCATCCAAACCCTGCCTTCTCCCATTTTCCAAAGAGAGAAGTCAATGTTGTACTTCTGCAACGATTATACAGAAGACGCTGCTACCAAGCATATCGGAAGATATGCTGGTCGAACAATCCTTTCGCTGTTCAACTACCAGCTTAACTTCCTTTGCTCCCCATCTTTTGAAGAGTGGTGGAGAAGCTATTATGCTGAGTACTTCTTCGATGAGAGGGACTTCATAGCAGAGTTGCAGAAGTCTTTTGTCCTTGTGTTGGACAAAGTAAAGAAATGTAAGTTCATGCTCTCACATTTACTTTTTATCTTTCTCTTCGACTGTTAGCCTGTTAACTTTCCTTTTCGCTTTCAGTTGTTCGAAAACCCTTGGCCAAGAAGGCTACAGGAGGCCCACAAGGAGGAGTCCCTTCGACAAAACCTCCACCGCCGGCGAAGACTATAGCGCCGGCGAAGACAACAGGCAACCAACAGGGGGAAGGCTCTTCGAGGAGGCCTCCTGCATCGGTAACCAGATTTTCTTCATTTTCATTCTGGCTTTCGACTTTTTATTTTCGACGTAATTATTCAATCGAATTCCTATTGGTTTTCTAGGCTCCTTCGCCCAAGAAAAGGGCAGCGTTGGTGATCGAATCGGGAAGTGATGACGACAGTGATTCCCCTCCTTCTCCCTTAAAGAGGCGAAAGTTAACGAAGGACGTTTCTGTTCCTACTCCTGCTCCTGAAGGTCGAACCGTCAGAATAAAGGTCGGTGTGAGAAAGCCTAGGCCACCTGCAGTGGTCATCGAAGAACCAACTGAGGAGGAACTGAACGCTCTTGTTACCAAGCCTGTCGAAAGTGACAATTCCAGCCCTGGGGCTGAAGTTAATCCACAGGTAATCTATTGGACCCTTCTTATAACTTAGGCATAGATACTAGTATTCGATTATGTCTCTTTCGACATCTGAAGACTTGTCTTCTTTCTTTTCTTCAGGACACCACTGAAAGTTCTCCACCAAGGACTTCAGAAACTCTAGAATCTGCTGAACTTAGCAGGCCTCTGGTAAAAGATTTGGGCAATGACGAAGCCCATACTGAGAATGAGGCCAATGCTGAAACAGTGGAGAAGATAACAGAAGAACCTATGGTGGAGGAAACACAGCCAGAAACGGTTCCTGTGGTGGACTTGTTGTCAGAAGAGAATCCTGAAGGAAGAGACCAAGACAATGGCGAAGAGAATCAAGATGCTGTTGACGAAGAGCATCAAGGTGGTACTGGCGAAGAACACCAGGATGACGCTAGCGAAGAGCCACAAAATGGCGCTGGCGAAGGACCCCAAGGTGATGTTAACAAAGAACCACAAGTCGATGCTAGTACCGCCTCAGTTCAAGTCGAAGAGCAACCAAACGAGGCACTCAGCATTCAACAGCCTCCAGTCCAAGATAATACCATGGCAAAGGTCACCTCCTCAAAGCACAGGTCAAAAGAGGACTTGGAAATCTTGAAACAAACTGACCCTGTCAGCTACCTTAATGCAATCGTCGAGAGTAAGAGTTCTTCTGACACTAGTCAGGAAATCCCTACTCTGTCGGGGAAATCAACTGAGACTTCTCCTCTTGATGATGCATTGGCGAAGGTCAAGGCCCAGTTCTTCAAGAGAGATTTAATGAAGGCTTTAGAGGGGGACCCCACTGCTCCATCATGCTTAAAAGGGGTTTTGAATGCTGTAGACTTCGATGCTGTAGCCCCAGAAATCTCAGACTTAATCATGGAATTACATTCTATGATTGATCAAGTCTCAGCGGATTACAGGCGTCAACGAACTTTTAACAGTCAGCTCGAAATGCTGCATGGCAAGAGCTTATCTGCGTGGACTGCTGTCTCAAGTTCGACTTCTCGAATTGCCGAGTTGTCGAAACAGAAAGCGTCTGCACAGGAAAGGTTCGATGCCATTGAGCGAGAGAATGTCTCCTTCCGAGCACAAATTGCAGAGATAGAGGCGAAGATAAACGCCAACACTGTACTCCAGGAGGAAATTCTCTCGACCGTCTCAGACGCTGAGAGCCAGACTGAGATCAAGCAAGGCCTGGAATTCGCTGAGAGGGCTCAAAGCCTCGACGCTCAAATTGCCAAACTGGTGCAAGAAAAATCTTGGTGCAAAAAGAGGTTGGATCTGCAGCATGCCAAGTATCTTCGACTCAAGAATTCTCTTTCCTTTTGATTTATTCTCTTTTGTAACCATCTTCTGTAATCGCTTTCGACAACAATTGCCATTTTGGCTGAAATTAATAAAAATTTCCATTTTGGCATTTTTATGGTTAATTTAGCTTGTTCTTTTATTATTTTATTTTTATCTCTTGAAGTATAGGCTTATATTTTTTCAAATATTTACCATTTACTCTCAAGAGCCTTTTATCACCACTTACCTCTTCGACTTCATAGGCTCCACCAGAAAAAGTTTGGATAACTCTGAAGGGTCCTTCCCATTTGGGTGACCATTTCCCCATGCTTCGATCCCGTCGATCCATGGGAAGAATTACCTTCCAAACTAAATCTTCAGGCAAAAATACCTTAGGTTTTACCTTTCTATTATAAGAGTCTTCTACTCTTTTCTTCTGAAGCCTGAGTAAGTCGAGAGCGTGTAATCTCTCTTCGTCTAAATCCACCAGTTCATCTAACATCATATTCCAATAAACCTCAGAAGGAATATCATAATGCCTCTGAACTCTTGCAGATTGAAGACAAATTTCTGCTGGCAATACTGCATCATGGCCAAAAGTTAGCCTATATGGTGTTGTACCAGTGGCTTCTTTTGGGGACGTTCGACAAGCCCATAAAATCTGGTCTAACGTCTTATGCCAATTCTTTGGTTTCTTCCCAACATGTTTCTTTATCAAGCCAATCACTACTTTGTTAGCTGCTTCGACTTGACCATTCGCCTGTGCATAGTAAGGCGTGGATGTTAGGAGTTTGAAACCTGTTTCCTGAGCAAATTCCTGCATCTTTCGACCAGTGAAAACTGAACCTTGGTCAGTTGTTATTGTCTCAGGGATTCCATACCTAAATATAATGTTCTTTTGAATGAATTCAATGACATTTTCTTGGTCTACATTGACTAAAGGGACAGCTTCGATCCATTTAGTAAAATAATCAATGCCTACCAATATGTATTTCTGACTCTTTGATGATGCTGGTCGAATCTCTCCAATAAGATCCAACGCCCATCCTCGAAAGGGCCAAGGCTTCACTATCGAGTGAAGTTCGCTTGCTGGTACATGCTGGATGCCTGTATGAACTTGACACTCTTGGCAACCTTTGGCGAACTCAACACAATCTTTTAGCATAGTGGGCCAATATAGTCCTTGTCGAAACAACAACCATTTCATCTTATGGCCTGCTTGGTGAGCCCCACATGCCCCAGCATGTGTAGTCGAAAGGGCTATGTATGCTTCAGTTTCACTTAAACATTTCAGCAACACCCCTTCAGGCGTCTTCTTGAATAACTCATTACCCATGAGTACAAAACTCAACGCCCTGTATTTTGTTTTTCGTTCTGTCGGAGCTCCTGGATTTTGAAGATAGTCCACAATGGGTTTCCTCCAATCCTGATCTGACAAATTATCAATGAACGAAATCTCGAAGTTTGAGTGATCAGCATAACCTAGCCTCGTCGATTCCAAGTCCGTTGGTGATAGACAAGTTGCTCTTATCTTCTCTCGAACTTCGATTGCTCTTTGTAGTTTCGTTTTTGAAATCTTATACCCTGATGCAATTTGTGCCAAGTCATTGGCTATTTGATTTTCGACTCTGGGTATGTGTCGAATGTTGACACTTTCAAATTGTTTCAATAAACGATTTGCTATCACAAAGTACATAATGAGATTCTCTCTTATGCATTTATACTCCTTTGTGACTTGCTTGATGACTAACTCTGAGTCTCCCATTATTTCGACTCGAGTTGCCCCCAATTCCAACAATATCTCAAGGCCAGTAATTAGAGCTTCATACTCAGCCTCATTGTTCGAACAAGAACCTTCGATTTGGTACTTGAATGTTGTTGGAATTTTATCTGGAGAAATAATCAAGACTCCTACTCCTGTTCCATTTTTATGGCTGGAACCATCGAAGTAGAATTTCCAAGGTTCTATCTCCACATAATTAATATCCTCGACTTGAATAGAGTGGTCGACTATGAAATCTGCGACCACTTGTCCTTTTACTGCCTTAAGAGGCATAAAGGTCAAGGAGTATTCAGTCAATGCTAATGCCCACTTGCCAATTCGACTATGCAAGATAGGTTTCGACAACATGTATTTGAAAACATCAAAATGAGACGAAACATAAACATCAACTGGTTTAATATATTGCTTGAGTTTTGTACAAGAGAAATACAGACATAGACACAATTTTTCAACTTCGCTGTATCTAGTTTCTGCATCATTCAAAACTCGACTGAGATAATAAATGGGTCTTTCGACTCCATTCTCATCCTCTTGGGCTAACATACTTCCCAGAGTTTTGTCAGATGCAGCTATGTACAATCTCATACTCCTATTGCTACAAGGAGGCACCAAAATAGGTGGCTTAGTGAGGTACCCTTTGATTTTGTCGAAGGCTTCTTGCTGCTCTTGCCCCCATTCGAACCCCTCTTTATTCAGTCGAAGTAAGGGTGAAAAGGCCTGAGCTTTCCCACTTAGGTTAGATATAAACCTTCTCAAGAAATTTATCTTGCCTAAGAGAGATTGCAGTTCCTTCTTATTCGATGGCGCTTTCGCTTCCAAAATTGCCTTCGTCTTGTTCTGATTTATTTCGATTCCTTTCTTGTGGACAACGAAACCCAAGAAATCTCCAGCTTTTACACAGAACGCACACTTCAAAGGGTTCATCTTCAGACCATGTTCTCTCATTCTTTCGAATGATTGTCGAAGGTGGTCAATGTGACTCTTCCTGGAAACAGATTTTATAACAATATCATCAATATAAACTTGCATAAAAGTGTTAATAAAATCATGGAAGATAGTATTCATTGCTCGCTGGTACGTTGCCCCAGCGTTCTTTAGGCCAAAAGGCATCACTACCCATTCGTAAGTGCCTAAGGCCCCAGGGCATCGAAAAGCTGTTTTCGACACATCCTCTCCAGCAATGAATATTTGATTATATCCTGAATAACCATCGAGCATACTCAGGTATTCGTAACCAGCGGCAGAATCGACTAGCATTTCCGCCACAGGCATAGGATATTCATCTTTGGGGGGTGGCAGCATTCAGATCTCTGAAATCTATGCACACCCTTAATGTGCCATTTTTCTTAATTACTGGCACAATATTTGCAATCCATTCGACATACCTTGTAACACGGATGAATTTGCATTTCAGAAGTCTTTCGACCTCCGTTTTGATCTTCGACAATATTTCTGGAGCGAAGCGTCTTGGATTTTGCTTGATTGGCTTCTTTCCAGGTTTGATTGGCAACTGAAGTTCTACCAATCCTCTGTCGAGACCAGGCATTTCGTCATAATCCCATGCAAAACAGTCTTTAAACTCTTTCAGCAATTGGATTACTTCCAACCTAAGTTCTGGATCAATTTTGGCGCTGATGTAAGTTGGCCTATTCTCTGATCCTTCGCCTAAGTTGATTTCTTCTAAAGGGTCTTGTGCTAACATCTTAATGTTGTTCGCCAAGGGATCCTTTTCGAAGCCCAAAGGCTCATCGTCATAGATGGCGTCGAGCCTCTGTTCCTGCATTTCATCTGGCATGATATCAGGAGGTCTTGGATCGAAATCCTTTCCTGGGCCAATAGCAGATAATTGTTGATCATTGGCCTGAGTGGCCATGTACTTTACTTCGGCTTCGAGAGCCGTTATCATCTTAGTTTCGGCTACATAAGCCGAAATTCGCTTCAGAGATTGTGACTCAGTCATTATCACTGAATTCACTTCCCCAACCAGTTGGTTGGATATCAGTTAGCCCACTGAAGTCTATGTGGGACAAGTCTTCTCTGTCCCATTGGAAACCATGCTCAGGATGCAGGTATAGGGAACAAAAGGTGTTTGGCGCTGGCGCCATGTCGAAGTCTGGAGTTGGACATGGCCCTATGTGAGCCAAGTTTTTGTCGAAATCTGTTACACCCAAGTGATTCACTTCGCCAAGGTAGTAACTCTGATCTGCCTCTATGTTTTCGACCATCCCATCTGGACGCCATAGAAGCAACCTTTGATGCATCGATGAAGGCACAGCACCTACACCATGAATCCACTCACGGCCTAACAAAAGGTTGTAGTTAGGTTTGGCCGATATGACCATGAACATTGTTGGTCGAAGGATCGACCCAACTTTTATGTCGAGCTGGATCACTCCCATGGTGGTCCCAATGCCTCCCTCATAGTTGGACAGGACCATATTGTGAGGTTTTATTTCTTCATCCCTTTTGCTAATCTTCCTTAGCATAGAATGAGGGATAATATTGATAGTGGCCCCACAGTCGACCAATATTTTGTTCACAGTGGTCTCTTCGAGCTTAGCCCTTATGAACAAAGGTTTGAGGTGATTCTTCATCGCCTCTGTAGGTGGCTCGAAGAAGCCATTTTGTTCCTCTGTAGTGCCATTGTCCATGACAAAATAGCACACTGGCCTATGTTTGGCCATTTCTTGTTCCAACTCCCAGTCACTGGCTTCGACTTCTACCTGTCGATTGAATTCCCTAGGCAGTACTGAAACAATGTTCACCATTATATCCAAAGTGTCGTCGGACTCAGCATCATCTTCGTCTTCGACTTCGCTCTGGTTAGGCCAAACTAGCCTGTTAGTAACTGGTTCTCTCTCAAGAGGCTTTCTTTGTTTCCTTTGAGGCACATTCGAACTAGTTTCTGCCTTAGGTTCGTTGGCAGCCTCTCTTTCAGCTTTTCGCCTTCTTTGATACCTCCTCCATTGGGATCTCGACATAGGATTTTTTCCCTTGTAGTTGCTGGATACTTGAGCAACCTTGGGTGCAGCAACTTGAGGATCTTTCTTCTGAATTAAAGAGGAACCTCTTGGCACTTCGAAAGAATGCCATTTCTCTTCACTTGGCCTTTTCCGGCCAGATGTTTTGTACCAAGTGTCTACTGGTACATTTGTTGGAGGCCTAAAAGTCAAAGGCCTCTTGTCTTGATTAGAACCCCTTCTGGGATCATGTCGAAAGTCAGCATTCTCCCTTCTCTTGTTCGCTGCTCTCACGCCTTGTATGTGCTCAGCAGCTTTTTTATCAAAGATAGAGCTGCATCTTGGACACAGCATCACCTCTGATTTCTTCTTCTGGCATCTTTGTAAAAAATCTGCCAAGTTTTCGTTTTCCCTAGGGAAAGCCGTTTTATTTGCCTGCTCTTGCCTTATGGCTTCTTCTGAAGCTTTAGGGTCAGAAAGTTCAACCATGTTGATGTTCATGGTATCCTTAGTAGCAAGAGTTAGTTGTTTCATTTCTGTCTCCAGATTCTCCGTCTGGCCTTGTACAGTGGCCAAGTGGGAACTGGGCTTTGGTCCAGTTGTTTGTGCTTCGGCAGTCTTCGACTTCGGGTCTTCGACCGCTTTCTGGACAGCCTCAATTGTCTTCCTGGATAAGTTTCCAGAAAAACTGCCAAAGATTGGCATGTTGATGTGGTCCTTTGAGACTTTGACCATGGTAATGCCTGGCTTCTTCGACTGGATCCTGGTTGCCTCTATCATGTTCACCTCAGAGGGTTCTGCATAGTGGGCTTCAGCCTTCAGTGGATTGGAGTCGACAGCCATGGGGGATTTGTCAGCAAACTTTAATCTCCCTTCCTCAATAGCATCTTGCACAAGATTCCTGAAAAGAAAACATTGAGAAGTTTTATGGCCCAAAAAATTATGATATTTGCAAAAACCTCTCTTCTTTCTTTGATCAAGAGGAGGCACTTTTACCCCAGGGGGTACTATCATTTGGCCATCTTTAACTAGCAAGTCGAATATTTCATCACATTTTGTGATGTCAAAACTATAAGTCTTTTTTGGGAACCTATCGTTGGTCCTGTCTGGACCAATGGGATTTTTCCCATTTGAGGGGACTAACTGTTTACAAGAGTATGGAGGCCCTTGTTTTAGTTCTGCTAAATCGACTTCTCCTTCTTCGACAGCTAAAGTATCGTCGAAGGATTCTAGATCTTCGTCATCCATCTCAACGTAAGCTATTCTCTCTCTCTTGTGAGTTTTCGTTGCCTTAGCTTTTTCAGCTTTGAGGCGTTCGACCTGTCGAACTCTGTCGGCCAGTTGGGCCATGTCTCTTAGGTACTGGGTATCTAGCTTCTTCCTAATGGAATAATCTAAACCGCCTGCGGCCATTTCGACCAGCTCATGTTCTGGCACTTGTGTAAAACATCTCGCCTTAAGCAACCTAAACCTATTCAGATATTCGTCTATAGGTTCAGTGAAACGTCTCTTCACACTCGCCAGTTCTTTCAGGCTTATCTTGGCTTGCCCCATATAGAATTGTTCATGGAACAATCTTTCCAACTGGGTCCAATGGTGGATCGAATTGGGGGGTAAAGTTGTGAACCAAGTAAAAGCGTTCTTGGTTAAGGAACTTGGGAAGTATTTGATCCTTAGGTTTTCATTATTTGAAATGTCTCCTGCTTCGATCAAATACCTTGCCACATGTTCGACAGTGGATTCTGTCGTGTCCCCAGAAAACTTAGTAAATTTGGGGACTTTGGTCCTAGGAGGTAAATCCGTTTGTAACACATATTCTGATAATGGAGATGTAAAGTTGGGCCTTCGAAAGCCCATGTTCATCCCATTCTGAGTCATGATTCTTTCGATCATGGTTGCCAGATTATTTTCCAATCCCATGTTTTGGTGTTGGATATGCTGAACCACTTCGTCAGCATTTTGGTTTCTGTTAACTAACCTTACTTCTGGGGCTATTACCCTAGGTTCTTCGACAGGTTGTTCTACAGGCTGTTGAGCCTGATTAATGGTGGTTTCTTCCTCTACAAATATCCCCTGATTTCCTCTTATCTGCGCCCTTTGGGGCTGTCGAATAGGTGGGGCTACTCCAAAGAAGTCAGCCAAACGCGTCATTTGCGCTGTAACTTGCTGATTCGATTGAGTAGTATTTTGTATTAGAGGATTTAGCACTGTACTCAAGGTTTGTGCCAACATTTGCACCATATCATGGTTGCTTTCGTCCATCTGTTGCCTCAAGACCGCTGTCGAGGCATTTGTAAGGCCATGGGCTACTTGGGACGTTCCTCCTGGGAATTGGGTCCTATTTCTATTCGCCATGCCTACTCCAGAGCCTTGGAGTGGCGAAGTAGCACTCACGAAGGGGTCTGAATAAGTGGACGCAGCATTCGTCAGGCTTGCCACTTCAGAAGTTGGCATACCATAGAATGGAATAAATCCTGGGGGAACCACAGGCCTTGGGCCTATATTTCCCCTTGGAGGGGGAGTTCCCAAAGGTATTCTGGGGCCTGAAAACAAAGTTATTGGCCCCGTGGTTGTGACTGACACTGCTGGTGTCGAACCAACATTCGTCGCTTCACTAACGGTCATATTAACCGTTGCTCCCACACTTGGTGGTGGAATTTCGTTATTGTTTGGCGGATTCGCCATCTCTTCCCTTCCTCTGGCAGTATTGTTATCGTTGGTGTATATTCTACCACTCCTTAATAACATACAACTCGAAAAGATGAGATTTTTCAACAATCAACACACAGTCCCACCGGGTGTGCCAATTTGTTTACCTTGGGTTTTGGTAAACAACCGCTGATCCTCCAAATGGTTACTTATTTGGTTACTCGCAGGATCGATCAGATTGATCCTATGGACATAGGTTGATTTTGAAGTTTGATTAATGTGGATAAGGCTTTAAGTAAAATGTTTCAAGTAAATTGCATAAAGGAAAGGCTTGGTAAATTAAACAAGGCTTTAAAGTAAAGGTTCGACAGGAATTTAAAGGGGAAAAGCATGTAAAATACTGGAAAAGTAAATGACTTTTAATTGATAAAATTGGTGTTTCACACATACATTTCTCAACAATTCTTTCGCTCACACTGGGTACTTGAATCTAAATGAGTGACTATGTATTTATTGTGAACACACGCGAGAAACTACACGTCTACTCCTATTTATACAAAAACATTCCAAGTAACCGTCGGGCAGTTACACTGCTTCGAGATTAAGCCACTTGGCACGTTCTCCATGCTCGACACTCCAGATCCTTGCACGTTTGCACGTAGTAACTGCTGGAAACCGTTTTCCCTCCAAAGCTTTGAATTTCAAACTGCTCCACTCTGGACCATCGAACACGTTCGTCAAGAGACGTCTTCGACGAAAACTCCTTCGACGTCGAAGGCAATCAGCCTTCTTCCTTGGAAGAAATCTTCTAAGTATTTTGCCATCTTTCGACGGGAACTTCGACAAGCTTAGCCAGTCGAAAGCATCTTTCAGCTTTTAATGGCTGCCATCAATCAAAACAAAGGTGTCGAATTTAGGAGCCAACAGTAGCCCTTTCGAAGAGGGCACAAAGCATACATATGAAAGACACTCAAAAAGTCCCTTCGAAGGAGGCAACCAAAGACCCATTCGAAGGGTACACAAAAAGTCCATTCAAAAGACCCAATCGAAGGAGGTAACTTGAGTCCAATCGAAGGGCAGGGACCGAAGACATTCGAAGGAGCCAAATGTGTCCAGGTTCATTCAAATTCAAAAAGGGACAAGTTCCCATGACTTTGGAAAAGTTACAAAACATCATTCATGGCCTTAAAACACCAACTTAATGGTTGTTTAGTCTTTTACCTTCTTGTCCCCTTCATCCCCTCTATATAAAGTGACACAAACCCAAGGGAACCATAGACATTATACGCACACACTTCCTCATAAGCCACCAAAATTGTCAAAAATCTCCTGAGTAAACCAAATCGAAGGAATCTTCAACAACACTACACTCACTCCTTGAAGTTTGCAGAGAACGTGCCCAAGCACTATACATCTTCAACACCACAGATCCATACACCACTATTGGTAAGGAAAAAGTAAAGAATCAAATTCCATTTTTTTTCTTTGCATGTCATAGTCATTCGATTTTCATTCATGATCGAAAGGTCTGGGTGTGGTACCCAGGCCTGTACTTGTTTCCTTTTGTTTCAAACATTTGTTGCAGATCCAGCATAAATAAGGCCAGTGCGCACATAATCGAAGGACCTGGGCTTGGCACCCAGGTCATTCTTTTAGTTTTGCTACCATATCTTTCCAGATGTAGTGCCCTCACAGGTGATCCATCAGGCCCTTCCAACAACGCCCTCTGAATCGAAAGCTATATCCTGTCACTGGATCGAAGGGTAACACCCTTCACAGAATCGAAAGGCGACATCCCCTCTGGGTCGAAAAGCCCAGTTTTCCTCTGGATCGAAAGGCACCTTCTCTAGATTGAAGCCTCCCTTTTTCTCCATGGATCGAAGGATGCCCCCTTGTATTTTTATTTTTGTTTTCATTGACTTCTTTTTATTTCAATTTTAAATAAAAAAATCACAAAAAAACATTAGGCTAGTATTTTTCTAATTAAATTAATTTGTAAATAAATTAATTAATCATTTTAACCTTTTCTTGAAATTAAAATTAAATAGACTTAGGTTGCATTTTCTTAAATAAAAAAACAAACAAAAATATTTCTTATCCTTAGGATTTATACGTCCATTTTAATTTGTTTGCGCATTTATTTATTTTTGCATTTTTTTCATCTTATTGTAACTGCTTCCCAGTTTGTAATAGTAACTAGGACTTTACTTTCCGCATTTCTATAATGTACCTCTCACAAAGTCATGTAATAGTGTAGATTTAATTTCCGCATTTAAATTTCTGTATATATATTAACTTCTAGTAACTAGGATTGCATGTCAAGACTAATAACAAAATGCTAGCAAACCTAACAAAAAGACAAAAATAACTGAAACATAATACACTTGCACATATACACCTCTAGGGTGCCCCACTTTGGTTGCCTTCGGAAATAAAACAGTCATGTCCCTCGAGACAGGGACGCTTTAGCAAAGACTCATAAATCAAAAGATCATAGTCCCTCGATGACCCTACAGTTGCCTTTCGGTAAATGATCTAGGCCCTAAACAGAAACTGCTAAAGCGTCTCTACACAAGTTGCCTTCGTGACTGTAACGTCCCTTTGAATATCCCTCATACATCCAACAATAAGGCTACCTACTCACTAATAGTAGGATAACACTGTCTAAAGGATAGGAGGAAAAGAACTACCTTTTCGAGTACAAAGTAGATAGCTGTTAGAAGTTTGCTCAAAACATTTTGCACTTACACAAATACTACTTTTCAAAAACATTTTCCAAAATACTTTGTATACTTTCTCCACTATCCCGAGAAACATTACAAAGTTCGCCATACTAAGGCATTTTCAAAACATCTTCAAACACATAGAGCGCAAAGGTATTTTAAAATGAGCAAACCTCTAATAGCCTGTAGATAAATACGGATGGAAAGGGTGTTAACACATTCCCTTTCCATAATCTACCCCTTACTCAGAATAATCTCGAAAAGGTATTTTTTCTGTTCTTTTCACCCTTTCCTTAATTTGGATAAAATAAAAGTTGGTGTCGACTCTTGCTTACCACAATATTTGCAAACACAAACACAAAACCAGTATTAAACAATCAGTTATGCTATCGTATCACAAAATTGGCGACTCTGCTGGGGAAAATATCAAAAAGTGGGGTTACCTTAGAGTTTAGTTCATTATCTATTGCTTTCATTGTGTGTTTTTATGCTTTACTTTTAAGGGCTTGTTTGGCTTGTTACTATAGATCCTACACCTGGATCTGGGGCACCTTATTAGGTAAGTAGCAATAAATCATGGAAGCTGTACAGCATAGACCGATATGGACAAAGTGATAGCTACGTTAGCGTGATACTTTGGTCTGTACTAATGTTCCTTGAGTCAGTCAAGGATAACATTAGGCTTCCTTAGTGTCATTAAGTGCTAACTGACCTTTAGAACATTTAATTGACTCATCCTAAGCCATTAGAAAGTAGTGAGATGGACGTCTTTGATTCCGACCGAAGATTGGTTGATACTCGATACTACACTCATTGAGACTAGACTTTTGGGTATTCTGGCCGCAATACTTTGGTGCTTGAGCTAGAACAATGCCTAAAAGAAAGGTCAGTGATATGAGACTCCTTAGAACCCGATTACTATTAATAGGACAGGTTGATCCAAATGAAACTTCAAGAGGGTACTTACCTTTAAAACTCATGCAAGCCTTTAAACCTAAGGTCTTTATGTGACGTGTTTGTGTTTGATATACTTGTGATTTTAAAGCATAATCATAACATCATAAACATCATAACATGTCATGTACACTATTCATATCAAGGACCTGTGAATTTATCTCTTATCTGTTTTATAGGTCATGGATTCAGCTCGCAGAAAAACCATCTGAATCAATTTTGTAGAGATCCCTCCCAAACTCAAAGAATTGGTTTCAAAGGTTCCTGAGAGTTCCTCATTCAACAAGAGATATGGCTACTTGCTCAGCTTGGTTGCTACCGGTTTTGACAAAGGTTTGATGAGTGTCTTATTCCAGTTCTTCAACCCTAAGCACCACTGCTTCACATTTCCATACTATCAGTTGGTGCCTACTTTGGAAGAATTCTCCAAAATACTCGATTTTCCTATATTGGAGCAAATACCCTTTACCGATTTAGAACAAGATCCAACTGCTGAAGATGTTGCCATAGCTTTGCATTTGAGGCCATCTGACATTGAATCCAATTGGGAAAGAAGGAGTGGAGTTAAGGGCCTCCTCACAAGTTTCCTGATGAAGAAAGCCCAGGTATTCCTAGAAGCCATGAGTTACCATGCCTTTGAAGATGTTTTAGCTCTTTTGATCTACGGTTTGGTTCTGTTCCCCAATTCAGACCAGTTTGTAGATGTCAGTACCATCGACATTTTCCTTGCTCACAATCCAGTGCCTACATTGCTCGGGAATATTATGCACTCACTCCATACACGTACCATGAAGAAGCGAGGGACTCTTATGTGTTGTATACATCTACTCTATAGGTGGTTTATTTCGCACCTTCCTCGGTCAGTAATGAAAAATGAATTAGGTTTAAGATGGAACTAGATATTAATGTCTCTTTCTCACTCTGACATCTATTGGTGCCCTCGCTCCAAAGAAGACATCTCTTTTATTAATCGCTGCGGAGAATTTCCCAATGTGCCACTCCTTGGCATTAAAGGAGGCATCACCTACAATATCTCTTTAGCTTTACGCCAGTTCGGCTACACCCGGAGGGATGGTCCTCATGATATGCTCATTCAAGGTATTGTGTTCGACTATTTAAATGACCTGCAAGGTTATCATCAGAGGTTCATTCGCGTTTGGGGAATGGTTAAGAAGACTGATAGCAGGACCCTAGGGCACAAGAACTCCATCCCTTTGGAGCCATGCCTCATATGGGTGCGAGCTCGTGCTAAAAATATTATGATGTTGTATGCTGCTATCCTACCAGTGATTTTAGAGCCTATTATTCAAGGGGTCGAGTCTCACATCATTCTTCATCCTGATATGCCAACAAACTTCGAAGAATTGCAAAAATCGTGGATACAACTCAAAGAAGAACGAGATACCTTTGAGTCCCAATTCTATGCCAGTGAGAAAAAGGTGTTGGAACTGACAAAGCGGCTTCACGAAGAGCAGAATCTCAATGCCTACATTAGCACCAAAAGGAAGCGTCCTTGGGAGACTTAGAAGTTTTAGAAGTTTCTTATTTATTATTCCTTTGTAAACTTTGATTTCATTTGAGATTACTGATAAAAAGTCTTTGTTTCTGTTTTGGTTAAAAGAGTTTAAATCCTATAAGGCCCTTGAAAACATTGCTTACATATATCATACATATCATCGCATAAATAGGTTTTCAGGACAGGCTTCTTATCGTCTTATCATACATATCATTGCATAAACAGGTTTTCAGGACAAGCTTTTTATCTTCTTCGTTGTTTATTTCAGCAATGGCTCTTGAACAGACAATAAAGGATATCCAAACTCAAGATGCTCAATTCAAAGAAATGTTCCTGAATCTAGCCAAGGGGCAAGAAGAATTGAAAATATTCCTCGTCGGGAATCTGATCAAGAAACATCATGACAACGACAAGGATGAACAGTTGGAACAACTGCAAGCTG
The DNA here is from genome assembly GCA_948472305.1 of Vicia faba. Taxonomy (NCBI): domain Eukaryota; kingdom Viridiplantae; phylum Streptophyta; class Magnoliopsida; order Fabales; family Fabaceae; genus Vicia; species Vicia faba. The sequence goes on from OX451736.1 coordinate 1,128,535,130, forward strand.
AGGTAGAAGCAATGAGAATCTAGATGCTGGGGAAAATGGCTCTTATCCAAGGCCTAGCCCGGGGACAAGAAGAGCTAAGAGGCATTGTCAACAAGCTTTATCAAGACGGATGAAACCGTATGAGGCAAACAGTCGAGGCTGGGGATCAAGTCATTCATCAACCCTTGATGGGACATAAAGTTGGCTTAGAGAGTAGAGCTTTCCAAATTTATGCTACATCACAATCCCAACAACGACCTCGACAACAGCAACGGGGTAATCAGCGATGGCAAGATATGCCCAAGAGGCAGTTTACCAAAATCAACATACCATTGTCTCAGGAATTGGAACACATGTTGAGGATGAATTTGGTTAAGTTGGTAAGACCTCATCCAAACCCCAAGACTTCTTTCCCTAACTTCAATCCTGATGCAATATGTGCCAATAGTCCTGGACATGATACGAATGACTGTTGGGCATTGAAAAATAGGATTTGGGACTTGATCAACGAAGGAGTGCTGGAGTTCAAACAAGATGGCCAGACTGAATTCTTCAGTCGTCCCTCAAAGACACGCCATCTAAAGTGACAAGTTCATATAAAAAGGCTTTTTGTTCATTTGAATTCTTAATTTGTAATTTTATTTTGATTGTTCAAACATTTGTTTCATGTCAAACTTTGTTACTTTATCAATGCATTGCACATGTCTGTTTTGAATCAATTGATTCATATTTACTATATTTAAACTGCTTTCCTTTTTGTGATATTCAACTCTCGATCAAAAGTTGTAAGCCTTTAGAAGGAGGATGACAAAAATGATACCATAATCCCTATAGTATGCTTTTGAACAGAGCCCACTGACGATGTACAGACATTGTTTCAAATCCTAAACAGTGGAGTAATAAGGAAGATAGTCCCTAGTCAACCCCTTTGAGCCAAAGAAGGAGGAGTTTTTTATTTTTACACAAATTAAAACCCTTAATCGTAACCTGGGGCAGGGTAGCTTCTCAATTAAAAGGTGCATTCAATCACAAGCTTTCCCTTCATACACGACGAATAATGTATAAGATTCTCTCCAAAAGATGGTGATGGGTCCGCATAATCATCAAAACAGGCAATCATTATTTTAATAAATAAATAAATAAATAAAAGCCCGTTAAGTCAAAAACCTATGAAGGATACTTAAAAAACTGGGGCATCCCGCTGGCTGTAACCACAAAAGAAACAGCTCAGGAAAAAGTAGGGATAACAAAATAAAAAAAAAGAGGTCCTACAAATCCTTAACAAAAAAGAAAAGGTTACAAAAATGACTGCCTTCTCAAATAAACGTTCAATTTCTGAACCATCACCAGAATATCATAGCCAACATTCCAGACTCGATTGGGATTCAAAATGCACAATTAACTGAGCATAAGACTGAAGAACATCACGAAGAACGGGTTGGCTACAAATAAATTTTGAGCTTTATCCTTTGTTTCTTAAACCGTGAACCAGACCATGTTACAACCCTCAATGTCCTAGCTGAAGCATGGGTTAGTTCAAAAGCACACTGTTACAAAAAGGTATCCTGACTCCTGTAAGGTCTGCTATAAATCTTGAGTTGATATAACATTCTTGCAAATTTTGTTTTACTACAAAAACGCATTTTCAAAAAATTCAAGACAAACATAAGCTTTACATGACATTGTTTACATATAGCTAATTGTTCAAACAGAAGAGAAATTTGCACAACGAATATTCAATGAATGAAGATCCTCTCAATGGACAAAATCACCTCAGACGAAAAAGACATTTCCAATAACAGGCCCTTCATAATCAAGGGGAATTGCACAGTATCCAGCTGATCTGGGGCAGTCAAGTCAAGATTCGAGGATCTCTTAAAAATGCCAAATAGCCAGGGGCAGACCTCCGTCTGAATCACTTGGGGCATTAGACATGAATTCCAGCAACGAATCATGTGAGATCAAGCAAACATCTTCTAGCAGTATGGCAACACTTACTACTATGGACAATGATAATTCTCTGCACCCGGGGAACGCATACATAGTCGGAAAATACTACGCATGAACAAAGGCCCGCTAGGTCGACTGGCCTAGGCAAAAATAAGGGTATCCCGGTGAACCAAAGGTTCGGGCAAAAATTAGGGATATACATATGAAAACATTTACACACCCGGCAAGTCGAAAACCTGAAAAGGTGGCTTGGGAAAAAAAGGGTATCCCGGTGGACTGAGAACCTGAAAGGGCGGTCCAGGCAAAAGTTAGGGATTAAAGCGTACGACTACGTCCCGTTATCTCGTCACTTGTCCATCAGTAGAAGGTTTATTACCCTGATATGCATTCACCAAGGGCTCCAAGAGTTGGGATAATAGTCAAACCATTTACAAAATCCCAGCAGATATTTTCTCCAGCAGGTACTGAGGCAAGGGCATTTTACTACAAGGTCACTGCCATATTCTTAGCATGCAGCCTAATGATGGCAGGTGTTCTCATACCCTTAGTAGAGCAAGAATTTCCAATTACTGCTCCAACATCTAAGAATTCCCCAGTGAAGTCGCCAAGCTTCTCAGGATTCCCCAACGAATTTCTTCTCAAAAATAACAAAACAGGAATCCCCAACGGAAACATTCTGAACATTCAAGATTTCTCTTCAAGATATAGTTCAGATACGCTCCAGATATGGATGCCATTCTGTTAATAATTCAATACAACTTTCAGATACAGTTCAGACACGCTCCATATATGGATTCCATTATGATACTCATTCAATACATCTTTTAGATACAATTTAGACACGCTCCAGATACAGATGCCATTCTGATACTCATTCAATACAGATTTCAGATACAGTTCAGATACGCTCCAGATACGGATGTCATTCTGATACTCATTCAATACAGCTTTCAGATACAGTTCAGATACGCTCTAGATACGAATTCCATTCTGATACTCATTCAATATAGATTTCAGATACAGTTCAGATACTTTCCAGATACGGATGCCATTCTGATACTCATTCAATACAACTTTTAGATACAGTTCAGATACGCTCCAGATACGGATGCCATTCTGATACTCATTCAATACAGCTTTCAGATACAATTCAGATACGCTCCAGATACAAATGCCATTCTGATACTCATTCAATACAACTTTCAAATACAATTCAGATACACTCCAGATACGAATTCCATTTTGATACTCATTCAATATAGATTTCAGATACCGTTCAGATACGCTCCAAATATGGATGCCATTCTGATACTCATTCAATATATCTTTCAGATACAATTCAGATATGCTCCAAATACGGATGCCATTCTGATACTCATTCAATACAACTTTCAGATACAGTTCAGATACGCTTTAGATACGGATGCCATTATGATACTCATTCAATACAAATTTCAGATACAGTTCAGATATGCTCCAGATATGGATGCCATTATGATACTTATTCAATACAGCTTTCAGATACAGTTCAGATACCCTCCAGATACATATGCCATTCTGATACTCATTCAATACAACTTTCAGATACAGTTCAGATACGCTCCAGATACGGCTGCCATTCTGATACTCATTCAATACAACTTTCAGATACAGTTCAGATACACTCCAGATACGGATGCCATTCTGATACTCATTCAATACATCTTTCAGATACAATTCAAATACGCTCCAGATATGGATGCCATTCTGATACTCATTCAATACAGCTTTCAGATACAGTTCAGATACGCTCCAAATATGAATTCCATTCTAATACTCATTTAATAAAGCTTTCAGATACAGTTCAGATACGCTCCAGGTACGGATGCCATTTGGATACTTATTTAATACAGCTTTCAGATACAGTTCAGATACGCTCCAGATACGGATGTCATTCCGATGCTCATTCAATACAACTTTCAGATACAGTTCAGATACGCTTCAGATACGGATGCTATTCTGATACTCATTCAATACAGCTTTCAGATACAGTTCATATACGCTCCAGATACGATGCAATTCTGATACTCACTCAATACATCTTTTTATTCAGATACAATCACGAAAAAGATTCATTTTGACACTCCCTCACACAGCTGCTAGATACATTCAGACACGAGTTCATTCTAGTATACTTCTCATTCCATGAGGTACAAAAACAGTGGCATCTTCCTGTCACATCCTCAAGCAGAAGTCGAAGATCCCCGACAGAGTTTTTAAAAAAAAACTCAAGCAGATTATAAAGCCTCATCCCCGGTAGATCAATGAACAACCAAAGTTTTGACTTCTTCTTCCCCAAGCAGGAATTACTCTCTCCAACAAAATTACCTCAGAGAGCTGAAATCAAAGTATTCCACAACAGGGTTTTATAAATATCAAGTAGTTTATAAAGCCTTATCCCCAATCGAGTTTATTTCTCTATCTACGAAAGTTCATCCCCCATCGGAGTTTGTTTCTCCAAATTGGTGAAATCTTCCAATAAAACTCTTCCCCTCGGCAAAATCATTCTCAAATAGAAGTCGAAGATCCTCGGCAGAGAAAGGGAATCATCAACAAAACTATATCCATTCATTATCCCCAGCGGAAATTGAAGAATCACTTTCTTCACTCACCAACAACAGTCTGGGATTCAGCTTCCCGGTACTCTTCAACAACAATCAAGGATTCATTTTCCCTAGTTCAACAATACAACAATGGAATGACTAATACATTCATGCATTGCATTCATACATCATTTTACAGATGTCATAGCATAGGCATCACGAATTCATATATTAAAAATATCATTCATTTAGAGAACATCATTTGCACTTCATGCATCATGACATTGCATGCAACTAAATCTTTATCTTTTCATGTAAAGTCTATACACAGACAAATTTCTCATTATCTATTGAGGTAGCAATCGTCAAAGATTCTTTCATTATCCATTGAGGTAGAAATCATTCAAGATTCCTTCATTACCTATTGAGGTAGAAATCTTCCAAGATTCCTTCATTATCTGTTGAGGTAGCAATTGTCAAAGATTCCTTCATTATCTGTTGAGGTAGCAATCATCAAAGATTTCTTCATTATCCATTGAGGTAGCAATCGTCAAATATTCCTTCATATAACCCTCCAGAGGCAGTCCAACACGGACTCATCTTGAAATAGCCCTACACAGGTTTTCTTCTGATATATCTCCAAATAGTAGTTAATTTCATTCTCCCCCAGCAGATTACTGTGAAGCCTGGATTTCCACCAGAAAAACAGCAAACTTTCATCTCTCTAATCCAGAGATAACTCCTCAGTAGAGTAATGGACAACTGAAGTTCCTAAACTCTGATCCCCACAGAGTTTTCCTCAAGCAGGAGAAATCCAGAAACCCACATTCCCCAAAGGACTCCTCCTCAGACAGTAGAAACAGGAACCCCCAAAGGGACCATGTGTGGAATCAACATCTACTTTGGATAGCATCCTTAAGACCATCTCTGGAAACTCTCTGTCATCTTATCCAAATGGCATCTATAAGCCCATTCCCTCCATCATCAACAATCAGTGTTACTTCATACGAGTGCAAATTTCTGGGAACTTTAGTGTTCAATCATCTTCCACCTTCAGATCACGAAAGGCAGACAAGTCAATCTACATCTTCAGGTTTAAGAAGATTGAACAGGGGCAGTTGTTGTACCCCAAAATTTTCCCTCGCATGTTTTCCAAGATTTTTTCATATATGGGTGGTTACAAGCACTTGATTAAAGAAAAATAATTTTTTTGAAGATAAACAAGGTCTTTTGATTGGCATGTCAAAGGGTCTTCCGATTGGCATCTTGACAGGCTTAAGTTGAGAACCTAACCTCCTCCAAGCTTGCTTCAAATTTCCAAACATCGATTAAAGCCTTGGCCTGTTGCTTGCTTGTTATCTACAAGCTTTGATTGGGCATGTGTTTCCTTTGTAACAGCTTCCATCGATTCAAAAGGGAAGGGCCTCATGTTGGTGCTCCTTCGATTGCACCTTTGGCTTTACATGCTGACTTGATTCACAATGCAATGGCTACCTGCATGCAAGCTTAATTCCTGCTTCGATTAGGCATTTAATTTCTTTAGAGCAAGCTTGATTCCTGCTTCGACTAGGAAAATTCTTCCTCTGTGCGTGCCTTCAACGCACAAAGCAAGAATCTCCTACAAGTTTGTTTCGATTCACCAGCAATGAACTCCTGCATACCAGCTTCTATTACGCGCTGAGTATCCTTTGATCAAGCCTAAGTTCACAAAGCTCCCACTGGGTAAAAGGCCCCTCAGCTTGTCACCAGTGTACGTATTGTTGGTGTAAGCCCTAGAGGCCAATACTTTTGGTACTTGTATCGAATTATTTATTAATAATAAAAGGCATTTCTTTATTATGTTTTCCAAAATAATAAAGTCCCTAGAATGGTTTATTGGTTTAATGAAATGTTAAGTGTGACTTAATCATGAGATCCCATTAAACATAAGAAACTATTCTTAAAGTATCCGTAGTCAAGCTTTAATGTGAAGTGGGATAACATTAAAGCATTAAGATTATTATGAAGATAGATTGATGATCACATCTCATGGATCATAGATAAGGAGTTATCAAGTCTTGACATAGGTATGAATATTAGGAGTAATATTTATACTGGATTGACCCGTTATGAGAATACTACATAGAATGTTATGCAAAGTGTCATAAGTTATTCTCATGATGATAATGGTGTATACCACCCTTCGACCTGAAACCACTATGGACCCTAGATGTAGAGTCAAGTACTTTATTGCTGATCAAACGTCATCCGTAACTGGATGACTATAAAGATGGTTGATGGGTACTTCACAAAGCATGCTAAGGGACATGAGTGACCTAGATGGAATTTGCTCATCCTGCATAACAGGATAAATGTCTAAGGGCCCAATATTGAACTGGACAAGGGTGACACAGTGTATGCCTTGTGTTCAATATAGACATGAGGGCAAAAGGGTAATTGTACAACACAAATATTATCACGGAAAAGGTTTGGTCAGATCACATGACATTTTCGTGACTTGGGTAACAGTGATGTGTTGCTAGATACCGCTCACTGTTTATTATATTAAATGTGTAATTTAATATAATTGCCAACGTCGCGAAAACCTACAGGGTCACACACATAAGGACAGGTTGATGAGAGATAGAATAAATAAGGAACACCGTAAGGTACGGTGCACTTAAGTGTAATACGGAAAGTGGTAAGGTACCACGTGGATAAGTGATATATGGTACATCATAAGGTATGATGTCCATAAGCTTAATTGGGCTTTTAGCTTATAGCCTTAATTGGGCTTTTAGCTTGTAGCCCACACGAGTGATTCTATAAATAGATCCCTTGTGATGAAGTTTTTTCACTTGATGCATTTTCGTTTTTGACTCTCTCTCTCACTCAAGGTTTCCGTTCGTGATCAGCTAGCACTGTGACCGGAAGCGATCTGTTCGTGTGGACTGAGTAGAGGCGTTGTTCTTCATCAACGCTCGTGATCATAACCCAAAGGTCTGAATCGCCACAAGAGGTAAAACTTTCTATCACTGACCATGCTCATTCGTAAGGATCTCTAAAGGAAAATTTTATATTCCGCTGCGTTTTGATCGCAATTTTCCTTCACGTATGAATATTCATGCTTGCCTTGGTTTCACAAGGCAAAGGCCCCTCTCAATGGTATTCGATTCACAAGACAAAGGCTCCCTCTTCATCCTGCCTTCAGCACACAAGGCCAAGACTCCTTCAGATTTGCCTTCGATCCACTAGGAAAAAAGCTTCTTTTGTTCCACCAGGCAAAAAAGTTTCCTTCGACCCACAAGGCATTGGCTACCTTTGTGAAAGACTCACCTAGGCAATGGCCCCCTTTGAAACAGTTGTGCACACTTCAACATGCGTGATAGCCCATTCGAAGGACACACCTTAGTAGCCCATTCGAAGAGGGCACAAAGCATACATATGAAGGACACACAAAAAGTCCCTTCGAAGGAGGCAACCAAAGGCCCATGCGAAGGGTATACAAAAAGTCCATTCAAAAGACCCAGTCGAAGGAGGTAACTTAAGGCCAATCGAAGGGTAGGGACTGAAGGCATTCGAAGGAGCCAAATGTGTCCAGGTTTATTCAAATTCAAAAAGGGACAAGTTCCCATGACTTTGACAAAGTTACAAAACATCATTCATGGCCTTAAAACACCAACTTAATAGTTGTTTACTCTTTTTCCTTATTGTCCCCTCTATACCCTCTATATAAGTAGACACGGACCCAAGGGAACCATAGACACTATACACACACGCTGCCTCATAATCCACCAAATTTGTCAAAAATCTCCTGAGTAATCCAAATCGAAGGAATCTTCAACAACACTCCACTCACTCCTTGAAGTTTGTAGAGAACGTGCCCAAGCACTAGGCATCTCCAACACCACAGATCCATACATCACTGTTGATAAGGAAAAAGTAAGGAATCAAATTCCATTTTTTTCTTTGCATGTCATAGTCATTCGATTTTCATTCATGATTGAAGGGCCTGGGTGTGGTACCCAGGCTTGTATTTGTTTCCTTTTGTTTCTAACATTTGTTGCAGATCCAACATAAATAAGGCCAGTGCACACAGAATCGAAGGACCTGGGCTTGCCACCCAAGTCATGCTTTTCGTTTTGCTACCATATCTTAGCAGATGAAGCACCCTCACAGGTGATCCATCAGGATCTTCCAGCAACGCCCTCTGGATCGAAAGCTATATCCTGTCACTGGATTGAAGGGTAACACCCTTCACAGAAACGAAAGGCGGCATCCCCTCTGGGTCGAAAAGCCCATTTTTCCTCTATATCGAAAGGCACCTTCTCTAGATCGAAGCCTCCCTTTTTCTCCCTGGATCGAAGGATGCCCCATTGTATTTTTATTTTTGTTTTCATTGACTTCTTTTTATTTCAATTTTAAATCAAAAAATCACACAAAAAACATTAGGCTAGTATTTTTCTAATTAAATTAATTTGTAAATAAATTAATTAATCATTCTAACCTTTTCTTGAAATTAAAATTAAATAGACTTAGGTTGCATTTTCTTAAATAAAAAAAAAACAAAAATATTCTTTTCCTTAGGATTTAGACGTCCATTTTAATTTGTTTGCGCATTTATTTATTTTCGCATTTTTCATCTTATTGTAACTGCTTCCCAGTTTGTAATAGTAACTAGGACTTTACTTTCCGCATTTCTCTAATGTATCTCTTACAAAGCCATGTAATAGCGTAGATTTAATTTCCGCATTTAAATTCTTGTATATATATTAACTGCTAGTAACTAGGATTGCATGTCAAGTCTAATAACAAAACGCTAGCAAACCTAACAAAAAGACAAAAATAACTGAAATATAATACAATTGCACATATACACCTCTAGGGTGCCCCACTCTGGCTGCCTTCAGAAATAAAACAGTCATGTCCCTCGAGACATGTACGCTTTAGCAAATACCCATAAATCAAAAGATCATAGTCCCTCGATGACCCTACAGTTGTCTTTCGATAAATGATCTAGGCCCTAAACAGAAACTACTAAAGCGTCTCTACATAATTTGCCTTCGTGACTGTAAAGTCCCTTTGAATGTCCCTCATACATCCAACGATAGGGTTACTTACTCACTAATAGTAGGATAGTAATGTCTAAAGGATAGGAGGAAAAGAACTACCTTTTCAAGTACAAAGTAGATAGCTGTTAGAAGTTTGCTCAAAACATTTTGCACTTACACAAATATTACTTTTCAAAAACATTTTCTAAAACACTTTGTATACTTTCTCCACTATCCCGAGAAACATTACAAAGTTCACCATACTAAGGCATTTTCAAAACATCTTCAAACACACAAAGCACAAATGTATTTTAAAATGAGCAAACCTCTAAGAGCCCGTAGATAACTACGGATAGAAAGGGTGCTAACACCTTCCCTTTTCATAATCTACCCCCCTTACTCAGAATAATCTCGAAAATGTCTTTTTTCTGTTATTTTCACCCTTTCCTTAATTTGGATAAAAGAAAATTCGGTGGCGACTCTTGTTTACTGCAACATTTGCAAACACAAATGCAAAACCAGTATTAAATAGTCGGTTCTGTCACCGTATCACAGTGGTCCATTAACTTATATTTTGTTACATATTTTAGTCCCTTCCGTTAATTTTTGTTTAAAAAACGTTAAAACTTGTCTTATTGGACTTTTGATGGTTGAGTTGGAATTTTTTATATTTTATATTGATTTAAATATTACAAATAAAAAAAATAAGAAGCTGAGTTGACATCTGAAATGAATTTTTTTAGATTTATTATTTTATTTTTAGTTTTATTACTCAAATTAATTTTAGTTTAAATCCATTTAGAAAAACCCTAGCCGCAATCACTTATTTCTCTTTCTCTTGTTCTTCATCTTTCTCTCGTTATTCATCTTCCTTTTGCAGATTGTGGATGTGCTACAACAAGTATTTTTAGATTTCTTCCTTTCTCTCTCTTTTCTTATCAAGCATTTTTCTTATCAAGTTTAGTAGATGTATAGATTTGTAGATCTGGATCCAAAAAATAATTGAGTGTTGATTTTTTAGATCTGGTGGCGATAAAGAAGGTTCTTCAAGACAAGAGGTTTTTATTGATTTTTGCTAATTGAATTTTTTTAGATATGAGAGTTGTTCCACTTATTCAGTTGTTCTTGAAAAAATTAAAGAATTGGTGATCATTAATCATGTCCAGGTAATGCACCTATTTATTGATTTTATTATTTATTTGAAATTATCATTAATTGTAATTAATTTGTGTTTTTAAAACCTACTAAACATTAGATAGAAAGAACCATTATTTGCCAAATATTTTCACTATGAAGATATTCCAAACAACCAGATAATGCACCTATTTATAAATAGATGTACAGGTAATGCACCTATTTATGAAATTTTTCTTAAAACTTGCTAAACATTAGATAGAAAGAACCATTAAAATCTGTTCCACTTATTTCCATTATTTGTTCCACTTATTTGTGTTCTTAAAACCAGCATCTAGATTTTCTAAAAATTGACTATGAAGATTCTATTATTTGCTAAACTTTTGGTTTTTCCTCATATTGTAGTTTTTTATTACTAAGTCATTCAATCTTTAATTTTCTTTCAAGTCTACAAATCAATAAATTGAGACTCCTATTGAACATGCGCTAAAACACATTCATAGAATTGAAGTGAAGAGTTAGCCACACTCACCCTAAGCCATCGTTTCAAGACAATGGGCTAATGAAGATTTACTCAGATTCATGTTTTAATTAAATTCTTTTGTTTTACATTTATGATCATATGAAATTGAATTAGTAGGTATATAAATAAAACATTTGTATGCAGAAATATAACAATGTTGTTGTTAAAGAGACACTTGATCAACTCAGTAAAATTGATGGTCCACTTATTGGTAAGTTTTGTTTGGTTTTAATATTAGTTGAAGATTTTATTGTATTAATAATGAAAGGAGAAGAATTTTCATTTTTTTATATATTGTTAACAATTTGCAGGAGTTTTTAACCCCCGAAGTAAAAACCCCAAGTTTTAATAAAAAATCAATTTTTTTTAATAAATTTGTTGAGTCAGTATCTTAGTTGTCATGCCACGGTCGCAAAAATTAACGTTTTTCAGAAAAAATAACGGAAGGGATCAAAAGATGTAAAGGGATATAAGTTAAGGGATCACTACGTAACGTTTTTTAGTTAGAGGGCCAAAGCAAAACTTCTCTTAAAGTTAAGGGACTTAGAGACTAATTGTGCGTATTAATTGTGTTTATCCCGCGAGATCCTTGAAAACATGCATCCACATATCATGCATTGTATCATGACAGGTTTTTCCTTTCAGGTTTCCTTATTCTCCTACTGTTTATTTCAGTAGAGATGGCTCTAGAGAGGACTGTCAAAGATATCCAGGATCAAAACGCTCAACTTCAAGAAATGTTCTTGAACCTGTCCCGGGGGCAAGAAGAAGTGAAAGCTCTCCTCACAAGGGGCATGGTCTTAGGGAATCCAGGCGGCATCAAGAATGATCCGTTAGAAGGGCTACAGATTGAGTTGGAAACAATGAAGATCCAGATGATGGGATAACTGGTGGGCCAGATGGCTCTCATTCAAGACCTGGCTCAAAGACAAGAGGAGCTCAGGGTCCTCGTCAACAAACTGCTTCAAGATAACCAAGTGGGAAAAACAACTAGGGTTGAAGATCAAGTCATCATTAAACCTCCTTTGAGACAAGAGGACAAGGGAAAAACTCCCCAACTTGCTTCAGGGTCACAAGCCCAGCAACAACCTCGCCAGCGTCAACAGGGTAATCGGCGTAAGCAAAATACATCTGGGAGACATTTCACTGAGACTGACATACCATCATCTCTGATACTGAAACGCTTGTTGGAGGTCAATTTGCTTGCTTTAAAGGATCCTCTCCGGAATCCCAATACCTCTGCTCCTGGCTATCACCCTGATGCATTTTGTGTATATCACTCCTATAGTCCTGGACATGACACCGACGACTGTTGGGCTTTGAAAAACAAGATCCAAGACTTGATTGACAGAGGAGTGCTAGAATTCATGCCAGATGGCGAGATGAAAATCTTCCGCTGAGGGTTCTCCACCTGAAATGACAAGTTCGAACTAAGAGACTTTTATTTCATTTGAATTTTCAAGTTGTAATTTCTTTTGTTATTCAAACAATTATCTGTTGATGTCAAAACTCTGTTTCATTAATGCATTGTATATGTTTGTCTTGAGTTCATCCATTTGTTTTCACTATTCTCGAATTAAGCTTCCTACTTTCTTTATGATATTAGCTCTTGATAAAAGCTACAAGTCTTTAAAGGGAGGATGACAAAACAATTCCATAATCTCATACAGTATGCTTTTGAACAGACCTTGCTGACGATGTACATGCGTTTCTTTCAAACCCTAAACACTGGAGTTATGAGGAAGATAATCTCTAGTCAACCCCTTCGAGCCAAAGAAGTAGAAGTTTTCTGTTTTAAACACAAATTGAAACCTTTGATTAAACCTGGGGCAGGGTAGTCTCTTAGTTAATTCCAAAAGATGCGCATTGAAGTCGCAAACTCTCAGTTCGTAATACAACGAATGACATCAAAAACATTCCTTTGGAACCAAAAGACAATGATGGTTCCTTATCTCTTAGGCAATCATTATCTCTCAAAAGAGAAAAAGCCCACTGAGCCAAAACCTATAAAGGAGGCTTAAGAAAGCTGGGGCATCCCGCTGACTGTAATCTCGAAAATAAGAACAGTCAGGAAAAAATTAGGGATAACAAAATCAAAAGAAATAGGTCATTACAAATCCTCAACAACATGAAAAATGTTGCAAAAAATGATGACTGCCTTCCAAAATCCAACTGGTGTGAACCTTCACCAAAACGTCGTTCCAAACTCGAATAGAGTTCGACGCACAATTAACTGAGTTTAGGATTGAAGAACATCACGAAGAGAGGGTGGATACAAATATACTTCGAGCCTTTATCCTTTGTTTCTTAAAACCGTGAACCAAGCCACGTTACAACCCTTCAAAAGTCCTAATTGAAGCATGGGTTAGTTCGAAAGCATACTGTTACAAAAGGTATCCTGACTCCTGTAAGGCTTTGCTCTAAATCTTGTGTTGAATTTGTCTTATAAAAAGTTTTCTGCTAAAAAACGCATTTTTCAAAACTTCGAGACAAGCATAAACTTTGCATTATTTGAATATCGTTGTTTGCACATGGTTATTTGTTTGACAGCGAAGAAATCCACACAGTGAATGTTCGGATGAACGAAAGCTCTCTCAGTGAATAAAATCACTTCAAGTGGGATGACACTCCCGTTGCAAAAATCCTCCATCAACAAAAAAGGGATTTGATATGATATTGTCCAGTAAACATGGGGCAATCCAGTCAAGATTTCAACAAATCATTCAAGATCCAGTAAAACTGGGGCAGTCCAGTCAAGATTTCAAGAAATCTCTCAAATTGCAGTTTAACCTGGGGCAAGCCTCCATCATCATCACTTGGGGCATTAAAACGTCAATCTCATCAAAGGGTTACGTACAGTCCAAGTTTCCTGGCAATACCACAAACATCTGATACTAGGGGCAGTGACGAATCTCTCCAAAATCTTTCTGAAAAGAAATTCAAGCGTCCTCGAGAAGTTCATCACCTCTCTAGCAGACCAACAGTCATGGGTTTATTTCGCCAATACTTGTCAAGGATCTATTCTCCAAAATGAAATTACATTTCAACAACATTCATAACATACACAGATTGATCGGTCGTTAAAGATTCCTTCATCACCTGTTGGAAGTTACGGTCGTCAAAGATTCCTTCATCACCTGTTGGAAGTTACGGTCGTCAAATATTCCTTCATCACCTGTTGGAAGTTACGGTTGTCAAAGATTCCTTCATCACCTGTTGGAATTTACGGTCGTCAAAGATTCCTTCATCACCTGTTGGAAGTTACGGTCGTCAAAGATTCCTTCATCACCTATTGGAAGTTATGGTCATCAAAGATTCCTTCATCACCTGTTGGAAGTTACGGTCGTCAAAGATTCCTTCATCACCTGTTGGAAGTTACAGTCGTCAAAGATTCCGTCATCACCTGTTGGAAGTTACGATCGTCAAAGATTCCTTCATCACCTGTTGGAAGTTACGGTCGTTAAAGATTCCTTCATCACCTGTTGGAAGTTACGGTCGTCAAAGATTCCTTCATCACCTGTTGGAAGTTACGGTCGTCAAAGATTCCTTCATCACCTGTTGGAAGTTACGGTCGTTAAAGATTCCTTCATCACCTGTTGGAAGTTACGGTCATCAAAGATTCCTTCATCACCTGTTGGAAGTTACGGTCGTCAAAGATTCCTTCATCACCTGTTGGAAGTTACGGTCGTCAAAGATTCCTTCATCACCTGTTGGAAGTTATGGTCGTCAAAGATTCCTTCATCACCTGTTGGAAGTTACGATCGTCAAAGATTCCTTCATCACCTGTTGGAAGTTACGGTCGTCAAAGATTCCTTCATCACCTGTTGGAAGTTACGGTCGTCAAAGATTCCTTCATCACCTGTTGGAAGTTACGGTCGTCAAAGAATTCCTTCATCACCTGTTGGAAGTTATGGTCGTCGAAGATTCCTCCATCATCCGGTTGAGTCAAAATTAATTCAAGACCCTCTCTGTTTTGGTCAGATCGACACTAAGATCCCCCTGATTCTTATGCCAATGGAAGATCTTCCGGATTTTTGATATTTTAGACAAATCTCTCACCGATTTATTCTGTTTTCTTCACTATCAGGGATGAAGAATCCAACTCCTTTCTCCTTCATCAGTTTGGGATTTATTTTCCCCAGCAAAAGGAAAGGTACAATCAAATCCAAGCGACAAAGCTTTACTTCAGTTGTATTACAGACAAGTTCCTAAAATCTCAGCGGGAACAACCCATCAACAGAATAACGGACAAATGAAGTTCCTGAAATTCTTTCTCTCTCAAGAATGAAGATTCTCATTCTTGAAACCTCAGAAGATTGGCATACTCCCAAGCTCCTGATACCGTTAATAGAATGAAGATTCTCATCCTTGAAACCTCAAGAGATTGGTATACTCCTAAGCTCCTAATACCCTTAACAGAATGAAGATTCTCATTCTTGAAACCCCAGTAGATTGGCATACACCCAACCTTTTGACCCAAATGCTTGAATGAAGATTCTCATTTTTGCTTCCCCGGTAGATTGGCATACTCCCAACCTCCTGATATTCCCGATAGAATGAAGATTCTCATTCTCAAAGTGGCATATAACCTAGGTTCTTGATATTCCCGACAGAATGAAGATTCTCATTCTCAAAGTGCCATATAACCTAGGTTCCTGATATTCCCGACAGAATGAAGATTCTCATTCTCAAAGTGGTATACAACTTGAGTTCCTGATATTCCCGACAGAATGAAGATTCTCATTCTCAAAGTGGCGTATGATCTTAAAACTTGAACTTCTTCCAAACAGGAATAAGCTTTTTCCAGAATCCTGATTTTTACTCTCCAATAGGATAGCCACTCCGCAACAATATGGCTATTCCCCATAGAGTTCTTACTCCCCAACAAAATCAAGACTCTCGTCCTTGATTCTCCGGAGCTTTCTTTACTCTCAGCATGAATTTGTCAGAATTTTAAATCCCCTGCAGATCGAAGATTCTCGTTCTTGACTCCTCAACACCAATTCCCCTAGCAGAATGAAGATTCTCATTCTCATTTCTCCACGGAGTTTTCAGATATCCCCAGCGGAGTTCTCCTCAAACAGCAAAATAGGAATCCCCAGTAGATTGGCATACAACCCAAACTCCTGACTTTCCCTAGTAGTATAACTTCTCCCCGCAGAGGTTGTCAAAGAGCTTGAAGACACACATACTCTTCAACAGTGGTCCCAGAACTTCTCATTTTCAACGATCAAAGGATTTTCAATCCCCAATAACAGTCAAGGATTTCTTTTCCCCGACAGCGATCAAAGATTTTATTATCTCCAGCTATCCAGGATTTATTTTCCTCAACAAGACGGCTAATCAGCTTACTAATCAGCTTACATGCGCATTCATTGCATTCACATATCATAAACATTGACATAACACATATATATTGCATCATACATTTCATGCAACATAACTTTGTGTTTCAGTTAATATTTTACCCTTTTCAAGATAAGATTAGCAAGCTTCGACTCTAGAACCTGAAAACAGTTTACGGATGCTTCCCAACATGGATGTCAATCTATCGCTTGTTCAGATTAAACTTTTGAAAACAGTTTACGGATACTCCAAATACGGATGTTAATCTATTGCTTATTCAACTTCAAAACTTCTGAAAACAGTTTACGGATGCTTCCAAACATGGATGTCAACCTATCGCTTGTTCAGGATTCAGCTCGCTAAAAACAGTTTACGGAAGCTCCAAACACGGATGCTAATCTATTGCTTATTCAGACCCCCAACTCAGAGATGTTCCAAACACGGATACCTTTCTGATACTCATTCTTTCACCTACAACATACAGTTCAACAAACATTCTCGGATGGCATCTTTAAGCCCATCTCCAACAAGATTCTGTCACATCTCCAAATGGCATCTTTAAGCCCATTCCCTCAACCATGCTTTGACGAGTGCAAATTTATGGGCACTCTAGTGTCCAATTATCTTTTACCTTCGAGTCGCGAACGGAAAAATTGCCAATCTAACTCTCCAGGTTCAAGAAGATTGAACAGGGGTGTGATCGGTGGATCTGGAACTGACTGTTTAACGCTGGTTCGCGAAATGTCGCGGAAGCAAGAGTCGCCACCGTCTTTTATTTTCTCCAAATGGAAAGGACAAAAGCACAGAAAAATTCCTTATAGAGATTGCTCTCGGTTCGGGAGGTAGATTATAGAAAAGGAAGGTGTTAGCACCCTTTCTATCCATGGTTATCCATGGGCTCTTAGATACTTGCTCACTTGTGTTTTCAAAAATGGTTTGTTTGCTTTTCAACTGTGGGTTTTAAAAAGTTTCTTTGAAAATTTCAGTTCGACTCTTGTATCGGTCCTCAAGAGTGTTTGAAAAATGCTTTCGAAAGCTTTTGGAAAATGTGTTGGTGTGAAAAGTATTTTTGATTTGTTTTGTTTTGAATTAGAGCAAGTATCCATGAGTCGTCTACCTACCCTAAGGAATTCGTCTGTGTAAATGTCCTTTAAAGTAGTGCCATCCCACCATTGAGAGGTAGGTAGCACCACCGTTGGAGGTGTTCGGGTCAATTCGAGGTTCGGGACATGGTGATCACCAGAGCAATGGGAAGACACCTTAGAAGCTACCCTGATGCCAGGTTCCTGGATCATGAGGACTTACTAAGACATCCTCTACTCGACGATCACCTTTCGAGACAAGGCAACAGTGAGGCGTACCCTAGGGGTGGTGTGTGATTTGTGTGTCGTTTTCATTTATTTTGTCTTTTGTCAAAGTGATCTACGCTTGTTTTTATTTTTGTCCATTCATTCTTGCATGCTTTGATTAACAGTTAAAAGTGCGAGAAAAGTAAAGTTCTAAGCTATTACAAAAGGCGCGGGTCCACATCGCCAAAATTTCCAGAACCCGATTTGACAGAAAAATAAAGAATTAAAAGTGCGAGAAATTAATTTACAAGGCCTTGGGAGAGGTACATAAATATTATACGGAAAAGAAATAAACATGCGAATTAAATAAGAATTAAAAACGAGGGCGTTGGACCCTTTTTAACGAAATTAAATTAAACGATTATTAAATTAACAAAATTAAAATGAAAAGAAATTTGTTTTTGGTATTTTTTGTATTTTATGAGAATTTAATGCAATTAAACCTAATTCTACAATTTTTATTTTATTATGAAAACATATTAAAGTTTAATCTAAAATTAACCCTAATTAATTTACATGCAATTTAATTACAAAAATAAATATTTAATATTTAATTATTATGGAAGAAAAGAAAAAGGGGATCAAAAATTAATTAAACCCTAATTCTATAAGTTTTGAGTTTTAGTGAAAAATATTAAGATTAAAACCTAAATTTAAAACTAAGTGAATTAATGAATTTATTTACCAAATACTAGTTAACAAAATATTTATTATTTTTTCTTTTCTGATTTTTTTTTATGTTCTTATGTTTTTTATGAAAATAATTGAATTAAAAAAATTAATTAAAGTAAAAACAATGATTGAAAATAATATCAAAATAAGGAAAAGAAATAAAGCAAACCTAGGGGGTTCTGCCCCTAATTTGGGAGGTGAAACTTTAACAATCTGGGCCCAATGATCTTCAGGCCTGGTTGACTTTTGCGCTGGCGTGGATCTCCATTGACTGACGTACACGGTATTCCCCCAATCTGGACCTTCTGATCCATCTCAGTAGGCACGTGGTGACTTGATGTGGTGGATGTATGGTGGACACTACTACTGAAATTGCACATGAACATTAATTGAAAAAATATATGGAAAGGGGTGAGGGACCCGGGACTCGAACCCAGGTCCTGAACATTACCAATGCTTAAGCCTGCCAATTGATCCAAACGCGTTTTCTGTATATCAAACAACAAACAAATATTATAGTATAAGGTAATGCGTTAGTGCTTTCTGCGCGCGAAATTTTAAACGGGCCAACCATCTCTCTACACATCATCATCTTCTTCGTGTTGTTTTATTTTTTTTTCTGAAACACAAACATTGGCAACGGTTTTGTTAGCGTTCCCTTAGGCCAGTTTCTGAAAAATAGCGATTAGCCCAGGGATGCTCATAAATTGAGCGCGAGGGTGGCTTTATGATCGTCCAATCATGCTTGATTCAGTGGTCTAAGTCTTGGATGTTAATTTTTCCTTAACTAAAAAAACCCAATTTAAGGTTCTGAAAACCCTAAGCATCGCCCATGGTGATTCCTTGTATAGTGCATAAAAACTCAATTCATCTACATGGTTAGCTTCAGAATCAACTAATTAATAAGAATTCATGAACAAAATGCAATGAATATGCTTAAATTGTAAAATACGATTATGAAAAAAAGTGAGAAAAGTTGGACTTCTGTACAATGATTCAAAGGGTTAGGGACTGTGTTCTTGATCCAGGTACGTTGCTTGGTGTCCCAGGAATGCAATGGAATGAATTTCTTGGCCTCAATTGACCTGCAAATGTGTTTTCAGATTTTAGTTTTCAAGCAAAATTTTCAAGTTTTTGTAAGGATTTCTGGCGCAGCTTTTTGGTTAGGGAGCATTAGGTCTTGATCAAGCTTATGTATGGAACAAATTAGGTCAAAGATCTGATCAAAAGAATCAAGGAATTGATTATGCAATATTTGATTTTCAAGCCATTATTTTGCAATCTTTTTCACATGCTTTTGCTACCAAATCATGACCAATTCAATTGATTCTTTCCATATTTGGTTAGGCACGAAATCTTGAGTATATATTATGCATAAAAAGATTTAAAACCTAGGTTTAACATTTTTCATGTATTTATTTTAATTTAAATGAATTATTAATAATAAAAATCCAAATAAATAAATAAAAATGAAGAAAGACTTCCCTTTGGGCCAAATGGTCGTGCACATGCCTTGGATAATGAATTGTGGAAGAAAAAGAGGCCCATTAGCAATTTTAGGTCATTTGAAGCATTGTTGACTTTTCAAAATATCCAAAAATTTCCCAACTTCCACAAGGCATAACTTGCTCAATTTTTAAGCTTTGCTCATGTTCTTGGACATTTTGGAAAGGTCTTTGAGTCCTATAACCAATGCCTTTGGTCCCATGTCATTTTGATTTACCATTCTCAAGTTATGGCCTTTGACTTAAAGTCCCTTTTTGTTCACTTTTGAAAATGTCCTATAATGTTGAAATTGATAACTTTTTGTGAGAGCATTTCTTGGACTTGAAGTATGAATAGGAGTTGTAGGAAATGTCTTTCTCTTAAAAATGAGCTTTGGATGGAATTTTTCTGATAATCCATGTGAAAGTTATGCCCTGGTCAATTTACAGTTGACTTTTTCAGCTGTCCAAATAAGGAAACTTTTGCATCTTGATGATTTTTGAGCCAAGCTTTGAGAATCATGATCAAGCATTGATCAAATGATGTTTGTGGCTTCAAAATGAGATGTTAACCAAAAATTTGGACTTTTGACTGTCAAATGACCATTTTGCCCCTATAGTTGACTGTAGTGCAATTAGGGTTTTTGACTGTGCAATTTTATACTGAAAGTCTTGAAACTTGGTATGAGGATGCTTGACCATATTTATAGGCATGTGGGACTTGATTGGGCCCTTGGAAACTTCATTTTCTTGATCAGAACAAAAACCCTAATTTTGACTGTTTAGGAGGCTCTTACACTATGCAACCCTTGGGGAATTTTGAAGCATGACTTGGCAATTTCTTGAAGAATGTGGGAGGGCAAATTTTGGGGTACAACAGTTGCCCCTGTTCAATCTTCTTAGACCTGAGGATGCAGATTGGCTGACGTGCCTTTCGTAATCCGAGGGTGGAAGATGATTGAACACTAGAGTGCCCAGAAATTTGCGCTCACATAGTAGCAGTGTGATGATGGAATGGGCTTATAGATGCCATTTAGAGGTTGATGAATAGGATGATGGGCTTATATATGCCATCTGGATGTTGATCGCGTAAGAGATTTCTTAGCGAGAACTTGTGTACCTGAAAAAAAATGAGTACCTGACATGTTGCAGGAGCTGGTCTTCAGATGCTTTGTGTAGATATGTCCTGACTGGTTACAGGAATCGGATCTTCGAATTCTTCAGACGTGCCCTGGCGAGATACAGGAATCGAGTCTGGTAATGTTAGTCTTCAACGGATACACCCTGGCAAGATTCAGGTATCGGATCCTCGAACTCTTCAGACACACCCTGGCAAGATACAGGAATTGGATCTGGTAATGCTAGTCTTCAACGGGTACACCCTGGCAAGATTCAGGTATCGGATCCTCGAACTCTTCAGACACACCCTGGCAAGATACAGGAATCGGATCTGGTAATGCTAGTCTTCAACGGATACACCCTGGCAAGATTCAGGTATCGGATCCTCGAACTCTTCAGACACACCCTGGCAAGATACAGGAATAGGATCTGGTATTGCTAGTCTTCAACGGATACACCCTGGCAAGATTCAGGTATCGGATCCTCGAACTCTTCAGACACACCCTGGCAAGATACAGGAATCAGATCTGGTAATGTTAGTCTTCAACGGATACACCCTGGCAAGATTCAGGTATCGGATCCTCGAACTCTTCAGACACACCCTGGCAAGATACAGGAATCGGATCTGGTAATGCTAGTCTTCAACGGATACACCCTGGCAAGATTCAGGTATCGGATCCTCGAAATCTTCAGACACACCCTGGCAAGATACATGAATCGGATCTGGTAATGCTAGTTGTTGTACCCCAAAATTTGCCCTCCCATTTCTCACTGATTTCTCCTCACAAAGTTCTTGAAGCTCAAGATCCAGTTAGGGTTTCATCTGCTCAAGACTCCTCCTTGCACTGCTAACCCCAAATTAGGGTTTGTGTTTGCACCAAGATGTTTTGACCTAAAGTACCCAAGATGACTTTCTTGCTTCATATTGACCTCCTAAGTTTATCCATACCAAGTTTCAAGTCCTGATTCCAAATTTTGCCCAGTCAATTGGACAGTTGACCTAGAAATCAACTGTATTGGGGAAAAAGTCAACTGTGGCCAATTGACAGTCAAATCTCATGAAATTAAATCCACATCAACATTATGAACTCCTAGGAGTCATTTGATCAAGTTTGGACCACAACTCCACAAGAAATTTGATCAGATCACCAAAAGGGCAAAATGGTCATTTTTAGGGTTTTGACTGTACAGAGGCAATTTTTGACTGTTTGACCTAGCCAATGGCAAACCAAGCTCACATATGGACTCAAGGACCCCATGGAATTATCTTGACATGCTCAACAAGTTCAAAAGATCCCAAATACACAAGATTGACAGTTGAATTTCCCAGTCAATTGATCAGTTTTGACTGTATACTGAAAAGTCAAACTTTGACTTTTTGGTCAAAATCAAGAGTCAAGATTCATTTTTCATCAAAATATGCCAAATCAGGAAACTTGTTCACCAAGAAATCACAATTTGCAAATTAGGGTTAGAAAATGGAATTTTTCATAACTTAGAATTTTTCTAAGTTATGAAAAACCCTAATTTTTTCCCAACTTTGCCCCACCTTTTCACCAAGATCCATTTGGATTCAAACAAAAGTCAAAACATGAAAGTTGTAGCTTGTTGAATAATATACAACTTTGATTCACAAAGTTTTCTCATTTGAAGCTTGTATCTCAAGTTACAATTTTTTGAATAAGGGCACTAAACCATTTTTAACTTAGTAAAATTTTGACCTATTTTGACAAGGTTTTCTACCCTACTTCAAGGCCATTTTTCATACCCTTCCACTTGGAATTTCAATTTGCATTTCAAAGATGGATTGTAGTACACATTCCAAGCTTTCCAAAATGTCAAATAACTTCTCAAACAACTTCATGGTTAGGGAGAATCGAATTTCATAATATAGCAAAAACTCACTTTTGAATTGGCCATTTTTCATGTTCATAAGATTATGCAACTTCTCAAAACCAGCATGCCCTTGATTACAGGTCCTTAAACCAAGTTACACTCATAAATTTAATGCATATTCTTTGTACCAAGACCAAGTTCTTTGAGTTCAAGCTTTGTCTAGAGGATTAATCCCAATTTGGAAAAAGTAAACTATCCATTTTTGCAAAAGTTCACTTTATGTCAATTTGAAAATCAAACAAGTACAAGCTAAATCTAAATGGCACAAGATTATGGACAAATTGCTCTGATCAAGAGAAGATTATGCAGCCCATTAGGAGGCCCCCTACATGCCTAGGAAGCCATTTTGCTTTTGTTACTTAGAAAAGAAGAAAAGTCCATAACTTGTGATAACAATCATCTCAGCTTAGAAACAGAAGAGCAAACTTATCAAACACACTCAGTAGATCCCAACAAAGCTTTTGCACAAGTCCTCGCCCTCCAAAACACCCTCCACCTCAGAATCATCCTCAAACTGCAAAAACAGAGTTGCCTCTGCAGTTTGAGTGCAAACTCCCATTTCCCTCGAGCATTCTCACCAAAATCAATTCATACACCTTCCATACAACATATGCAAACTAACCATGGCCTAAAACCTGACCTGTAATCACTCTAACAGTTTCCACCATTTTTAATTTTTCCTTTTGCAGTTGAAGTTCCACAGCTCGATACAAGGAGTTTCAAGACAAAGTAAGCATTGAAAAAGCATCCCTGGACCTCAAGGAAGCTTTTCCAATCATCACCTTGCACTGAAAGTTCCTCATTCTCCAGATAGAAGTTCAACTGAATAGGTAAAAGTTTGAATTCGTATCTCTCTTATCATGCATATTTAGTCTTAAGTTTGTGAAGAAACAAGGTCCTACTCATAGCCCTGAACATGTACATAGCTTTACATTTCATTTCTTTTGCCTGAGTAGAGAGAATTTGAGCTTTGAAAATGACAGAAAAATTAGGTTAGGATTTGGGGGAGGAGAAATTCTCCCTCATCTTAGAGAGTTAGAACAAGTTATGCCTATGGTTAGAATCGTCTCTTCATGCTTAACATTTTTTGTGTTGGAAGTTTGTTGAAAATATCAAAGAATCAGGACATTCGAAGGAAGCTTGTTGGCGCGCGTTTTTGAACAAAATCTGTTCAGAGGTTGAAGAAGAAGTGGATTGGGCTGGGCCTGTGTTATTTTTGCTATCCACACCATTTTTTCTGTTTCACACCCCTAAGCCCATTTGCTTCATTTTTTAACATTTTTGACTTTTTCTTTTTTTGTTTGACTTGTTTATTGTTTCTCAACATATTAAAATTTTGAAAATATTTTTCTCATCATTTTTTGATTTTATTTGGTTTTTATTTGATTTTCTTTTTGATTTGTATATAAATAGATATATATTATTATTTAGGATAAATAGAAAAAATATGTAAAAGCACTTCCATTTTTATTTTTATTTTATATTACTCTCTGAAAATATTTCATATAAAAAATCCTATTTTTCTAAAAAAATTGAATATTATTATTATTTGTATATAATACATATTTAAATAATATATATATATATATATATATATATATATATATATATATATATATATATATATATATATATATATATATATATATATATATATATATATATATATATATATATATATATATATATATATATATATATATATATATATATATATATATATATATATATATATATATATATATATATATATATATATATATATATATATATTAATATACTTAGAATAAAAATGCCAAAAAATGTATATACTTTATTTTTAATATTTAATACTAAAAAATGACCTTTTTACAAATATACCATATTTTATTTTATTTTTGTATGCAAATAATAAATATTATGTGAATTAATTAATTAATATACATTTTGATTAAAATTAGGGTTTTTTGCCCTAAATATGAAAATACTCAAAAATAATACCTTTTTTTCTTCTTGTTTTATTTTACATAAACAATACTTTTTTTCATACATATAAAAACTTTCTTTTTTGCATTTTGCATATTTATTTAATTTCTATTTAACTATGCAATTTATTTACCTTGCAAATATTCAAAAAATGATGTAATAGCCTAGATTTAAATTCTTGTCTAAATATCCCCCATTTGTAAATTTGTACCCCCTCCCTATATTATTATGTTGTAATAGCGTAGGAATTTAAATTTCGCACTTTATACGCTTCCTAATTATGCCATGTTAGAATTAGGGTTTGCATGCGAAAAACGACAAAAAATAGTTTGACCTAATACAAAGATAAATGAGCATGAAAATAAACAACACTTCTCACACTTGCACCCCCTAGGGTATTCCACTTTGTTGCCTTTCAAAAATGGGCCATGTTGCATGTTGAATTTCTTTGGGCAAAGCAAACAAATTGAATGATCATAGTCCCGCGATAAAACTTTTCAAAACAAAACAAAAACAAATGATCAAGTCCCTTAAAGAAATTGCCCAAAGATATTTAAACGCCGTTGCAATTATGGTCCAAACGATGACCCGCGCCTGTCCCTTTTCATCTCCTAAGACAAGATTGTCCACTAAATGCAATGGTGGAACAAAATTGTCAAAAGGTTTAAAACATAACAAAAATCTTTGAGAAAATTTTTAGGGTAGATAAACTCTTAAGTACTTGTTAATTTGCAAAGAAAGCACTTGCCTAATTTCAAAAAAAAACCACTTCACAAACACCTTCAAAATCAACTTTCCAAAACCCTTGAAACATCTTTTTAAAAGATAAAACACTTTTTGTAAAAAATTCGAGTAAAGAATTGTTACAAGGTTAGCCTAATACAAGGCATCTTTTCAAAACATTTTCAAAACCACACACCAAGCACCATTTCAAACAATTGAAAACCAAGGCAAGTTGATCTAAGCAAGTACCTAAGAGCCCATGGATAACCATGGATAGAAGGGGTGCTAATACCTTCCCCTTCTATAATCTACTCCCCGAACCCAAGAAAAATCTCAAAGGTTTTTGCTGTGCTTTTTAAACCTTTCCTTAGGATAAAATAAAAAGTCGGTGGCGACTCTTGCTCAACCGAAACATTTGCGAAAACAAATGCAAAACCTCTAGTCAGTTCTCCCACCGTATCACAGAACTGGCGACTCTGCTGGGGAAACTTTTTAAAGTGGAGTAACCTTAGGGCTTAGATCACCCTCTTGCATGACTAATTGTTTGATTTGCTTGCTTTATACTTTGGCTCTATTGTTTGGGTTTACAATCCTCCACCCGGATTTTGGGAAACATTCATAGATAGCAATACGTTGTGGAAACTGTGCGGGGTATACCGACACGGTCTAAGCAATAGCTATATTAGTGCAACATATTTGTGAGTACCGGTAACCATTGAGTTCAATCAAGGAGAGTACGGGGCCGCTGAGTGATGTCACTAAGCACTAATGACCTAGAACCTTACTTGACCATCTTGGCCTTTTATTAGGGGTAGTGAGATGACCGGCTTTGGTGCAGTCCGAAGTTGGTAGATACTCGATACTACACTCATTGAGGGTTGTTTTCTTGGAATATTTTGGTCGCTAGTTAAGTGGCTAAACCAAAACAATGAACAATGAAAACAATCCAGTGATATTGAGCTCCTTAGAACCCGGTTACTATTTATAGGACAGGTTTTTAAGCCAACTACACTCAAGAGGGTACTTACCTATGAAACCCCACGCGAGCCTGAAACTAGGGTTTGGTGTGATTTGCTTGTACATACGTCTTGCGCATACATCATAAACATCATAAAGCATCATATGCATTCGCTAACCATTTCGAGGGTTGAGATCTTCATCATTGTTCTTATTTTGTAGGTCATGGAAATACCTCGCAGAAATACCATTCAAGTCAACCTTGTGAGAATCTCTCCTCAACTCAAGGAGATCACTTCAAGAATTCCGGAAAATTCATCCTTCAGTGAAAGACATGGTAGACTGATCAGCCTAGTCAACGCCAACATTGAAGAAGATATGATGAAAGTACTATTCCAGTTCTTTGACCCTCTTCACCACTGTTTCACTTTCCCTGATTATCAGTTGGTTCCCACTTTGGAGGAGTTTTCTCAACTCCTAAGAATCCCTATCCTTAATCAACTACCCTTCAACGGTACGGAGAAGGAACCAAAGCCTGAAGATGTTGCTCGAGCATTACATCTACAACCATCTGAAATCAAGGGGCATTGGGAAACCAGAAGCGGCGTCAAAGGATTCTTAGCAAAGTTCTTATTTGAAAAGGCACAAGAATGTTGGAACTCATTGGACCTACAAGCCTTTGAAGAGATTGTGGCACTCCTTATCTATGGGTTGGTCTTGTTCCCAAATCCTGACCAATTGGTAGATGTCAACGCCGTCAAAATCTTCTTGTCCAGGAATCCAATACCAACATTGCTTGGGGACATTCTTCACTCATTTTACACACGAACAATGAGAAAGAGGGGTGTTCTCATGTGCTGTACTCCTATCCTCGCAAGGTGGTTTATTTCGCACCTTCCACAATCTGTCCTGAAGAATGATCATGGTACAAGGTGGTCCCAGCGGTTGATGACTCTTACTCATTCTGATGTGCATTGGTGTTCTCGGTCCAGAGAAAATGTCATCATTGTCGATCGCTGCGGAGAGTTTCCTAATGTTCCTTTGCTTGGAATCAGAGGAGGTATCACCTACAATCCTTGCCTAGCTTTGAGACAATTTGGATATGCACAGAGGGATGGCCCTCATGACATGCTGATTCCTAGCCTAGTTTTTGACTTCGACAACGATGCGCAAGGACTTCACCAAAGATTCATCAGAGCTTGGGGAAAACTCAACAAGGTTGATAGCAAGACTCTGGGACACAAGAACTCCATCCCTCTTGAGCCCTATCTCAAGTGGGTACGAGCCCGAGCCCAAAGTCTAATGATGCCTTATCCTCATGTTCTCCCTATGATTAAAGAGCCCGTCAGTGAAGGAGGGGTTCCCTACACCATCCTGCATCCAGACATGCCTACATCGTGGGAGGAAATGCAGAAGAGTTGGATCCAGCTCAAAGAGGAACGGAACACTTTTGAAGCTAGCTACTACGCCAGTGAAAAGAAGGTTCTAGAGCTTACCCGCCGACTCCACGAGCAAGAGGCCCTCAATACCTACATCGCACCAAAGAGGATGCGCAATGTCTTTCTGCCTTAGGAAGTTTATTTTGTAATATTTGGCCCATGGGGCATTTATGTACTAACAAATTTCTTCTTATTAATACGACGTGCGTTCTTCTTTGTCTGAAACAATTTTGAATGTTCTAAACCCTTGAATGCATTGCATACATAAGCATACCATTCATCATGTGCATAAGCAGGTCTCACTCCAGGGTTCCTTATCTATCTGCTGTTTATTTCAGTAGGATGGATCTCGAGCAAACAGTCAAAGACCTACAGGCTCAGAATGCACAGTTCCAGCAACTCTTGATGACCTTGGTCAAGAGTCAAGAGGATATCAAGACTCAACTGGAGAATAAGGACCCAGTGAAGAAGAAGAAGAAGAGGGTTGGAGTGGCCACTTTGGGGAGAAGATTCAACGGAGAAGCTCGGAGAGTGCTTGAATTTCCTCCGACTTCTGATGAAGGGACTAGTAAAAGAGATCAAGTTGTGGTGCCTTCCGAGTCTGATGCAGAGGAGGAAGAAGTTGAAGAGGATGAAGATTACTCTGACCAGCAGTATCCTCCAGCTGATGACAAATATAAAGGTTTAGAAGACAGATTGGCTGCTATGGAATTGCAAAGGGTACCGGGTTTAGATTTTGAAGACATGGGCTTGGTCGCCGGAATTGTGATTCCCCCAAAATTCAAAGTACCAGTGTTTGTGAGGTACGACGGGCTATCCTGTCCCAAGATGCATCTCAGGTCTTATGTGAGAAAAATTCAACCCTATACGGCAGATAAAAACCTCTGGATTCACTTCTTTCAAGACAGCCTGTCGGGGGCTCAGTTGGAATGGTTTTATCAGTTAGAAGGAACCAGTGTCAGAAGTTGGGAAGATTTGGCCACCGCTTTTTACAAACAATACCAGTATAATTCCGATCTTGCTCCTACTCGTACCCAACTTCAGGGTATGTCACTAGGAACAAGTGAGGGATTCAAAGAATATGCACAAAAATGGAGGGATTTGGCTGGCAGGGTGCAGCCTCCTTTAACCGATCGTGAGCTCGTTGATATGTTTCTTGGGACCCTATCTGGGCCATTTTTCAATCATTTAATTGGTAACTCTTCCGCGGGGTTTACTGATTTGATCTTAACAGGCGAGAGAATTGAGGCTGGCATCAAGTCAGGAAAGATTCAAAAGGGTGTCACTGCAAGTGTTGAGAAGAAGCCGTTTAAGAAGGAGACAGCTATGGTATATTCTCAAAGAAGAGCAGGGAAGGTGGAGCGTCGGCCGACTGTGGGGGCCGTAATGATTCAAAACACTCCAAGTGAGTAGCCTCGCTATAACCAGACCAGACCAAATCAGCAACGGGTAGAAAGGCCACACCGGCAATTCACCCGTATTAATATGACTCCAGCACAGGTGCTTCCCCATCTGTTGAAATTAAATCTTGCCACTATCAAGGAAGCGCCAAAGAATGTGAATACGTCTTCCCCGCATTATCATGCCAATGCTAAGTGCGCCTATCATTCAGACAGTGTTGGACACGACACTAATGATTGTTGGGCACTCAAGCATAAGATTCAGGACCTGATAGAGGCTAAGGAAGTAGAGTTTGACGCTCCAGAAAAACCCAATGTGATATCTGCACCTATGCCGAAGCACGGTCGGAATGTCAATGCCATTGAAGAGGATCTGTATGTTGCTGACGTTAGTGATCTGACTACTCCACTGTTAACCGTTAAGTTGAATTTGTTGAGGGCCGGGATCTTCCCGGGATGTAAAGAAGACTGTTACTGTTGCCACTCTCTGCCGTTTGATTGTCCGCTATTGAAGAAAGGCATCCAAGGCCTCATGGATAGCCGACAAATTTTGTTCGAAAAAGTTCCTGCCGTTTCAGTTCATGTTGAAAATGTCTCAATCATAACCATTCACGCCAATCTTTCCGAGGCCGTCAAAAAGCCAGTTAAGATTACACCAGCTGCAAAGTCTATACCTTTGAAGATAACAATGCCGGGGCCTGTTCCCTATGTTTCTGAGAAGTCGATACCTTGGAACTATGGTGGTGACATCTACTACCATGGTATCAAGCAAGTTGAAATAATTGAAGAAGATTCAGATGATGAAGAAGCCAGCATTAGTAATATTGCGGGCACCAGCAAAATCACCAGGAGTGGGAGGATATTTTCTCCAGAGATTGCTCCTCCAAAAGCAGTCTTTGGACCCTCATCAGCTAAAGAAGTCATCCCTGCACCAGTGAAGCTCTCCGCCAGAACTCCTTTGATTGAAGAAATTTTCATTCCTAGTGCCGTCTCTCCTACCATTGCCGATAAAGGAAAAGGAATACAAGATGAGCCCGTCAGGACGAGGGATCAACCCTTGGCGATTCCAGAAGCTTCCAAGAAAGAAATGGACGAGATTTTGAGGATAATCAAGAGAAGTGATTACGATATGGTGGAACAGTTGGGGCAAACCCCCTCCAAGATCTCCATGCTGGCACTGTTACTTTGCTCAGAAGCGCACGCTCAAGCTTTGATTAAGTTTCTAAAGGCAGCTCATGTGCCCCAGGAAACCTCTGCAGATCAATTTCAACATTGCGTGGCTAGCCTGACTGCAAACAATGGGATAGGTTTTTCTGATGCCGACCTGACCCCTAAAGGCCGAAACCACAATGATGCGTTGCATATTTCAATCGAGTGTCGCGGAACCACCCTTGCACATGTTCTGGTTGATACCGGTTCATCACTGAATGTTTTGCCTAAGAAGGCCTTGGACCGGCTAGATTGCGAAGGGTTGGAATTGAAGCCGAGTGATATTGTCGTCAGAGCTTTTGATGGGTCGAAAAGAATGGTTCATGGAGAAGTTGAAATTCCTGTCAAGATAGGTACTGAGGTGTTTAAATCCACTTTCTACGTAATGGACATCCGCCCATCATACTCCTGCCTGCTGGGTAGACCTTGGATACACCATGCTGGGGCAGTCACCTCATCCCTGCATCAGATGCTGAAGTACCCTGTCAAGGGAAAGATCATTACTATCCACGGCGAAGAAGAGTACATGATTAGCCATTTAAATTCTTTCCGGTATGTGGAAGTTGAAGGGGAGTTTATTGAGACACCGTTTCAACATTTCGAAGAAGTGTTTCCTGAGGTAGCAGTGGCGAAATTGACAGCTGAGACACCAAGGCAGATGGCCAGAATGGCATCTCTGGAGGATGCAAGGGCTGCAGTTAAAGAAGGGAAGGACTCAGCGTGGGGGCAGCTACCCGATTTTCCGCATAAAGCTGACAAGTCTGGATTAGGTTTCACAGCTGCCGGTCAGAAGGCTATGCGCCGGTCAAAGATTGAGAGGGCGCCAGTCAAAATTTCTCCTTACAGAATCAACGCCTTGGAAGATGAAGACAAGGACAGCAACATTGAAGATTGGGTTTATCCAACTGTCGGAGGAGGGTTGAGCAATTGGGAGGCAAAAGACTTTGTCCCCATCACTTTTATTCCTCAGTAATTTATCTATCGAACATTTCCTATTTTGGTCTGTAATATTTTACTTTCAAACAATCCGTACACTATCTTTTTCACCTCCTGCCTTGCCCGGGGCATGTAGGTCCACTTGTAAGGGTTTTGACTATTTTTCATATTCATATGCCATGTTTAATGATTCATTGGACGTTTTTCATTTGATAAACTGCTTGTGTTCATTTCCTTTCCTTTTGCATTTTTGTTTAAGGATGGCTATCCCTTACACACACCCACACTTACCAATGCAGGTACCCATCCACTCCGGATTCCATGGGTGACTATTCTGCTGTATCTTTCAATAACTCTGAAGACCTGGTCAATCTAGCCGAGTTCGAAGATGACGAAGGTTGTGAAGTACCAGGGGAACTAGCCAGACTTCTGCAACAAGAGGAAAGAGCCATCTTACCGCATGAGGAGCCATTGGAAACTGTCAACTTGGGAACCGAGGAAAATCGGAAGGAGGTGCAGGTGGGTGCCAACCTGGAACCAGAAGTTAAGGAACGCTTGGTACAGTTACTGAATGAGTATGTTGAAATCTTCGCTTGGTCCTATGAAGACATGCCGGGTTTGGACACAGACATCGTGGTTCACCGTCTCCCCACAAGAGAAGACTGTCCACCGATCAAGCAAAAGGTTCGCCGAATGAGGCCTGACATGTCTGAAAAAATAAAAGCAGAAGTAATGAAGCAGTTCAATGCTGGCTTTCTGGCTGTTACATCCTATCCTCAATGGGTCGCTAACATTGTGCCAGTGCCTAAAAAGGATGGCAAAGTCAGAATGTGTGTGGACTACCGGGATTTGAATAGGGCCAGCCCTAAGGATGATTTCCCGCTACCCCATATTGACATCTTGATCGACAATACAGCTCAGCACAAAGTGTTTTCCTTCATGGATGGATTTTCGGGCTATAATCAAATCAAAATGGCCCCCGAGGATATGGAGAAAACAACTTTTGTCACACAATGGGGCACTTTCTGTTACAAAGTGATGCCGTTCGGGCTGAAGAACGCGGGGGGCAACTTATCAACGCGCCATGGTAGCTTTATTTCATGACATGATACATCATGAGATTGAAGTTTACGTAGACGATATGATAGCTCGGTCGCAAACAGAGGAAGAGCACCTTGAACATCTGGAAAAGCTGTTTGCCAGATTGAAAGAATACAAGTTAAGGCTGAATCCAAGCAAATGCACTTTTGGAGTTAGGTCCGGTAAACTCCTGGGATTCATTGTAAGCAACAAAGGCATTGAAGTCGATCCGGCAAAAGTAAAAGCAATACAAGAGATGCCTGCTCCCCGTACTGAAAAGGAAGTTAGAGGTTTCTTGGGGCGCATAAACTATATTGCCAGATTCATTTCGCATCTGACTTCTACCTGTGAGCCAATTTTCAAACTCTTGAAGAAAGATCAGGTAGTTGAATGGAACGACGACTGCCAAACTGCTTTTGATAGAATCAAGGAATATTTGCTAGAACCTCCTATTCTGATGCCACCCGTCGAAGGAAGACCTTTGATCATGTATTTGACCGTCTTGGATAATTCAATGGGGTGTGTTCTGGGCCAGCATGACGAGTCTGGTCGAAAAGAGCATGCTATTTATTACCTTAGCAAAAAGTTTACCGACTGTGAGACTCGCTACTCACTGCTCGAGAAAACTTGCTGCGCTTTGGTATGGGCTGCTCGCCGACTAAGGCAGTATATGCTGACTCATACTACCTTGTTGATATCCAAAATGGATCCTATCAAATATATCTTCGAAAAGCCCGCTTTATCTGGAAGGATAGCTAGATGGCAAATGATCTTAACTGAGTATGATATCCAGTACACCACCCAAAAAGCTATAAAAGGGAGTGTATTGGCTGACCATCTGGCTCATCAGGCTATTGAAGACTATCAACCCATGAGATTTGACTTCCCAGACGAGGACATCATGAATTTGGACAACATTGAAAGTGACGGACCGTATGACGGACCCGAAAAGGGATCCCGATGGACCCTGTACTTTGATGGTGCTTCGAATGCACTTGGAAATGGTATTGGCGCGGTACTCATTTCTCCGGAAGGATGCCACACTCCTTTCACGGCCCGACTTTGCTTCAGCTGCACAAACAACATGGCTGAGTATGAAGCCTGCATCTTTGGTCTCAAGGCTGCTATAGACTTGGGGATCAAATCTTTGGTCGTATTCGGGGACTCGGCTTTGGTCATCAGCCAGATCAAAGGAGATTGGGATACCAAACATCCCAATCTTATTCCATACAAAGAACATGTTCTGACATTGTTGCCTCACTTCGAGCAAATTACCTTCGAGCACTTCCCGCGAGAAGAGAATCAGCTAGCAGATGCTCTAGCCACAATGTCCTCCATGTTTAAACTCAACTGGGATAACGAGGCTCCCCAAATCACTATCGAGCGAATGGATGAACCTGCGCATTGTCACGAGATTAATACCGAAGAAGTAATGGAACAACCTTGGTTCCATGAAATCAAAAGGTATCTCGAGACCCAAGATTATCCTGAAGGAGCTTCCGTGAATGACAAGAAGTTCTTAAGGAAATTCGCTGCTAAGTTCTTCCTGAGCAACGACATCCTTTACAAACGAAGCCATGATTGCGTATTACTCCGGTGTGTGGATAAAGCTAAAGCAGAGTTGATTATGACCGACATACACAGCGGACCATTTGGCACTCACTTGAGCGGGCATACAATGGCTAAGAAGATCCTAAGGGCAGGCTATTACTGGTCTACCATGGAGGCTGACTGCCATCAGCATTCCCGTACTTGTCACAAGTGTCAAGTCTATGCTGACAAAGTTCATATCCCTCCGGTTCCCCTCAACGTCCTGACTGCTCCGTGGCCCTTTGCAATGTGGGGCATTGATATGATTGGAGAGATCAAGCCCACTGCTTCCAACGGACATCGCTTCATCCTGGTTGCCATTGACTACTTCACTAAATGGGTCGAAGCAGCTTCCTTCGCCTCTGTCACCAAAAATGTGGTTGCCCGCTTTATCAAACATAATCTCATATGTCGATATGGTGTTCCGGACAGGATCATCACAGACAACGGTACAAATCTGAATAATACAATGATCACTGCATTATGCGAACAGTTCAAGATTTATCATCACAATTCATCTCCCTATCGGCCGAAAATGAACGGTGCTGTTGAAGCTGCGAACAAAAACATTAAAAAGATCATTCAGAAAATGACAGTCACTTACAAAGACTGGCATGAGATGTTACCGTTTGCTCTGCATGGATACCGTACGACGGCACGTACTTCAACCGGGGCAACCCCATTTTCTCTGGTTTATGGCATGGAGGCTGTTTTGCCTATGGAAGTTCAGATCCCTTCTCTAAGGATTATGAAGGATGCAGGTTTGAATGAAGATGATTGGATGCAGACCCGACTTGATCAACTCAATCTGATCGACGAGAAGCGACTTGCTGCGATATGCCATGGTCAGACGTATCAAAAACGGATGATCAAGGCCTTCAATAAGAAAGTTAGGCGTCAAGTGTACCAAGTCGGAGATCTAGTAGTCAAACGGATTATCTTACCGCAAAGTGATCCCAGGGGCAAATGGACTCCTACATATGAAGGACCATTTGTGATCAAGAGCATATTTTCTGGTGGTGCAATGATTCTGACCACCATGGACGGCGACGATTTGCCGCACCCTGCGAACGCAGACATAGTCAAAAGATACTACGCATAAAGTAACCCGACAAGTCGAAAACCCGAAAGGGCGGCTTGGGCAAAAATGGGCATCCCGGTGAACCGAAAACCCAAAAAGGGCGGTTCAGGCAAAAATTAGGGATAAAAACAAAAAAAAATCTGCGCACCCGGCAAGTCGAAAACCCGAAAGGGCGGCTTGGGCAAAAAGGGGTTTCCCGGTGGATCGAAAACCCGAAAGGGCGATTCAGGCAAAAGTTAGGGAATTAAAGCGTATGACTATGTCTCGTCGGATCACTTCAAAGACAGTCTCCTCATCAACCGGTTCCAGGTTTCTGATCAATCCAGCCATCGTCAAACGAAGCATTGAATGGACAGAGGTTCAGAGTTGTGAAAGCTACAGCAGAACGGAATCCCATGGAATTATTTCACATAGCCATCTTTATTTTGTATAAATTTTTCAAATATTTACGGCAAGATCCTCTTACTAGGATGATTGTTTCCTTTGTACAAATATACTCAAAGAAAATCAATACAAATACTCTTCCCAAAATTTGTGTCATTTCCCTTTTTTCTTTTTTCTCTTGCACTATTTGTTTTATTTTGAGAAACGTCCAATGTTTTGTTAAATAGGCATATGCATTTGAAACATGATCAATTCCTAATTAAAACCTAAGAAAAGGATTACCGATAGGATGAAAGTACAGATGGATATTTTGACACCTTTTCAAAGGAAACCCCTCAAGACCTGTAATCCACATCCCTGGCAAACCCTGAGGTCTCTCTCCAGCAGACCCTCGAAGCTTGTCCCCAGTAAGGTTCTGAAAGGTATTCCCCGCAGAGTACGGACGTCCCTCCCGAGTTTTATTCAAAGTTATTTCTCACAGAGGCTTATAACTGGGTTATCCTCAGCTAACAACCAGGGGAGATCGCGCTTGCCGAAGTTCTTCCCATCCCCAGTGGAGTTCCTCAAAATTCCCCCAACAATAACTTATCAATACAATCCCCGGAGGAGGTTATCTTTGCGAAATCCCCAGCCAGAGAATCTTCCAGAAATCATTTTCCCTCAGAGTTTAAGCTTCAGTATCTCCAGCAGATCAAAAGCTTCGAATGGACAATCCCCAGCGGAATCAGACTTTTAAACCTTCTCCCCACAGAGTTTTTAGGAAGAAAAATCTTGAGTTCCCCAGTGAAATTTCCAGAGATACTTCTCTCCTGGCTGAAGATTCTCAATCTAGTCGCCCCAGCATTAAGTCTACTAGTTTGGTACTCCCCAGTAGAAGACTCCGGGAATTCCCCAGAAGATTGGTATACAACCCAAGCTCCAGGTTCCCCAGCAACAACCCAGGACTTATTTTCCCCGGCAGCAGTCAGGATACTTCTATCTTCCGCTGTCCCAGATTCATCTATCCTATGCAAGACAGCTCTCCAGCTTACATGCACATCCATTTACATCCATAACACAAAATATACATTGTATCATGCATCATAGCATTGCATACGACTAACTCTTTGCCTTTTCAGGTAAGATCAGTCGACAGACTAAAATCATTCAAATCTCAAGATTTCTGAAAATAGTTCACGGGTTCTCCAAGTAAACGGATGTTAACCTATCACTTGTTCGGATTCTTCTCAAGACTTCTGAAAACAGTTCATGGATTCTTCCCAAGTAACGGATGTTAATCTATCAACTTGTTCAGATGCAACTTTTGAAAACAGTTTACGGACGCTTCCCAACAACGGACGTTGTTCTATTGCTTATTCAATCTCAAGATTTCTGAAAACAGTTCACGGGTTCTCCAAGTAAACGGATGTTAACCTATCACTTGTTCGGATTCTTCTCAAGACTTCTGAAAACAGTTCATGGATTCTTCCCAAGTAACGGATGTTAATCTATCAACTTGTTCAGATGCAACTTTTGAAAACAGTTTACGGACGCTTCCCAACAACGGACGTTGTTCTATTGCTTATTCAATCTCAAGATTTCTGAAAACAGTTCACGGGTTCTCCAAGTAAACGGATGTTAACCTATCACTTGTTCGGATTCTTCTCAAGACTTCTGAAAACAGTTCATGGATTCTTCCCAAGTAACGGATGTTAATCTATCAACTTGTTCAGATGCAACTTTTGAAAACAGTTTACAGACGCTTCCCAACAACGGATGTTGTTCTATTGCTTATTCAACTTCAAGATTTCTGAAAACAGTTCACGGGTTCTCCAAGTAAACGGATGTTAACCTATCACTTGTTCAGATTCTTCTCAAGACTTCTGAAAACAGTTCATGGATTCTTCCCAAGTAACGGATGTTAATCTATCAACTTGTTCAGATGCAACTTTTGAAAACAGTTTACGGACGCTTCCCAACAACGGATGTTGTTCTATTGCTTATTCAACTTCAAGATTTCTGAAAACAGTTTACGGGTTCTCCAAGTAAACGGATGTTAACCTATCACTTGTTCAGATTCTTCTCAAGACTTCTGAAAACAGTTCATGGATTCTTCCCAAGTAACGGATGTTAATCTATCAATTTGTTCAGATGCAACTTTCTGAAAACAGTTCACGGGTTCTCCAAGTAAACGGATGTCAACCTATGGCTTGTTCAGACCTCTAATTCAAAAGTGGTCCAAAGCTTGGACACTTTCCTGATATTCCCTTCCAGATGGCATCTTTAAGCCCATCCCTGATAAGTTTCTATCACTCTCCCAGATGGCATCGTTAAGCCCTTCTCCAAATGGCATCTCTAAGCCCATTCCCGCATCCAGTGCTTTGACGAGTGCAAATTTCCGGGCACTCTAGTGTCCAATCTCCTTTTACCCTCGAGTCACGAAAGGCAAGCTTGCCAATCTAACTCTTCAGGTCCAAGAAGATTGAACAGGGGCAACTGTTGTACCCCAAAATTTGCCCTCCCATTTCTCACTGATTTCTCCTCACAAAGCTCTTGAAGCTCAAGATCCAGTTAGGGTTTCATCTGCTCAAGACTCCTCCTTGCACTGCTAACCCCAAATTAGGGTTTGTGTTTGCACCAAGATGTTTTGACCTAAAGTACCCAAGATGACTTTCTTGCTTCATATTGACCTCCTAAGTTTATCCATACCAAGTTTCAAGTCCTGATTCCAAATTTTGCCCAGTCAATTGGACAGTTGACCTAGAAATCAACTGTATTGGGGAAAAAGTCAACTGTGGCCAATTGACAGTCAAATCTCATGAAATTAAATCCACATCAACATTATGAACTCCTAGGAGTCATTTGATCAAGTTTGGACCACAACTCCACAAGAAATTTGATCAGATCACCAAAAGGGCAAAATGGTCATTTTTAGGGTTTTGACTGTACAGAGGCAATTTTTGACTGTTTGACCTAGCCAATGGCAAACCAAGCTCACATATGGACTCAAGGACCCCATGGAATTATCTTGACATGCTCAACAAGTTCAAAAGATCCCAAATACACAAGATTGACAGTTGAATTTCCCAGTCAATTGATCAGTTTTGACTGTATACTGAAAAGTCAAACTTTGACTTTTTGGTCAAAATCAAGAGTCAAGATTCATTTTTCATCAAAATATGCCAAATCAGGAAACTTGTTCACCAAGAAATCACAATTTGCAAATTAGGGTTAGAAAATGGAATTTTTCATAACTTAGAATTTTTCTAAGTTATGAAAAACCCTAATTTTTTCCCAACTTTGCCCCACCTTTTCACCAAGATCCATTTGGATTCAAACAAAAGTCAAAACATGAAAGTTGTAGCTTGTTGAATAATCTACAACTTTGATTCACAAAGTTTTCTCATTTGAAGCTTGTATCTCAAGTTACAATTTTTTGAATAAGGGCACTAAACCATTTTTAACTTAGTAAAATTTTGACCTATTTTGACAAGGTTTTCTACCCTACTTCAAGGCCATTTTTCATACCCTTCCACTTGGAATTTCAATTTGCATTTCAAAGATGGATTGTAGTACACATTCCAAGCTTTCCAAAATGTCAAAGAACTTCTCAAACAACTTCATGGTTAGGGAGAATCGAATTTCACAATATAGCAAAAACTCACTTTTGAATTGGCCATTTTTCATGTTCATAAGATTATGCAACTTCTCAAAACCAGCATGCCCTTGATTACAGGTCCTTAAACCAAGTTACAATCATAAATTTAATGCATATTCTTTGTACCAAGACCAAGTTCTTTGAGTTCAAGCTTTGTCTAGAGGATTAATCCCAATTTGGAAAAAGTAAACTATCCATTTTTGCAAAAGTTCACTTTATGTCAATTTGAAAATCAAACAAGTACAAGCTAAATCTAAATGGCACAAGATTATGGACAAATTGCTCTGATCAAGAGAAGATTATGCAGCCCATTAGGAGGCCCCCTACATGCCTAGGAAGCCATTTTGCTTTTGTTACTTAGAAAAGAAGAAAAGTCCATAACTTGTGATAACAATCATCTCAGCTTAGAAACAGAAGAGAAAACTTATCAAACACACTCAGTAGATCCCAACCAAGCTTTTGCACAAGTCCTCGCCCTCCAAAACACCCTCCACCTCAGAATCATCCTCAAACTGCAAAAACAGAGTTGCCTCTGCAGTTTGAGTGCAAACTCCCATTTCCCTCGAGCATTCTCACCAAAATCAATTCATACACCTTCCATACAACATATGCAAACTAACCATGGCCTAAAACCTGACCTGTAATCACTCTAACAGTTTCCACCATTTTTAATTTTTCCTTTTGCAGTTGAAGTTCCACAGCTCGATACAAGGAGTTTCAAGACAAAGTAAGCATTGAAAAAGCATCCCTGGACCTCAAGGAAGCTTTTCCAATCATCACCTTGCACTGAAAGTTCCTCATTCTCCAGATAGAAGTTCAACTGAATAGGTAAAAGTTTGAATTCATATCTCTCTTATCATGCATATTTAGTCTTAAGTTTGTGAAGAAACAAGGTCCTACTCATAGCCCTGAACATGTACATAGCTTTACATTTCATTTCTTTTGCCTGAGTAGAGAGAATTTGAGCTTTGAAAATGACAGAAAAATTAGGTTAGGATTTGGGGGAGGAGAAATTCTCCCTCATCTTAGAGAGTTAGAACAAGTTATGCCTATGGTTAGAATCGTCTCTTCATGCTTAACATTTTTTGTGTTGGAAGTTTGTTGAAAAAATCAAAGAATCAGGACATTCGAAGGAAGCTTGTTGGCGCGCGTTTTTGAACAAAATCTGTTCAGAGGTTGAAGAAGAAGTGGATTGGGCTGGGCCTGTGTTATTTTTGCTATCCACACCATTTTTTCTGTTTCACACCCCTAAGCCCATTTGCTTCATTTTTTAACATTTTTGACTTTTTCTTTTTTTGTTTGACTTGTTTATTGTTTCTCAATATATTAAAATTTTGAAAATATTTTTCTCATCATTTTTTGATTTTATTTGGTTTTTATTTGATTTTCTTTTTGATTTGTATATAAATAGATATATATTATTATTTAGGATAAATAGAAAAAATATGTAAAAGCACTTCCATTTTTATTTTTATTTTATATTACTCTCTGAAAATATTTCATATAAAAAATCCTATTTTTCTAAAAAAATTGAATATTATTATTATTTGTATATAATACATATTTAAATAATATAAATATATATATATATATATATATATATATATATATATATATATATATATATATATATATATATATATATATATATATATATATATATATATATATATATATATATATATATATATATATATATATATATATATATATATATATATATATATATATATATATATATATATATATATATATATATATATATATATATATATATATATATATATATATATATATATATTAATATACTTAGAATAAAAATGCCAAAAAATGTATATACTTTATTTTTAATATTTAATACTAAAAAATGACCTTTTTACAAATATACCATATTTTATTTTATTTTTGTATGCAAATAATAAATATTATGTGAATTAATTAATTAATATACATTTTGATTAAAATTAGGGTTTTTTGCCCTAAATATGAAAATACTCAAAAATAATACCTTTTTTTCTTCTTGTTTTATTTTACATAAACAATACTTTTTTTCATACATATAAAAACTTTCTTTTTTGCATTTTGCATATTTATTTAATTTCTATTTAACTATGCAATTTATTTACCTTGCAAATATTCAAAAAATGATGTAATAGCCTAGATTTAAATTCTTGTCTAAATATCCCCCATTTGTAAATTTGTACCCCCCTCCCTATATTATTATGTTGTAATAGCGTAGGAATTTAAATTTCGCACTTTATACGCTTCCTAATTATGCCATGTTAGAATTAGGGTTTGCATGCGAAAAACGACAAAAAATAGTTTGACCTAATACAAAGATAAATGAGCATGAAAATAAACAACACTTCTCACACTTGCACCCCCTAGGGTATTCCACTTTGTTGCCTTTCAAAAATGGGCCATGTTGCATGTTGAATTTCTTTGGGCAAAGCAAACAAATTGAATGATCATAGTCCCGCGATAAAACTTTTCAAAACAAAACAAAAACAAATGATCAAGTCCCTTAAAGAAATTGCCCAAAGATATTTAAACGCCGTTGCAATTATGGTCCAAACGATGACCCGCGCCTGTCCCTTTTCATCTCCTAAGACAAGATTGTCCACTAAATGCAATGGTGGAACAAAATTGTCAAAAGGTTTAAAACATAACAAAAATCTTTGAGAAAATTTTTAGGGTAGATAAACTCTTAAGTACTTGTCAATTTGCAAAGAAAGCACTTGCCTAATTTCAAAAAAAAACCACTTCACAAACACCTTCAAAATCAACTTTCCAAAACCCTTGAAACATCTTTTTAAAAGATAAAACACCTTTTGTAAAACATTCGAGTAAAGAATTGTTACAAGGTTAGCCTAATACAAGGCATCTTTTCAAAACATTTTCAAAACCACACACCAAGCACCATTTCAAACAATTGAAAACCAAGGCAAGTTGATCTAAGCAAGTACCTAAGAGCCCATGGATAACCATGGATAGAAGGGGTGCTAATACCTTCCCCTTCTATAATCTACTCCCCGAACCCAAGAAAAATCTCAAAGGTTTTTGCTGTGCTTTTTAAACCTTTCCTTAGGATAAAATAAAAAGTCGGTGGCGACTCTTGCTCAACCGAAACATTTGCGAAAACAAATGCAAAACCTCTAGTCAGTTCTCCCACCGTATCACACTAGTCTTCAACGGATACACCCTGGCAAGATTCAGGTATCGGATCCTCGAACTCTTCAGACACACCCTGGCAAGATACAAGAATCAGATCTGGTAATGTTAGTCTTCAACGGATACACCCTGGCAAGATTCAGGTATCGGATCCTCGAACTCTTCAGACACACCCTGGCAAGATACAGGAATCGGATCTGGTAATGCTAGTCTTCAACGGATACACCCTGGCAAGATTCAGGTATCGGATCCTCGAACTCTTCAGACACACCCTGGCAAGATACATGAATCGGATCTGGTATTGCTAGTCTTCAACGGATACACCCTGGCAAGATTCAGGTATCGGATCCTCGAACTCTTCAGACACACCCTGGCAAGATACAGGAATCGGATCTGGAATCAGTCGTCAACAGATACACCCTGGCAAGATTCAGGAATCGGATCTTTAGTTGCGACCGTTGATAGTGATTATCTTTGTATTAACCTTTGTCCTGAAACGACAAAACGTTAGTGGTATGTGATGCCATGATGTATGACATGCGAGATGTAATAAGTGAGATTGTATGTTCATGATGCGTATATGCATGCTATAATGATGTATGTGATGTTTATGAATGTATTTTTCGTCTAGGAAAGTAAATCCTTGACGGGTGCCGGGAAATCACTCCTGGGCTGATGTTGGAGAATAAGCTTTTGCTTCCGCTGGGGATGATAGTTGCAAGAATACCGGTAGGAGAAGATGACTCCGTTGGGGAATAAAATTGGCGAATGGATTACTCTGCGGGGAGAGAAGTATTATAACGATCTTGCTGGGAAGCAATACTCTATGGGGAGAGTGGTACTTT
This sequence comes from Vicia faba, assembly GCA_948472305.1. Taxonomy (NCBI): domain Eukaryota; kingdom Viridiplantae; phylum Streptophyta; class Magnoliopsida; order Fabales; family Fabaceae; genus Vicia; species Vicia faba. The sequence goes on from OX451736.1 coordinate 1,128,578,611, forward strand.
GCTGAGCTGTTGATAATAACTTGCTGGGGATACCCTTGTTGTGTTGGAAGTGTTGATAGACTTCGCTGGGGATAAGAAGACTTCGCCGAGGATGATCTCTCCGTGGTTTTTGGCTGAGGATAACCCAGTTATATCCTGGTAAGGAAATAACTCTTTTGAATAAAGCCGGGAGACGCGTTCGTGCTCTGCGAGGATAAGCTTCCAGAATCTACTGGGGATAAGCTTACTGCTTGGGGAGATGGGTTCCAACTTTTCCTGGGGAAACTGGATTGGACTCTCCTGGGGAAGTTCTGAACTGTACTGGAAGTAACTCCACTGAATGTTTGATATACCGCCGGGGAACAATCTTTAGACCAATACTGCCGGGGATGCTTGTTAAGAATGTATATATGATGTGCTAGGGAATGTTGAGATCTGCTGGAGGATACCCAACTTTCTTAAGGTTGATTGTAGCTTTGCTTGAGGAGAGTGTACTGACTTGCTGGCTCACTCTCTGGGGAGTTAAGATATCTGGTTATGTTCTTTAGCTAAACCTACCTTTACACTTTGATGGACAGAGCCATTAGATCGTTTGGGCGACTCTTTATTGCCCCTGTTTCTGAGGTGGGAGAGGAAGACCCGTGAGGTGCTGATATTTGTTGATGGACAAACCTTCTTCTGGTAGGCAGGTGACAGGATGACAGGACATAGTCGTACGCTTTAATCCCTAACTTTTGCCTGGACCGCCCTTTCGGGTTTTCAGTCCATCGGGATACCCATTTTTGCCCAAGGCGCCTTTTCAGGTTTTCGACTTGCCGGGTGCACAGATTTTTTCATTTTCATCCCTTATTTTTGCCCGAACCCTTTTGGTTCGCCGGGAAGCCCTTATTTTTGCCTAGGCATGTCAGCCTAGCGGGTCTTTAATTTTGCGTAGTATCTTTTCGACTATGTCCATGTTCTCAGAATGCAGGGAGGTGCCCCTGGCTGCTTGTGTTGCCATATTACCAGAAGATGTCTGATCGTGCAAGATTCGTTGCTGGAGTGCCCCAAGTGACTCAGGCAGAGATTTGCCCCTACTGTTTGGCCTTTGAGAGATTCTCCGAATCTTGATTGGACTGCCCCAGATAATAGACCATGATTATATCATGCCCCTTGATTGGAAGTGCTTTCGTTCACTAGGTATTCATCGTGCGAATTTCTATGCTGTTCAAACAAAAAGTCATATGCAAACAAAGTTATGTCAAAAATGCAAAGCTTATGTCTGTCTTGAAAATGCATTTTTTTCATAAAACAAGTGAATGTTTGTAAAACGTGATGTCAACTCCGTATTTACCGTAAGCCTTAAGGAGTCAGGATACCTTTTCGTAACAGTATGCTTTCGAACTAACCCATGCTTCAGCTAGGACTTTTGAGGGTTATAACGTGGCCGGGTTCACGGTTTAAGAAACAAAGGATAAAGGCTCAAATTTTATTTGTACCCACCCGCTCTTCGTGATGTTCTCCAAACCTAAACTCAGTTGATCATACGTTAGACCTTGTTTGAGTCTTTGCCCTGACGTTCCAATGATGATTCAGATACTGATGATTTATTCTGAATAGGCAGTCATTTTTCTGTTGAGGGTTTGTAAGACCTCTTTCTTGTCTGATTTTTGTTATCCCTTTCTTTTTGCCTGGACTATTTCCCTTTTTTGGAATTACAGTCAGCGGGATGCCCCAGTTTCGTAAGTCTCCTTCATAGGTTTTGACTTATTGGGTTTTAGTTTTTTTGTTTTGTTTTGGTAATGACTGCCTGTCTTTATGATTATTCGGAACCATCATTGTCTTTTGTTTTGTAAGGACCTCTTTGGTGCCATTCGTTATGCACTTGGATCAACTGAGAGACTACCCTGCCCCAGGTTATGATTAAGGGTTTTAAATTTCGAAAAGAAAAAACTCCTACTTCTTTGGCTCAGACGGGTTGACGAGGGATTATCTTCCTTATAACTCCAGTGTTTAGGGATTGAAACAATGCCTGTACCTCATCAGCGGGGTCTGTTCAAAAGCATACTGTAGATTGCGGTATCGTTTTCGTCATCCTCCCTCAAGAGGCTTAGAATTATTATTTAAAAGTTGATCATCAGGCAAAAAAATATGAAAATAATTTGCATTTAGTGAATACGAATATATTGTTTCAAAACAGACATATGCGATGCATTAATGAAATAACAACGTTTGATATGAATGGAATGTTTGAACAATCAAAAGAAAATTACAACTTGAAAGATTCTAATGAACAAAAATTTCTCAATCCTAGCCATGTTTTGGCAAGGGAGCAATGATCACATTGGGAGTCTCGGCGGGCTCGAACTCGATCTCTTTAGCATCGATCATATTCTGAATCTTGTACTTTAGTGCCCAACAATCCTCAGTATCGTGCCCCGGGCTACCAGAATGGTAAGCGCACCTTGCTTCTGGGTTGTAATTTGGAGAGGAAGTCTTTGGATTTACAGGAGGGTTGATCACCGTAATCAGGTTCATCCTTAACATGTGCTGCAAAACTCGTGACCATGACATGTTGATGTAGGTGAATTGTCTCTTAGGCTCGTCCGACTTGTTCTGATCAACCCGCTGTTCTTGGCGCGGTCGTTGTTGGACCTGAGAAGTAGTAGCAACTCGGAGAGGTCTATTCATTGGACCCGACCTTTGCCTTCTTGGAAGCTGTTCTATGACCTGGTCCCTGATTTGGGCTGGTTGCTTCATGCCTTGAGGAAGTTGGCTGATCATGGCTCTCAGCTCTCCTTGCTCCTGAGCTAAACCTTGAATGAGGGCCCTTTGCCCCAACATCTGGGTTTTCAATGTGTCTACCTCAGCTTGTAGACATTTCAGCTGTTCGTCCTTGTCATCTTCGGGACCTTTCTGGGCCGAATTCCCCATGAGGAGTGTCCTTAACTCTTCTTGCCCCTTGGATAGGCTTAAGAAGATCTCCATGAACTGAGTCTCTTGAGCATGAAGGCCCTGGTTATCTTGTTGGGAAGCCATTGCTGAAATAAACAGCGAAAAGGGGTAAGTGACCTGCAACAAGAGTACCTGTTATGCAATGATGTATATGTATGCATGCAATGTTTTCAAGGATCTTGCGGGGTAAACAAGAAAATTGTTAGAATTTGAATTTCGTAGCTTGATTGAAGGAACTTCTTGTTGTTGAGAGTCCTTCTTCAAGGGTCAAAGGCTCACCATATCCAGTGGGTCATAGCCCCTGACAACCTTGGCTTAGAGGAAAATAAATCCCCTTTGCCCCTTGCTAGACAGTTTGGTTCGTCATGACCTGCACCACAGACCCTTGAGATCCTTGAAATGGATAAGTCCTTATGTAGGATGCATGCAATGGTATGATGTTATGATGTTATGCTATGCGTGGCGTAACATAGGTAAACCCTGTTATGAGTCCAGATTAAGGACTGTAAACAAAACCTGCAAGAAACTCAAGTGTCAGATAACAAGCATGCAAGTAGTCAAGTACGAAGGCACACAAGTCACACAAAAGAGCCCTTAGAGTTTAGGCCAGCATGGGGTCTAGGTATTACCCTCTTTCAGTTGGTTGGTTAAGACCTGTCCTATCAGAAGTAACCGGGTTCTAGAGGATCCCAATATCACTGACTACCCTCAATCGGTCATAACTCCAGCATCGCAATCTTCTCTTGCGGCCAGAACCATCACGAGAGTTTAGCCTCAATGGGTGTAGCATACTGCTACTGTTCTATTGGCCAAGTTGGGTCATTTAAGGTTCTAAGGTTGATTGGTGCTTAATGACTCCTCAGAAGACCCATATTATCCTCGTTGCGACACAAGGGATATCGGTACAGACCAAGGTGCCACACCAACGTAGCCACTGCTTCACCCATGTCGGTCTACGCCGGACAGGTCCCTCACAGCTTATGCTACCTAAACAGGGTATCCCCAGATCCGGGTTAGGATCTATGTAACTCCCATGCAACCCACAAATTTAAAGCAGACAAGTCAATACAATTGAAAACACAGTTATGAACTAACCCTAAGGTACACCTCACTTTAAGTTTAAGTCCCCAGCAGAGTCGCCAGTTCTGTGATCGGTGGATCTGGAACTGACTGTTTAACGCTGGTTCGCGAAATGTCGCGGAAGCAAGAGTCGCCACCGTCTTTTATTTTCTCCAAATGGAAAGGACAAAAGCACAGAAAAATTCCTTATAGAGATTGCTCTCGGTTCGGGAGGTAGATTATAGAAAGGGAAGGTGTTAGCACCCTTTCTATCCATGGTTATCCATGGGCTCTTAGATACTTGCTCACTTGTGTTTTCAAAAATGGTTGGTTTGCTTTTCAACTGTGGGTTTTAAAAAGTTTCTTTGAAAATTTCAGTTCGACTCTTGTATCGGTCCTCAAGAGTGTTTGAAAAATGCTTTCGAAAGCTTTTGGAAAATGTGTTGGTGTGAAAAGTATTTTTGATTTGTTTTGTTTTGAATTAGAGCAAGTATCCACGAGTCGTCTACCTACCCTAAGGAATTCGTCTGTGTAAATGTCCTTTAAAGTAGTGCCATCCCACCATTGAGAGGTAGGTAGCACCACCGTTGGAGGTGTTCGGGTCAATTCGAGGTTCGGGACATGGTGATCACCAGAGCAATGGGAAGACACCTTAGAAGCTACCCTCATGCCAGGTTCCCGGATCATGAGGACTTACTAAGACATCCTCTACTCGACGATCACCTTTCGAGGCAAGGCAACAGTGAGACGTACCCTAGGGGTGGTGTGTGATTTGTGTGTCGTTTTCATTTATTTTGTCTTTTGTCAAAGTGATCTACGCTTGTTTTTATTTTTGTCCATTCATTCTTGCATGCTTTGATTAACAGTTAAAAGTGCGAGAAAAGTAAAGTTCTAAGCTATTACAAAAGGCGCGGGTCCACATCGCCAAAATTTCCAGAACCCGATTTGACAGAAAAATAAAGAATTAAAAGTGCGAGAAATTAATTTACAAGGCCTTGGGAGAGGTACATAAATATTATACGGAAAAGAAATAAACATGCGAATTAAATAAGAATTAAAAACGAGGGCGTTGGACCCTTTTTAACGAAATTAAATTAAACGATTATTAAATTAACAAAATTAAAATGAAAAGAAATTTGTTTTTGGTATTTTTTGTATTTTATGAGAATTTAATGCAATTAAACCTAATTCTACAATTTTTATTTTATTATGAAAACATATTAAAGTTTAATCTAAAATTAACCCTAATTAATTTACATGCAATTTAATTACAAAAATAAATATTTAATATTTAATTATTATGGAAGAAAAGAAAAAGGGGATAAAAAATTAATTAAACCCTAATTCTATAAGTTTTGAGTTTTAGTGAAAAATATTAAGATTAAAACCTAAATTTAAAACTAAGTGAATTAATGAATTTATTTACCAAATACTAGTTAACAAAATATTTATTATTTTTTCTTTTCTGATTTTTTTTAATGTTTTTATGTTTTTTATGAAAATAATTGAATTAAAAAAATTAATTAAAGTAAAAACAATGATTGAAAATAATATCAAAATAAGGAAAAGAAATAAAGCAAACCTAGGGGGTTCTGCCCCTAATTTGGGAGGTGAAACTTTAACAATCTGGGCCCAATGATCTTCAGGCCTGGTTGACTTTTGCACTGGCGTGGATCTCCATTGACTGACTTACACGGTATTCCCCCAATCTGGACCTTTTGATCCATCTCAGTAGGCACGTGGTGACTTGATGTGGTGGATGTACGGTGGACACTACTACTGAAATTGCACATGAACATTAATTGAAAAAATATATGGAAAGGGGTGAGGGACCTGGGACTCGAACCCAGGTCCTGAACATTACCAATGCTTAAGCCTGCCAATTGATCTAAACACGTTTTCTGTATATCAAACAACAAACAAATATTATAGTATAAGGTAATGCGTTAGTGCTTTCTGCGCGCGAAATTTTAAACGGGCCAACCATCTCTCTACACATCATCATCTTCTTCGTGTTGTTTTATTTTTTTCTGAAACACAAACATTGGCAACGGTTTTGTTAGCGTTCCCTTAGGCCAGTTTCTGAAAAATAGCGATTAGCCCAGGGATGCTCATAAGTTGAGCGCGAGGGTGGCTTTATGATCGTCCAATCATGCTTGATTCAGTGGTCTAAGTCTTGGATGCTAATTTTTCCTTAACTAAAAAAACCCAATTTAAGGTTCTGAAAACCCTAAGCATCGCCCATGGTGATTCCTTGTATAGTGCATAAAAACTCAATTCATCTACATGGTTAGCTTCAGAATCAACTAATTAATAAGAATTCATGAACAAAATGCAATGAATATGCTTAAATTGTAAAATACGATTATGAAAAAAAGTGAGAAAAGTTGGACTTCTGTACAATGATTCAAAGGGTTAGGGACTGTGTTCTTGATCCAGGTACGTTGCTTGGTGTCCCAGGAATGCAATGGAATGAATTTCTTGGCCTCAATTGACCTGCAAATGTGTTTTCAGATTTTAGTTTTCAAGCAAAATTTTCAAGTTTTTGTAAGGATTTCTGGCACAGCTTTTTGGTTAGGGAGCATTAGGTCTTGATCAAGCTTATGTATGGAACAAATTAGGTCAAAGATCTGATCAAAAGAATCAAGGAATTGATTATGCAATATTTGATTTTCAAGCCATTATTTTGCAATCTTTTTCACATGCTTTTGCTACCAAATCATGACCAATTCAATTGATTCTTTCCATATTTGGTTAGGCACGAAATCTTGAGTATATATTATGCATAAAAAGATTTAAAACCTAGGTTTATCATTTTTCATGTATTTATTTTAATTTAAATGAATTATTAATAATAAAAATCCAAATAAATAAATAAAAATGAAGAAAGACTTCCCTTTGGGCCAAATGGTCGTGCACATGCCTTGGATAATGAATTGTGGAAGAAAAAGAGGCCCATTAGCAATTTTAGGTCATTTGAAGCATTGTTGACTTTTCAAAATATCCAAAAATTTCCCAACTTCCACAAGGCATAACTTGCTCAATTTTTAAGCTTTGCTCATGTTCTTGGACATTTTGGAAAGGTCTTTGAGTCCTATAACCAATGCCTTTGGTCCCATGTCTTTTTGATTTACCAATCTCAAGTTATGGCCTTTGACTTAAAGTCCCTTTTTGTTGACTTTTGAAAATGTCCTATAATGTTGAAATTGATAACTTTTTGTGAGAGCATTTCTTGGACTTGAAGTATGAATAGGAGTTGTAGGAAATGTCTTTATCTTAAAAATGAGCTTTGGATGGAATTTTTCTGATAATCCATGTGAAAGTTATGCCCTGGTCAATTTACAGTTGACTTTTTCAGCTATCCAAATAAGGAAACTTTTGCATCTTGATGATTTTTGAGCCAAGCTTTGAGAATCATGATCAAGCATTGATCAAATGATGTTTGTGGCTTCAAAATGAGATGTTAACCAAAAATTTGGACTTTTGACTGTCAAATGACCATTTTGCCCCTACAGTTGACTGTAGTGCAATTAGGGTTTTTGACTGTGCAATTTTGTACTGAAAGTCTTGAAACTTGGTATGAGGATGCTTGACCATATTTATAGGCATGTGGGACTTGATTGGGCCCTTGGAAACTTCATTTTCTTGATCAGAACAAAAACCCTAATTTTGACTGTTTAAGAGGCTCTTACACTGTGCAACCCTTGGGGAATTTTGAAGCATGACTTGGCAATTTCTTGAAGAATGTGGGAGGGCAAATTTTGGGGTACAACAGTTGCCCCTATTCAATCTTCTTAGACCTGAGGATGAAGATTGGCTGACGTGCCTTTCGTAATCCGAGGGTGGAAGATGATTGAACACTAGAGTGCCCAGAAATTTGCGCTCACATAGTAGCAGTGTGATGATGGAATGGGCTTATAGATGCCATTTAGAGGTTGATGAATAGGATGACGGGCTTATAGATGCCATCTGGATGTTGATCGCGTAAGAGATTTCTTAGCGAGAACTTGTGTACCTGCAAAAAAAATGAGTACCTGACATGTTGCAGGAGCTGGTCTTCAGATGCTTTGTGTAGATATGTCCTGACTGGTTACAGGAATCGGATCTTCGAATTCTTCAGACGTGCCCTGGCGAGATACAGGAATCGAGTCTGGTAATGTTAGTCTTCAACGGATACACCCTGGCAAGATTCAGGTATCGGATCCTCGAACTCTTCAGACACACCCTGGCAAGATACAGGAATTGGATCTGGTAATGCTAGTCTTCAACGGGTACACCCTGGCAAGATTCAGGTATCGGATCCTCGAACTCTTCAGACACACCCTGGCAAGATAAAGGAATCGGATCTGGTAATGCTAGTCTTCAACGGATACACCCTGGCAAGATTCAGGTATCGGATCCTCGAACTCTTCAGACACACCCTGGCAAGATACATGAATCAGATCTGGTATTGCTAGTCTTCAACGGATACACCCTGGCAAGATTCAGGTATCGGATCCTCGAACTCTTCAGACACACCCTGGCAAGATACAGGAATCGGATCTGGTAATGTTAGTCTTCAACGGATACACCCTGGCAAGATTCAGGTATCGGATCCTCGAACTCTTCAGACACACCCTGGAAAGATACAGGAATCGGATCTGGTAATGCTAGTCTTCAACGGATACACCCTGGCAAGATTCAGGTATCGGATCCTCGAACTCTTCAGACACACCCTGGCAAGATACAGGAATCGGATCTGGTAATGCTAGTCTTCAACAGATACACCCTGACAAGATTCAGGTATCGGATCCTCGAACTCTTCAGACACACCCTGGCAAGATACAAGAATCGGATCTGGTAATGTTAGTCTTCAACGGATACACCCTGGCAAGATTCAGGTATCGGATCCTCGAACTCTTCAGACACACCCTGGCAAGATACAGGAATCGGATCTGGTAATGCTAGTCTTCAACGGATACACCCTGGCAAGATTCAGGTATCGGATCCTCGAACTCTTCAGACACACCCTGGCAAGATACATGAATCGGATCTGGTATTGCTAGTCTTCAACGGATACACCCTGGCAAGATTCAGGTATCGGATCCTCGAACTCTTCAGACACACCCTGGCAAGATACAGGAATCGGATATGGAATCAGTCGTCAACAGATACACCCTGGCAAGATTCAGGAATCGGATCTTTAGTTGCGACCGTTGATAGTGATTATCTTTGTATTAACCTTTGTCCTGAAACGACAAAACGTTAGTGGTATGTGATGCCATGATGTATGACATGCGAGATGTAATAAGTGAAATTGTATGTTCATGATGCGTATATGCATGCTATAATGATGTATGTGATGTTTATGAATGTATTTTTCGTCTAGGAAAGTAAATCCTTGACGGGTGCCGGGAAATCACTCCTGGGCTGATGTTGGAGAATAAGCTTTTGCTTCCGCTGGGGATGATAGTTGCAAGAATACCGGTAGGAGAAGATGACTCCGTTGGGGAAAAACTTGGCGAATGGATTACTCTGCGGGGAGAGAAGTATTATAACGATCTTGCTGGGAAGCAATACTCTATGGGGAGAGTGGTACTTTGCTGAGCTGTTGATAATAATTTGCTAGGGATACCCTTGTTGTGTTGGAAGTGTTGATAGACTTCGCTGGGGATAAGAAGACTTCGCCGAGGATGATCTCTCCGTGGTTTTTGGCTGAGGATAACCCAGTTATATCCTGGTAAGGAAATAACTCTTTTGAATAAAGCCGGGAGACGCGTTCGTGCTCTGCGAGGATAAGCTTCCAGAATCTACTGGGGATAAGCTTACTGCTTGGGGTGATGGGTTCCAACTTTTCCTGGGGAAACTGGATTGGACTCTCCTGGGGAAGTTCTGAACTGTACTGGAAGTAACTCCACTGAATGTTTGATATACCGCCGGGGAACAATCTTTAGACCAATACTGCCGGGGATGCTTGTTAAGAATGTATATATGATGTGCTAGGGAATGTTGAGATCTGCTGGAGGATACCCAACTTTCTTAAGGTTGATTGTAGCTTTGCTTGAGGAGAGTGTACTGACTTGCTGGCTCACTCTCTGGGGAGTTAAGATATCTGGTTATGTTCTTTAGCTAAACCTACCTTTACACTTTGATGGACAGAGCCATTAGATCGTTTGGGCGACTCTTTATTGCCCCTGTTTCTGAGGTGGGAGAGGAAGACCCGTGAGGTGCTGATAGTTGTTGATGGACAAACCTTCTTCTGGTAGGCAGGTGACAGGATGACAGGACATAGTCGTACGCTTTAATCCCTAACTTTTGCCTGGACCGCCCTTTCGGGTTTTCAGTCCATCGGGATACCCATTTTTGCCCAAGGCGCCTTTTCAGGTTTTCGACTTGCCGGGTGCACAGATTTTTTCATTTTCATCCCTTATTTTTGCCCGAACCCTTTTGGTTCGCCGGGAAGCCCTTATTTTTGCCTAGGCATGTCAGCCTAGCGGGTCTTTAATTTTGTGTAGTATCTTTTCGACTATGTCCATGTTCTCAGAATGCAGGGAGGTGCCCCTGGCTGCTTGTGTTTCCATATTACCAGAAGATGTCTGATCGTGCAAGATTCGTTGCTGGAGTGCCCAAGTGACTCAGGCAGAGATTTGCCCCTACTGTTTGGCCTTTGAGAGATTCTCCGAATCTTGATTGGACTGCCCCAGATAATAGACCATGATTATATCATGCCCCTTGATTGGAAGTGCTTTCGTTCACTAGGTATTCATCGTGCGAATTTCTATGCTGTTCAAACAAAAAGTCATATGCAAACAAAGTTATGTCAAAAATGCAAAGCTTATGTCTGTCTTGAAAATGCATTTTTTTCATAAAACAAGTGAATGTTTGTAAAACGTGATGTCAACTCCGTATTTACCGTAAGCCTTAAGGAGTCAGGATACCTTTTCGTAACAGTATGCTTTCGAACTAACCCATGCTTCAGCTAGGACTTTTGACTGTCAAATGACCATTTTGCCCCTACAGTTGACTGTAGTGCAATTAGGGTTTTTGACTGTGCAATTTTGTACTGAAAGTCTTGAAACTTGGTATGAGGATGCTTGACCATATTTATAGGCATGTGGGACTTGATTGGGCCCTTGGAAACTTCATTTTCTTGATCAGAACAAAAACCCTAATTTTGACTGTTTAGGAGGCTCTTACACTGTGCAACCCTTGGGGAATTTTGAAGCATGACTTGGCAATTTCTTGAAGAATGTGGGAGGGCAAATTTTGGGGTACAACAAGGGGCAACTCTTGTACCCCAAAATTTGCCCTCCCTTTTTCACAAGAAATCACAACCCCAGGGTTTTCTCTGATATTTGAAATTGGCTCAAGAATCGGTCAAACAAAATTTTCTTTATCAGTCAATCCAGAATTAGGGTTTTCTCTGATTTTTTGAAGATCGGCTCAGGAATTGATCAAGCAGACTTTTCTTTGGCAACAAATCCGGAATTAGGGTTTTCGCTCGCATTTATCAGAAGGAACTGAATCCTCAGGAATTTAGTTAACTGTTACGTTGTTTTCACGCTTGTTCAAGTTTACTGGTTATTTCTCAAGGCCTGATTATCTGGGATAAAAGCTGAGACTTTTGTTTGGAACATTAAGGCATCTGCTTGATTAAGTGGCGTGAAAGGTTTACCGTTTAATGGAATGCCTTGTTTGTTTAACTGTACAATGCGTGTGTTAATTGGAATACCATGCATATTGTGAGTAATGCAAGGTTACGAGACTGCAAAGTTTGTTGATTATTTATTTTATCTGGATTAAAATTATTGGGATACAATTCCAATTATTTTGATTTGAGAGTCTTAAATAATTAAATAAACAATGCAAGGAAAGATTAGAAGATATTTGACAAAGACTTTTATTTATTCATTCGTTTCAAATGTTGTTACAAAATTTATCTGAATATTGTAAATTTACAACTTACAGTATTTACAATAATTTTTTGTTTACAATAAATAAAAAAAAATAAATCTAAGCCTAATCTCCTAAAATCTTTGGCTTCTACTACTTCCGCTATTGCCCAAGATGCATTCACCTGAAAAAGAAGAAAGGAAAGAAATTAGCACAATTAACTGAAAGAATTTTCAAGCAGAAGAAAAAAAGTCATCATTAAAATTGGCCGTCTAGAATCAAATTGCTTATTTTCGTCACGCTTTATGTTCTCTCTGCAAATCACAAAGAACATTTCTCTTCTTGGTTCACAAAGAGAAAATTAAAATACAAATTGAAAAAAAAATGCAAGCATGCTGAGTTACAAACTGTCTAACCAAGCAAACCAAACATGGCAGCCAAACCAAACTGAGTCACAAATTCAAAGGGACAAACAAGCGCCAAAATTGCCAAGGTATAAGCCAAACAAATGTATAATACAACAGCAAGCAAAGTCCCATATTCAGCTACAGAACAAATTGTCCAAAACCAAGTTACAAGACAAATTGGATAAATATGGTAATGCAGCATGGAAACAGAAATACAGAAGGCAAAAGCAAGACAGCAAGAGGTAATTCACTTGACAAGTCAAAACTTGTCAAAAGGCTTTCATCATTTTCTAGACAGCCAACTTTTCAGAATTAAAATAATAAGCAAAAATGCTTATGAGAGAGAGAGAGAAAGAGAGGACCTGAAGTGAGAAGTTTTGCAGTTTGGCTAAGGCAGGCTGTCAAAGACAGGAAAGAAAACAAAAAAAAGATATAAAGAGAAGATACTGTTTAACAGTCCAAGGGAGAGAGAAATATTGAGCAAGCTGCAAACTACAAACTTGTTTTGCCTAACCTGCACAAAATATCAAACCACAAACTTGCTTGCAAAAACTACAAACACTCAGGCCAAGCACAGACCAAGCAAGCCTGCTTGCCCAAAACAACTCAAACCTATCCAAACTAAAAAACTCAGCCAGTCCACAAGCCAAGCTTGCTCGAGCCAAAACCTATTGTCAATCCAACACAAAGGCCAAACCATCTCAAACTGCTATCAAACCTCAAAATCTGCATAGCTTGCAAACTGTGAAACCACAGCCTGCTGGCCAAAGCTTCCAAACCTGCTTACCAAAACCTGCAAGTCTGCCTACCAAAACTTACAAGCTCAAGCAAACCTGCTTTCTCAAACAAAAGCAACAAACCTGTTTGCTCAAACAAAATCATCAAGCTGCAAAACCTGCTCAACAAGCATAACAAATCCAACCTGCCTGCACAAGACAAGCTAACAAAACCTGCTAGCAAGAAACCTGTACCAAACTACAGATTCAACCACAAACCAAACTCCCAAACCTGTTTGGGCCAAAAACTGCATAAACTGCAAACACAGTCTAGCTATCATCACCAATAGCCAAGGTAGAGCATCAACATAAAAATCACAAGCTTCATCAACCATAAAAAAAACAGTTCAAACAACACAGTTTCAGAAACACCTTCATCATCAACAATATCAACGAAGCAAGCAAGTCCTCAACAATATCATCATCAAATAATTGATCGCACTAAATCGCACTATGTTTCTGACTCAAATATCACATGTTTTCCTTAGTTTTTATTGTCATTTTCTCGTATTATGTTCCTTTTTCCTTTGTTTTCAGGATTCTTGTCATTTCAGAGCCTTCTGTGAAGAAACGAGCCAAAACGCCAAGAAATTAGGGTTTTTCAAGATATTTTGCACTTATGGCGTTCAGCACCGCGCTGGCTACAGGAAACGCGATGACGTGGCCCACTTTCACCCAGAGATCAACTGCCACGTTCCCATGATGTGGCGGTTCTAGGCACCGCGCCCGCGGCCACCCTCACCGCGCCCGCGGCCTTCACAAAAAGGTTCCCGCTCAAAAGAAGTTAAGGGGCATGCTGGTCCTTACGCACCTCAAAGTTCCTCTATAAATAGCTTTCGATTCTCATTCTTTAGTTTCATCCAAGCTTAGTACAATCTTAAGCCATATACTATCAGTTTCTGTAAAGTAATAATCTCTTCACATCGGGGAGTTATTGCGGTGTAGATTGAGTTGTAATCGAGTCTTGGAGCACTTTGGTTGAAGTTCATCATACCGGGCTTACTTTTCCGTAGATTTGTATCAGATTCAAGTCTCCGACCGGAGCAAGGTTCTAATTTATTGCATTTCTTTATTTAATTGCTCTTATCATAGTCTACACGTTTTATAGACTTTAAATGCTCTTATCATAGTCTACACGTTTTATAGACTTTAAATGCTCTTACCATAGTCTACACGTTTTATAGACTTTAAATGCTCTTACCATAGTCTACACGTTTTATAGACTTTAAATGCTCTTACCATAGTCTACACGTTTTATAGACTTTAAATGCTCTTACCATAGTCTACACGTTTTATAGACTCGCACTTATTATGTCTGGCTAAACTATAAAGGTTAGGATGTAATGATTGTCATCGTGGTTGTGTTCCAATTATCATGCTAGTGAAAATACTCTGGGGATGTTTTGCTTCTAACTTAAGTCAATTGTGTTTTAATGTTTATTGGGTAAGATCGAAAGCCGTCCAAACTAATGATACGACTTGATTATTATTTAACCAAACAAAAAGAGCGACAGCCGTTGATTGGTTAAATAGGAATCATTGACCTTTTTAGAAAACGATTTTGAAACTATTTTCGGACGCGTTTGTAGGTTTAAAATCTGACTCTTGGTCAAAAGCCAAAAGTCTCTTTAAGTTAATCTTTCCGAGTAAGATCACTTTTCTGTTAAGTCAAAACTATCAATTTCTTAAAAATAAGTTTACCTCTTTAACGCGGAAGGCACCCTTTATATGTGACAATAAAGGAATTTAATTTAAAGAGTAAACTCGGTTCTTAGTAGTCAAAAGCTACAAGTTCCCGTTAAACTGATTCTTTGCTATCAATAGAAAATACTGCCCCATAAGTAGGTTCATCTACGCATGACCGGACCAATATCTGATTACATGATTTACATTCCGACCTGTCTTTTAAACTGTTATTTCCCTCGCATATTTACTTTGTGCACTGCACTCACATCAATATCCTTATTCGCCTTAGATAAGCACCTTAGCAATAGAGTTGATAGATTGACAATTGGTCTCTGTGGTTCGATAATCTTATATATTACTTCGATAGGCTGTACACTTGCAGTACTACATTTAGGCTATACGTTACAGATTAAACACCCATCAAGTTTTTGGCGCCGTTGCCGGGGACCAACTTCGTCAAATTTCGTACCCTATTGTTATCCCGTTTAGACTAAGGCTATTCTAGCCGGTAGATGCGTAGAAATCGTAGCACCGGCAACCTAATAGATCCTTTAGTAGAACCTGAACGTTACGCTCGTGCCCGTCTTTTTATTCGCAAGATAAGAAGAGCTATGGCAGAAGATCGTAACCAAAGACCGCTCAAGGAATTCGCCCAACCATCTAACGAGGAACCTAGTTCTAGTATAGTAAACCCTGCTATAACTACCAACAACTTTGAACTAAAGCCCTCGTTACTACAATTAGTACAACAAAACCAATTCGCTGGTCTCGCTACCGAGAACCCGAATCAACATTTAAAGGTATTTATCCAGTTAGCTGACACCCTTAAGGCAAATGGAGCCACGCCCGAAGCCATCCGATTAAGACTATTTCCTTTTTCCCTTAGAGGTAAAGCTCACGACTGGTTAGACGCCCTTCCAACTAACTCAATAACAACTTGGGAAGACCTTAGGAGAGCTTTTCTTGCGAGGTATTTTCCACCAAGCAAGACCGCTGTTCTTAGGAACCTGATCACTTGTTTCACCCAAAACCAAGGCGAATCACTTTTTGATGCCTGGGAGAGATATAAAGAACTTTTAAGAGCCTGTCCACACCATGGCCTAGAGCAATGGTTAATCATACATACCTTCTATAATGGACTCCATTACAACACAAAGATGTCCATAGACGCTGCCGCTGGCGGAGCGTTGATGAACAAACCTTACCCTGACGCTTGTGCCCTAATAGAGGACATGGCCCAAAACCACGCCCAATGGGGATTAGAACGAGCGACAGTAGAGAAAAAGGAGAGCCATGGAGGAAAGCATGAGGTAAGTTGCATGGACATGATTAATGCCAAGATGGACGCCCTAGCCTTGAGAGTCGAGAACATGTCTCAAAACCCAACCACAGTAGCAGCAATCCAATCGGAGTGCGAACTCTGTGGAACTCAAGGACATCAAACCGTTGACTGTAACCTTTTGAATGAATCAAGCTCAGACCAAGTTAACTATACTCAAGGGAACCCTTTCTCGAATACCTACAATCCTGGATGGAGGAACCACCCGAATTTCTCTTACAAAAACAACAACTCTATCCAAAATCCCGGACCTTCGAGACCTCAAGGATTCCAAACGCAAAAACAAAACCAACCTATGCAAATAGTACCCCCAAGACCAAACCTTAAAGAAACCATAGACACCTTTATTCAAGCTCAAACCCAGCAAAATAAGGAGTTTATGAACCAACACATTCACACGAACGAACTAGTTACTCAACTAGCAACCAAGTTTGACCAGATAATAACCCACACCAAAATGCTTGAGACTCAGATTTCCCAAGTAGCACAAAACACCTCTGTACAAGTTGCACCTGGAGGACAATTCCCTGGACAAACTCAACCAAATCCAAAAGGCCAAGCAAATTCTATCACACTAAGAAGTGGAACCGCTTATGAAGGGCCTAGAAATCCTGACTTAAGCACATCAGAAAAACCTATGGAAGATGCTACGCCCAAAGACCAGGTGGAGGAACCAGAGAAACCAGGAAAGCAATCAAAACCAGAAGTAGAGAAAAACACTCAACAACCTTATAAACCACCTATTCCATTCCCACAGAGGCTGAAAAACACCAAAGTAGAAAACCAGTACCAAAAGTTTATTAAGGTAATAGAGGAACTCCATGTTGAGATTCCTTTTACTGAAGCTATAACCCAGATACCATCATATGCTAAGTTTTTGAAAGATATTTTGACCAATAAACGGCGACTCGATGATCCCAAGCCTTTAGAATGTCATTTTATATCCGAAAATAAACTCGCCAAGAAAGATAAAGACCCTGGAAGTTTTTCTATCCCTTGCATCCTAGGTAACCATATGATAGACAAAGCATTTTTAGACCTAGGAGCAAGTGTAAGTCTGATGCCTCTGGCCGTCTGTAAAAGGTTAAAATTAGGAGAACTTCAACCTACTAAGATGTCCTTACAACTAGCTGATAGATCTGTCAAATATCCCATGGGTATTTTAGAAGACATACCTGTCAAGATTGGTCAGTTGTACATTCCGACCGACTTCGTCGTAATGGATATCAAAGAAGATGAAGACATCCCAATCCTCTTAGGAAGACCCTTCCTATCAACCACCGGAGCTATAATAGATGTTAAGAAAGGGAAACTGACTTTCGAGGTAGGAGATGAAAAGATTGAGTTCATTTTATCAAAATTTCTAATGGCACCAGTGATAGGAGATGCGTGTTATGCCATTGACATCATTGATGAATGTGTAAATGAGCTCGAACAAAACGAATTCTTAACCAAATTACCATCAACCCCTATTTTAGAGGATGACGAATTTGAGAGTATCGAACCGTACATTGACGACAACCTTTTCGAATGCTTAGCTCTTACCCATGACCTTATGCCATGTACTGAGAAAACCACTATAGAACTTAAGGAACTACCCAAGAATCTAAGATATGAGTTTTTGGATGAGGAGATGAATAGACCTGTTATAATTAGCGCCACTCTAAACCAAATAGAAACAAATCAACTATTAGATACCTTGCGAAAATATCCCTCAGCTTTAGGGTATAAAGTTTCAGATTTAAGAGGTATAAGCCCATCCGTATGCATGCATCGGATTATGCTAGAAAAAGATTCGAAACCCTCAAGAGAACATCAAAGAAGAATAAACCCTATCATGAGTGATGTAGTCAAGAAATAAGTTCTTAAGTTATTAGAAGCTGGTATCATATACCAAATTTCGGACAGTGAATGGGTAAGCCCAGTCCATGTGGTACCCAAGAAAGGAGGTATCACTGTTCTGAAAAATGAGAAAGGTGAGCATGTGGCAAAACGAACAGAAGGAGGATGGCGAATGTGTATAGATTACAGAAGGTTGAATAAGGCAACAAGAAAAGACCATTTCCCTCTCCCATTTATAGATCAGATGCTTGAACGTCTAGCAAGACACTCATGTTTCTGCTATCTTGATGGATATTCGGGATTTTTCCAAATCCCTATTCACCCAGAGGACCAAGAAAAAACCACATTTACCTGCCCTTATGGAAAATTCGCTTATAGACGAATGCCCTTTGGACTCTGTAATGCACCTGCCACTTTCCAACGTTGTATGATGTCAATTTTCGCAGACTACCTAGATGGAATTATGGAAGTATTTATGGACGATTTTTCAGTGTGTGGGTTTGATTTCAAAAACTGCCTCTCGAACTTGGAGAAAATCTTAAAAAGATGTGTGGAAGTAAACCTTGTGTTGAATTGGGAAAAGTGCCACTTTATGGTAAGTGAAGGGATAGTCTTGGGACACATTATTTCTGAAAGAGGTATAGAAGTCGATAAGGCCAAGATAGAAGTTATAGAAAACTTAAACCCACCTAAGACCGTTAGGGAAATAAGAAGTTTCCTAGGACATGCCGGGTTCTACCGACGTTTCATCAAGAATTTTTCCGCAATAACAAAACCTTTAACTAACTTATTGATGAAGGATGTCGAGTTTGAATTCGACCAAAAATGTCTTGAGGCCTTTGAAGTTTTAAAACAAGCTCTTATTTCAGCACCTATCATAAGACCGCCCGATTGGACACAACCCTTTGAAATCATGTGCGATGCTAGTGATTTCGCTGTAGGAGCTGTACTAGGGCAAAGAAAAGACAAAAAACTGCATGCAATTTACTACGCTAGTAGAACACTAGACGCTGCCCAGCTAAATTATACAACCACAGAAAAAGAATTGCTAGCCGTAGTTTTTGCTATTGATAAATTTCGATCTTATTTGGTGGGAGCAAAAATAATAGTATACACAGATCATGCAGCAATCCGGTACTTGTTAAGTAAGAAAGATGCTAAGCCTAGATTGCTCAGATGGGTACTTTTACTCCAAGAATTTGACTTGGATATTAAGGATAAAAAAGGAGCTGAAAACTTAGTAGCTGATCATCTCTCTAGGTTAGAACACCTTAAGCCTGAACTTATACCTATAGACGATCACTCTACTTATGAAAGATTAATAGCTGGGATAAACTCAACTGAAGAAGAGACCTATGAGGAAATCTCAACCATGAACAACATACCATGGTACGCAGATATTGTGAATTATCTAGCCGCTGATATCATACCCCCTGACTTAAGCTACCAACAGAAGAAGAAGTTTTTTAGAGATGTTAAACACTTCTTTTGGGATGAACCCCTCCTATTCAAAAGAGGAATAGATAATATATTCCGACGATGTGTGCCGGAGGAAGAAGTAGGCAATGTCATTAAACATTGTCATGCTTCACCTTATGGTGGACATGCAAGCACGTCTAAAACATGCGCCAAAATATTTCAAGCAGGTTTTTATTGGCCTACTGTATGGCGCGATGTCCACACTTACATTACAAAATGTGACCGATGCCAACGCACTGGGAACATTTCAAGACGTGATGAAATGCCTTTAAGAAACATCCAAGAAGTGGAAATATTTGATGTCTGGGGTATTGATTTCATGGGACCTTTTCCTTCCTCAATGGGTAACAAGTATATCCTAGTAGCTGTCGATTATGTCTCAAAGTGGATCGAAGCTGTTGCATCACCCACAAACGATACCAAGGTAGTTATCAAACTGTTTAAGAATATTATTTTTCCTAGGTTTGGAACCCCGAGGTTAGTCATAAGTGATGGAGGATCGCATTTTATATCTAAGATATTTGACAAGCTTCTAAGCAAATACGGAGTAAAACATAGAGTAGCATCACCATATCACCCGCAAACCAGTGGCCAAGTAGAGGTATCGAATAGGGAGATTAAGCAGATCCTAGAAAAAACCGTATCACTATCCAGAAAAGACTGGTCTGGAAAACTTAAAGACGCCTTATGGGCTTATAGAACGGCTTATAAAACCCCTATTGGAACAACTCCTTATCAATTGGTTTATGGAAAGTCCTGTCATTTACCCTTCGAATTAGAACATAAAGCCTATTGGGCCATTAAATCCTTGAATCTAGATTACCTGAAAGCCGGAGAAAAACGTATCCTGGACATTCACAAGCTAGAAGAGCTTCGCTTGAATTCCTATGAGAATGCCATCATATATAAGGAAAGAACCAAAATGTGGCATGATAAAAAAATCATCAAGAAATATTTCAACATTGGTGATCCTGTTCTCCTATTTAACTCAAGGTTACGACTTTTTCCTGGTAAGCTTCGTTCAAGATGGACAGGTCCATTTGAAGTGTCAAAAGTTCTAAAGTCTGGAGCAGTAGAAATCAAAAACAATTCATGCGCTCCATTTGTGGTAAATGGACAAAGACTGAAGCTCTACAAAGGAGGCGATTTGCCTGTTGACTACTCTAGTCATATTCTTATAGACCCACCAATACCTACATAAAGTAAGATCTAATCGTCAAGCTAAACGACGTTAAACAAGCGCTGCATGGGAGGCAACCCATGGTTTATTCATTTTATTTTATTTTTATTTTAGTAATTTATATATTTTATCTGGACTAATTTCTTGTGTTTATATTTTCAGGATGCATTACCCCGATGGTATGGTTGTGATTTTCAGAGATGAAGCACAAAAGACCCGATTTGCTACCTTATTTTAAGATTTGCAAGACGAGGAAGGAAGGTGGTTACTTCCTCATGGTTGGAGGTGCTGCTATACCCAGTATTGTTATGCCTTGCACCCGTCGTACTGATATTAGATGTGAGCGTAACTGGACCTACGATCTCAACGCTCCTGCTTTTATTGGTCCGTTACCCCCAAATCTACCTTTAAACGAGGGTAACAACACTGATGATGAGTACGATTTCCAAACAGAGGAACCACCCCATTTTTCACCACCACACACGACACCTTCTACCTCTAACCCCAATGCAGGTACAACTCCTAGTTTCCATGTCACTGAGGACATGTGGCGTGAGCATATGGCCCGAGAGGCCCAGAGGGACACCCTCCTTGCTACCTTGCAGCAACAGGCGGCCGACAACATGGCCTTCATGCAAGCGTCCCAAGAACAAAATGCTAGCTCTCTGCGCACTATTATGGAAAGTCAGCTGGCTTTCCAGAGAGAACAACACCTACACCAGACCACATACGCTCGTCACTTCCAATTGATGGAGGCAACCCAAGGCACCCTCATTGGTCGGACCCAAGAGCTACAATCGGCAAATGCCGCCTTGTCAGAGAGACTGGAGCAGCTTGTTTTGGACCGAGATAGCCGCCGTCGCAGCCGTAGCCGCCGTTTCGGTCGTACCAACCAGGATGGTGAAGGTCCTAGTGGCCCCCACTAGTGTTTTCAGGTACCTCCTCCTACCTTATTTTGGAACATTGAGGACAATGTCTGATTTAAGTGTGGGAGGAGCATTTATCGCTTTTATTTCCCATTTTCGCTTTTATCGCTTTTATTTCCCATTTTTTCTGTTTTTATTTCCCTTCCGCATTTTTCCTTTTTTTTCATAGTTAATAAAATGCATGTGATAGGCGAGTCTTTCCGCGTAGTGTACCCTTTCATTTTCCCCACCTTTTAGCTCTACAAAATTTTTATTTTTCAAAGATTTATGGTTGTTTTTAAGGATTTGGGCTATGAGACAGGTCCTAGATAGGGTTTGTTTCTCGGACACTCACTTTTTGAAAAATTCGTTATCATTTTTTACACCATAAGCCTTTTTGAATATTTAGATTAGATCCTTTCTCCCCAATATGCTATGATTTCGAATAAAACTGTACAAATAGGTCTTCAAGTAGTTTATCTTAGCAGTCAGCTCCGGCCTAAGCATGCTCTA
This sequence comes from Vicia faba, assembly GCA_948472305.1. Lineage (NCBI taxonomy): Eukaryota > Viridiplantae > Streptophyta > Magnoliopsida > Fabales > Fabaceae > Vicia > Vicia faba. The sequence continues at coordinate 1,128,600,582 of OX451736.1, forward strand.
AGTGTGGGATCGATGAATATAAGTGGATGATCTCTATTTTTGCCTTAAAAGCTACAAAATAAAGTATGAATACGATTACGAGTTGGGTGATCCTCACAAAGATTACTTAACTCAAGAAAGTTGTAAGCACTAACAAAAACAAAGAAAAAAAAATATATAAGGCATATCTGTTGTAGTTGGTTCAGAGGTATCTGGTGCTGAACTTGGTAGGGCGGACTACGGTCCGATCCCCCGCAACTGCAAATGGGTAAAATAAAAAGGGATTAAACCAACTCTTGTACCAGAATCCCATCACTTGAGATCAGAGTCACTAACCGGTCACTACACCATGAGTATGTACGGATAACGGGCTTAATGTGATTGCGCCTGAATGAAAAAGGACCTCGTACAAAAAGAAGTCTTAGCATAGTAAGGATATTTGGATCAATCTGTATACTTATGAGGTTTATGTCCGCATTTCTACGAGTAGTGTAATTACGATACCCTTGATTCAGATAGTTAGTGCCTGACAACACACCCTTACTCGGACTTAGAAGCCCTCTTTGCCCAAAACCTGTATACACCATAAATTTCTTTCATCCACTTTTAAGAGTTGTTGCTTGAGGACAAGCAAAGGTCTAAGCGTGGGAGGATTTGATCGCACTAAATCGCACTATGTTTCTGACTCAAATATCACATGTTTTCCTTAGTTTTTATTGTCATTTTCTCGTATTATGTTCCTTTTTCCTTTGTTTTCAGGATTCTTGTCATTTCAGAGCCTTCTGTGAAGAAACGAGCCAAAACGCCAAGAAATTAGGGTTTTTCAAGATATTTTGCACTTATGGCGTTCAGCACCGCGCTGGCTACAGGAAACGCGATGACGTGGCCCACTTTCACCCAGAGATCAACTGCCACGTTCCCATGATGTGGCGGTTCTAGGCACCGCGCCCGCGGCCACCCTCACCGCGCCCGCGGCCTTCACAAAAAGGTTCCCGCTCAAAAGAAGTTAAGGGGCATGCTGGTCCTTACGCACCTCAAAGTTCCTCTATAAATAGCTTTCGATTCTCATTCTTTAGTTTCATCCAAGCTTAGTACAATCTTAAGCCATATACTATCAGTTTCTGTAAAGTAATAATCTCTTCACATCGGGGAGTTATTGCGGTGTAGATTGAGTTGTAATCGAGTCTTGGAGCACTTTGGTTGAAGTTCATCATACCGGCCTTACTTTTCCGTAGATTTGTATCAGATTCAAGTCTCCGACCGGAGCAAGGTTCTAATTTATTGCATTTCTTTATTTAATTTCTCTTATCATAGTCTACACGTTTTATAGACTTTAAATGCTCTTATCATAGTCTACACGTTTTATAGACTTTAAATGCTCTTACCATAGTCTACACGTTTTATAGACTTTAAATGCTCTTACCATAGTCTACACGTTTTATAGACTTTAAATGCTCTTACCATAGTCTACACGTTTTATAGACTTTAAATGCTCTTACCATAGTCTACACGTTTTATAGACTTTAAATGCTCTTACCATAGTCTACACGTTTTATAGACTCGCACTTATTATGTCTGGCTAAACTATAAAGGTTAGGATGTAATGATTGTCATCGTGGTTGTGTTCCAATTATCATGCTAGTGAAAATACTCTGGGGATGTTTTGCTTCTAACTTAAGTCAATTGTGTTTTAATGTTTATTGGGTAAGATCGAAAGCCGTCCAAACTAATGATACGACTTGATTATTATTTAACCAAACAAAAAGAGCGACAGCCGTTGATTGGTTAAATATGAATCATTGACCTTTTTAGAAAACGATTTTGAAACTATTTTCGGACGCCTTTGTAGGTTTAAAATCTGACTCTTGGTCAAAAGCCAAAAGTCTCTTTAAGTTAATCTTTCCGAGTAAGATCACTTTTCTGTTAAGTCAAAACTATCAATTTCTTAAAAATAAGTTTACCTCTTTAACGCGGAAGGCACCCTTTATATGTGACAATAAAGGAATTTAATTTAAAGAGTAAACTCGGTTCTTAGTAGTCAAAAGCTACAAGTTCCCGTTAAACTGATTCTTTGCTATCAATAGAAAATACTGCCCCATAAGTAGGTTCATCTACGCATGACCGGACCAATATCTGATTACATGATTTACATTCCGACCTGTCTTTTAAACTGTTATTTCCCTCGCATATTTACTTTGTGCACTGCACTCACATCAATATCCTTATTCGCCTTAGATAAGCACCTTAGCAATAGAGTTGATAGATTGACAATTGGTCTCTGTGGTTCGATAATCTTATATATTACTTCGATAGGCTGTACACTTGCAGTACTACTTTTAGGCTATACGTTACAGATTAAACACCCATCAATAATCAAGGCCAAAGAGGAAGAGGAAAAGTTTTAGAAGCAAAACAATATTATTTCAGAAACACGTTCATCATCAAGAAGAGGAAGAGCTTCAGAAATAGAATCAAAAGTTCTCAGAACAATATCATCATCAAACAATCAGGGCCAAAAAGAGAGATTCAGAAGCAAAAACAAAGTTTCAGAAGCTATTGTCATTATCAACGAAAATAAAATCAACAACAAGTTCTCAGAAAGTCATCATCATCCAAACAAGTCAAGAAAATACAGAGATACCAGTAAAGCAAGCAAGCAACTGTCATCATCATCTTCTCCGTTGACCGGCCACCAAGGAGGCGCCACCAAGCCCTATCCCTCCATTTTCCTCTCCGTCTTCCTCAAGGTAAATTTCCCTCAAACCCTTACTGCGTAAAACATCATAGGTTAAAGAGATTAAAACTGTAAAACATGAACATGCAAACAAAATGAACAAAACTAAAAAATGCGAAAGAGAAAGATAACCATTCACACCTTTCAAAACACCAAGCTTGGACCACTGTGAGAGGATGAAAGAGTGGGAGGGGGCGGCGCTCCAGTAGCTGGGCTTAGGAAGAGTTTCAGAACCATGGCCTGAGAAAGATGAGAGAAACGAAGAAGAAGGAGGCGCCGCTGTGTAACCAAAGCTCACAAACCCTAAAGTGAACAAACCCTAAAAAATTGTCACAACACTTCAATTGGGCGTTCGCCCCAAACAAAACCATAAGCCCACAGCGCTTCTGCCAACGCACCCCCATCTTTTCATCCTGATTCTTGTTCTTCTTCATTTTCTTATTTGGGCCTACTCCTTAACTACAATCCTAAACCCATTTTCCTTTTTTAAAAAACTAACACTTTTTAATTAATATCCTTTAAACTAATTCATTTTCTTTCTTTTAGTTGATAAAAACACTAATTAAATTTTGTTTTATTTTCTTTTAAGTTACTTTTATTTTTTTCTTTATTAATCTTGTTTAATATAATAAAAATACAAAAAAAGAATAGTTAGTTTGATTTAATCAATTTTTTTTCTTTAATCCTTTTTTGATTAATAGAATACAAGAATAATCTTAAACATTAATTTAGGTAATTAATCTTTTCTTTACACAAAAATTCCTAAAAATACAAAAAATAATAATAATACTTAATCTTCCTTAGGTTAAATTTTATTTGTTTTATTTGTAAATAAACACATGCATCTCATAATACTTTTGATTCTCTTTATTTTTATGTTTTGTTATAATTTGTTAATATTTGAATTACGTCGATTCGATTTGGTTGTAACCCATAATATTTGGGACATTATTATTCTTGAGAGACTCATCCCCATTTGTAAATGATTGTACCCCCATCCCCGGATACTCATTTGTAATAACTTAGACTTTAAACTCCCGCAATTTATTGCTTTCAATATACTGTATAGTAATTAGGGTTTGTATGGCAAGATTCAAAATCAATCGCTAGATAACCTAATACAGGAATAAATGCATGAAAATCAATACACAATTCACACTTGCACCTCTAGGGTAACCTCACTCGTTGCTTTGGAAAATGCAATCATGTCCCTCGAATATGAGACACTCTAGCAAATACCCCTTTGATAAACAAAGATCGTAGTCCCTCGACGACCCTCGATATTGCCTTCGATAAAACGATCTCGTCCCTTACAAAATTGCTAGAGCGTCTCACAAGTTGCTTTCAATGATTGCATGCGATGACCCGCGCCTGTCCCGTTTAACATCCTAACACAAGGTTATTCACCAAATACAATGGTGAAATAACACTGTCAAAAGGGTTGAAAACATAAGAAAGATATTTTGAGTAAAATAGGGTAGATAACTTTTAGTTACTTGATCAAAAGCTTGCAAAACATCCTTGCCATTTTTCAAACACACTTCACAACACAACTTCAAAACAATTTCAAAACAACTTTCAAAACATTGAAATATCTTTTCAAAAAGACACACACCTTTGTATATATTCAAACAAGAATCATTACAAAGGTTTCCTAGATAAGGCCTCTTTTTCAAAGCATTTTCAAAAACCACACACAAAGCACCATTTCAAACAATTGAAAAGCAAAGGCAAGTGATCTAAAACAAGTAACTAAGAGCCCATGGAAAACCATGGATGAAAAGGGTGCTAGCACCTTCCCTTTTCATAATCTACCCCCCGAACCCAAGAAAACATCTCAAAGGTCTTTCTTGTGCTTTTTGACCTTTCCTTAGGATAAAATAAAAAGTCGGTGGCGACTCTTGCTAAACCGCACAAGTGCGAACACAAAATACAAAACCTCAAGTCAGTTCTCCCACCGTATCACAGGACTATACCACTAAGACTAACTAATTTTCCTAACACTTTATTAGTCTAATTGATCAAATCAAGTTTATAATCTAACACCTCCTCTTAAACTTGATTTGCCCATTAAATGTCTTCCTTATCTAGAACTTGTTGTATTTGTATCATTTCACCTTGTTTCTCAATAGTTGTTCAATTTACTTTTCTTTCTCGAGGAATCCATCCAAAAAGGCATAATTCACACCTATCTAATGAGTTCTCAGGTTGTGTTGAAATGCTTGAGAAATTATAATTTTTATGATACTCATACAGACGACTGAAACAAAGTGTCTTACAATGATGAGTCATAACGTTTTTTTGGTAGTATATTTTGGCTATTTTTGTCTCGTATCTTTTAGATTTTTCCATGGAATTCTTCCTTGACCTTCATATTTTCTTCACGCCTGTATGCTTATGCTCTTTTTAAAGAGAAATGATTTCTCATGTACCCTTCTTCTTCATGGATTTCATTTCTCTATCCATTTTTTTCTTGATCTGTCATCTTGTCGAGTTTCTTCAAAGTTTATTGGTTCATAATTTGCATAAAGACATAATAATATGGAATTATTCGTACCATCTAATTATTCATAGATATCTTCCAGCCTCTGGGGTGATAATTCCTTTGTGTTGTCATAAATATCTTGAAGGCTTCATGTACGCATCACTCCCCTTTCACTTGTATTGTCTTTAAAAGTGGATAACATTGGTGAGAGAGACTCATGTTGAACTTCTGTAGTTGTTTCTTCTTCAAAGCCTGGAAAGAAACTATATTCCTTTTTCTGAGTACCAAAGTGTCATTCTCATTCTTCATCAAAAACTACATCTCGAGTAATTTTTTATTGTTGTTTGGGTTGTACAATTTGTAGCCCTTTGAGCTTTGGTCATTAACCGACAAAAAGGAATTTCTCACTCTTGTCATCATGTTTGGTTATTTTCTCATTTGTAATGTGAACATGGGATCCCTCTGGAAGACCCTCAAGTGTGAGATACCAAGATTTCTTCCACTTCATGATTTTTGTGGTGTCTTTCCCCCATACACTTCTAGTTGAAGATTGATTTGATAGATATACTCTAAATGCCACTGCCTTTGCCCAAAGTTCTTTTAGAAGTTTCTTACTATTCAACATGCTTTAGCCACCATGCCAAAAATTGTTCTATTTTTTCTTTCTACAACACAATTTTGTTGAGGTGATCTTGAAACTACCAGTGGATGTTTAATTTCATTCTCCTCGCCAAATTATTGAAACTCCTTTGAATTAATTTCACTTCCTCAGTGTGTCTGTGCAGCTTTTATCTCCCAGACACTTTCTTTCTCCATAAAAGCTTTTAACTTCTTGAAGGTAATACATATTTATGATTTTTGGTTCAAGAAATAAAATCCAAGATTTTCTTGAAAAAACATCAATGAAAATAAGAAAATAATTATTTTTTTCCTAGTGACATTGGCTTGATTGGCCTGCACACATCTACATGTATAAGCTTGAGTGACTTCTTGACTCTTGAGCTTGTCTTCTTTGGAAAACTCACACTTAATTGTTTTTCGTGTAAGCCTTTTTCACACAGCTTGGATGATTGATTGGTGGTAGACCTCTCACCATATTTTATTTTTACATCAAACTTAAGCCTCCTAAATTTAAGTGCATAAATCAAAGATGTCAAAGCCATGACACATCATTGTAGCATGATTTGAGACATTTTGCCACGTAATTTTGGATATTCAACAAGAACATCCCATTCCTCGACATTTGTACCTTTATGATCAGATTATCATTTCCATATTTGTTGGAGAGACTTAAATATTTCATGTGAATATTATAACCCTTTCTAAAAGTTATCCTAAACTCAAAATATTGTTCTTTAGGTTTTGAACATAGTATATGTGATACGGTGGGAGAACTGACTTGGGATGTTTGCGTTTTATCACAAATGTTGCAGTTAGCAAGAGTCGCCACCGACTTTTCTTTTATCCAAAAGAAAAGGCTGAAAAGAACAGGAAAGACCTTTGAGATTATTTCTTGAGTTCGGGGGGTAGATTATGAAAAGAGAATGTGTTAGCACCCTTTTCATCCATAGTTATCTATGGGCTCTTATTTTCTTGCTAGATCACTTGCTTTTGTTTGAAAATGTGCTTTGTGTGGTTTTTGAAAGTATTTTGAAAAGGCGCCTTCGTCTAGGCAAACTTTGTAATAGTTCTCATTCGTAAGAACGTATACAAAGTGTTGGGCTTTTGAAAATTTTTCATGTTTGGAAAATTTTTTGAAAGATTTTTTGAAAGTGTTTGGTGTTTGTTTTGAAAATAAGCAAGGATGTTTGATTTGAAAATGAGCAAGCAACTAGGAACAATCTACCTACTCAAAAGTCTTTGTCTGTTTCTTCCTTCCTTTGATATTGCTATCTTACCATTAATTTGGTAAGAAGCCTTATCTTTGGATGTAAACGGACGAGTGTGGGTCATCGTATAGTCATGATATAAATGTTGTGAGATATCTTAGCATTTCTATTTGAGGGACTAAGATCATTTTGAAAGGCAACATTGATAGCGTCATCGAGGGACTATGATCTTGCACTTTTTGATTGTTTTTGCTAAGATACTCCACCTGCATAACATGACCATTTTTGTAAGGCAACAAAGTGGAGTTTACCCTAGGGGTGCAAGTGTGTAAATGTGTTTGATTTACATGCATTGTTTATCTTGAATTAGGGTTTACTAATTGTTGATTTTAGTCTTTCCATACAAACCCTAATTACTAACATTTATATAAAGCGGTAAATTGTCGAAATTAAAATTACTACGCTATTACATCATTAGGGGAGTGGGTATACAAATTTACAAATGGGGATTGCAAGAAAATTAAACCTAATTATCTATTACAACCATATTGAATAATGTACAAGAATTGAATAAATGTACAAAAAGATAAATGGTGAAGAAATGATTTTTGTTTGGTTTTTGTTAAGGGTTTTAACCTATTTACTAAAAGGGAAAAATAATTAATTAAAGATAAATAAAATTAAACCTAAATTAATTAAGAAAATAAATTAGGTTAAAAAAGTATTTGTTTAGGGTTTTTTGTAAAAAGGTTTTAAATTAATGAAAAAAATATGGAAATTAATTAATTAAAAGAAACCTAAGTTCTAAGTTAATTTAAATTTAAAAGAAAATAAAATAATAATTAAACCTAAATCTAAATATTAATTATTTAAAAAAAAAAGAAACTAATTTGTTAAGGAAATGTTTTTAGTCATTTTGTTTTATAAAGAAAATAAACATATAAATGTGCAAATAATAGATAAAAATATTTTTGAATTTTTTATTATTAATAATAATAATAATAGTAATAAAAATATTATAAAGAAAAAGAAAATAAGAAAAAGAAACTAAAATGAATTAGAATGATAAAAGAAAAAAACATATAATTGGTTAGGTGTGTGAAAGTGAACAGGGGGTATGGGGCAAAAAATGATAAGGCCCACTGATTGAGGCCCAGTGTTGCTGTTTGAAACAAAAAAGGAGGAAAAATGTGAGAAAATGAACAAAAGGTAGCGTTGGGTGCTAAATCGAGGACCTCCCACATACACACGTGCTATATTTGCCACTAGGGTGGCTGTACATCCGGTAACATAAACAAAACAAATAATACATAACACAAGTCATGTCCTGAATATGACTTCATCTTCAACCTTCAGTCTGAACATCTGTAACTTCACCATTTCTCAACAAAAATGAAATATACAAACATGAAAGTTGCTCCATTTTCCCATACGAATCCAACCATATAAATATCATAAGCTATAAATCAAAGATGAATGAGAATTTCTAAAAGTACCAAATTCTGACCTAATTATTTTCAGAGATTCAAACCTAAAATTATCTAAGCTCAATCAATATAAATGAAATCTATGGGTATGTACAGTTTCAAGGCAATGATGTTTACATTTTATCTTCACAAATGCAAGCCTAACAATGCCTAAATGAGAAGATAGAAGTTCATAAAATGTACCTCAAACTGGAAATCGTGAAATGAGTTTGAGCTTCTTTCAAGGAGTTGTGATGATCAGGTTAGCTTCCTCAAATTCCCAGGAAGCTAATGCAATGCTTACTTGATGGGAGTTTTTAAATCGTGCTAGAGAAGTCAAGGTGCAAGCTCTGTTTTTTGGTTATGGAAGTTGATGAAGATGATGTCACGGTCGTGTAACAGGGTGAGGGATTGTTTGTAGATGATGTTTAGTAACTTTTGGAAGTGAAAAGCCAAGAAACGCACGAGTGGATTCTGAGTTTGGAGTTTTTGGTCAGAATGTGCAACAATGGAGGTTTGTTATGCAGTTCTGAGTATTTGAGAGTTTGAGAGCTTGTATATTTGTGTATCCTCTTGCAATAGACTTGCATAATTATAAGAAAAGGGTTAGAGCACTTGAGGTTGACAGATCTGTGAGATATAGAGTTATGACTATGTTACTTGATTTTGAAGAAAAGTGGAAAACATGGTTTCAAGGTATAGTATAAGCATGGAATGAGTTTATAGGAGGCTCTAGACATGTTGCTTTTGTATTTGACATTGCTTTTACTTCAGATGAAACAAGTCGGGAGCTTTATGCATTGACTTTTGCAATAAAGCTTGCTTTTCCAAAATGGAAGTGTTACCTTTGTGCCATTAATGGAATAACCATTTGGACAATGCCTCAAATGCTTGGATAAAAGCTCTAACAGTTGTGTAAACATTTAATTATGGAGTGAAATGCAAGTTAGAAGCCTGCAAAGTGATATTTGTACAACATGCTTGAAGATTGGATCAAGTGTTCTTCACAAATTTGCCTTGCAAAACAAGAATGAAACCCTAACTTCATGGCTTTGATTATATTAGCACAAAAATGATCTCAATAAGTTCTTAGACATTTTGGAAAGCTTGTAACATACCGTACAACTTCTATGTTGGACATTTTTTAAGATTCATCTTGAAACTATGTGAAAAATTTCCATGAAGTTAGGTCAAAATCCTGCCTAAACTAGGGCAAATTTTCACTAAGTTTTTTCAAGTTTCATGAACATGTCTTCTTAAAATCATAACTTGAAATACAAGCATTTATAGAAAAATTTGTGTTTTAAAATGTTTTATATCTCATTTATATCTACAACTTTCATGTTAGAAGTTTCCTTTGAATCATCTTGCATCATGGTGAAAATTTGACTCAAAGTTATGAAAAAATATGAATTTTCCAACACTTATAAAAATTCTAAGTCTTGGAAATTTTGAATTTTCAAAATGAAGTCTTGACTTTTTGATTTCTTGATGAACAAGTTTCATATTTTGACATGTCTTGATGAATTGTGATCTTTGATACTTGATTTTGACAAAAAAGTCAAAGTTTGACTTTTCAGTATACAGTTGACTTTTCATCAGTTGACTGAAATTCAACAGTCCATCAATTGAACTTGAGAAATGTTTTGAGCCATGCTATTAGGTAAAAATGAAGTATTTGAAACCTTGAGATAATGTCTTAAACCAATGAGTCATTTTCTAGGTCAAAAATCAGGAATTGCATTTCCTCAATCAAAACCCTAATTTTAACCATTTTGCCCTTTTGATGATCTGATCAAATTTCTTGAGGAATTATGATCCAAACTTGATAAAATGACATATATGAGTTCATGATGTTGATATGGATAAAAAATTATGAAGTTTGACTGTAAATTGACCACAATTGACTTTTTCCCCAATACAACTGATTTTATGTCATCTGATCAATTGACTGAGCAAAAATGTGATCCAAGACTTGAAACTTGGCATGAGCAATCTTGAGGGTCCAAAATGATCCATGAAAGTCATATGGGGTATTAAAAGTCCATTTGTCCTTGTGCAAACTCAAACCCTAATTTTCAGTTATCAGTGCTTGAGGAGGTGTCTTGAGCTGATCAACCCTTGTGCAGTCTTGAATCAATGGAGATCTTGTGAGAGATTACTTAAGAAATGAGAGGGAAAATTTTGGGGTACAACAACTTCCCCTGTTCAATCTTCTTAAACCTGAAGAGTTATATTGGCGGATCTGCCATTTGTGACTTGAAGGTGGAAGATGATTGAACACTAGAGTGCCCAGAAATTTGCACTCGAAGATGTATTGGGAATGGGCTTATAGATGCCATTTATGAGGAATGATGGTAAACACTGGAAGAAGTATCAACATAAATCTTTTGTTGATTTATACTAAAACTTGATGTTTCACCTGTGGGAAAAAGGGTTAGTAAAATGCAGATGTATGCATGATGTTCATAAGACGAGGTACTATGCTAAATGCATTTATTATGTATATGCTATGATGTATGAATGTGGGATGCATATTTTTCCTAGAAAATAAATTCCTGACTACTGTTGAGGAGTTCCTGGGAAGTTGAATCCTGGATTGCAGTTGGGGATGAAGAATATACATATCTTCAAACTTTGTTGGCAGAATGCTTCTGCTGGGGAATATCTCTTGCATGTTAGCTGTTATCTGGTCAGGTCCAGGTTTCACAACAATTTGCTGAGGATGAGGAAGTCAACTTCTATCTGGTCGTATCCAGGCTTCACAATAACTTACTGGGGAAGAAATAATTAACTGTTATTTGGTCGGATTCCAGGATTTGTAGAAGATTTCTTAGGGGAGAGTGAAATTAGGCTATTATCTGGTTGGAATCCTAGTTTCACAACAAATCGCTGGGGATAAGGAAGTTATCTATTATATGGTCGGATTCCATGCTTTGTAGTAACTTACTAGAAAGGATGAAGTTGAACTGATATCTGGTCGGGTCCAAGCTTCATAGTAACTTGAAGTGGTAACTATTATCTGGTCGGGTCCAGGCTTCATAGTTTTTGAAAATTTGTACTATTATCTGGTTGGGTCCAGGCTTCATAGCGTCTTGCTGAGGATTGTATCTAGTTGTTATCTGGTCGAACTCCAGACTTCATAATAACTTGCTTGAATAGACGAAGTCGAACTGATATCTTGTCAGATCCAGGATTCACAGGTTTTAAGGTGGATGAAGTTAATTGCTATCTGGTCGGGTCCAGGCTTCACAATAAACTTGTCTGAAGAGATAGAGTTAAACTGATATCTGGTCGGGTCCAGGATTTATAGCTACTTGCTTGGAACTCATTCGTTATCTGGTCGGATTCCAGGTTTCCCAACGAACTTCTAAGGGGAATTTCTATCTGGTCGGATCCAGGCTTCACAATAAATTACTTGAAAAAAATGAAGTTGAAAACTGATATCTAGTCGAATCTAGGCTTTACAGTAAGTTGCTGGAGTATAGGCAAACTCTACTGGGGAAAAGAAGTTAAACCCTAGTTTGGTTGAGTACAGGTTCTTCTATATCTTGAAGAGTTAAACTATTATCCGGTCGGGTCCAGGTTTCATAGTATTTGAAAGTTGTATTATTATCTGGTCGGGTTCAGGCTTCATAGTACTTGAAAGTTTACACTATTATCTGGTCAGGTCCATGCTCTATAGTGACTTGAGAATTGAGTATTATTTGGCCGGGTCCAGGTTTTATTGTAGCTTGAAAGTTGTACTAATATCTGGTCGGGTCTAGGCTTCATAGTATCTTTTGACGACTTTACTGGGGATTAAGGGTTGTGGCCCTTTGATTTGTAATAGTATGAAAGGCAAACTCAAGCTGGGGAGTGTGGACTCAGTCGGGGAAGAAAGACTCGGCTTGGGAGGATAGGCTCAGCTGGGGATAATAGACTCAACTGGGGAAGATAGACTACGCCGGGGGGAATTTGCTGATTGTTGATTGTTGTATGTTGGGGAAACAAACCATGTTGATGAATATTCGATGAACTGTTGACGAGGTGAGTTCTTTGAGGAAGAGATACGTAAGGCTTCTTATTGTAGGATTAACTTAGCTGGGAAGAGAGCTGTCAAGAGATTGAGAATCTGGCTAGAGATTAACCTGTGCAAAGAGACTTTGTGGGTAACTCTGTTGAGGATTAGTTTATTGTAGCCGTCTTTATGGGGATAATTCCAATGAAATAACTCTGTGGGGATATTCCATATACATTAAAGAGATGTTTTTTGCTGCTTAATAGGACACATGTGCCAAATAATTTTTAATCATGTTCATATGCATATGTTCGTTCAATTTAGTCATTGGACAATTTTGCATTCAAAACAAAAAAAAAAAATAGAAAGTTTACACTTCAAAGTATATTTGTATTGATATTTTGCCCATGAATAGGCATTTTTGTACAAAGAGACGGAGATCCTAGTAAGAGGAAATTGTCGAAAGGAAAAAAAGAATTAAAAACAAAACAATAAGCCATGTGGAAATGATCTCATCGCATTCCAACTCTACTATTTCCCCAATGTCTTCGAATGCCTCTTGTCGTTGACAGAAGTTGATTGGATTGATCTTGGACCGTTTGAACTCGGACCTTGGTAATAAAGTTGACTGTGGTGATTCCACAGGACATAGTCATACGCTTTCAATCCTTAATTTTTGTCTGGACCGCCCTTTCGGGTTTTCAGCCCACCAGGATACCCATTTTTGCCCAAGTCGCCCTTTCGGGTTTTCAACTTGTCGGGTGTACAATATTTTGCATATATCCCTAATTGTTGCCCAAACCTTTTGGTTTACCGGGATGCCTTTATTTTGCCTAGGTGTGTCAACCTAGCGGGTCTCTTATGCGTAGTATTTTTTAACTATGTCCATGTTTATAGGATGTGGGAAGTCTTCACCATCCATGGTAGTCAACATCATGGCACCACCAGAGAACACTCTCTTGAAAACAAATTTCCCTTCATAGGTGGGAGTCCATTTGCCCCCGGGGTCGTCTTGTGGCAGAATGATATGCTTTATCACCAAGTCGCCAACTTGATATACTCGAGGCTTGATCTTTTTGTTGAAAGCTTTGATCATCCGTTTTTGGTACGTCTGACCATGACAAACAGCAACCAGTCATTTTTCGTTGATCAAGTTCAACTGATCCAATCTCGTCTGAATCCACTCGTCTTCGCCTAAGCCTGCTTCATTCATAAGCCTTAGTGAGGGAATCTGAACTTCTACTGGCAGAACAACTTCCATGCCATAGACTAAAGAAAAAGGAGTTGCCCCAGTTGATGTTCTAGCTGAAGTGCGGTAGCCATGTAGAGCAAACGGTAACATCTCATGCCAATCCTTATAGGTTACTACCATCTTTTGCATAATCTTCTTAATGTTTTTGTTGGCCGCTTCGACTGCGCCATTCATTTTAGGTTTATATGGAGAAGAATTGTGATGCTTTATTTTGAACTGAGTGCAAAGTTTGGTAATCATAGCATTGTTGAGGTTAGTCCTATTGTCGGTGATGATCCTTTCGGGGATACCATAGCGGTAAATGAGGTTATGTTTGATGAATCTGGATACCACGTTCTTCGTGATTGAGGCAAATGAGGCGGCTTCGACCCATTTGGTGAATAATCAATAGCAACCAGAATGAAGCAATGTCTATTGGAAGCAGTGGGCTTGATCTCTCCAATCATGTCAATGCCCCACATTGCGAATGGCCACGGAGAGGTCATGACATTCAGAGGGATAAGAGGCACATGGACCTTGTCAGCATAGATTTGGCATTTGTGACAAGTTCTTGAATATTGATGGCAATCAGTCTCCATTGTTGACCAATAGTATCCAACTCTTAGGATTTTCTTGTCCATCGTATGTCCACTTGAGTGAGACCCAAAGAGACCATCGTGCATGTCTTCCATAATTTCCTCTGCCTCCTTCTTGTCCACACATCAGAGTAGAGTAGAGTCATGGTTGCGCTTGTACAATATTCAGTTACTTAGGAAGAATTTAGCTGAAAATCTTCGCAACAACTTTCTGTCATTGATGGATGCTCCCTCGGGATACTCTTGTGTTTCAAGATATCTCTTCACCTCATGGTACCATGGATTTTGTGTCAGTGTCAAGCTCACAGCAGTGCGCAAGTTCTTCGAATCTTTCAATTGTAATCATAGGGGCTTCGTTGTCCCATCTGACCTTGAACATTGAAGACATGGTTGCCAAGGCGTCAACCAACTGATTTTCTTCCATAGGAAAGTGTTCAAAGGTGATATCTTCGAAGTAAGGAATCAGAGATAGCACAAGTTCCTTGTAAGGGATGAGATTAGTGTGCTTAGTATCCCAATCTCCTTTTACTTGGCTAATCACCAAAGCGGAATCGCCAAACACATTCAAATGCTTGATCCTTAAGTCAATGGCTGCTTTCAGACCTAAGATGCATGCTTCATATTCATCCATATTATTCGTGCAATCGAAGCATAGTCTGGCAGTGAAAGGAGTGTGGCAGCCTTCAGGGGAGATGATCACAACACCAATTCCGTTACCCAAGGCATTAGAAGCCCCATCGAAGACCATATTCCATCGGGATCCTTGTTCAAGTCTGTCATACGGTCCAGGTTTCGCACAGTCGGTCACCAGCATGATGTTCTCATCCGGGAAGTCAAAGTTTATAGACTTATAATCATCAACATCTTGATGGGCCAAATGATCTGCTAGTACACTTCCTTTGATGGCCTTTTGTGTTGTGTATTGAATGTCGTACTCATTCAAGATCATTTGCCACCCAGCTATTCGTCAGGAAATAGCAAGTTTCTCGAAGATGTACTTGATTGGGCCCGTCTTAGAAATCAACAGAGTGGTATGAGTCAACATATATTGTCTTAGCCGGCGATCAGCCCATGCCAGAGTGCAACAAGTTTTCTCGAGCAGTGAATATCCGGTTTCACAGTCGATAAACTTTTTGCTCAGGTAATATATATCATGCTCTTTTCGGCCAGGATCGTCATGTTGGCCCAAAACACACCCCATAGAATTCTCTAGTACTGTCAAGTACATGATCAAGGGTCTTCCTTCAACTGGAGCATGGGAATAGGAGGTTCTTATAGATATTCTTTGATCTTGTCGAAGGCAGCTTGGCATTCATCATTCCATCTGACTACCTGATCTTTCTTCAAGAGTTTGAAGATTGGTTCACAAGTGGCAGTCAAGTGAGATATGAAGCGGGAGATGTAATTGAGACGACCCAAGAATACTCTAACTTCCTTTTCGGAGTGGGGGACTGGAATTTCTTGGATGGCCTTTACCTTGGCAGGATCAACTTTAATGCCTTTATTGCTAACAATAAAACCTAGAGGCTTTCCCGATCGTACTCCAAATGTGCACTTATTAGGGTTTAACCTCAACTTGTACTTCTTCAACCTTTCAAATAGTTTGTACAGGTGACCGAGATGTTCCTCTTCAGTTTGTGATTTGGAAATCATATCATCCACATATACCTCTATTTCATGATGGATCATATCATGAAACAAAGCTACCATATCCCTTTGATATGTTTCCCCTGCATTCTTCAATCCGAACGACATGACCTTATAGCAAAAGGTGCCCCATTACGTAACGAAAGTTGTCTTCTCCATGTCTTCAGGAGCCATCCTTATTTGATTATAGCCTGAGAAACCATCCATGAAAGAGAAGACTTTATGCTGAGCAGTGTTATCGACTAAGACATCAATGTGAGGTAGAGGGAAATTATCCCTGGGGCTTGCCCTATTAAGATCCCTATAGTCTACGCACATGTGAACTTTTCCGTCTTTATTTGGCACTGGAACCACATTGGCAACCCATTGGGGGATAAGATGTCACAGCTAGGAATCTTACATCAAATTGTTTCATCACTTCAGCTTTTATCTTTTCAGACATGTCAGGCCTTATGCGACGAACCTTTTGTTTGACAGGAGGACAATCTTCCTTTGTCGACAGACGATGAACTATGATGTCAGTATCCAACCCTGGCATATCTTCATACGACCAAGCAAACACTTCCATATAATCATGCAACATCTGAACCAATCTGCTCTTGACACTACTTTCCAGGTTAGTGTCGATCTTAACCTCTTTCTTGTCTGTCTTGGTACCCAGATTGATGACTTCAACTGACTCTCCGTGCGGCTGAATAGCTTTTTCCTCTTGTAACAGAAGTCTGGCTATTTCTCCCAGTATTTCACAATCTTCCTTGCCTTCATCTTCGGCTTGGTTAATTGGACATTTGAAGTCATAATCGGCAATAGTAGAGTCATTGGCAATAAGATCCAGAGTGGACGAGGACCTGTAACAGTGTGTGTACATGTAAGATACATGGCTATTTTGATAAATGTATTTGAAGAAAAGAAAGACAATGAACACAAAGGTTTGAATGCAAAAGAGTCTGATGGTTTGTATTGAATGATCATATGATAAGATGAACATAAATAAAACCCTCGACAAATGGACCAAAGTGCCCCGGGCTAAGAACATGGCTTAAAAGTTATTGTTAAATATTACAGACAAAATGTTCTTGAATTAAAAGAAAGAAATAAACAAATGATTACTCCTCAATGAAGGAGATGGGCACGAGTCCTTTGCATGCCAATTTTTTAGCTCCGTTGTCGTTGGATACACCCAGTCTTCAAATGCAACTTCATCATCAAAATCACCTACAACGTTGACCTCATGGCTTCCAATGCGGAGAGGTGGTTTTCCTGCACGAGCACACCTCACTTCCTTCTGAGCCTTGACGGTGAAACCCAAACCAAACTTGTCCGCTTTGAATGGGATATCGAGGAGTTGCCCCCAAGTATCACAACTTCCTTCTTCTATTGCGGCACGGGCATCTTTGACTGAAACCATCTTCGGCACGACCTTAACAGCTTTGGACACATCAGAGGAACATTTGGTAGAAGCAACTCAAAGGCTTGACACGGGGTCTTTATGAACTCTCCACCCATTTCCACATATTTGAAATAGTTGAGGTGGCTTACCATAAACTCTTTCTCTCCATAGACGGTGACAATTCTTCCCTTGATCGGATATTTGAGTTTTTGATGGAGAGTTGACGTTACTGCCCCAGCTCCATGGATCCAAGGGCGACCCAACAAACAAGAATAGGTAGGACAGATATCCATGATGTAGAAGGTGGAGTTGAAGATTTGTGAGCCTACCTTGATTGGAAGATCTACCTCTCCATGAACTGTCCTTGTTGATCCATCGAAGGCCCTCACAATGATATCACTTGGTTTCAAGACTAAACCTTTACAGTCTAGACAGTCTAACGCCCCCTTGGGTAGCACGTTTATAGAAGAACCTGTGTCCACCAGAACATGTGCTAAGGTAGTCCATTTGCACTCGACCTAAGCATGTAGAGCTTTATTGTGGTTCTTCCCAAGTGGTGTTAGATCAACATCTGGAAATCCCAAACCATTATCAGCCGTCAAGCTCGCCACGCAATTCTCAAACTGGTCCGTTGTGGTCTCATGAGGGACATGAGCCTTCTTCAAGAATTTGATTAATGTACAAGCATGGGCATCTGAATAGAGTAGCAAAGACAACATAGAAATCTTGGAAGGGGTTTGCCCCAACTGCTCTACGATCTTGAAGTCGCTCCTTTTTATGATTTTTAAGATCTCGTCCATCTCACGAGCGAAAGGTTCTCCATCAGAAACGTCCTTTGCAGATATTTCTATCACGATTGGCTCAACAACTTTCTCCTTCCCTCTTGTATCAGTAATTGGCTTAGTAGTAGTGATGCGGACGGGTGCCTTTGTAACAACTTGTGGTGAGATATTGGGTGAAAAGATTCTCCCAGTTCAGGTTACCTTACTTGAGCCAGTTATGTTACTAACATCGTCAGCTTTGTCTTCTTCGATCCAAGCATCTTGTTTTATCCCATGGTAAAACACCTCAGCACCATAGTTCCATGGCACATCTTTGTTTGAAGAGTAGGGAATTGGTCCGGGATTGGTAATTATTAGGGGAGCAACAATTGGTTCATTTGAAATCCTAATAGGACCTTTGGAGGAGATCCTAAGAGGCTTGTTTGAGATGGTTATAATGGAGAGATCTTCACATTTATTAGTCAAACTTTTGGGAAGCGGAGTCTTCTCAAATAGGATCTCGTGGCTATCCATTAGGCGTTGAATGCATTCCTTCAACCCTTCGCATCCATTGAGTTGTTCGATACAACAAACACAGTCCTTCACACAGCCAGGGAAGATCCCGACTTTCAACAGATTCTTTTTGATGATATTTAGTGGAGTAGTCAAGTCTTCAACAAATCCAATGAAAATGGTATCTTCAACAGCATTGACACCCTTGCCATGGTTCGACATAGGTGCAGTGATTACATTCGGAGTTGGAGGAGGATCAAATTAAATAGTTTTGTTATCGATCAAATCCTGAATTTTATTCTTCAAGGCCCAGCATTGGTCAGTCTCATGCCCGGGGCTACTTGAGTGGTAAGCACATTTGGCGTTCGGGTTATACTTAGGTGAAGAGGTATCTGGATTGGCAGGAGGATCGCGCAATGTCACCAAATTAGCCTTTAGTAAGTGTTGTAAGGCTTGGGATAGTGACATTCCTATCCTCGTAAATTATCTTCTCGGAGTTTCAAAACGTTGATGATTAGCATATGGTATGGGAGCAGGAGTTGGATTGGAGATTCAGACACCATTAACATACGGATGGTCACTCTTCTTGGTACGGGCCCTTGCCCCGTACACAACATTGATTTCCTTCTTTGCAGCAAAATGTTTCTTTATAGGATTGGAAGTGGAGGCAGATGCCATGGGAATCTTCCCGCTTTTGATGTCGCTTTCAACTCTTTCGCCGGTTAAGATTAGCTCGGTGAAACCAGAAGAAGAGAATCCAACCAATTAATTAAAGAATGGACCAGATAAAGTGCCCATGAACATGTCAATGTGCTCTCTATCTATCAAAGGTGGTTGAACCCTATTGGCAAGATCTCTCCACTTTTGTGCATATTCTTTAAATCCTTCATTCTTACCTATTGCATATCTTGCAACTGTACTCTTGTCGGTGCCAAGTCGGTGTTATACTGGTACTGATGGTAGAAGGAGGTAGCTAAGTCCTCCCAAGTATTGATACGGGAGCCATCCAACTGGTAGAACCACTCTAGTTGCGTTTCGGTCAAGCTTTCTTGGAAAAAGTGAACCCAGAGCTTCTTATCAGTAGTGTGCGACTGTATCTTGCGCACATAAGATTTTAGGTGATGTTTTGGATAGGAAACTCCATTGTAATTTGCAAAGACTGGTATTTTGAATTTGTGGGGAATGACAACCCCAGAGATCAAACCCAAATCATCAAAATCTAAATCGGGGACGGCTTAGATCTCGACGGCCTTCAACCTATCTTCTAACTTCTTGTACTTGACATCGGCGGGTGGATACTGCTCGTCAAAATAATCATCATCATTAGACGCTTGATCATTAATACAGTCAGCCTAAGTACTCCTAACTTCACCAATCTGATTCTCGTCTTCTTCAGATGAGTCTTCCACTACCGGGATCTGAAGAACCGACTCTTTGAACCTTCTACCGATGTTGACCAGGGATTTATTATTGGGTTTCTTCTTAACTTCCAGAAATGCCATCATATCTTGTTGCCCCTTGGCTAGGGCCAATAGAGTCTCTTGGAATTGAGAGTTTTGTGCTTGAAGATCCTTCACAGTTTTCTCTAGATCCATCTTGCTAAAATAAACAACATAAAGATAAGGAAACATGTTATGTGAAAACCTGTCATGTTATGATGCATGGAAGATGTATATGCAAATGATTTCAAGGATTTATGAAATTTAAATTTGTATAGACAAAAGAATGAACAAACATAAATTTTCATTAAATAGTTCAAAATGATTATAACATGCCTCTTGGGCTCACAAAATAACTCTCTAAGATAAAAAGACTGAACGCATCCTCTTCCACACGAGGTAGGCGTTCACACTTTGCTCTTCTTGTAGTTGTTTTGTAAGCTCCAAGACCCTCTTCTCGATAGCGTAAAATTGAGCTTCGAAAGTATATTATTCTTCCTTCAGCTGAACCCAACCCTTTTGCAAGTCTTCAAGAGAAGTAGGCATGTCGGGATGGAGGACAGTGTATGGGACATCTCCTTCAACCACCAGTTCCATGATAACTGGTAAGATGGAGGGATAAGGCATCACAAGTTTCTGAGCACGAGCTCGTACCCACATAAGGTAAGGCTCGAGGGGAATGGAATTCTTGTGTCTCAGCGTCTTACTATCCACTTTGCTTACCATCCTCCAAGCTCAGATAAACCTCTGATGGTAGCTTTGATTGTCGCTCTCGTAGTCGAATACCACTCCTTGGATGAGCATCTCATGAGGGTCATCTCTCTGGGCATAACCAAACTTTCGTAAGGCTAAGCAAGGGTTGTAAGTGATACCTCCTCTAATGCCAAGCAAAGGGACATTAGGGAATTCCCCACAACCATTGATGATAGTAACGTTCTCCAAGGATCGAGAACACCAATGAACATCTGAATGTCTGAGCGTCATCAACCTATAGGACCACCTCAAACCTTGCTCATTTTTCAATACGGACTGGGGAAGATGCGAAATAAACCATCTTTCCAAGAGAGGAGGGCAACATATGAGGATCCCTCTTTTCCTCATAGTGAGAGAGTGAAAAGAATGTAAGATATCTCCCAACAAAGTAGGCACCGAGTTGCGAGACATGAAGATTTTGACAACATTTATATCTATGAGTTGGTCAGGGTTTGGAAACAAAACAATCCCGTAGATGAGAAGTGCCAAGATTTCTTCAAAAGCTTGTAAGTCCAAAGAGTTCCAACAATCTTGAGCTTTCTTGAACAAGAACTTGGCTAAGAAACCTTTGACACCACTCCTTGTTTCCCAATTAGTTGTGATATCAGATTGTTGCAAGTGTAATGCTTGGGTAATCTCTTCAGGTTTTGGATCTCTTTCCGTACCGTTGAAGGGTAGTTGATTGAGAATGGGAATCCTCAAGAGTTAAGAGAATTCTTCCAGAGTAGGTACAAGCTGATAATCGAGAAAAGTGAAGCAATAGTGTAGAGGATCAAAGAATTGGAAAAGCACCTTCATCATATCTTCATCAGTGTTGGAGGTAACCAAGATAAGGAGGCGACCATGTCTTTCGGTGAATGGAGAATTCTCAGGAACCCGTGATGCTAACTGTGATACGGTGGGAGAACTGAGTTGAGGTTTTGCGTTTGTGTTCGCAAATGTTTCGGTTTAGCAAGAGTCGCCATCGACTTTTATTTTATCCAAAAGGAAAGGTAAAAAAGCACAAGAAAGACCTTTGAGATTGTTTTTGGGTTCGGGGGGTAGATTATGAAAAGGGAAGGTGCTAGCACCCTTTTCATCCATGGTTTTCCATGGGCTCTTAGTTACTTGTTTTAGATCACTTGCTTTGATTTTCCAATTGTTTGAAATGGTGCTTTGTGTGGTTTTGAAAGTATTTTGAAAAGAGGCCTTCGTTTATGCAATCTTTGTAATGATTCTCGTTCGTAAGAATGTATACAAAGATGTTTGTCTTTTGAAAAATGTTTCAATGTTTTGAAAGATGTTTGGAAATTGTTTTGAAATGTGTTTTTTTTTTAAAAATAGCAAGGATGGTTTGCAAATTGATCAAGTAACTAGAAGCTTATCTACCTACTCAAAAGTCTTTCCTACACATTTTTATTCCTTTGACATTGTTGTTTTACCATTGCATTTGGTAAACAACCCTATCTTTGGATGTTAAACGGGATGGGCGTGGGTCATCGTATGACCATGATAGCAATAGTGCCAAGTATCTTAGCAAGTTTTAGGGACTAAGATCATTTGCTTTTAGGCAACATTTTGATAGCGTCGTCGAGGGACTATGATCTTTTTGTTTTGATTGATTTTGTTTTGCCAAGATACTTAGCATGCATACCATGGCGATGTTTTAAGGAAACAAAGTGGATGAAACCCTAGGGGTGCTTGTGTGCAAGGTGTTGTTATTTTCATGCATTTTGTCTTGTGTTAGGTCATGCTATTTGTTTGGTTTTTGGTCTTTGCATACAAAACCCTAGTTTACTATCATGGTATATGAAAGCAATAAAATGCGTAAAGTAAATCTAGACTATTACAACAATATTATGGGGAGGGGGATACAAGTTTTGAATAGGGGGATATTGCTCAAAATAAAACCCTAAAACTATTACAACCAAATTGAATTTATTGTACAAATAAATAAATAAACAATTATTTAAATATGCAATAAAATTTAAATATTCAAAAAAAATGTTTTGTAATTGTTTTATGCATGGGAAAATAATATTATCTAAGTCCTAAAAATAAGAGAAATAATGTTATTATTTTTGAAAGGGGAAACCCTAGTTTTTTTTGTTTTAAAAGAAAATATGCTTTATATTATTTATTTATTTCATTTATGTACAAGGAAATAATGAAAATATATACAAAATGTTAAAAAAAATTAAAATATGCATGAAAATAATATTTTAAGTGTATGAGTAATAAAAATAAAAATATATGATATTTTTATATTATTTACAAGCTTTATTTAAGAAAATAAAGTATATTATTATTAATAAACTATTTTTATGCCAAGAAAATAATAAAAATAATAAAATAAAATGTAAAAAATTAAGAAAATATTTTTGGGTTTTTTAAATGTTCAGACAAAAAATAATAAAGTCAAAAATATAAAGGAAATGAAAAATATGCAAAAATATAGAAAATGGGCCAAGGGGGTGCAAAAAGGAAACAAGGGGGGGGGGGGGGGGTGCAAAAAGAAACAGGCCCAAGGCGCCAGGCCCATCCATCTTCATCCCTGACCTCCAGACAACAACGCGCGCGTTTCTGTTATACAAATCCTGTCCTTGCTCATGCTTGCATAAAATCAAAAACTCATAACACAAAAAATGTAGCTTATGAACTCACGATTCCAATGATATAAAGAACATGACCTAACTCTAAAAGACCAAAGAGAATTTTAATGGCCCTAATTTCTGACCTAGTTTTTTCATGAACTTCAACAATCAAATAATCTCAGCTCAGTTAATATAAATGGAAACTACGCATATGTACAACTCAAGCATGTTAAGGACTACATTTTTGCTTCACAAACCTAAGCTTAAGGATGCCTAAATAGAGAGATAGAAACTTGACAAATACCTTCTTTAGTTGAGTTTAGATATGGCAATGTGGGGACTTTGAGTGAGGCCTGGAGTTCTTGTGAGCTTGCTTGAAGTTCCCTCAAGCTTTCCCAATGCTTAGCTTGCCTTGAAGTTGCTTGAATCTCCTTGTAGAAGTCAACCTGAAAACTTGCAAAGTGAAAATGGTGAAGTGTGAAACTGAGCTCACAGTTGCTAGACAGGGGCCTGGATAGTTCAGGTGTGTTGTAGGGAAGATGTTTGAAGGGTTGAAAGGCAAAATGCACGAGCCAATTTCAAAATGGCTTGAGTTCTGCAGATGATGCCCTGTTTGGACAGAAAATCGTGTTTTTTGTGTTTGAGGGTGTTTGGGGTGTTAGGCAATCGTGTTTAGGCTTGCAACAAAGTTCTGAAGTTGTGTGAAATGATACCAAGGCTTGCTCTTATCAGATATCCAAGTTGTATTAACTTTTGCAAGTTTGCTTGTTTTTGAAGAAAAGGTGAAGTGACAAAGCCAAAGGGCTGTACAGGCTAGCTCAAGATCTAATGAGAGTTGGTACAAGTTTCCTGATGTTTTCGGATATTGTTGGCAACAAGAGATCGGGTCCATGGCTCAAGAAATACAAAATTGCAAAAAGCATGCTTTATCAAAGTGGTATTATGAACTTTATGCCATTTTTGGAATAATTCAATGTGCAATGCTTCAAAAGTCAGAACAAGACCATTATCCAATATGTTTGCATTAAATTAATGAGTGTAGAAAGGATTAGGACCTGTAAAACCAAGTACAAGCATGCTTAGGACAGATTTGCAACTTGCACCATTGTGAAAAATGCCTTGGACAAAAGTGACAAATTGCCATTTTCATTTCTTCGATTCTCCCTAACCATAAATAATCTTGGAGAGTTCTTAGACATTTTGGAAATATTGTAACATGCTCTACAATCTATATTTGAAATGCATTTTGATATTCCTCTTGGAACTAGGTGAAAAGTTTCCATGAAGTTAGGTCAAAAATCTGCCTAAACTAGGGCAAAATTTCACTAAGTTAAAAAGTTTTTAGACCTTTATTCACAAAAACATAACTTGAAATACAAGCATCTTTTGCGAAATCTTTGTGAATAAAAGTTGTAGATTTTGTGGAGGACTACAACTTTCATGTTGGAAGTTTTCTTTGAATCCAATTGCATCATGGTGAAAAAGTTGGGAAAAGTTGGGAAAAAATAAGAAATTTTCATAACTTAGAAAAATTCTAAGTTATGAAAAATTTCAAATTAAAACCCTAATTTTCAAAATTAGGTTTCTTGGTCAACAAGTTTCACATTTTGACATGTTTTGATTAATTATGACCCTTGGCACTTGATTTTGACCAAAAAGTCAAAGTTTGACTTTTCAGTGTACAGTTGATTTTTGATCAGTTGACTGGAAAATTCATCTGTCAATCCTATGCATTTGAGATCTCTTGAACCTTGTGATTAGGTCAAGATGATGCTATTGAGTCCTTTAAATCATTCTTGAACCCAATTTTCCAATTGGCTAGGTCAAAAATCAGAAATTGCCCTTCTACAGTCAAAACCCTAATTTTGACCATTTTGCCCTTTTGATGATCTGATCAAATTTCTTGAGGAGTTGTGGTACAAACTTGATCAAATGGTTCATATGAGTCTATAATGTTGATATGGATAAAAAATTATGAGGTTTGACTGTAAATTGGCCATGGTTGACTTTTTCCCCAATACAGATGATTTTTAGGTCAACTGTCCAATTGATTGGGCAAAAAAGTGATTCAAGGCTTGAAACTTGGTATGAGCAATCTTAGAGGTCCAACATGAAGTATGAAAGTCACATGAGGCATTGGAAGTCCAAAAATATCTGTGCAAACTCAAACCCTAATTTCAGGTTATCAGTGCAAGGAGAGGTCTTGAGCTGAGCAAACCCTAATCTGGTCTTGAGTCCAAGAAGTCTTGTGAGGAGAATCTTGATAAAATGAGAGGGAAAATTTTGGGGTACAACAGCTGCCCCTGTTCAATCTTCTTGCACCTGAAGAGTTAGATTGGCGAGTTTTGCTGTTCGTGACTCGAAGGTAAAAGATGATTGGACACTAGAGTGCCCATAAATTTGCACTCGATGAAGTAGTTGAGGGAATGGGCTTAAAGATGCCATTTGGAGATGTCATATAATCTTGTTGGAGATGGGCTTGTAGATGCCATCCTAGACTGCTTGTTGTAAATCAGGAGAATGAACCTCAGAATGATATCCGTATCTGGAACGTATCTGAGTTGTATCTGGAGATTTGAATCCGAATAAGTGACAGAATGGCTACCGTGTCTGGAGCATATTTGGATTGTATCTTGAATAGGTGATAGAATGACTTCCGTGTCTGGAGTGTATCTGAGCTGGGGAAAATCAGAATGAGAGACATAATGGCAACCGTGTCTGAGGCGTATCTGGATTGTATCTGAATAAGAGATCGGCAAGTTGAATCTGAATGAGTAACAGGATGGCATCCGTGTCTGGTGCGTATCTGAACTGTATCATGAGGTTGAATTCTGAATGAGTAACAGAATAACTTCCGTGTCTGGAGTGTATCTGTACTGTATCTGAATAAGAGATCTGAATGAGTAACAGAATGACTTCCGTGTCTGGAGTGTATCTGTATTGTATCTGAATAAGAGATCTGAATGAGTAACAGAATGACTTCCGTGTTTGGAGTGTATTCGTACTGTATCTAAAATCTTTGAATATTTGTTAAAGATAGCTGTTAATCTTATCCTGAAAAGGGTAAAATGTTAGCTGAAACACAAAGTTATGTTGCATGAAATGTATGATGCAATAAAATGTGTTTTATCAATGTTTATGATATATGAGTGTAATGTATGTGCATGAAAGCTGATTAGCTATATTGCTGAGGAAAATAAATCCTTGACGACTAGAGATAATAGAACCCTTGATTGCTGCCGGGGAAAATAAATTCTTGACCGCTGCTGGAGATTCAAAATCTTTGATTGCTGAGGATGAGAAATCCTTGGTGACTGTTGGGGATGGAAAATTCCTGACAACCTCTGTGGGGATGTGAGAATCCTTCATCTCTCGAAGTTGGAGTATTGACAAAGTCTGTTGTGAGAGTAATGTCAAACTGCTTGAGAAATCTGCTTGGGAAATCCAGAGAACTTTGAAGACTTCTACTGGGGGTTAAATAATGGGAATCCTTACTCGGCTGGGGAATAGGGAAAATTTTGATGATTTCTACGGGGAACTAAGAGTGAGAATCTTCATTCTGTTGAGGAGTAATGAAAACTTTGGTGACTTCACTGGGGAAATGAGAATGAGAATCCTCAATCTGCTAGGGAGTGAAAAACTATGTGGGGAAGAAGGCTTCCTGCTGGAGTAAGTTCAGGACTCTGGGGAAAAAACTTATTCCTGTTTTGGAGAAAGCTCAGGAGTTTGGGTTGTATGCCACTCTACTGAGAAATTATCCTAGGTTAGGGAGAGACAAAAGTTAACTGTTATCTGGTTGACTTCCAGGCTTTAAGATAAACTTACTGGGGAAATTGGATGGTTTCCGCTGGGGATTAGGAGTCTTGACTTGACTGAGGAAGAAGGTTTCATCTCCGCCGGGAATCTGTAACTCAAAGTTTTTGGCTCCACTGGAGATTGGGAGTTTGAAAACCTAACTCTGATGGGAATTGAGGATTTGAAGTTATAACTCCGCTGGGGATATGAATTTCAAGGTTTTATCTCCGCTGGGGATCTAGATGATGTACTGCAGGGGATTTCTCTTGGAATAGTCCAAAGACGTTTTCCTATACTTTCAACCTGTCAGTAATTATTCTTTCCCATTTCGTTTATTTGTAAACAGTGATTATATTTAAATGCATATTGTTGTACCCCAAAATTTGCCCTCCCATATTTCTCAAAATATTTCAAGAAAAATTCACAAGTCCAACCCGACGCGTCATATTCAGGTATTCTTTCGCCAAGATATCTCTGATAACGTATTCTCAAATTCAGGTTCGGCTCAAGAGTCAATTCTTTAAAGAAGGTATCCGAATGTGTGAGTTTTCTCGAAAAAATATGGTGAAAAAGTGTGCTGAAAGTGCAGTTTTTACGCGCTAAAAAATTCATAACTTGAAGATCGTGGCTCGTATTGAACCCGTTCCGCTGGCCAAAATTCCGTCTTGACATTATCTACGTTTTCATCTCTCACGGCTGGAAGCCAATTTCGATCAGAAGGTCTTCAAAAATGTGGATTTATCAAGTATTTTTGCACAGAAAATTTGTGACTGAAGTTTATTTGCGTCATGTTCAGAAAATCATAACTTGGTCGATTTTCATCGTATCGAGCTGGTGCCGGCGCCAAAATTTCACAAATTGAGGTGACTACATTTTCACAGAAGGTATTGAGTTCAAACGGTATTCAAAAGGCCTTCGTTTTTTGCTCAGAATGCGTAACACGCTGAAAATCCTGAATGCTGAATATTATTTCATCTGGGCCGAAACTTTGAAAATTCATAACTCGGTCAATTTTTATCGGATTGGGCTCATATTTTTACACAAGGTCACTGACTCATAGATCTACAACTTTGCTTCAAAAGTTGAGACCGAATTATGCTCCGATCAATACCAGTTTTTTATCGAAGAACGTGTCAGAGTCGACACTGGAGCCCAAAATAAGTTTGTCTGAGCTGAAACTTCAAAAATTCATAACTAATTCACCGTTTATCCGATTGAGCCGATTTTCGGACAGGAGTTGGTTCTCGATGTCGGCTACATTTTGTTTTCACATTTCAACTTCAAAAATTGCACTTAAGTCCCTGTGATTTAGCCTGGAAAGTGACGAACTCAAGTGAACATTGGAGGTCCAATTGCACATTCAAAGCCCATTTTCTTTACCCTAATTTCCATTATATAATCACCTTCTTTTCACACAAACCAGGGAGGAGAAAAAAGAGAGAAAAAACCTTACCACAACACTGTTAGAATATCAAATTCTTTCAAGAACCCTAAAACCTTGAAATCCTTATTACAAATCCCTCTCTCACTACAAACAAGCCATCTCAGTTACAAACCAACACCTCACTACTTCTTCAGTAAGGGTAAGGCTGGCTTGATCTCCATGATCCAAAGGGCATAAAAGCATTCATGTCACTAATTTTCCAGTAAGGGTAAGATTGATTTGATCTCCATGATCAAAAGGGTATAATCATTCATACATGCCATATTGTGCCTAAACATTAAATTTCTTCATATATTGGCTTTATTTGCATTTTATGATTTTATTTAATGTGTTCATGAGATTCAACACTGCAAATTTAGACAGGATCCCATGCAGGTTCATTAAGGAACGTTGAGGCCAAAACACAAATGGCCAAAAGCCAAAAGCCAAAAGCCAAATGACCAAAGTAGAACAACTTATGCATGACACCAATACATGGCGAGACACACATCCTGAGAAGATTAAGGAACGTTGAGGCCAGAACACAAATGGCCAACAGCCAGAACACAAATGACCATGAAACCCAATCCGATGGCCAAAGAATGCAGACCACGGTACTCAGGAGTCAATGAACACGCACGTGATGCCAGAAAGTCAAACAAGGCTTTTTGTCTAATGGGCCAGAATACTTCAAAAAAACCTCCCCTTGGGCCTGAAACCCCCCTTGGTTTGCATCCTTTTTAAATGCAGACCACGGTACTCAGGAGTCAATGAACACGCACGTGATGCCAGAAAGTCAAACAAGACTTTTTGTCTAATGGGCCAGAATACTTCAAAAAAACCTCCCCTTGGGCCTGAAACCCCCATTGGTTTGCATCCTTTTTAATTTTATTTTCTTTTCTTTTCTAATTCTTTTTTAATTGTTTTAATTGTTTTTTTCACCATAAAATAATTTTCTATAATAAAAACAGAAAAATCAAAAATACAAATATATTTAATTATTATTAATTTCATCACTAACCTATTTTTTTTGTAAATAAACTCTAACAATTAACTTAGTTTAATTTAGGTTTTTAAACTTTAATCTTTTTCTTAATAAGTAAAAAGTATCTAGAATTAGGTTTTTTTTACATTTCCATCTTTTTCTTAAATAAATTATTAATCATCATTATTTATCATTATTATTAATTATCAT
Organism: Vicia faba; assembly: GCA_948472305.1. NCBI lineage: Eukaryota > Viridiplantae > Streptophyta > Magnoliopsida > Fabales > Fabaceae > Vicia > Vicia faba. Next base: position 1,128,630,391 of record OX451736.1, read on the forward strand.
TAATTTTGTAAATAAACATGTACATTAAATATTATGTAAATTAGGTTTTAAACTTTAACTTTTTTTTAATAATTAAAAATATTTAGAACTAGGGTTTCCTTCTAATTTTAAATTCTTTTCTTTATTTTCATAAATACAAAAAACCTAAAAAAACATTTCTTCTCTTTAATAAAATAAATAATTAACTTTCTTATTTCAATTTAATTTCAAAAGGGTCCAACGCCCTCGAACGTTCAACTTTAATTCTTTCGCGCATTTACTCTTATTTTCCTTTGTGAATATTATGTAATTGCTCAAGCCTTGTAATAGTAATTAGGAATTTATTTACTTTCCGCATTTTTTATTCAAAACGGGTCTTTGTTAATTTGGCGATGTATAGACCCGCGCCTTGTAATAGAGTAGGATTTATCTTTCCGCACTTTAATTTCCGCACTTTTAAACTGCTAAACTTTGCATGAAAGAATGAATGGCCTAAATTAAAAACAAGCGTAGATCACCATGATACATGTACAAGATAAAACATAAATGAAAATAACACACAAATTCACACACCACTCTTAGGGTACGCCTCACTGTTGCCTTGCCCTCGAAACGTGGTCGTCGAGTATAGGACGTTTTAGTAAGTCCTTATGTCCATGACATGATCCAGTTGCCTCGAAACGGTTGCCTCGGAATTAAAAAGGATCAATGGCATAAGGGTAGCTTCTAAGGTGTCCTACTGTTGCTCTGGTGACCACACTGTCCCTACAAACGAATTGACCCGAACACCTCCAACGGTGGTGCTACCTACCTCTCAATGGTGGGATGGCACTACCTTAAGGACATTTACACAGCCTAATTCCTTAGGGTAGGTAGATGACTCATGGATACTTGCTCTTTTCAAAAAACAAACAAAAACCTTTTCACACCGACACTTTCAAAAAGCTTTCAAAACAATTTTTCAAACACTCTTGAGGACTGATACAAGAGTCATTCTGAAATCTTTAAACGAAACTTTTTCAAACCCACTCACACTTTGAAAAGCAAACATTTTTGAAAACATAGTGAGCAAGTACCTAAGAGCCCGTGGATAACCATGGATAGAAAGGGTGCTAACACCTTCCCTTTCTATAATCTACCTCCCGAACCGAGAAACATCTCGAAAAGGAATTTTGCTGTGCTTTTGTCCTTTCCTTGTTGGAGAAAATAAAAGACGGTGGCGACTCTTGCTTACCGCGACATTTCGCGAACCAGCATTTCAAAACAGTCAGTTCTATTTCCACCGATCACAGAACTGGCGACTCTGCTGGGGAATAATAAGTGAGGTGTACCTTAGGATTAGACCACTCTTGTTTTCAATTGCTTGCTTTGATTGCTTTTATATTTGTGGGCTTGCATCAGAGTTTCATAGATCCTAACCCGGATCTGGGGAATACCCTTTAGGTAGCATAAGCTGTGAGGGACCTGTCCGGCGTAGACCGACACGGGTGAAGCAGTGGCTACGTTGGTGTGACACCTTGGTCTGTACCGATATCCCTTGTGTTGCAACGAGGAGAATATGGGTCTTCTGAGGAGTCATTAAGCACCAACCGACCTTAGAACCCTAATTGACCCAACTTGGCCATAGAGCAGTAGCAGTATGCTACACCCATTGAGGCTAAACTCTCGCGATGGTTCTGGCCGCAAGTAAAGATTGCGACGCTGGAGTTATGACCGATTGAGGGTAGTCAGTGATATTGGGATCCTCTAGAACCCGGTTACTTTTGATAGGACAGGTCTTAACCAACAAACTGAAAGAGGGTAGTACCTAAAATTCATGCTGGCCTAAACTCTAAGGGCTCTCTGTGTGACTTGTGTGCCTTCAAACTTGACTGCTTGCATGCTTGTTACCTGACACATGAGTTTCCTTGCAGGTTTTGTTTACAGTCCTTAATCTGGACTCATAACAGGGTTTACCTACATTACTCCACGCATAGCATAACATCATGCCATCATACCATTGCATACATCCTACATAAGGACTAATCCATTTCAAGGATCTCAAGGGTCTGTGATGCAGGTCATGATGAATCAAACTGTCTAGCAAGGGGCAAAGGGGATTTATTTTCCTCTAGCCAAGGTTAATGACTTGAGTCAGGGGCTATGACCCACTCGATATGGTGAGCCTTGACTCTTGAAGAAGGACTCTCAACGACCTGAAGTTCCTTCAATCAAGCAACCAGACTCAAATTCTAACAATTTTCTTGTTTACCCCGCGAGGTCCTTGAAAACATTACATGCATATCATACATATCATTGCATTACAGGTACCCTTGTTACAGATCACTTACCTTCTCCGCTGTTTATTTCAGCAATGGCTTGCCAACAAGATAACCAGAATCTTCATGCTCAAGAGACTCAGTTCAGGGAGATCTTCTTAAGCCTATCCAAGGGGAAAAAAGAGTTGAGGACACTCCTCACGAGGAATTTGGCCATGAAAACTCCCGAAGATGACAAAGACGAACGGCTGAAACGTCTGCAAGCTGAGGTAGATATAATGAAAACCCAGATGCTGGGGAAAAGGGCTCTCATCCAAGGTTTAGCTCGGGAGCAAGAAGAGTTGAGGACCATGATCAGTCGGCTCCACCAAGACAGATCAGACATGAAGCAATCAGTCCAAGTCAGGGACCGGGTCTTTGATCAGCTTCCAAGAGGAAAAGAATCTGGTATGGTGAAGAATAGAACTCTCCAAATTGCTACCACTTCACAAGCCCAGCATCAACCTCGCCCAGAGCAACAGGTTGATCAGAATAAGCCAAGCAGGTCCAAGAGGCAGTTCACCCAGCTTAACATGCCGTTGTTTCAAGCTTTACAACACCTGTTGAGACTGAATCTGATTACACTAAGAGCTCCTCCCCGGAATCCCAACATCTCTGCTCCTAACTATCATCCCAACAAAAGGTGTGCATACCACTCTGATAGTCCCGGACATGACACTGCCGACTGTTGGGCGCTGAAAAACAAGGTCCAGGACCTGATTAATGAAGGAGCAGTGGATTTCACCCAAGTGGGTCAGGCTGAGTTCTTCTACTATCCCTACAGGATGCATCATTTGAAGTAACAAGTCCTGAGATGAGAAGACCTTTTGCCCATTAGAGTTTTCAAGTTGTAATTTGCTTTTGATTGTTCAAACATTTATTCATGTTAAACGTTGTTATTTCATTAATGCATCGCATATGTATGTTTTGAATCAATATATTCGCATTCGCTATATTCAAACTGCTTCCATTTTTTTTTTGATGTCAACTCTCAACTAATAATTCTGAGCCTCTTGAGGGAGGATGACGAAAACGATACCACGATCCTTACAGTATGCTTTTGAACAGACCCCGCTGATGAGGTACAGGCATTGTTTCAATCCCTAAACACTAGAGTTATAAGGAAGATAATCCCTCGTCAACCCCTCTGAGCCAAAGAAGTAGGAGTTTTTCTTTTCGAAAATTAAAACCCTTTATCATAACCTGGGGCAGGGTAGTTCTCTCAATTGATCCAAGTGCATAAAAAATGGCACCAAAGAGGTCCTTACAAAAAAAAAGAAGACAGTGATGATTCCGAATAATCATAAGGATAGGCAGTCATTATATCTCAAAAATAAAAACCCAATAAGTCAAAACCTATGAAGGAGACTTACAAAACTGGGGCATCCCGCTGACTGTAATCACAAAAGAAACAGTTCAGGAAAAATTTAGGGATAGAGAAATCAAAAAGAAAGAGGTCATACAAACCCTCAACAAAAACAAAAAATGACTGCCTATTCAGAATAAATCATCAAAATATGAACCATCAGTGGAATATTAGGACAAAGACTCAAACAAGGTCTAACGCACGATCAACTGAGTTTAGGTTTGAAGAACATCACGAAGAGCGGGTGGGTACAAATAAAATTTGAGCCTTTATCCTTTGTTTCTTAAACCGTGAACCAGGCCACGTTACAACCCTCAAAAGTCCTAGCTGAAGCATGGGTTAGTTCGAAAGCATACTGTTACGAAGGTATCCTGACTCCTTAAGGCTTATGGTAAAATAACGAGTTGACATCACAGTTTTACAGAGTTCACTTGTTTTTACTAAAAAAGGATGCATTTTCAAAAACTTCGAAACAGACATAAGCTTTGCATTTTTAACATAACTTTTGTTTGCATATGACTTTTTGTTTGAACAGTAGAGAGATTCGCACGAAGAATATCTAATGAACAGAAGCACTTCCAACCAAGGGGCGGACGTGATCATTGTCCACCATCTGGGGCAGTCCAGTCAAGATTCAGGGAATCTCTCAAAGGCCAAATAGCCTGGGGCAAATCGTCGTCTGAGTCACTTGGGGCATTGGACCTGAATTCCAGCTACGAATCCTGCATGATCAAACGAAGATCTTTCGGCAACACAACAATACTGACAGTGACGACTCCCTACATTCTGAGAGCGTGGAGATAGTCGAAAAAATACTACACAAAATCAAAGACCCGCTAGGTTGATACACCTAGGCAAAAATAAGGGCTTCCCGGCGAACCAAAAGGGTTCGGGCAAAAATAAGGGATGAAAATAAAATAAAAAAAAAAAAATCTGTACACCCGGCAAGTCAAAAACCTGAAAAGGCGGCTTGGGCAAAAAAGGGTATCCCGGTGGACTGAAAACCCGAAAGGGCGGTCCTGGCAAAAATTAGGGATCAAAGCGTACAACTATGTCCTGTCATCTCGTCACTTGCCTACCAAAAGAAGATTTGTCAATTGGCAGTTATCAAGCGCCTCCACAAGGTATTTTCTTCTCCTACATCAGAAACATGGGCAATAATGAGTGGTCTAAACAATCTAATTGCTCTGTCCACCAAGGTACCAAGGTAAGTTCAACTGAAGAATGTAATCAAGATACCTTAATTCCCCAGAGAGTGAGACAAGATCCAACAATTCTCCCCAAGCAGAGTTGGTCTCCAATCAGCCCTAAACAGGCACAATACCTCCCGCAAGTCAGCAACACTCCCCAAGCAGAGTTGGCTTACTGTCAGCCTTAAGGAAATTGGGTATCCCTAGCAGATCTCAACATTCCCCAGTGGAGTATACAAACATTCTTAACAAGCATCCCCGGCAGTCTTGATCTAAGATTTTCCCCCGGCGGTATACCAGACATTCAGTGGAGAAACTTCCCCAGTACATCTCAAAAATTTCCCCAGGAGAGTCCAGTCCAAAAGTTTCCCCAGGAAAGTGGAATCCATCTCCCCAGCAGGAAGCTTATCCCCAGTAGATTCTGGAAGCTTGTCACCCGCATAGCACGAACGCGTCCCCCGGCTTTATTCAGAAGGTTATTTCCCCACCAAGATATAACTGGGTTATCCTCAGCCAATTGCCACGGAAAGATCGTCCCCGACGAAGTCTTCCTATCCCCAGCGGAGTTCATCCAATCTTCCAACAAAGCTCAATAATGGTATCCCCAGCGGAGTTATCATCAAACCTCAGCAAAGTACATCTCTTCCCACAGAGCATTCCCCGCAGAGTATTCTATTCGCCAAGTTTATTTCCCAACGGAGTCATCTTCTCCTACCGGTATTCTTGCAACCATCATCCCCAGCGAAAACGAAGAACTCTCTTCAACATCAGCCCAGGATTCAGCTCCCGGCATTCGTCAAGGATTTATTTTCCTAGACGAAAATACATTCATAAACATCACATTGTCATACATTATGATACATGCATACACGCATCATATCACCCCAATCTCATTTATTTTTGAGAACATCATGACATCATGCATGTCATACATTATGACATTGCATACAATTAACTCGTTACTTTTTCAGGAGAGAACGATCAACAGATAAAAGTCTGTACCTTTTGAAGTAGAAGACGTCCAAGATTCCTTCATCATTCTGCTGAGGTTGTAGTCGCCTAAGATTCCTTCATCGTCCCGTTGAGGTAGTAATCATCCAAGGTTCTCTCATCGTCCCGTAGAGGTAGTAATCATCCAAGGTTCTCTCATCTCCCCGTTGAGGTAGTAATCACCCAAAGGTTCTCTCATCGTCCCGTTGAGGTAGTAATCGCCTAAAGGTTCTCTCATCGTCCCGTTGAGGTAGTAATCGCCCAAAGGTTCTCTCATCGTCCCGTTGAGGTAGTAATCGCCCAAAGGTTCTCTCATCGTCCTGTTGAGGTAGTAATCGCCCAAAGGTTCTCTCATCGTCCCGTTGAGGTAGTAATCATCCAAGGTTCTCTCATCGTCCCGTTGAGGTAGTAATCGCCCAAAGGTTATCTCATCGTCCCGTTGAGGTAGTAATCGCCCAAAGGTTCTCTCATCGTCCCGTTGAGGTAGTAATCGCCCAAAGGTTCTCTCATCGTCCCGTTGAGGTAGTAATCGTCCAAGGTTCTCTCATCGTCCCGTTGAGGTAGTAATCGTCCAAGGTTCTCTCATCGTCCCGTTGAGCTAGAAATCGTTCAAGGTTCTCTCATCGTCCTGTTGAGGTAGTAACCATCCCTGATTCATTCATCACATCATTATCAACAAAAACCCTTTGAAGTTCCAGACTCGATTCCTGTATCCTGCCAGGGCACGTCTGAAGAGTTTGAAGATCCGATTCCTGTATCTTGCCAGGGCGTATCTGTTGACGACTAACATTACCAGACTCGATTCCTGTATCCCGCCAGGGCACGTCTGAAGAGTTCGAAGATCCGATTCCTGTATCTTGCCAGGGTGTATCTGTTGATGACTATATTCTTCGGACTCGATTCCTGTATCTTGCCAGGGTACGTCTGAAGAGTTTAAAGATTCGATTCCTGTATCCAGCCAGGGCACATCTACACGAAGAGTTTGAAGATCAACCCCTGTAACAGGCCAGGTAATTATCTTTCTTTCTCAGGTACGCAAGTTCTCGCTAAGGAATCTCTTACGCGATCGACAACCTCTCAATGGCATCTATAATCCCATCCACATACCAACAGTCTCTAAATGGAATCCATAAGCCCATTCCCGACAAAGCTCCGTCACAGCTCCAGATGGCATCTATAAGCCCATCCCCCCATCCATCACTTCCAAATGGCATCTATAAGCCCATTCCCCCTACATCACATTGCTGATACTACACCATGCGAGTGCAAATTTCTGGGCACTTTAGTGTTCAATCATCATCCACCTTCAGATCACGAAAGGCACGCAAGCCAATCTACATCCTCAGGTTTAAGAAGATTGAACAGGGGCAACTGTTGTACCCCAAAATTTGCCCTCCCATATTTCTCAAAATATTTCAAGAAAAATTCACAAGTCCAACCCGGCGCGTCATATTCAGGTATTCTTTCGCCAAGATATCTCTGATAACGTATTCTCAAATTCAGGTTCGGCTCAAGAGTCAATTCTTTAAAGAAGGTATCCGAATGTGTGAGTTTTCTCGAAGAAATATGGTGAAAAAGTGTGCTGAAAGTGCAGTTTTTACAAGCTAAAAAATTCATAACTTGAAGATCGTGGCTCGTATTGAACCCGTTCCGGTGGCCAAAATTCCGTCTTGACATTATCTATGTTTTCATCTCTCACGGCTGGAAGCCAATTTCGATCAGAAGGTCTTCAAAAATGTGGATTTATCAAGTATTTTTGCACAGAAAATTTGTGACAGAAGTTTATTTGCGTCATGTTCAAAAAATCATAACTTGGTCGATTTTCATCGTATCGAGCTGGTGCCAGCGCCAAAATTTCACAAATTGAGGTGACTACATTTTCACAGATGGTATTGAGTTCAAACGGTATTCAAAAGGCCTTTGTTTTTTGCTCAGAGTACGTAACACGCTAAAAATCCTGAATGCTGAATATTATTTCATCTGGGCCGAAACTTCGAAAATTCATAACTCGGTCAATTTTTATCGGATTGGGCTCATATTTTTACACACGGTCACTGACTCATAGATCTACAACTTTGCTTCAAAAGTCGAGACCGGATTATGCTCCGATCAATACCAGTTTTTTATTGAAGAACGTGTCAGAGTCGACACTGGAGCCCAAAATAAGTTTGTCTGAGCTGAAACTTCAAAAATTCATAACTAATTCACCGTTTATCCGATTGAGCCGATTTTCGGACAGGAGTTAGTTCTCGATGTCGGCTACATTTTGTTTTCACATTTCAACTTCAAAAATTGCACTTAAGTCCCTGCGATTTAGCCTGGAAAGTGACGAACTCAAGTGAACATTGGAGGTCCAATTGCACATTCAAAGCCCATTTTCTTTACCCTAATTTCCATTATAAATCACCTTCTTTTCACACAAACCAGGGAGGAAAAAAAAGAGAGAAAAAACCTTGCCACAACACTGTTAGAATATCAAATTCTTTCAAGAACCCTAAAACCTTGAAATCCTTATTACAAATCCCTCTCTCACTACAAACAAGCCATCTCAGTTACAAACCAACACCTCACTACTTTTTCAGTAAGGGTAAGGCTGACTTGATCTCCATGATCCAAAGGGCATAAAAGCTTTCATGTCACTAATTTTCCAGTAAGGGTAAGATTGATTTGATCTCCATGATCAAAAGGGTATAATCATTCATACATGCCATATTGTGCCTAAACATTAAATTTCTTCATATATTGGCTTTATTTGCATTTTATGATTTTATTTAATGTGTTCATGAGATTCAACACTGCAGATTTAGACAGGATCCCATGCAGGTTCATTAAGGAACGTTGAGGCCAAAACACAAATGGCCAAAAGCCAAAAGCCAAATGGCCAAAGTAGAACAACTTATGCATGACACCAATACATGGCGAGACAGACATCCTGAGAAGATTAAAGAACGTTGAGGCTAGAACACAAATGACCAACAGCCAGAACACAAATGGCCATGAAACCCAATCCGATGGCTAAAGAATGCAGACCACGGTACTCAGGAGTCAATGAACACGCACGTGATTCCAGAAAGTCAAACAAGGCTTTTTGTCTAATGGGCCAGAATACTTCAAAAAAACCTCCTCTTGGGCCTGAAACCCCCGTTGGTTTGCATCCTTTTTAATTTTATTTTCTTTTCTTTTCTAATTCTTTTTTAATTGTTTTAATTGTTTTTTTCACCATAAAATAATTTTCTATAATAAAAATAGAAAAATAAAAAATACAAATATATTTAATTATTATTAATTTCATCACTAACCTATTTTTTTGTAAATAAACTCTAACAATTAACTTAGTTTAATTTAGGTTTTTAAACTTTAATCTTTTTCTTAATAAGTAAAAAGTATCTAGAATTAGGTTTTTTTGACATTTCCATCTTTTTCTTAAATAAATTATTAATCATCATTATTTATCATTATTATTAATTATCATTAATTTTGTAAATAAACATGTACATTAAATATTATGTAAATTAGGTTTTAAACTTTAACTTTTTTTAATAATTAAAAATATTTAGAACTAGGGTTTCCTTCTAATTTTAAATTCTTTTCTTTATTTTCATAAATACAAAAAACCTAAAAAAATATTTCTTCTCTTTAATAAAATAAATAATTAACTTTCTTATTTCAATTTAATTTCAAAAAGGTCCAACACCCTCGAACGTTCAACTTTAATTCTTTCGCGCATTTATTCTTATTTTCCTTTGTGAATATTATGTAATTGCTCAAGCCTTGTAATAGTAATTAGGAATTTATTTACTTTCCGCATTTTTTATTCAAAACGGGTCTTTGTTAATTTGGCGATGTATAGACCCGCGCCTTGTAATAACGTAGGATTTATCTTTCCGCACTTTAATTTCCGCACTTTTAAACTGCTAAACTTTGCATGAAAGAATGAATGGCCTAAATTAAAAACAAGCGTAGATCACCATGATACATGTACAAGTTAAAACATAACTGAAAATAACACACAAATTCACACACCACTCTTAGAGTACGCCTCACTGTTGCCTTGCCCTCGAAACGTGGTCGTCGAGTATAGGACGTTTTAGTAAGTCCTTATGTCCATGACATGATCCAGTTGCCTCGAAACGGTTGCCTCGGAATTAAAAAGGATCAATGGCATAAGGGTAGCTTCTAAGGTGTCCTACTGTTGCTCTGGTGACCACACTGTCCCTACAAACAAATTGACCCGAACACCTCCAACGGTGGTGCTACCTACCTCTCAATGGTGGGATGGCACTACCTTAAGGACATTTACACAGCCTAATTCCTTAGGGTAGGTAGATGACTCATGGATACTTGCTCTTTTCAAAAAACAAACAAAAACCTTTTCACACCGACACTTTCAAAAAGCTTTCAAAACAATTTTTCAAACACTCTTGAGGACTGATACAAGAGTCATTCTGAAATCTTTAAACGAAACTTTTTCAAACCCACTCACACTTTGAAAAGCAAACATTTTTGAAAACATAGTGAGCAAGTACCTAAGAGCCCGTGGATAACCATGGATAGAAAAGGTGCTAACACCTTCCCTTTCTATAATCTACCTCCCGAACCGAGAAACATCTCGAAAAGGAATTTTGCTGTGCTTTTGTCCTTTCATTGTTGGAGAAAATAAAAGACGGTGGCGACTCTTGCTTACCGCGGCATTTCGCGAACCAGCATTTCAAAACAGTCAGTTCTATTTCCACCGATCACACATATGCTCATTAATAAATCATTAGACGTTTTCAAATAAAGCACAAGTTTAAAAAGGGAAGAAAAGGCAAATAGTTTTATGCACTTTGAATTATCTTTGTATTAACTTTGTGTAAGTATTTTGTACAAAGGAGACATACATCCTAGTAAGAGAACGTTGTCATAAAAAATGAGAAGAATTTATACAAGGAAAGATGGCTATGTGTAAAAATTCCATGGGGTTCCCATTCTGCTATAGCCTTCGTAACTCTGAATATCTTGTCCATTCGTTGCTTCGTCCGAAGGTGATTGAGTTGATCAGAAGCCTGGAGCTTGTCTGTGAAGAGATTATCCTTAAAGTGATCTGACGAGACATAGTCATACGCTTTAGTTCCCTAACTTTTTCCTGGACCGCCCTTTCGGGTTTTTGATCCACCGGGAAACCCTTTTTTGCCCAAGTCGCCCTTTCGGGTTTTCAACTTGCCGGGTGTACTGATTTTTTTGTTTTATCCCTAACTTTTGCCTGAACCGCCCTTTCGGGTTTTCGATTCACCAGGATGCCCTTTTTTTCCTAGGTGTATCAACCTAGCAGGTCATTTATGCGTAGTATCTTTTGACTATATGTGCGTTCACAGGGTGCGGCAGGTCGTCGCCGTCCATGGTGGTTAAGATCATTTGCCCACCAGAAAAGATGTTCTTGATTACAAATGGTCCTTCGTAGGTAGGAGTACATTTTCCCCTGGGATCACTTTGCGGCAAGATGATCCGCTTGATTACAAGATCTCCGACTTGATATACCTGACGCCTGACTTTCTTGTTGAAAGCCTTGATCATCTGTTTTTGATACGTCTGACCGTGGCAAACAGCAGTAAGTCGCTTTTCATCAATTAAGTTAAGTTGATCAAGCCGGGTCTGAATCCAATCGTCTTCACTCAAACCAGCATCTTTCATGATTCTCAAGGAGGGAATCTGAACCTCGATAGGTAAAACAGCCTCCATGCCATATACCAAAGAATAGGGTGTTACCCCAGTTAATGTGTGAGCCATGGTACGATACACGTGGAGAGCAAACGGTAGCATCTCATGCCAGTCCTTGTAGGTGACTGTCATTTTTTCTATGATCTTCTTAATGTTTTTATTCGCAGCTTTGACAAAACCGTTCATCTTTGGCCGATAGGGAGATGAATTATGATGTTGAATCTGGAACTGCTCGCACAAGGTGGTGATCATAGTGTTGTTAAGGTTTTTACCATTGTCAGTGATGATCCTTTCGGGGATGCCGTACCGGCAAATGAGGTTCTGCTTGATGAAGCGGGCAACAACATTCTTTGCGACGGATGCGAAGGAAGCTGCTTCGACCCACTTGGTAAAGTAATCAATGGCCACTAGGATGAAGTGGTGTCCATTGGATGCTGTAGGCTTGATCTCTCCAATCATGTCGATTCCCCACATAGCGAATGGCTAGGAGCTGTTAAGACATTGAGAGGAACTGCAGGTATATGTACCTTGTTCGCATAGGTTTGACATTTGTGACAAGTCCTGGAATGTTGATAGCAGTCAACTCCCATGGTAGACCAATAATAGCCTGCCCGTAGGATCTTTTTAGCCATCATATGCCTGCTAGAGTGAGTGCCAAAGGTACCATTGTGCAGTTCAACCATGATTTGTTCAGCTTCAATCTTGTCCACACAACAGAGCAGAATGCAATCATGATTGCACTTGTACATGATACCATTGCTCAGGAAGAACTTGGAAGAGAATCTCCTCAAGAACTTTTTATCGTTGTCTGAAGCTCCTTCAGGATATTCTTGAGCCTCGAGATACCTTTTGACTTCATGAAACCAAGGTCGGTCCACTACTTCTTCGGTATTAATCTCGTGACAATGTGCAGGTTTGTCCATCCGTTCAATGGTGATTTGGGGAGCCTCATTATCCCGGTTAAGTTTAAACATGGATGACATTGAAGCTAGAGCATCAACTAGCTGATTTTCTTCTCGCGGGAAGTGCTCGAAGGTAATCTGCTCGAAATATGGCAACAATGTCAAGACATGTTCTTTGTAAGGGATGAGGTTTGGATGCTTAGTGTCCTACTCTCCTTTGATCTGACTGATGACCAAAGCTGAGTCTCCAAACATAACAAAAGATTTGATTCCCAGGTCTATTGCAGCCTTGAGACCAAAGATACAAGCTTTATACTCGGCCATGTTGTTGGTGCAATTAAAGCAAAGTCTGGCGGTGAAAGGAGTATGGCAACCTTCTGGGGAGATGAGTACCGCGCCGATACCGTGGCCAAGTGCATTGGAAGCACCATCAAAGTACAAGGTCCATCGGGATCCTTGTTCAGGTCCGTCATGTGGTCTGAAATCTTCAACATTGTCCAATGTCATGATGTCTTCGTCAGGGAAGTCAAACTTCATGGGTTGGTAATCTTTGACAGCTTGATAAGCCAGATGGTCATCTAGTACACTCCCCTTTATAGCTTTTTGGGTCGTGTACTGTATATCGTATTCTGTTAGGATCATCTGCCATCTAGCTATTCTTCCGGACAAAGCAGGCTTCTCAAAGATGTACTTGATCGGATCCATCTTAGATATCAGCAAAGTGGTATGAGTCAACATATACTGCCTTAGCCGGCGAGCAGCCCATACCAAAGCGCAACAAGTTTTCTCGAGCAGTGAGTATCGGGTCTCACAGTTGGTAAACTTTTTGCTAAGGTAATAAATGGCATGCTCTTTCCGGCCAGACTCGTCATGTTGGCCCAGTACGCACCCCATTGAATTCTCTAAGACAGTCAGATACATGATTAGCGGTCTTCCTTCAATGGGTGGCATCAAGATAGGAAGTTCTAGCAAATACTCCTTGATTTTATTAAAAGCAACTTGACAGTCATTATTCCATTTAACTACCTGATCTTTCTTCAACAGCTTGAAGATTGGCTCACAGGTAGATGTTAGGTGAGAAATGAACCTAGCAATGTAGTTTAGGCGTCCCAAGAAACCTCTGACCTCCTTCTCAGTGCGAGGGGCCGGTATCTCTTGTATAGCTTTGACTTTGGCAGGATCAACCTCGATGCCTTTGTTGCTGACAATGAAACCCAAGAGTTTACTGGGTCGGACTCCGAATGTGCACTTGTTAGGGTTCAACCTGGGCTTGTACTCCTTCAACCTGACAAATAACTTTTGCAAATGATCGAGGTGTTCTTCTTCCGTTTGTGATCGGGCTATCATGTCGTCTATGTAGACCTCTATCTAATGATGTATCATATCATGAAACAAAGCTACCATGGCGCGTTGATAGGTTGCCCCGGTATTCTTCAGTCCGAATGGCATCACTTTGTAGCAGAATGTACCCCACCGTGTAACAAAAGTAGTTTTCTCCATGTCTTCAGGTGCCATTTTGATCTGGCTGTAACCTGAAAATTCGTCCATGAAAGAAAATACCTTATGCTGAGATGTGTTGTCAACCAGGATGTCAATGTGCGGTAGTGGAAAATCATCTTTAGGGCTAGCCCTGTTTAAGTCTCTGTAATCCACGCACATTCTGACTTTGCCGTCCTTCTTAGGCACGGGCACAATGTTAGCAACCCATTGTGGATAGGAAGTAAGAGCAAGAAATCCAGCATTGAACTGCTTCATAACTTCTGCTTTGATCTTTTCTGACATGTCGGGCCTCATGCGGCGGACTTTCTGTTTAACTGGTGGACAATCTTCTCTTGTGGGCAGACGGTGAACCACAATATCTGTATCGAGTCCCGACATGTCTTCGTATGACCAGGCGAAGATCTTAACATATTCATGTAACAACTGAATTAATTGCTCTTTGACACTTGGCTCTAGGTTGGAACCCACTCTGACTTCTTTTGTCTTCCTCAGTGTGATCGGTGGATCTGGAACTGACTGTTTAACGCTGGTTCGCGAAATGTCGCGGAAGCAAGAGTCGCCACCGTCTTTTATTTTCTCCAAATGGAAAGGACAAAAGCACAGAAAAATTCCTTATAGAGATTGCTCTCGGTTCGGGAGGTAGATTATAGAAAGGGAAGGTGTTAGCACCCTTTCTATCCATGGTTATCCATGGGCTCTTAGATACTTGCTCATTTGTGTTTTCAAAAATGGTTTGTTTGCTTTTCAATTGTGGGTTTTAAAAAAGTTTCTTTGAAAATTCCAGTTCGACTCTTGTATCGGTCCTCAAGAGTGTTTGAAAAATTGCTTTCGAAAGCTTTTGAAAAGGTGTCGGTGTGAAAAGTATTTTTTGAATTTGTTTTGAAATTTAGAGAAAGTATCTAGAGTCGTCTACCTACCCTAAGGAATTCGTCTGTGTAAATGTCCTTTAAAGTAGTGCCATCCCACCATTGAGAGGTAGGTAGCACCACCGTTGGAGGTGTTCGGGTCAATTCGAGGTTCGGGACATGGTGATCACCAGAGCAATGGGAAGACACCTTAGAAGCTACCCTCATGCCAGGTTCCCGGATCATGAGGACTTACTAAGACATCCTCTACTCGACGATCACCTTTCGAGGCAAGGCAACAGTGAGGCGTACCCTAGGGGTGGTGTGTGCGAATTGTGTGTCGTTTTCATTTGTATTTGTCTTGTCATGTTAAAGTGATCTACGCGTTTATTTTTTATTTAATCATTCATTCTTGCATGCATTTGTTAACAGTTAAAAGTATTTGCGGGAAAGTAATTCTAAGGCTATTAAAAATGGCGCGGGTCCACATCGCCAAAATTAAACCGGACCCGATTTGACGGAAAAGTAAATAAAGAGAATTGAAAAGTGCGAGCAATTATTTGTTACAAAGCTTTGGGAGAGATACATAATTATTTAAATGACATAAAATAAATACGCGAAATTAAACAATTAAGAATACGGGCGTTGGACCCTTTCGCAAAAATTAAAATTAATGAGGAATTAAAATTAATATTAAAAGAAAATGTTTTTGGTATTTTTACGTTTTTTTAAGATTTACTAGAAAAAGAATTAATTAAAACTAAATACTAAACCTAATTCTAATTATTTTTAAGTTATTAAGAAAATATTGACCTTTTTTAACCTAAATGCAACCCTGATTAATTTACAAGTTTAATTATGAAAATAAATAAGGTAAATAATATTATGGTGAAAAAAGAAAATTAAAAAGGGATAAAACACTTATTAAACCTAATTTTTACACACAATTTAATTATAAGCATAAATAAATAATTTTAATTTTTTATGAAAAGAAAATAATAGAAAGGATGAAAAAATTGAATAAACCCTAATTCTACATTTTTTAGATTTTATCATAAAAGAATTAAAATTAACCCTAATTTATACTAATTAATTTTACATGCATTTATTTACAAGAAAATATTAAAATAAAAGTTTCATTATGTTTTTTTGTCTTTTTCTGATTTTTTATGAAGTTTTTGTATTTTGTAAAAAATAATTAATTAACTTAAACAAATAAAATCATAATTGAAAATAAAATAAAAAAAATATAGAGAAGGCAAACCAGGGGGGTTCAGTCCCAAATTGGGAGGTATGGCCTAAGAATTCTGGGCCCAATAAGCTTCAAATTCGTTGACTTCTCCAGGCATTATGTGGCGCTTTTGACCAGGGTCTATGGTGTTCTTCAATCCTGCACCTTTGATTTGAATCTCTTGGACGCATGTACACTTGGATCTGGGAGGCATATGGTGTGTCTATGTTACTGAAGCTGCATTGGAAACATTATTGAAAAATAATATAGAAATTATTGAAGACCTGGGGTTCGAACCCAGGTCTTGAGTTTTGCCAATCTTTATGCTTGCCATCTGTGCCAACTGCGCATCGTTAATATATGATAATAATCAAATAATATAAAAGAAAAACAAGGTTAGTGGGAGTCAGCGCGCGAATTTTCAAACGCACCAACCATCGTTCGCCACGAGGTCATCGTCCTCATTGTTATATATATATTTTTTGAAACGAGAACGTATTGGCCACGGTTTTCTACGCGTTGCAGAAGGGGTCCTTTGAGAAAATAGCGATTAGCTCTCCTCAGCATATAAATTCAGCGCGATGAGTGTCTCTTCTTCGTCTCAACTCACTGAATCCATCCATGACATTGTAGTGGTCGAATTTTACGTTATTAGGAAACCCCTAATTGGGAACCCAAGAAACCCTAAACTGCATCAATGGCTAAATCGCGTATATGGCACAAAAACGCAATCAATCTGTATGGTTAGTTTCAGAAGCTCATAACAAACATGATTCCATGAATAGAATGCCGTAAAAATGCTTAAAATATGATATACGATTATGGAATTTTTGCTGTACAGTTTAAGTTCAAAATACCAATTCTTGAGATTTTGATGGCTGTGCTTGATTGGAACGTGATCAGTAGACCTTGAGGAAGCTATTGGAATAGAAATTGTGCTTTGAAATCACCTCAAGAGCTGTTTTCAGAATTGAGATTTATGGAGAAAATTTCAAGTTTGCAAATGTGTTTCTTGCGCAGCTTTCTCCCCTTGTGATTAGGGTTCTCATCTAGCATTTGTACTGAAGGCATTAGGTCAAAAATATTGCTCAAAATCTCTTGAATTCATGAATTGGAGATTTGATTTGTTAAGGATCTTTTTTCAATCTTTTTCAAGTGTTCTTGTGCCAATTAGCATCCAATCAATCCAATTCTTTCCTAATTAGCATGTGCACGAAATCTTGATGGCAAAACATGTATAAAAAGATTTGTTAAGGCAAGTTAGATATTTTTCATGTATTTAAATAATTTAAATGAATTAATATAAATAATAATTCAAATAAATAAATAAAAAATGAGAAAATACTTCCCTTTGGGCCAAGTGGTCGTGCATATGCTTGGAATGATGAATCATGGAATAAAAATGGGCCCATTAGCATTCTTAGGTCATTTGGATCAAAGTTGACTTTTCAAAATATCCAAAAATTTCCCAACTTCCACAAGGCATAACTTGCTCAATTTTTAAGCTTTTCTCATGTTCTTGGACATTTTGGAAAGGTCTTTGAGTCCTCTAACCAATGTCTTTGGTCCCATGTCATTTTTATTTACCAATCTCAAGTTATGGCCTTTGACTTAAAGTCCCTTTTTGTTGACTTTTGAAAATGACCTATAATGTTGAAATTGATAAATTTTTGTGAGAGCATTTCTTGGACTTGAAGTATGAAGATGAGTTGTAGGAAATGTCTTTCTCTTCAAAATGAGCTTTGGATGGGATTTTTCTGATAATCCATGTGAAAGTTATGCCCTGGTCAATTTCAGTTGACTTTTTCAACTGTCCAAATATAGTAACTTTTGCATCTTGATGATTTTCTGAGCCAAATTTTGAGAATCATGATCAAGCATTGATCAAATGATGTTTGTGGCTTCAAAATGATATGTTGACCAAAAATTTGAACTTTTGACTGTCAAATGACCATTTTGCCCCTACAGTTGACTGTAGGGCAATTAGGGTTTTGACTGTGCAATTTTGAGCTGAGTGCCTTGAAACTTGATATGAGGATACTTGACCATATTTGTAGGCATGTGAGACTTGATTGGGCCTTTGAAAACTTCCTTTCTTGATCAGAACACAAAACCCTAATCTTGACTGTATAGGAGACCTTTGCACTGTGCAACTCTTGGGGAATTTTGTGACTTGGCTTGGCAATTTCTTGAAGAATATGGGGAGGGCAAATTTTGGGGTACAACAGTTGCCCCTGTTCAATCTTCTTAGACCTGAGGATGCAGATTGGCGGACGTGCCTTTCGTAATCCGAGGGTAGGAGATGATTGGACACTAGAGTGCCCAGAAATTTGCGCTCACATGTTAGCAGTGTGATGGGGGAATGGGCTTATAGATGCCATTTAGAGATTGCTGGATAGGATGATGGGCTTATAGATGCCATCTGGATGTTGATCGCGTAGGAGATTCCTTAGCGAGAACCTGCATACCTGCAAAACAGAAAAATGAGTACCTGACACGTTGCAGGAGCTGATTTTAGATGCTTGGTATAGATGTGTCCTGACTGGTTACATGAGCTGAGTTTGGAGCTTCAAACGGCGATGAATGAACTAGGGATGGTTACTGCCTTAGCATGAATGGTAAGAGAACCTTGGGTGATTTTAACTTCAACAACGCTCGTTGAGAAAAATCTTAGTGGGAATTACCGTCTTTGCAGTATCGGGAAGAGAACCATAGGCCATTATAATCGTCGGAGAGGACACCATAGGAGACTATCACCTCACACTCATCATCGGAGAGGGAAACATCTGAAAAAGGAATTACCACCTCACTCACCGTCGGAGAGGGGACCATAAGAGACTATCACCTCACACTCACCGTCGGAGAGGGAAACATCTGAAAAAGGAATTACCACCTCACTCACCGTCGGAGAGGGGACCATAAGAGACTATCACCTCACACTCACCGTCGGAGAGGGAAACATCTGAAAAAGGAATTACCACCTCACTCACCGTCGGAGAGGGGACCATAAGAGACTATCACCTCACACTCACCGTTGGAGAGGGAAACATCTGAAAAAGGAATTACCACCTCACTCACCGTCGGAGAGGGGACCATAAGAGACTATCACCTCACACTCACCGTCGGAGAGGGAACCATCTGAAAAGGAATTATCACCTCACTCACCGTCGGAGAGGGAACCATCTGAAAAGGAATTATCACCTCACTCACCGTCGGAGAGGGAACCATAGGAAAAGGAATTATCACCTCACTCACCGTCGGAGAGGGAACCATCTGAAAAGGAATTATCACCTCACGCACCATCGGAGAGGGAACCATAGGAAATTATAACCTAAAAGGGAATTATCATCTCATGCACCGTCGGAGAGAAAACAAATAGGAAATTATAATCTCAAAGAAAAACCTAAAATGGAATTATTATCTCATGCACCGTCGGAGAGAGAACCATTATAATCTGATAACTTCTACTGAGTCTTTATCAGAAAAATCTGTTGGGAGTCGATTTAGCTGGACTAGAGAAGGCCTGGGACTGGATAAGAAATCTTTGGAGTCGATTAACTGAACCGGTCTAGGTCTTGCAATATGATTGAGAATTTAACTGCATCTTTCCTGAAAGGTAAAGGTCAGTCATATGCAATGCATGATATGGATTAAGCAATGATGTTCTCAACATAAATGAGATTTGTATGATATGATGCGTCTGTGCATGCTATAATGATGTATGTGATGTTTTATGGATGTATATTTTCGTCTGGGAAATTAAATCCTTGACGGGTGCCGGGAAGTCGCATCCTGGGCTGATGTTGAAGAATAAGCTTTTGCTTCCGCTGGGGATGATAACTGCAAGAATACCGGTAGGAGAAGATAACTCCGTTGGGGAATAAACTTGGCGAATGAATAATTCTGCGGGGAGAAAAGATACTCTAGCGACCATGCTGGGAAGCAATACTCTGGGGATAGAGATGCTTTGCTGAATGTTGATAGTAACTTGCTGAGGATGTCCCTGTTATTAGAAGTATTGATGGACTTCGCTGGGGATAGGAAAGAACTACGTGGACGACGACCTTTCCGTGGCTTTTGGCTGAGGATAACCCAGTTATATCCTGGTAGGGAAATAACTCTTTGAATAAAGCCGGACGACGTGTTCGTGCTCTGCGAGGGGATAAGCTTCCAGAATCTACTGGGGATAAGCTTACTGCTTGGGGATATGAATTCCAATTTTCCTGGGGAAACTGGATTGGACTCTTCTGGGGAAGTTTTTGGAACTGCGGGGAAGTGATTCCTTTGAATGTTGGTATACCGCCGGGGAACAATCTTTAGGCCAAGACTGCCAGGGATGCTTGTTAAGAATATATGCTGCTGGGGAAGTATTGAGATCTACGGGAGGATACTCAATTTCCTTGAGATTTATAATTTTGCTTGGAGAGGAATGTACTGTTTTACTGAACCACTCTCTGGGGAATTTCAGATGTACTGGTCATGTTCTTTAGCTGAACCTGCCTTGGTACTTTGGGGGATAGAACAATTAGACTGCTCAGACAACTCTTTATTGCCCCTGTTTCTAGTGTCACCTGCAATTAATTCCTTTGTTTCGTATGCTAGTATTTATGAGTTAGCAAATTATTGTCAATGCATATATCACAAATTGAACCTTGGACGTTCTTCGCAAAACAAAACAGAAAAAGAAAAACACTTGGCACGTTTAACTGAAAATATATTTGTATTGATTTTGAATGGCCTGAAAATAGGCGTTTTGTGTACAAGAGGCTGACGTCCTAGTAAGAGGAATGTCGCCGAACAAAAGAGTTTATACAGATTTTGTACAAAAGAAAATAAAACAGCTGTGTGAAGTGAATGATCCCACTGGGTTTCAACTCTGCTATTGCCTTTATAACTCCGAGCGTCTCATCACTTGATGACCTTGGTTGAAGGTGAAGCTGACTGATCGATGCCGTCTGAACTTGATGTAGATACCGGATTCTGGATGCAAAGTGATCCAATGAGACATAGTATTACGCTTTTATCCCTAATTTTTGCCTGGACCGCCCTTTCGGGTTTTCAGTCCACCGGGATACCCATTTTTGCCCAAGCCGCCTTTTCAGGTTTTCGACTTGCCGGGTGTACAGATTTTTTTCATTTTCATCCCTTCATTTTGCCCGAACCCTTTTGGTTCGACGGGAAGCCCTAACTTTTGCCTAGGCATGTCAGCCTAGCGGGTCTTTTTTCATGCGTAGTATTTTTTTACTATGTCTGCATTGGCGGGGTGAGGAAGGTCGTCACCATCCATATTGGTTAATATCATTGCTCCTCCTGAGAACACATGCTTAACCACAAATGGCCCTTCGTACGTAGGGGTCCATTTGCCCCTTGGATCACTCTGAGGAAGGATGATTCTCTTGATTACCAGATCCCCAACTTGATATTCCTGTGGTCTGACCTTTTTGTTAAATGCCCTGATCATCCGTTTTTGATACGTCTGACCATGACAGATAGCAGCAAGTCTCTTTTCATCAATGAGGTTGAGCTGATCAAGTCGTGTCTGGATCCAATCATCTTCGTTCAGATTTGCATCCTTCATTATCCGGAGAGAAGGTATTTGCACTTCGATCGGTAAGACTGCCTCCATACCATAAACCAGAGAGAAAGGAGTTGCCCCGGTTGACGTCCTAGCTGAAGTACGGTACCCATGTAGAGCGAACGGTAACATCTCGTGCCAATCTTTATAAGTCACTGTCATCTTCTGCACGATTTTCTTGATGTTCTTATTCGCTGCTTCTACAGCCCCATTCATCTTCGGTCTGTAAGGAGAAGAATTGTGGTGCTGTATCTTGAACTGTTCGCAAAGCTCAGCGATCATCTTATTGTTTAGATTGGTACCGTTGTCTGTAATAATCCGCTCAGGGACGCCGTACCGACAGATCAGGTTGTGCCGAATGAACCGTGCTACAACAGTCTTGGTTACCGTAGCATAGGATGCTGCCTCAACCCACTTCGTGAAATAATCAATCGCTACTAGGATGAAGCGATGTCCATTGGATGCCGTAGGTTTTATCTCACCAATCATGTCTATGCCCCACATTGCAAACGGCCAGGGCGCAATCAGAACATTCAGGGGAACCGGAGGAACATGCACCTTGTCTGCATAAATCTGGCACTTGTGGCATGTCCTGGAGTGTTGGTAACAGTCAGCTTCCATTGTGGACCAGTAATATCCTGCCCGTAGGATCTTCTTAGCCATAGTATGTCCACTGGAATGCGTACCAAAGGTCCCTTCATGTAGCTCTTCCATGATCCTTTCTGCTTCAATCTTATCCACACAGCACAGTAAGGTTGAATCATGGTTTCGCTTGTACAAGATGCCGTTGCTAAGGAAGAACTTGGCTGCAAACCTTCTCAGGAATTTCTTATCATTGACAGAGGCACCTTCGGGGTATTCCTGAGCTTCTAGATATCTCTTTACTTCATGGTACCAAGGTTTCTCAGTCACCAATTCAGTTTCGAGATCACAACAGTATGCCGGTTCGTCCAGTTTCCAGATGATGATCCGGGGAGCCTCATTATCCCATTTGACCTTGAACATTATTGTAGCCAACGCGTCCGCTAGCTGATTCTCTTCTCTTGGAAAGTGTTCAAAGGTTATCTCTGTGAAGTGGGGGATCAGGGTCAACACACATTCTCTGTAAGGAATCAAATTTGGATGTTTCGTATCCCACTCTCCTTTGATCTGATTGATCACAAGAGCGGAATCTCCGAAGACACTCAGAAATTTGATCCTTAGGTCGATCGCAGCTTGAAGACCCATGATACACGCCTCATACTCCGCCATGTTGTTGGTACAGTTGAAACACAGCCGGGCAGTGAGTGGAGTATGAGTACCTTGAGGAGATATGATTATGGCGCCGATACCATTTCCCAAAGCATTGGAGGCTCCGTCAAAGTGCATAGACCATCGGGATCCTGGTTCAGGTCCTTCATCCGGTCCAGGTACTTCACAATCTGTCACTATCATGATGCTTTCATCCGGAAATTCGAAGTTCATTGATCGGTAGTCATCTACAGCTTGATGTGCCAAGTGGTCTGCCAATACACTTCCCTTGATGGCTTTCTGGGTCGTGTACTAAATGTCGTATTCCGTCAAGATCATTTGCCATCTTGCAATTCTCCCAGACAGAGCGGGCTTTTCGAATATGTACTTTATAGGATCCATCTTTGAGATCAACAAGGTAGTGTGAGTCAGCATATACTGTCTTAGCCGGCGAGCAGCCCATACCAAAGCGCATCAAGTTTTCTCAAGCAGTGAGTATCGGGTCTCACAGTCGGTAAACTTTTTGCTAAGGTAATAAATGGCATGCTCTTTTCGGCCAGACTCGTCATGCTGCCCCAACACACACCCCATTGAATTGTCAAGCACTGTCAGGTATAATATCAGAGGTCTCCCTTCAACCGGTGGCATAAGGATAGGTGGTTCTTGGAGATACTCTTTGATTTTGTCAAAAGCAGCCTGACATTCATCGTTCCAATGTACTACCTGATCTTTCTTCAGCAGCTTGAAGATTGGCTCACAAGTAGCAGTCAGATGTGAGATGAATCGAGCAATGTAATTCAGGCGTCCTAAAAAACCTCTGACCTCTTTCTCTGTCTTAGGAACTGGCATCTCTTGAATTGCTTTAACCTTAGCAGGGTCCACTTGAATTCCCTTGTCACTGACCACGAAGCCTAGCAACTTCCCAGATCTTACCCCGAAGGTGCACTTGTTCGGGTTCAATCTCAGCTTGTACAGTTTCAAACGGTCAAACAACTTCTGCAGATGATCTAGGTGCTCTTCCTCAGTCTGGGACCTTGCGATCATGTCGTCCACATACACCTCTATCTCGTGATGGATCATGTCATGAAATAAGGCGACCATGGCACGTTGGTAGGTTGCCCCAGCGTTCTTTAATCCGAATGGCATGACCTTGTAACAGAAGGTGCCCCACTGAGTAACAAATGTAGTCTTTTCCATGTCTTCAGGTGCCATCTTAATCTGATTGTAACCTGAAAAGCCATCCATGAAAGAGAACACCTTGTGCTGAGCTGTATTATCGACAAGGACATCAATGTGAGGTAAGGGGAAGTCATCTTTGGGGCTGGCCCTGTTCAGATCCCTGTAATCGACACACATTCTGACCTTACCGTCCTTCTTAGGTACCGGCACCACATTAGCAACCCACTGAGGGTAAGAAGTCACTGCAAGGAATCCGGCATCAAACTGTTTCATGACCTCGGCTTTAATCTTCTCAGACATCTCTGGACGCATCCGACGGACCTTTTGCTTAACTGGAGGACAGTCTTCCTTAGTTGGCAAGTGATGGACCACAATGTCGGTATCCAACCCAGGCATGTCTTTGTAGGACCAGGCAAAGATCTCCATATAATCATGTAACATCTTGGTTAACCGTTGCCTCACGCTGAGCTCTAGGTTGACACCAATATTTACCTCTTTCCTGTCTGCTTCAGTACCCAAGTTTATGGTTTCCACTGGCTCTTCATGGGGTTGAATTGCCCTCTCTTTCTGAAGCAACAGTCTTGCAAGCTCGCCAGGTACTTCGCAATCATCTTCACCTTCGTCTTCGGCTAAGTTGATCGGATTTTCGAAGTCATAACTGGCAGTAGCAGAGTTGTTATCAGTGAGATCCAGAGTGGATTGAAACCTGTATGAGTGAGTGTGTGTGTAAATACAGCTGTTTTGAAAATTATGTAAACTAGAAGAAAGATAGAAAAGGAGCACAATATTTGCAATGCGAAAAATACGTCCAAGATTTTCATTTATGATATATGAAATGACAGTTTGTATGCCCTCACAAATAGAACCACGGTGCCTCGGGTAAGACACCGGGCCATAAAGTTTATCATTGTTTATTACAAAATAACAAAACATAGGAATTCATTACTCAGTAACAAGAGAAACAGGGAGATTGTCTTTTGCGCTCCAATTGTTAAGTCCACCGTCGGTTGCCGGGTAAATCCAGCTATCAAACTCAGCTTCATCAACTTCCTCTTCATCCCCAATAGCATTAACTCCATGAGCAGGCAGGGGAGCTGTCACTACGTTAGGCTTCTCAGATGCCTCAAACTGTACCTCCTTGGCGTCAATAAGGTCCTGCAGCTTGTTCTTTAATGCCCAACAGTCGTCGGTCGAGTGCCCCGGGCTATCTGAATGGTAAGCACAACGAGCATTCGGGTTGTACTTGGGAGATGTAGTATTGGGGAACTTCGGGGCCTCCCTGACAGTCACTAAGTTAGTGGATAGCAACTGTGGCAGGATCTGTGATAGGGTCATGCTTAACCAGGTAAACTCTCGCCGGGGTCTTTCAGCCCTTTGAGGATTGTTTGGCCGAGGAGCGGCAGCAGGCTTAGCAATCATCACCGCACTGACAGATTGGCGGTGCTCAGGTCTCTCTGATTTCCTGGAACCATATACGGCGCTAGACTCCTTCTTGAAGGGTTTCTTTTCCGAACTGGACGATGCACCCTTCGCAATCTTTCCAGACTTCAACCCAGCTTCAATTCTCTCTCCAGTCAGAATCAAATCAGTGAACCCAGCAGAAGAATTCCCAATGAGATGGTTGAAAAATGGCCCAGATAAGGTCCCCAAGAACATGTCTACCAGCTCCCGATCAGTCAATGGTGGCTGCACCCTGCCAGCCAGGTCTCTCCACTTCTGAGCGTACTCTTTAAAACCTTCGCTTGCACCTAACGACATACCCTGGAGTTGGGTACGTGTGGGGGCAAGGTCGGCATTATATTGATACTGCTTGTAGAAAGCAGTAGCCAACTCCTCCCAGTTACGAACCTTGGTCCCATCCAGCTGATAGAACCATTCGAGATGAGTCCCTGAAAGACTCTCCTGGAAGAAGTGGATCCATAAATTCTTATCCGCAGAGTACGGCTGAATTTTCCGAACATAGGACCTTAAATGCAGCTTGGGAAAAGACGCCCCGTCATACTTAGAGAAGGATGGTGCTTTGAACTTGTGAGGGATGATCACACCAGTTGACAAACCCAGATCTCCGAAATCCAGCCCAGGTACCTGTTGAATCTCCATAGCCTTCAACCTGTCCTCCAGTTGCTTATATCTGTCGTCTGCAGGAGGGTACTGCTCTTCATCAAAATCTGTCTCGTTGTCGGAGACTACCGGACTAGGAACCTTTACTTCTGCATGAGAAGGGCTCTTGCCAACAGAAGAACCAGCCTCTTCGTGTTGCAGAGTATTGCCAAACCTTCGGCCTGAGTTGAACAGAACAGTTCTTCTCTTCTTCTTCTTCTCCTTCTTCAGGAGCATAGCCTTCAGTTCTTCTTGGCCTTGAGCCAGACCTTTGATTAATTCCTGGAATTGTGCATTCTGCACCTGAAGAGCCTTGATCGATGTCTCAGTTGATGCAGATTCGGGATTCATGATGCTGAAATAAACAGCGAAGAACTGTAAGCAACCTGAAAAAGAGGAAAAACCTGCTATGCACATGATGTATGAAATGCGTATGCAATGCATTCAAGGGTTTGAAAGTTCAAATTTGTTGTAGACAAAAAGGAACACACGTTATCATTAAAGAAATCATTGTTTAATACATCAAAGCCTCATGGGCAAAAGTACAAAAGTCAAATCAATCCCAAAATACACTGCGCATCCTCTTTGGAGCTATGTAAGTGTTGAGATTCCTCTCCTCATGCAACAGGCGGGTGAGCTCCAAGACCTTCTTTTCACTGGCATGTAGACTAGTCTCAAGAGAATTCCTTTCCTCCTTAAGCTGGATCCAGCTCTTCTGCATCTCTTCCCAGGATGTGGGCATGTCAGGGTGCTGAATAGTATGGGACACTTCTCCTTCCAAGACTGGTTCTTTGATTACTAGGAGCATGTGAGGATAAGGCATCACTAACTTCTGAGAGCGGGCGCGTACCCACTTGAGATAAGGCTCCAAAGGGATGGAGTTCCTATGCCCCAGTGTCTTGCTGTCTATCCTACTTGGCATCCTCCAGGCTCTGATAAATCTCTGGCAAAGTCCTTGAGCATCGTTGTCGAAGTCAAAAACTATGTCAGGAATTAACATGTCATGAGGACCATCTCTCCGAGCATAACCAAACTGTCTCCAAGCCAGGCATGGGCTGTAAGTAATACCTCCTCTGATTCCAAGTAAAGGAACATTAGGGTACTCCCCGCAACGATCAATGATGGTGACATCTTCTCGGGACCTAGGGCACCAATGTATATCTGCATGTGTAAGAGTCATCAACCGTTGTGACCATCTCAAACCCCGCTCATTCTTCAGGACAGATTGTGGAAGGTGCGAAATAAACCACCTTCCCAGGAGAGGAGTGCAACACATAAGGACACCTCTTTTTCTCATGGTTCGAGTGTAACATGAGTGAAGGATGTCCCCCAGCAATGTAGGTATGGGATTCCTGGACATAAAGATCTGGACGGCACTGATATCAATAAGCTGATCTGGGTTAGGAAACAACACCAAACCATAAACAAGGAGGGCCACAACCTCTTCAAAAGCTTACAAGTCAAGGGAATTCCAACATTCATGGGCCTTTTCAAACAGAAACCTGGCTAAGAACCCTTTGATACGACTTCTAACCTCCCAATGTCCTTTGAGGTCAGATGACTGTAGGTGCAAGGCTTTAGCAATCTCTTCAAGGTTAGGTTCCTTTTCTGTACCGTTGAAGGGCAGCTGATCAAGGATGGAGATCTTCAGGAGCCGGGAGAACTCCTCCAATGTAGGTACCAACTGATAATCCAAGAAGGTGAAACAGTGATGCAGAGGGTCAAAGAATTGGAACAGAACCTTGATCATATCTTCCTCAATGTTGGTGTTGACCAAGCTGATGAGGCTTCCATGTCTTTCACTGAATGACGAGTTCTCGGGAATCCTGGATATAAGCTCCTTAAGCTGAGGAGGGATCCTTACAAGGCTGATTTGAATTGTCTTTCTACGAACAGTTTCCATGTCCTACAAAACAAGAACAAAGATGAAAATTCGAACCCCTGAAATGGTTAGTCAATGCATATGATGCTGGATGATGTCATGATGCTATGATTAAACACACCACAGATATTTACAAAGACAAACATGTAAGGCACACAAGGCACACAAGACAAGCCCTTAAGGTTTAAGGCCAGCATGGGGTCTGGGTAGTACCCTCTTGAAGTTGGTGGGTTCAACCTGTCCTAATCAAAGTAATCGGGTTCTAAGGTTCCCAATATCACGGGATTGCTTTCATTGTTCATCGTTTCGATTTAGCCACTGAACTGGCGACCGAAATATTCCAGGAAAGCAACCCTCAATTGAGTGTAGTATCGAGTATCAACCAACCTCGGACTGCACCAAAGTCAGTTATCTCACTACCCTAAAGAGGCCAAGATAGTTCAATTAAGGTTCCTAAGGTCAGTTGATGCTTCACGACACCACGCGGAGGCCCCGTACTCTCCTTGACTGAACTCAAGGGTTACCGATACACACCAAAGTGCCACATCAACGTAGCAGACTGTTTCAACCATGTCGGTATACCCCGCACAGTTCCCTCACAGCCTTGTTGCTACTTTCTAATAAGGTATCCCCAGATCCGGGTTAGGATCTATAGAACTCCCAAGACAGTCCAACAATTTAAAGCAAACAAGGAAAGCAATTGAAAACATAGTTATGAACTAACCCTAAGGTACACCTCACTTTAAGTTAACTCCCCAGCAGAGTCGCCAGTTCTGTGATCGGTGGATCTGGAACTGACTGTTTAACGCTGGTTCGCGAAATGTCGCGGAAGCAAGAGTCGCCACTGTCTTTTATTTTCTCCAAATGGAAAGGACAAAAGCACAGAAAAATTCCTTATAGAGATTGCTCTTGGTTCGGGAGGTAGATTATAAAAAGGGAAGGTGTTAGCACCCTTTCTATCCATGGTTATCCATGGGCTCTTAGATACTTGCTCATTTGTGTTTTCAAAAATGGTTTGTTTGCTTTTCAATTGTGGGTTTTAAAAAAGTTTCTTTGAAAATTCCAGTTCGACTCTTGTATCGGTCCTCAAGAGTGTTTGAAAAATTGCTTTCGAAAGCTTTTGAAAAGGTGTCGGTGTGAAAAGTATTTTTTGAATTTGTTTTGAAATTTAGAGCAAGTATCTAGAGTCGTCTACCTACCCTAAGGAATTCGTCTGTGTAAATGTCCTTTAAAGTAGTGCCATCCCACCATTGAGAGGTAGGTAGCACCACCGTTGGAGGTGTTCGGGT
Source organism: Vicia faba (assembly GCA_948472305.1). Lineage (NCBI taxonomy): Eukaryota > Viridiplantae > Streptophyta > Magnoliopsida > Fabales > Fabaceae > Vicia > Vicia faba. The sequence continues at coordinate 1,128,659,643 of OX451736.1, forward strand.
CAATTCGAGGTTCGGGACATGGTGATCACCAGAGCAATGGGAAGACACCTTAGAAGCTACCCTCATGCCAGGTTCCCGGATCATGAGGACTTACTAAGACATCCTCTACTCGACGATCACCTTTCGAGGCAAGGCAACAGTGAGGCGTACCCTAGGGGTGGTGTGTGCGAATTGTGTGTCGTTTTCATTTGTATTTGTCTTGTCATGTTAAAGTGATCTACGCGTTTATTTTTTATTTAATCATTCATTCTTGCATGCATTTGTTAACAGTTAAAAGTATTTGCGGGAAAGTAATTCTAAGGCTATTACAAATGGCGCGGGTCCACATCGCCAAAATTAAACCGGACCCGATTTGACGGAAAAGTAAATAAAGAGAATTGAAAAGTGCGAGCAATTATTTGTTACAAAGCTTTGGGAGAGATACATAATTATTTAAATGACATAAAATAAATACGCGAAATTAAACAATTAAGAATACGGGCGTTGGACCCTTTCGCAAAAATTAAAATTAATGAGGAATTAAAATTAATATTAAAAGAAAATGTTTTTGGTATTTTTACGTTTTTTTAAGATTTACTAGAAAAAGAATTAATTAAAACTAAATACTAAACCTAATTCTAATTATTTTTAAGTTATTAAGAAAATATTGACCTTTTTTAACCTAAATGCAACCCTAATTAATTTACAAGTTTAATTATGAAAATAAATAAGGTAAATAATATTATGGTGAAAAAAGAAAATTAAAAAGGGATAAAACACTTATTAAACCTAATTTTTACACACAATTTAATTATAAGCATAAATAAATAATTTTAATTTTTTATGAAAAGAAAATAATAGAAAGGATGAAAAAATTGAATAAACCCTAATTCTACATTTTTTAGATTTTATCATAAAAGATTTAAAATTAACCCTAATTTATACTAATTAATTTTACATGCATTTATTTACAAGAAAATATTAAAATAAAATTTTCATTATGTTTTTTTGTCTTTTTCTGATTTTTTATGAAGTTTTTGTATTTTGTAAAAAATAATTAATTAACTTAAACAAATAAAATCATAATTGAAAATAAAATAAAAAAATATAGAGAAGGCAAACCAGGGGGGTTCAGTCCCAAATTGGGAGGTATGGCCTAAGAATTCTGGGCCCAATAAGCTTCAAATTCGTTGACTTCTCCAGGCATTATGTGGCGCTTTTGACCAGGGTCTATGGTGTTCTTCAATCCTGCACCTTTGATTTGAATCTCTTGGACGCATGTACACTTGGATCTGGGAGGCATATGGTGTGTCTATGTTACTGAAGCTGCATTGGAAACATTATTGAAAAATAATATAGAAATTATTGAAGACCTGGGGTTCGAACCCAGGTCTTGAGTTTTGCCAATCTTTATGCTTGCCATCTGTGCCAACTGCGCATCGTTAATATATGATAATAATCAAATAATATAAAAGAAAAACAAGGTTAGTGGGAGTCAGCGCGCGAATTTTCAAACGCACCAACCATCGTTCGCCACGAGGTCATCGTCCTCATTGTTATATATATTTTTTTTGAAACGAGAACGCATTGGCCACGGTTTTCTACGCGTTGCAGAAGGGGTCCTTTGAGAAAATAGCGATTAGCTCTCCTCAGCATATAAATTCAGCGCGATGAGTGTCTCTTCTTCGTCTCAACTCACTGAATCCATCCATGACATTGTAGTGGTCGAATTTTACGTTATTAGGAAACCCCTAATTGGGAACCCAAGAAACCCTAAACTGCATCAATGGCTAAATCGCGTATATGGCACAAAAACGCAATCAATCTGTATGGTTAGTTTCAGAAGCTCATAACAAACATGATTCCATGAATAGAATGCCGTAAAAATGCTTAAAATATGATATACGATTATGGAATTTTTGCTGTACAGTTTAAGTTCAAAATACCAATTCTTGAGATTTTGATGGCTGTGCTTGATTGGAACGTGATCAGTAGACCTTGAGGAAGCTATTGGAATAGAAATTGTGCTTTGAAATCACCTCAAGAGCTGTTTTCAGAATTGAGTTTTATGGAGAAAATTTCAAGTTTGCAAATGTGTTTCTTGCGCAGCTTTCTCCCCTTGTGATTAGGGTTCTCATCTAGCATTTGTACTGAAGGCATTAGGTCAAAAATATTGCTCAAAATCTCTTGAATTCATGAATTGGAGATTTGATTTGTTAAGGATCTTTTTTCAATCTTTTTCAAGTGTTCTTGTGCCAATTAGCATCCAATCAATCCAATTCTTTCCTAATTAGCATGTGCACGAAATCTTGATGGCAAAACATGTATAAAAAGATTTGTTAAGGCAAGTTAGATATTTTTCATGTATTTAAATAATTTAAATGAATTAATATAAATAATAATTCAAATAAATAAATAAAAAATGAGAAAATACTTCCATTTGGGCCAAGTGGTCGTGCATATGCTTGGAATGATGAATCATGGAAGAAAAATGGGCCCATTAGCATTCTTAGGTCATTTGGATCAAAGTTGACTTTTCAAAATATCCAAAAATTTCCCAACTTCCACAAGGCATAACTTGCTCAATTTTTAAGCTTTTCTCATGTTCTTGGACATTTTGGAAAGGTCTTTGAGTTCTCTAACCAATGTCTTTGGTACCATGTCATTTTGATTTACCAATCTCAAGTTATGGCCTTTGACTTAAAGTCCCTTTTTGTTGACTTTTGAAAATGACCTATAATGTTGAAATTGATAACTTTTTGTGAGAGCATTTCTTGGACTTGAAGTATGAAGATGAGTTGTAGGAAATGTCTTTCTCTTCAAAATGAGCTTTGGATGGGATTTTTCTGATAATCCATGTGAAAGTTATGCCCTGGTCAATTTCAGTTGACTTTTTCAGCTGTCCAAATATAGTAACTTTTGCATCTTGATGATTTTCTGAGCCAAATTTTGAGAATCATGATCAAGCATTGATCAAATGATGTTTGTGGCTTCAAAATGATATGTTGACAAAAAATTTGAACTTTTGACTGTCAAATGACCATTTTGCCCCTACAGTTGACTGTAGGGCAATTAGGGTTTTGACTGTGCAATTTTGAGCTGAGTGCCTTGAAACTTGATATGAGGATACTTGACCATATTTGTAGGCATGTGAGACTTGATTGGGCCTTTGAAAACTTCATTTCTTGATCAGAACACAAAACCCTAATCTTGACTGTATAGGAGACCTTTGCACTGTGCAACTCTTGGGGAATTTTGTGACTTGGCTTGGCAATTTCTTGAAGAATATGGGGAGGGCAAATTTTGGGGTACAACACTCAGTACCCAAGTTGATTGTCTCTAACAGCTCCTCATGAGGTAGAATAGCCCTTTCTTCCTGTTGTAGCAGCCTAGCCAATTCTCCCGGCACCTCACAATCTTCCTCACCTTCGTATTCGGCATGGTAGACCAGGTCTTCAGAGTCACTGGAAGCCATAGCAGAATTGTTACCCATGGAATCCGGAATGGAAGGGTACCTGCATTTGTGAGTATGGGTGTGTGTAAGGGATAGCCACCTTTAAACAAATAAAATGTAAAAAGAAAGACAATGAACACAAAAGTTTATATGTGAAAACGTCCATGATTCATTAAAATGCCATATGAAGATGACAAATTAAACCCTTACAAATGGACCTATGTGCCTCGGGTAAGGCACAAGGTTAAAAGTGTACGAATTATTTGAGAATTATTACAAACCAACAGAAATGTTTGAAAGATAAATTACTGCGATATGAAAGTAATCGAAACAAAGTCTTTTGCTTCCCAGTTGCACAGTCCTCCGCCAACAGTAGGGAAAATCCAGTCTTCCAGGCTGCTCTCCTCTTCACTATCCTCCAAAGCATTGACTCTATGATGGGTGATCTTCACTGGTGGCCCTCCAGTATGGGCGCGACGTACAACCTTTTGAGCAGAAGAAGTGAACCCCAAGCCGGATTTATCTAATTTGTAAGGAAAGTCTGGAAGTTGCCCCCAGATTGTGCTTCCTCCTTCTTCAATCACAACCTTTGCATCTTTGAGAGACGACATCCGAGGCGGAGGTCTGGTAATCATGGGTACAGAAGACACTATCTTGGTTGCTGCAATCTCCTGAGCTACTTCTTCAAAATGCTAGAAAGGGGTTTCGATGAATTCACCATCTTATTCTACATAGCGGAAAGAATTTAGATGGCTTATCATGTATTCCTCTTCACCATGAACATTTATGATTTTCCCCTAGACAGGGTACTTGAGCATTTGATGCAGAGTAGAAGTGACGGCTCCAGCATTGTGAATCCAGGGTCTTCCCAACAAGAAAGAATAGGAAGGACGGATGTCCATCACATAGAATGTGGAGTTTAAGGTTTCATTTCCCACTTTAATCGGGATGTCCACCTCCCCGTGGACCATCCTTTTAGAACCATCAAAGGCTCTGACAATTATATTGCTGGGATTCAAGGTTAAACCTTCACAATCTAGTCTATCCAAGGCTTTCTTCGGCAAGACGTTTAAAGACGAACCAGTGTCTACCAGAACGTGTGCTAGGGTTGTTCCCTTACACTCCACCGAGACATGTAGTGTATCATTATGTTTTCTCCCTTTGGATGTTAAATCTACATCGGAGAATCCTAGACCATTGTCAGCTGTTAAGCTAGCTACACATTCCTGGAACTGATCCGCGGAGGTTTCCTATGGCACGTGGGCCGTCTTCAAGAATCTTATCAAAGCTTTAGCATGAGCCTCTGAACAAAGCAGCAGGGCCAACATAAATATTTTTGAGGGGGTTTGCACCAGTTGTTCCACAACATCATAATCGCTTTTCTTGATTATTTTCAAAATCTCTTCCATTTCTTTTTGAGAGGTCTCAGGGATGACCAATGGCTGAGCCCTCGTCCTGACAGGCTCTTCTTGGATCCCTTTCCCTCTATCATTAGCAGCGGCAGAGGGGACACCACATGAGTTAAAACTTCTTCAATAATTGGAGTTCTCGCAGATATGTTTACCGGTGCAGGGGTAACCTTAGGAGCAACTAAGGGTCCAAAGATTACCTTTGGAGGGGAAATCTCTGGAGAGAAAATTCTTCCACTGCAGGTGATTTTGCTCGTTCCAGCAATGTTTCCAATGTCGGAAGTCTCTTCGTCAGAACTTTCTTCAGTTGATTCAATTTGTTTAATACCGTGGTAGTAGATTTCTCCACCATAGTTCCACGGTACTGATCTGTCAGACTTGTACGGGACGGGCCCGGGCATGGTTATCTTCAAAGGTGCAGTCTTCAGAGCGGATGCAATCTTGACAGGTCTTTTGGAGACCTTGGAAAGATTGGCGGATATGGTTATTATTGAAACATCATTGACAGGAGTAGGTGTAACAGAAGTCTTTTCAAAAAGGATTTCTTGGTTATCCATTCGGCGCTGGATGCCTAACTTCAACAATGGACAGTCGATTGGTAAGGATGAACAAAGGCAACAATCTTCTTCACAACCTGGGAAAATCCCAGCCTTCAGCAAATTTAACTTGATTATCGGTAGCGGAGTTATCAAATCATCAACAATAGCTACAAACAGATCCTCTTCAACAGCATGGGAATTGTGGCCATGCTTTGGCATTGGAGCAGAGATTACATTCGGCTTTTCAGGGGCGTCGAATTCAACTTCTTTAGCGTCTATCAAATCCTGAATCTTATTCTTGAGGGTCCAAAAATTGTTGGTGTCGTGCCCCAGGCTGTCTGAATGATAATCACACTTGGCATTCGAATGGTAGTATGGAGAAGCAGTATTCGGGTTCTTCGGAGCCTCTCTCAAACTTGCAAGGTTTAACTTCAAGAGATGGGGTAGAACCTGAGCAGGAGTCATGTTTATCTGGGTGGATTGTCGTACAGGCCTTTCCACCCTTGTTTGGTTGGTTCTTGGTTGATTGTTTCTGGGCTGATCAGCTGCATACTTCTGAATCATTACGGCCCCCACCGCTGGCCGGCGCTCAACTCTTCCTTGACCTCTTTGGGAGTAGACATCTGATACTTCCTTTTTTGCTGGAAAAGTATTTTTGATGGCAGCAGAAGTAGATGTATCCTTTTGGATTTTCTCGCTTTTTATGCCGGCTTCAACTCTCTCACCAGTTAGAATCAACTCAGTGAAACCTGCATAAGAGCTTCCTATCAGGTGATTAAAGAAAGGCCCTGACAGCGTCCCCAAGAACATGTCTACTAGCTCCCTCTCAGATAGAGGTGGTTGTACTCGTCCCGCCAAGTCTCTCCATTTCTGGGCATACTCTTTGAAGCCTTCATTTGAGACCATGCCCATACTCTGTAATTGAGTACGGGTTGGTGCTAAGTCCGTATTGTATTGATATTGTTTATAGAAGGCGGCTACCAAGTCTTCCCAATTATGTACATCATACCTCTCCAACTGGTAGAACCAATCAAGCTGTGTTCCCGAAAAACTGTCCTGGAAAAAGTGGACCCACAAGTCCTTGTCAGAAGAATATGGTTGAATTTTCCTGACATAAGATCGTAGGTGCATATTTGGGTAAGACACCCCATCGTACTTAGCAAACAGTGGCACTTTGAATTTAGCAGGGATTACAATTCCAGAAACCAACCCTAACTCCTCAAAATCCAGCCCCGGGACTCTTTGTATCTCCATGGCAGCTAGACGTTCTTCCAAGTTCTTGTGTTTATCATCGGCCGGAGGATACTGTTGTTCAGAGTAATCCTCATCTTCCTCTTCTTCAGCTTAAGATTCAGATGGCACTGCAACTCCTTTATCCTTTCCTTCCCCCTCTTCAGATGTTGATGGGAATTCCAAATTCCGTAGGTGCATATTTGGGTAAGACACCCCATCGTACTTAGCAAACAGTGGCACTTTGAATTTAGCAGGGATTACAATTCCAGAAACCAACCCTAACTCCTCAAAATCCAGCCCCGGGACTCTTTGTATCTCCATGGCAGCTAGACGTTCTTCCAAGTTCTTGTGTTTGTCATCGGCCGGAGGATACTGTTGTTCAGAGTAATCCTCATCTTCCTCTTCTTCAGCTTCAGATTCAGATGGCACTGCAACTCCTTTATCCTTTCCTTCCCCCTTTTCAGATGTTGATGGGAATTCCAAATTCCGTCTGGCTTGTCCTTCAAATCTTCTACCCATAATAACCACACCGGCTCGCTTCTTCTTTTTCTCTTTTTCCTTCTCTAGTAGAGTCTTGAGCTCCTCCTGCCCCTTGTCCAAGGTCAGAAGTAGCTGTTGAAATTATGAATTCTGGGCTTGTAAATCTTTGACTGTTTGTTCAATATCCATCTTGCTGAAATAAATAGCAGAGAGATGAGGAAACTTGGTGTGAAGACCTGTTTATGCATATGATGAATGATATGTATTCATGTAATGCATTCAAGGATTCAGAAAATTCAAATTTGTTTTAAACAAAAAAGAAACACACGTCATATTAATAAGATAGAATTATTAGTACATCAATGCCCCATGGGCAAAGTAATACAAAATTCTAAGGTAAAAAGACGCTGCGCATCCTCTTTGGTGCAATGTAGGTGTTGAGAGTCTGCTCTTCGTGAAGTTGACGAGTAAGTTCCAAAACCTTCTTCTCGCTTGCGTAGAATTGGGCTTCAAAAGTATCACGTTCTCCCTTGAGTTGTATCCAACTCCTTTGTAAATCTTCAAGTGATGTTGGCATGTCAGGATGTAGGAGGGTGTATGGAGCCTCTCCTTCCATAACAGGCTCTATAATCACAGGGAGAATGGAGGGGTAGGTCATCATAAGACTTTGGGCGCGGGTTCGTACCCACTTGAGGTAAGGCTCAAGGGGGATTGAATTCTTGTGTCCCAAGGTCTTACTATCCACCTTGTTGGGCATCGTCCAAGCTCGGATAAACCTTTGTCGAAGTCCTTGATCATTGTCGTCGAAGTCAAAAACCAAGTCTGGAATCAGTGTGTCATGTGGGCCATCCCTTCGGGCATAACCAAACTGTCCTAGAGCCAAGTAGGGGTTGTAGGTGATGCCTCCCCTAATGCCAAGTAGAGGGACATTAGGGAATTCTCCACAACAGTCAATGATGATAACATTTTCTCTGGACCGAGAACACCAATGAACATCTGAATGTGTAAGAGTCATCAATCGTTGTGACCACCTCAAACCTTGCTCATTCTTCAGAACTGATTGGGGAAGATGAGAAATAAACCATCTTTCCAGTAGAGGAGTGCAACATATGAGAACACCTCTTTTCCTCATTGTTCGAGTGTGAAAAGAGTGTAAGATATCTCCAAGCAATGTAGGCACCGGGTTGCGAGCCATGAAGATTTTGACAGCACTCACATCTATGAGTTGATCAGGGTTAGGGAACAAGACCATCCCATAGATGAGAAGAGCTACAATCTCCTCAAAAGCTTGTAGGTCCAAAGAATCCCAGCAGCTTTGGGCCTTCTCAAACAGAAACTTTGACAAGAATCCTTTGACACCACTTCTAGTTTCCCAATGGGTTGTGACATCAGATAATTGCAAGTGTAGGGCTTGAGCAATCTCTTCTGGCTTTGGATCTCTTTCCGTACCATTGAAAGGTAGTTGATTGAGAATAGGAATCCTCAAGAGTTGAGAAAATTCCTCCAAAGTAGGAAGTGACCAAGTTGAGTAGATGACCATGCCTCTCGGTGAATGGAGAATTCTCAGGAATCCTTGAAGCTAGCTCCTTGAGTTGTGGAGGAATTCTTACAAGGTTGACTTGGATAGTTTTCCTGCGAAGTGAACCCATAACCTACAAAACAGGAACAAAGATGAAAATCCAAAATCCTTGAAATGGTTAGTGGATGCATATGATGCTTCATGATGTCCATGATGTTATGCACAAGTATATATGTACAAACAAATCACACAAGTTCTTAGTTTAGGCTTGCATGGGGTTTCATAGGTAAGTACCCTCTTGAAGTTTAGTTGGCTCAACCTGTCCTAGAAATAGTAACCGGGTTCTAAGGAGCTCAATATCACTGGATTGTTTTCTGTGTTCATTGTTTCAGTTTAGCCACTTTACTGGCAACTGAAATATTCCAAGAAAACAACCCTTAATGAGTGTAGTATCGAGTATCTACCAACTTCGGACTGTACCAAAGCCGGTCATCTCACTACATCCTAAAAAGGCCAAGTTGGTCAAGTAAAGGTTCTAAAAGTCCATTAGTGCTTCATGACATCACTCAGCGGCCCCGTATTCTCTTTTATTGACTCAAAGGCTACCAGTACCCACAAATATGTTGCACTAAAATAGCTATTGCTTAGACCGTGTAGATATACCCCGCACATTTTCAACAACGTATTGCTATTTACCTATGAATGTTTCCCAAATCCGGGTAGAGGATTCAAACCCAAACAATAGAACCAAAGTATAAAGCATACAAGTCAATCAAGATAAGCATGTAAAGGTGATCTAAAACCCCAAGGTAACCCCACTTTTAGAATTCTCCCCAGCAGAGTCGCCAGTTCTATGATACGGTGGGAGAACTGACTTGAGGTTTTGCGTTTGTGTTCGCAAATGTTTCGGTTTAGCAAGAGTCGCCACCGACTTTTATTTTATCCAAAAGGAAAGGTAAAAAAGCACAGGAAAGACCTTTGAGATTGTTTTTGGGTTCGGGGGGTAGATTATGAAAAGGGAAGGTGCTAACACCCTTTTCATCCATGGTTTTCCATGGGATCTTAGTTACTTGTTTTAGATCACTTACTTTGCTTTTCCAATTGTTTGAAATGGTGCTTTGTGTGGTTTTGAAAGTATTTTGAAAAGAGGCCTTCGTTTAGGCAATCTTTGTAATGATTCTCGTTCGTAAGAATGTATACAAAGATGTTTGTCTTTTGAAAAATGTTTTGAAAGTTGTTTGGAAATTATTTTGAAATGTGTGCGTTTTTGAAAATAGCAAGGATGGTTTGCAAATTGATCAAGTAAATAGAAGCTTATCTACCTACTCAAAAGTCTTTCCTACAAATTTTTATTCCTTTGACATTGTTGTTTTACCATTGCATTTGGTAAACAACCCTATATACGGGACGGGCGTGGGTCATCGTATGACCATGATAGCAATAGTGCCAAGTATCTTAGAAAGTTTTAGGGACTAAGATCATTTGTTTTTAGGCAACATTTTGATAGCGTCGTCGAGGGACTATGATCTTTTTGTTTTGATTGATTTTGTTTTGCCAAGATACCTAGCATGCATACCATGGCGATGTTTTAAGGCAACAAAGTGGATGAAACCCTAGGGGTGCTTGTGTGCAAGGTGTTGTTATTTTCATGCATTTTGTCTTGTGTTAGGTCATGCTATTTGTTTGATTTTTGGTCTTTGCATACAAAACCATAGTTTACTATCATGGTATATGAAAGCAATAAAATGCGTAAAGTAAATCTAGACTATTACAACAATATTATGGGGAGGGGGATACAAGTTTTGAATAGGGGGATATTGCTCAAAATAAAACCCTAAAACTATTACAACCAAATTGAATTTATTGTACAAATAAATAAATAAACAATTATTTAAATATGCAATAAAATGTAAATATGCAAAAAAAATGTTTTGTAATTGTTTTATGCATGAGAAAATAATATTATCTAAGTCCTAAAAATAAGAGAAATAATGTTATTATTTTTGAAAGGGGAAACCCTAGTTTTTTTTTTGTTTTAAAAGAAAATATGCTTTATATTATTTATTTATTTCATTTATGTACAAGGAAATAATGAAAATATATACAAAATGTTAAAAAAATTAAAATATGCATGAAAATAATATTTTAAGTGTATGACTAATAAAAATAAAAATATATAATATTTTTATATTATTTACAAGCTTTATTTAAGAAAATAAAGTATATTATTATTAATAAACTATTTTTATGCCAAGAAAATAATAAAAATAATAAAATAAAATGTAAAAAATTAAGAAAATATTTTTGGGTTTTTTAAATTTTCAGAAAAAAATAATAAAGTCAAAAATATAAAGGAAATGAAAAATATGCAAAAATATAGAAAATGGGCCAAGGGGGTGCAAAAAGGAAACATGGGGGGGGGGGGGGGGGGGGGGAGTGCAAAAAGAAACAGGCCCAAGGCGCCGGGCCCAACCATCTTCATCCCTGACCTCCAGACAACAACGCGCGCGCTTCTGTTATACAAATCCTGTTCTTGCTCATGCTTGCATAAAATCAAAAACTCATAACACAAAAAATGTAGCTTATGAACTCACGATTCCAATGATATAAAGAACATGACCTAACTCTAAAAGACCAAAGAGAATTTTAATGGCCCTAATTTCTGACCTAGTTTTTTCATTAACTTCAACAATCAAATACTCTCAGCTCAGTTAATATAAATGGAAACTACGCATATGTACAACTCAAACTTGTTAAGGACTACATTTTTGCTTCACAAACCTAAGCTTAAGGATGCCTAAATAGAGAGATAGAAACTTGACAAATACCTTGTTCAGTTGAGTTTGGATATGGCAATGTGGGGACTTTGAGTGAGGCCTGAAGTTCTTATGAGCTTGCTTGAAGTTCCCTTAAGCTTTCCCAATGCTCAGCTTGCCTTGAAGTTGCTTGAATCTCCTTGTAGAAGTCAACCTGCAAACTTGCAAAGTTAAAATGGTGAAGTGTGAAACTGAGCTCACAGTCGCTGGACAGGGGCCTGGATAGTTCAGGTGCGTTGTAGGGAAGATGTTTGAAGGGTTGAAAGGCAAAACGCACGAGCCAATTTCAAAATGGCTTGAGTTCTGCAGATGATGCCCTGTTTGGGCAGAAAATCGTGTTTTTTGTGTTTGAAGGTGTTTGGGGTGTTAGGCAATCATGTTTAGGCTTGAAACAAAGTTCTGAAGTTGTGTGAAATGATACCAAGGCTTGCTCTTATCAGATATCCAAGTTGTATTGACTTTTGCAAGTTTGCTTGTTTTTGAAGAAAAGGTGAAGTGACAAAGCCAAAGGCATGTATAGGCTAGCTCAAGGTCTGATGAGAGTTGGTACAAGTTTCCTGATGTTTGTGGATATTGTTGGAAACAAGAGATCAGGTCCATGGCTCAAGAAATATAAAATTGCAAAAAGCATGCTTTATCAAAGTGGTATTATGAACTTTATGCCATTTTTGGAATAATTCAATGTGCAATGCTTCAAAAGTCAGAACAAGACCATTATCCAATGTGTTTTAATTAAATTAATGAGTGTAGAAAGGATTAGGACCTGTAAAACCAAGTACAAGCATGCTTAGGACAAATTTTCAACTTGCACCATTGTGAAAAATGCCTTGGACAAAAGTGACAAATTGCCATTTTCATTTCTTTGATTCTCCCTAACCATAAATGATCTTGGAGAGTTCTTGGACATTTTGGAAAGCTTGTAACATGCTCTAAAATCCATCTTTTAAATGCATTTTGAGATTCCTCTTGGAACTAGGTGAAAAGTTGCCATGAAGTTAGGTCAAAAATCTGCCTAAACTAGGGCAAAATTTCACTAAGTTAAAAAGTTTATGGACCTTTATTCACAAAATCATAACTTGAAATCCAAGCATATTTTGGGAAAACTTTTTGAATAAAAGTTGTAGATTTTATGTAGGACTACAACTTTCATTTTGGAAGTTTTCTTTGAATCCAATTGCATCATGGTGAAAAAGTTGGGAAAAGTTGGGAAAAATAAGAAATTTTCATAACATAGAAAAATTCTAAGTTATGAAAAATTTCAAATTAAAACCCTAATTTTCAAAATTAGGTTTCTTGGTCAACACGTTTCACATTTTGACATGTTTTGATGAATTATGACCCTTGGCACTTGATTTTGACCAAAAAGTCAAAGTTTGACTTTTCAGTGTACAGTTGATTTTTGATTAGTTGACTAGAAAATTCATCTGTCAATCCTATGCATTTGAGATCTCTTGAACCTTGTGATTAGGTCAAGATGATGCTATTGAGTCCTTGAAATCATGCTTGAACCTAATTTTCCAATTGGCTAGGTCAAAAATCAGAAATTGCCCTTCTATAGTCAAAACCCTAATTTTGACCATTTTGCCCTTTTGATGATCTGATTAAATTTCTTGAGGAATTATGGTCCAAACTTGATCAAATGGTTCATATGAGTCTATAATGTTGATGTGGATAAAAAATTATGAGGTTCAATTGTAAATTGGCCATGATTGACTTTTTCCCCAATACAACTGATTTTTAGGTCAACTGTCTAATTGACTGGGCAAAAAAGTGATTCAAGGCTTGAAACTTGGTATGAGCAATCTTAGAGGTCCAACATGAAGTATGAAAGTCACATGAGGCATTGGAAGTCCAAAAATCCCTGTGCAAACTCAAACCCTAATTTCAGGTTATCAGTGCAAGGAGAGGTCTTGAGCTGAGCAAACCCTAATCAGGTCTTGAGTCCAAGAAGTCTTGTGAGGAGAATCTTGATAAAATGAGAGGGCAAATTTTGGGGTACAACACTAACTCTTTGAGTTGATGAGGAATTCTTACGAGATTGACTTGGATAGTATTCCTGCGGATAGAAGCCATGTCCTATAAAACATAACAAAGATAAATCCCAATAAACCTTGAAATGGTTAGTGAGAATGAGTATGATGTTATGATGTTTATGATGTCATGTACAAGTAAGTATATACAAACAAGGAAAACAAGTTCTTAGGTTTAGGCTTGCATGGAGTCTCATAGGTAAGTACTCTCTTGAAGTTTAGTTGGCTCAAACCTGTCCTAGAAATAGTAACCGGGTTCTAGGGAATCTCAAAATCACTGATCTGTCTTATCGGGCATTGTTTCAGCACATGCCTCTTTCCTGGCGACCGAAATATCCCGAGAAGTCAAACCTCAATGAATGTAGTATCGAGTATCAACCAACTTCAGACTGCACCAAAGCCGGTTATATCACTACGTCCTAATGGACAAGTTGGTCAAGTAAAGCTTCTAAAAGTCATTTAGTGCTTAACGGCCCCATATTCTCCTTGACTACCCAAGGGCTACCGGTACCCACAAATGTGTTCCACTAACGTAGCTATTTCTTAGACCATGTCGGTATACCCCACACAGTTTCCACAATGTATTGCTACTTACCTATAAGGTATCCCAAATCTGGGTAGAGGATTTAAAACAAGCCCAAACAAGGAACCAAAAATGTAAAGCAAACAAGTCAAACATTGAAAGTGAATAAAGGTGATCTAGCCCTAAGGTAACCCCACTTTTAAGTTTTTCCCCAATAAAGTTGCCAGTTCTGTGATACGGTGGGAGAACTAACTTGGGATGTTTGCATTTTATCGCAAATGTTGCGGTTAGCAAAAGTCGCCACCGACTTTTCTTTTATCCAAAAGGAAAGGCTGAAAAGAACAGGAAAGACTTTGAGATTATTTCTTGAGTTTGGGGGGTAGATTATGAACAGGAAAGGTGTTAGCACCCTTTTCATCCATATTTATCTATGGGCTATTAGTTGCTTGCTAGATCACTTGCTTTTGTTTGAAAATGTGCTTTGTGTGGTTTTTAAAAGTATTTTGAAAAGGCGCATTCGTCTAGGCAAACTTTGTAATAGTTCTGTTCGTAAGAACGTATACAAAGTGTTGGGCTTTTGAAAATATTTCATGTTTGGAAAATGTTTTGAAAGTGTTTTTGAAAATGTTTGGTATTTGTTTTGAAAATAAGCAAGGATGTTTTATTTGAAAATGAGCAAGAAACTAGGAACAATCTACCTACTCAAAAGTCTTTGTTCATTTCTTCCTTCCTTTGATATTGCTATCTCACCATTGATTTGGTAAGAAGCCTTATCTTTGGGTGTAAAGGGACGGACATGGGTCATTGTATAGTCATGATAGAGATGTTGTGAGATATCTTAGCATTTCTCTTTGAGGGACTAAGATCATTTTGAAAGGAAACATTGATAGCGTTATCGAGGGACTATGATCTTGTATTTTTTTTAATTATTTTTGCTAAGATACCCCACCTGCATAACATGGCCATTTTTGTAAGGCAACAAAGTGGAGTTTACCCTAGGGGTGCAAGTGTGAAAATGTGTTTTATTTACATGCATTGTTTATCTTGAATTAGGGTTTGCTAATTGTTGATTTTAGTCTTTCCATACAAACCCTAATTACTAACATTTATATAAAGCAGTAAATTGCGGAAATTAAAATTACTACGCTATTACATCATTAGGGGAGGGGGTATACAAATTTACAAATGGGGATTGCAATAAAATTAAACCTAATTATCTATTACAATCGTATTGAATAATGTACAAGAATGGAATAAATGTACAAAAAGGTAAATGGAAAAGAAATGATTTTTGTTAAGGGTTTTAACCTATTTACTAAAAGGGAAAAATAATTAATTAAAGATAAATAAAATTAAACCTAAATTAATTAATAAAAGAAATTAGGTTAAAAAAGTATTTTTTTAGGGTTTTTTGCAAAAAGGTTTTAAATTAATGAAAATAATATGAAAATTAATTAATTAAAAGAAACCTAAATTCTAAGTTAATTTAAATTTAAAAGAATATAAAATAATAATTAAACCTAAATCTATATATTAATTATTTGAAAGAAAAGAAACTAATTTGTTAAGGAAATGTTTTTAGTCTTTTTGTTTTAGAAAGAAAATAAACATATAAATGTGAAAATAATAGATAAAAATATTTTTGAATTTTTTATTAATAATAATAATAATAATAATAATAATAATAATGATAATAATAATAATAATAATAATAATAATAATAATAGTAATAAAAATATAATAAAGAAAAATAAAATAAGAAAAAGAAAATAAAATGAATTAAAATGATAAAAGAAAAAATATATAATTGGTTAGGTGTGTGAAAGTGAACTTGGGGGTATGGGGCAGAAAAAATGATAAGGCCCACTGATTGAGGCCCAGCGCTGCTGTTTGAAACAAAAAAGAGGGAAAATGTGAGAAAATGAACAAAAGGTAGCGCTGGGTGCTGAACCTAGGACCTCCCACATACACGCGCGCTACCTTTGCCAATGGGGTGGCTGTACATCCGGTAACATAAACAAAACAAATAATACATAACACAAGTCATGTCCTGAATATGACTTCATCTTCATACTCCATCCTGAACATCTGTAACTTCACCATTTCTCAACAAAAATGAAATATACAAACATGAAAGTTGCTCCATTTTCCCATACAAATCCAACCATATAAATATCATAAGCTATAAATCAAAGATGAATGAGAATTTCTAAAAGTACCAAATTCTGATCTAATTATTTTCAGAGATTCAAACCTAAAATTCTCTAAGCTCAATCAATATAAATGAAATTTATGGATATGTACAGTTTCAGGGTAATGATGTCTACATTTTATCTTCACAAATGCAAGCCTAACAATGCCTAAATGAGAAGATAGAAGTTAAGAAAATGTACCTCAAAACTGGAAATTGTGAAATGAGTTTGAGCTGCTTTCAAGGAGTTGTGATGATCAGGTTAGCTTTCTCAAGTTCCTAGGAAGCTAATGCAATGCTTACTTGATGCTGGGAGTGTTTGAATCGTGCTAGAGAAGTCAAGGTGCAAGCTCTGTTTTTTGGTTATGGAAGTTGACGAAGATGATGTTACAGCCGTGTAAAAGGGTGAGGGATTGTTTGTAGATGATGTTTAGGAACTTTTGGAAGTGAAAAGCCAAGAAACGCACGAGTGGATTCCGAGTTTAGAGTTTTTGGTCAGAATGTGCAACAATGGAGGTTTGTTATGCAGTTCTTAGTTTTTGAGAGTTTGAGGGCTTGTGCATTCGTGTATCCTCTTGCAATAGACTTGTATAATTATAAGAAAAAGGTTAGAGCACTTGAGGTTGACAGATCTGTGAGATATAGAGTTATGGCTATGTTACTTGATTTTGAAGAAAAGTGGAAAACATGGTTTCAAGGCATAGTACAAGCATGGCCTGAGTTTATGGGAGGATCTAGACATGTTGCTTTTTTCTTTGACATTGCTTGTACTTCAGATGAAACAAGTTGGGAGCTCTATGCATTGACTTTTGCAATAAAGCTTGTTTTTCCAAAATGGAAGTGTTACCTTTGTGCCATTAATGGAATAACCATTTAGACAATGTCTCAAATGCTTGGATCAAAGCTCTAACAGTTGTGTAAACATTTAATTATGGAGTGAAAGGCAAGTTAGAAGCCTGCAAAGTGATATTTGTATATCATGCTTGAAGATTGGATCAAGTGTTCTTCACAATTTTGCCTTGCAAAACAAGAATGAAACCCTAACTTCATGGCTTCGATTCTCTTAGAATAAACATGATCTCAATGAGTTCATGGATATTTTGGAAAGCTTGTAACATACTATACAACCTCTATGTTGGAAATTTTTTAATATTCATCTTGGAACTATGTGAAAAATTGCCACGAAATTAGGTCAAAATCCTGCCTAAACTAGGGCAAAATTTCACTAAGTTTTTTCAAGTTTCATGAACATGTCTTTTTAAAATCATAACTTGAAATCCATGAATATATAGAAAAAGTTGTGTTGTAAAATGTTTTAGATCTCATTGAGATCTATAACTTTGATGTTGGAAGTTTCCTTTGAATCATCTTGCATCATGGTGAAAATTTGGCTCAAAGTTATGAAAAAATATGAATTTTCCAACACTTAGAAAAATTCTAAGTCTTGGAAATTTTGAATTTTCAAAATGAAATCTTGACTTTTTGATTTCTTGATGAACAAGTTTCATATTTTGACATGTCTTGATGAATTTTGATCTTTGATACTTGATTTTGACCAAAAAGATAAAGTTTGACTTTTCAGTGTACAATTGACTTTTCATTAGTTGACTGAAATTCAACTGTCAATCAATTGAACTTGAGAAATGTTTTGAGCCATGCCATTAGGTAAAAATGAATTATTTTAAACCTTGAGATCATGTCTTAAACCAATGAGTCATTTGCTAGGTCAAAAATCAGGAATTGCATTTCCTCAGTCAAAACCCTAATTTTGACCATTTTGCCCTTTTGATGATCCGATTAAATTTCTTGAGGAATTGTGATCCAAACTTGATCAAACGACATATATGAGTTCATGATATTGGTATGGATAAAAAATTATGAAGTTTGACTATAAATTGACCATATTTGACTTTTTCTCCAATACAGCCGGTTTTAGGTCATCTGATCAGTTGACTGAGCAAAAATGTGATCCAAGACTTGAAACTTGGCATGAGCAAACTTGAGGGTAAAAAATGATCCATGAAAGTCATATTGGGCATTAAAAGTCCATTTGTACTTGTGCAAACTCAAACCCTAATTTTCAGTCATCAGTGCTTGAGGAGGTGTCTTGAGCAGATCAACCCTTGTGCAGTCTTGAATTAATGGAGATCTTGTGAGAGATTACTTGAGAAATGAGAGAGAAATTTTTTGGGTACAACAGTATACATTTGAAATAAATTAATGTCTTCCATCTTTTAAACGAAATAATATATTACCTTTTCATTTCACTAGAACCTTTAAATCATCGCCAAATGAAACATTTCCATTGGAAAATCCATAAAGTTCTACGAACATGCTCCCTTTTCCACACATATGGTTTCTTGTACCAGTGTCAAGGTACCATGAATTCTCTTAGCTTCCTAAATTATTTCCACGCGCTAGCAATACTGTTTTAAACTTATTATTCTCTCCTTCAACTTAGTTGGTCTTCTCCTTACTTCCATTCTTGAAAGATCTACATTCTCAAGAATAATGGATAAAATTATGGTAATTGTAGCATTAAATTTTAGATTTATGACTCCTTATGTTTATGTAGCATCTTCCACCTCCCCCTGTTGAGCTTTCTCCTCTCTCATAAATGTTGCTAGTGAAATTTGAGACTTGTCCATAGTTACCACGTCCAAAATGTCGTCATATGTAACCTCGTCCTCGACTCTGTTGGCATCTCTCATTTATTTAAGTTTCTTCACTCTCATATAGTTGCATCTTGAATTTTTTCTGTGATATCTTTCTTCTTCTTCTTCTTCTTCTTCTTCTTCTGTTTCTCCTTATAAGATATGAATGATCCTTGAAGTTTCTTTATTATCATAATCTCTAAATCTTTTGTTTCCTTGTTTTTCAAAATAATATACTCATATCTAGGGTATAATGAGTGGAGTATCTTCTCCATAATTCTCACATCTTCTAACTTTTTACCATTTCTTTTTAATTGATTTGAAATAGTGATAACTCTTGAAAAATAATCATAAACAGACTTTGACTCTTTCATATGTATGGATTCAAACTCGCCTCTTAGAGTTTGGAGACAAAACCTTATTACCTTGTATTCACCTTTGCAAGATGTTTAAAGCTTCTCTCACTCCTCCTTAGTAGACATTACATTAGATATTTTCTCAAACTCATCTTATCCAATGTCTGGTAGATAAGGAAACAGGCTTTATTTCTCTCTTTCTTGAATCCTTTAAAACATCCTTTTGTGTTTGAGTTAATGAATGCTCATATTGTGATTCCTTATAAACTTTTTCAACAACCTCCAAAATATTGTATGCTCCAAGAATATCCTTAATTTTGATACACCAATTATCATAAGTACTTCCTTTGAGAAGTGGAACTTGAAATAATGTTGCTTCATTGTTCGCCATGACCATATAGGAAGTTCTTATCAAAGCCTAAGCTTTGATGCAACTTTGTTAGAAAAACAGATAGGCTATATGGAGATATTTGGAGGAATTGGAAGGAGAGACTATTTGAGAGAATGATAATTTATATTGAGAGGATAATTTACAAGTTTGTTTACTTGATTCTAGGTTCTTGGTTTACAAATGATAAGTGTTACCCTATTTATAGGCTATAAGGAAAGTTTTTACATACACCCATAAAATATTCTAGACAGAGAGAGAGATAGATTTATACACATTTTTCTCTACTACTATTTACATTTATTATTATGACTTCATTAATCTACTTTTACACTTCTTTAAAATTTTTTTTGGATTATACCACTAAGACTAACTAATATGGGACTAATACTTTAATATTCCAACGAATCAAATCAAGTTTATAATCTAACATTTAAGTTATATTATATTGAGAGAAGTATTTAATATTCATATTATAATATCTTAATAGTGGTGATTTTTATTATGTTAATCTATGGTTCTGCAATGTTTTCATTATAGCATCTTGTTAGAATATAAATTTGCATATGTTCTACCATTTCCATGTATTACATTTCTCTGTCTTAATGCTTGTATCTTTAGTTTGATTAAATGAAAGTATTGACATATGAATTGGCAATATGAAATAAATAATTACATAAAAACAAAGAAACAAGATAACAATATGAATTGGGCACTATTAGGGTATGTGTTTGACATTTAAAAGGACTCTACAATTTCATATAGATTATAATGTTTATGATCATGTCAAATAAAGAGAAAAAAATCACTGAAAGTGCATGGTTTCATGTGAAAATTTTAAGAAGTATCCTTCCATAAGAGTTATTTTCAAGAGATAATTTATAATTAAAGGGAGATTGGTGTGTTGAAAAAACGATAAATGGCCTTTCAATGTGCATTATTAATTCATTTTTCTTTATTCTGCTTGTAATTGATTTACAATTATAACCATTTTTTGGGTTTGTTAGTTTTTTACTAGGGACACAAGTAACCACTTGTGTATATATAGTTTGAATAAATAAAGAATGATCTAAGCTCAATATGTATAATTTCACTACTCTCCTTAATTCGTAGTATGGTATCAATAGTGTGAGAAAATAGAAGATTCATCTTTTTCACTGACACTTTTCATTGAGCTTTTCATCCACATCTTCAACAATAGATGTTCATGATCATGTAAATTCATCCACAATAAAAAAACAATGACACCATCAACAACAAAAAATGCCAACAGTCACAATGCTAACAACTGGAATCACAACAATCAATAAAATAAGAATTCATCCCTTGATCAATCAGGCCTCTATTATCTTCATCCTGGTAAAAACCTTGGTGCAGTTCTTTTTTCTCCTCCTCTTTCAAAAAACAACTACGAATCTTTGATTTGTTGGATGAAATGAGCCCTATTAAGCAAGAAGAATATCAAATTTATCAAAGGAAAACTCCTAACACCCCAAGAAGATGATCCTCTTTTTTATACTTGGGAAAGATGCAATAACATTGTTTGTTCACAAATATATGTATCTTTATCACCTACCATTGCCTAAAGTACAATATATGTTGACAATGCAACTTAACTCTAGACAGACCTCTACAATTGATTCTTCAAGAGTGGCCACTTTCACCTATATGACTTGCTTCAACAAATTCATTCCATGTGACAAGGTGACAAATCAATAACTTCTTATTTTAATGACTTGAAAACCCTTTGGGGAGATTTAGAGGCCCTTAGGGTTCTCCCTAACTGCATTTGTGGCACACATTTCACCACCAAAAAGCAACAATATATGGAGTATGTTATATGCTTCTTAAAAGGTTTGAATTACAACTTCAACAATGTCAAATCTCAAATTCTCATGGTCGAGTCTCTTCTTGGTGTTTGTGATACGGTGGGAGAACTGACTTGGGTGTTTTGCGTTCGATCGCAAATGTTGCGGTTAGCAAGAGTCGCCACCGACTTTTCTTTTATCCAAAAGGAAAGGTGAAAAAGCACAGGAAAGACCTTTGAGATTTTTTCTTGAGTTCGGGGGGTAGATTATGAAAAGGGAAGGTATTAGCACCCTTTTCATCCATGGTTTTCCATGGGCTCTTAGTTACTTTCTAGATCACTTGCTTTGTGTGGTTTTTTTGAAAGTATTTTGTAAATAGCCATTGTTTAGGAAAACTTTGTAATGATTCTCGTTCGTAAGAATGTATACAAAGTGTTGATCTTTTGAAAATGTTTTCAAGTTTGACAGATGTTTTTGAAAGTGTTGGTGTTTATTTTGAAAATAGCAAGGATATTTTTGTTTTGAAATTGAGCAAGTAACTAGGAACAATCTACCTACTCAAAAGTCTTTCATGTTCATTTTCTTTTTCCTTTGACATTGTTATCTTACCATTGATTTGGTAAGTAACCCTATCTTTGGATATAAACGGGATGGGCGCGGGTCATCATATAACCATGATTAGCAATGTTGCAAGGTATCTTAGCATATTGTTTAGGGACTAAGACCATTTTGAGAGGCAACTTAGATAGCGTCATCGAGGGACTATGATCTTGTATTTTTGCTCGTCTTTGCTAAGATACCTTACATGCGTAATATGGCCATTTTTGTAAGGCAACCAAGTGGAGTTAAACTTAAGGATGCATGTGTGGACAGTGTTCTTGATTTGCATGCATTTAATCTTCGATTAGGGTTATCTACTTGTTGATTTTATCTTGCCATACACACCCTAGTTACTAACATTTGTATTTGAAAGCGTTAAATTGCAAAAAATAAAGTCCTACGCTATTACATCGTTTAGGGGATGAGGGTACAATTTACAAATGGGGATGAAGTAGGAACTTAAATATTACAACCATATCAAATAACCATGAAGGAAACGTAAAAACAGTGTAAAAAGAAGAAAAAAATGCATCTTGAACTATTATGTGTCGACACAAGCTTACATGCATCGACACATAACTTTCCTTGCCCCTGTATTTCCAAATCAACTCAGTATGAGTCGATAGATAATGGTATGTGTCGACTCATACGTGCTTTGTGTCGACTCATGCATTGTTTTCCCTTCTATTTTGGGCCTGTAAAGCAATATGTATCGATTTATAAGGCGATGTGTCGACTCATACTATCATTTTTCTACTTCAACATTGTCTTGCTGCATACATGGGTTAGTTTTCAACATATAATGAAAAGAATGGAAGATAAACAAAAGGTTAGCTTCAAGGACAATGGGTACTACATTTTTGTCTTCAAAAATGAATGACTAAAGTCAAGAAACTTACCTTGGAGTTGGATCTTTATACTCTGAATTTGAGTTGTTGTTTTGATTGTTATTGAAATTGGAAGAGAAAACAGAGGTGTTGTAGAAGCTTGTTCTTGAGTTTGAACAATTTCTAGGTGATGTATGTGAGGTGCTTAGATGTTTAGACAGAGCTTGCAAGGTGTGAGAGTTCCAAATATTTGGTCTTTAAAACTCAAGAGTGGAAGCTTTTTTTTTTGGACAATTATGGTTTTTGATGGCCAGTTTACAACAAGGCTTCTGGCTTTTCTCTCTATTTTTCTAACTTTTTCCAACCTCTTTCTCTTGCAAATGCTTCTTCTATTTATAGGCAAGGGGTTTGTGCATATGATCTGATTAGGTTTATAAGACAACATGTTATGATTTGGTTGGATTACAAAGATCAAACCAAGTCAAGTACTCCATAGTCTCAAGATGAAGTAACAAAGTTTCTGGTATTGAGGAGATACTTCCCATGATTTAGGGTGAAGTATAATCAGCAACCAACAAGGTATGGGCTCAAGACAAACTTTGTACAAAAAGCTTGTTTTTCAAGAATAGTAATGGTGCCTTTATGCCATAAATGGAAAGATCTTTTGGACAATGGTTTAAACACTTGGGTAATAGCTCAAGAGTGGGTTTAAGCATTAAATTATGATGAGATTTTCAAGCAAAGAACCCTGTAACATAAGATTATGCAGCAAAGTGTAAGAGTTTTGTTATGTGTTCTTCACTTAGAATGACTTGCAATTCAAGGATGGATGCCCAACTTCAAGCCCTTGAATCTCCTAGCTCAAGTATAATAAATTCATGCTCTTGGATGTTTTGGAAAGCTTGAAATATCCTCTACAACTTTCATGTTGGCCATTTTAATATTAATCATCTTGTAACTATGTGAAAAAATGCCAAGAAGTTGGGATAAATTCCTGAACAAAATCTGTTGAAAATTTCTCTAAGTGTTAAATGAAAATGTCATCACTTCATGAATTTATAACTCAAAATCCAAGCACTTCTAAGATTTGATCAGCAAAGCAAAGTTGTAGATCTCATTGGGATCTATAACTTTCATGTTGAAAGTTTTCCTTGAACCGTCTTGCATCTTAGTGGAAGAATGGCGTGAAGTGGTGAAATTATCATGTATAAAAACACTTAGAAAATTTTTAAGTCTTGGAAATCTTGACTTTTCAAGTTGACTTTTGACTTTCTTGACTTCTTGATGATCAAGCTTGATATTTTTGAATGTATTGATGAATTTTGATCTTTGGAATGTAATGTTTGCCAAAAATTCAAAGTTTGACTTTTCAGGGTATAGTTGACTTTTTCATCAGTACTGCTGTTTTTAGGTCATATGATCAATTGACTGAACAATTTTGTGATCCAAGGCTTGAAACTTGACATGAGAAATATTGGAGGTCCATAATGATCCATGAAGTCATTTGAGTCATCAAAAGTCCCATTATCCTTTTGCAAACTCAAACCCTAATTTGATGTATCAGTGTTGCAAACTTGAACCATTGATGATCTTGTGAGAGAATCCTTGAGAAATGAGAGGGAAAATTTTGGAGTACAACAGCTGCCCCTATTCAATCTTCTTAAACCTGAATAGTTATATTGGCGAGTCAGCCATTCGTGACTTGAAGGTGAAAGATGATTGAACACTAGAGTTCCCAGAAACTTGCACTCGAAGATGGATAGTGAATGGGCTTATAGATGCCATTTGGAGGAATGTTGGTAAACACTGGAAGAAGTATCATCATAAATATCTTGTTGATTTATACTAAAACTTGATGTTTTACCTGTGATAAAAAGATTTAGTAAAATGCAGATTCCTGCATGATGTTCACCAGTTATGGTATTATGTTAAATGCATATGGTATGTACATATTATGATGTATGAATGTGAGATGTATGTTTCTGTCCGGGAAAATAAATCCCTGACTGCTGCTATGGAAATTCTGGGGGGGTTGAATCCCTGATTACCGTTGGAGATGAAGAATATGCATATCTTCAAACTTTGTTGAAAGGATGCTTTCACTGGGGAATATCTCTTGAATGTCAGTTGTTATCTGGTCGGATCCAGGCTTCACAATATGCAGATGACGAAGTAGTCAACTGCTTATCTGGTCGGTCCAGGCTTTACGGCAACTTACTGGGGGAAGAGACGAATTAACTGTTATCTGGTCGGGTTCCAGGCTTTGTAGAAAATTTCTTGAAATTGAATAGTTATCTGGTCGGATCCAGGCTTCACAACAACTTGGTGGGGATACAGAGATTAACTGCTATCTGGTCGGATCCAGGCTTCGCAGTAACTTGAAGTGGTAACTACTATCTGGTCGGGTCCAGGTTTCATGGTTTTTGGAAAGTTGTACTATTATCTGGTCGAGTCCAGGATTTATAGTGCATCTCTGGGGATTATAGTTAATTGTTATCTGGTAGGCATCCAGGCTTCACAATAAACTGTTTGAAAAACTGTTATCTGGTCGGGTTCAGGCTTTACAGATTTCTGAGGTTGATGAGGTCAATTACTATCTGGTCGGGTCCAGGCTTCACAATAAACTGTTTGGGGATTTAGTTGTTATCTGGTCGGATCCAGGCTTCACAACAACTTGCTTGAAAAGATGAAGTTGAGAACTATTATCTGGTCGGATCTAGGTTTCACAGTAATTTGTTGGAGCAGAGGCAAACTCTACCGGGGAAAAGAAGTTAAACCTTAGTCGGATTGAGTCCAGCTTCTTCTATATCTTTGAAGAGTTAGGCTACTATCTGGTCGGGTCCAGGTTTCATAGCATCTTGAAATTGAGATCAACTGTTATCTGGTCGGGTCCAGGTTTCAGATACTCAAACTGTTATCTGGTCGAGTCCATGTTTCAGCAACTTGAATAAGTCAAACTATTATCTGGTTGGGTCCAGGCTTCAGTAATAACTTGAAAATTATGCTAATATCTGGTTGGATCTAGGCTTCATAGTATTTTCTTTGGAAATATTAAAGGCTTTGATGACGGATTTACTGGGGATCAGGGGTTGTGGCCCTATGATTTGCAATAATCTGAAAGAAAATTCAAACTGGAGAGTGTAGACTCAGCCGGGTAGGACAGACTCAACTTGGGGAGGATACACTCAACTGGGGAGGATAAAATCTGCTTGGGGATAATAGCCTTGGCCGGGGAAGATATGCTCAACTGGGGAATTTCATGGTGTCTTGATTGTTGTATGTTAAGGAAATTTGGACTCGGCTAGGGAGTTTTGTGGTTCCTCGATTATTGTTGGGGAAACAAAACCTGTTGGGGATAATAAACCTTGTTGAGGAGGTGACTTTCCTTTAGGAAGAGACCCTACGAGGTTTCAATTTGTAAAAATTGACTTAGCTAGAGAGAAAGCGGCCAAGAGGTTGGGACTCTGGTCGGGGATTATCCTATGCAAAGAGACTTTGTGGGCAACTCCGTTGGGGAAAGGTTTATTGTAGTCGTCCTTGTGGGGATAATGATAATGAGATGACTCTGTGGGGATATTTCATATACATTAAAGAGATGCTTACTGCTGCTTAGCAGGACACATGTGCCAAATAGTATTTAATTTTGTTCATATGCATATGTTCATTCAATTTTAGTCATTGGACAAATTTACATTCAGAACAAAGACATAAATTTTGCACTTCAAAGTGTATTTGTATTGATATTTTGCCCATGAATAGGCGTTTTTGTACAGAGAGACGGGGATCCTAGTAAGAGAAAATCATCGAAAGGAAAACAAGATTGATAATGAAAGCAAATAGCCATGTGAAATGATCCCATTGCCTTCCAACTTTACTATTGCCTTAATGTCTTCGAATGTCCTTTGCCGTTGATCGAAGTTGATTGGATTGATCTTGGACTGTTTGGACTTGGACCTTGATGATAAAATTGACTGTATTAATTCTACGGGACATAGTCATACGCTTTTAATCCTTAATTTTTGCCTGGACCGCCCTTTCGGGTTTTCATCCCACTAGGATACCCTTTTTTGCCCAAGTCGCCCTTTCGGATTTTCAACTTGCCGGGTGTACAATCTTTTCCATATATCCCTACTTTTTGCGCAAAGCTTTTGGCTTGCCGTGATGCCCTTATTTTGCTTAGGTGTGTCAACCTAACGGGTCTCTTATGTGTAGTATTTTTTAACTATGTCCACGTTTATAGGATGTGGGAAATCTTCACCATCCATGGTAGTCAGCATCATGGCACCTCCAGAGAAAACTCTCTTGACAACAAATGGTCCTTCATAGGTGGGAGTCCATTTGCCTTTGGGGTCGCCTTGTGATAAAATGATGTGTTTTATCACCAAGTCACCAACTTGATATACTCGAGGCTTGACCTTTTTGTTGAAAGTCTTGATCATCCGTTTTTGATACGTCTGACCATGGCAAACAACAGCTAATCGTTTTTTGTCAATCAAGTTCAGTTGATCCAATCTCGTTTGAATCCACTCGTCTTCACCTAGGCCTGCCTCATTCATAATCCTTAGCAAGGGGATCTGAACTTCTACTGGCAAAACAGCTTCCATGCCATAAACTAAGGAAAAGGGAGTTGCCCCAGTTGAGGTTCTAGCTGAAGTACGGTAGCCATGTAGAGCAAACGACAACATCTCATGCCAATCCTTATAGGGTACTACCATGTTCTGCATAATCTTCTTGATATTTTTATTGACCGCTTCAACTGCACCATTCATTTTTGGTCTATATGGAGAAGAATTGTGATGCTTGATCTTAAACTGAGTGCAAAGCTCAGTAGTCATAGCATTATTGAGGTTAGTCCATTGTCGGTGATGATCCTTTCGGGGATACCATAACGACAGATAAGGTTGTGTATGATGAATCTGGCTACCACATTCTTGGTGACTGAGGCAAACGAGGCGACTTTGACCCATTTGGTAAAATAGTCGATAGCAACAAGAATAAAGCAATGTCCGTTGGAAGCTGTGGGCTTGATCTCTCCAATCATGTCAATGCCCCACATTGCAAATGGCCACAAAGCGGTCGACATTCAAAGGGATAAGAGGCACATGGACCTTGTCAGCATAGATTTTGCATTTGTGACAGGTTCTTGAATGTTGATGGCAATCAGTCTCCATCGTTGACCAATAGTAACCTGCTCTTAAGATTTTCTTAGCCATCGTATGCCCACTAGAGTGAGTATCGAAGAGACCATCGTGCATGTCTTCCATAATTTCCTCTGCCTCCTTCTTGTCCACACATTGGAGTAGAGTCGAATCATGGTTGAGTTTGTACAATATCCCATTACTTAGGAAGAATTTGGCTGCAAATCTTCACAAGAACTTTCTGTCATTGATAGATGCCCCTTCTGGATTCTCTTGTGCTTCAAGGTATCTCATCACCTCATGGTACCATGGCTTTTCCGCATCGGTGTCAAGCTCATAGCAATGTGCAGGTTCATCGAATCTTTCAATTGTTATCATAGGGGCTTTGTTGTCCCATCTGACTTTGAACATTGAAGACATGGTTGCCAAAGCGTCAGCCAACTGGTTTTCTTCCCTAGGGAAGTGCTCGAACTTGATCTCTTCGAAGTAAGGAATTAGGGATAACACAAGTTCCTTGTAAGGGATAAGATTAGGCTGTTTAGTGTCCCAATCTCCTTTTACTTGGTTGATCACTAGGGCGGAATCTCCGAACACATTCAAATGCTTGATCCTTAAATCAATAGCAGCTTTCAGACCTAATATGCATGCTTCATACTCGGCCATATTGTTTGTGCAATCGAAGCATAGTCTGGCAGTGAAAGGAGTGTGGCAACCTTCAGGAGAGATGATCACAACACCAATTATGTTACCTAAGGCGTTGGAAGCCCCATCAAACACCATAGTCCATCGGGATCCTTGCTCAGGTCCGTCATACAGTCCAGGTTTTGCACAGTTGGTTACCAGCATGATGTTCTCATCAGGGAAGTCGAAGTTCATTGACTGATAATCATCCACGGCTTGATGGGCAAAATGATCTGCTAGTACACTTCCTTTGATGGCTTTTTGAGTCGTGTATTGAATGTCGTACTTAGTCAAGATCATTTGCCATCTGGCTATCTGTCCAGAAAGGGCAGGTTTCTCGAAGATGTACTTGATTGGGTCCATCTTTGAAATCAACAAAGTGGTATGAGTCAACATATACTGTCTTAGCCGACGAGCAGCCCATGTCAGAGCGCAACAAGTTTTCTCGAGCAGTGAATATCTGGTTTCACAGTCGGTAAAATTTTTGCTCAGGTAATAAATAGCATGCTCTTTTTGGCCAGACTCGTCATGTTGTCCCAACACACACCCTATAGAGTTCTCTAGTACAGTCAAGTACATGATCAAGGGTCTTCCTTCAACTGAAGGCATGATAATAGGAGGTTCTTGTAAATATTCTTTGATTTTGTCAAAAGCAATCTCGCATTCATCGTTCCATCTGACTACCTGATCTTTCTTCAAGAGTTTGAAGAGTGGATCACAAGTAGCAGTTAAGTGAGATATGAAACGAGCAATGTAATTGAGACGACCCAAGAATCCTCTGATTTCTTTTTCAGAATGAGGGACTGGCATTTCTTGGATGGCCTTTACCTTGGCAGGGTAAACTTCAATGCCTTTATTGCTAAAAACAAAACCTAGGAGCTTTCCAGAGCGTACTTCAAACGTCCACTTATTAGGGTTTAACCTCAGCTTGTACTTTTTCAACCTCTCGAATAACTTGTGCAGGTGATTGAGATGTTCTTCTTCAGTTTGTGATCTGGAAATCATATCATCTACATATACCTCTATCTCATGATGAATCATGTCATGAAATATAGCTACCATAGCCCTTTGATATGTTGCCCCTGCATTCTTTAGTCCGAACGGCATGACCTTGTAGCAGAAGGTGCCCCATTGTGTAACGAAAGTAGTCTTCTCCATGTCTTCGGGAGCCATCCTTATTTGATTATAGCTTGAGAAGCCATCCATGAAAGAGAAGACTTTATGCTGAGCAGTATTATCAACTAAGACGTCAATGTGTGATAGAGGAAAATCATCTTTGGGCTTGCCCTATTCATATCCCTATAGTCTACGCACATGTGAACTTTCCCGTCTTTTTTTGGCACTGGCACCATATTGGCAACCCATTGAGGATAGGATGTCACAGCTAGGAACCCTGTCTCAAATTGTTTCATCACTTCAGCTTTGATCTTTTCAGACATATCAGGCCTCATGCGGCGAACCTTTTGCTTGACAAGCGGACAGTCTTCTTTTGTCGGCAGACGATGAACTACGATGTCGGTATCCAACCCAGGCATATCTTCATAAGACCAAGAAAAAACTTCCACATAATCATGCAACATCTGAACCAACCTGCTCTTGACACTTCTTTCCAAGTTAACACCGATCTTGATTTCCTTCTTATCTAACTCAGTACCCAGGTTGATAACTTCAACTGACTCTTCGTGCGGTTGAATAGCTTTTTCCTCTTGTAATAGAAGTCTGGCTAGTTCTCCTGGTATGTCACAATCTTCCTCGCCTTCGTCTTCGGCTTGGTTGATAGGATATTTAAAGTCATAGTCGACAATAGTAGAGTCATTGGCAATAGGATCCAGAGTGGATGTGGACCTGCAAGAGTGTGTGTGTGCATGTAAGATACATGGCTATTTTTTTGAAAATGTATTTGAAAGAAAGGAAAGACAATGAACACAAATATTTGAATGTAAAAGATTCTAATATACTGAATGATCATATGATTAGATGAACATAAATAAAACCCTTGACAAATGAACCAAAGTGCCCTGGGCCAGGCATATGGCTAAAAAGTCATTACTAAAATATTACAGACAATGTGTTCTTGAATTGAAAGAAAAGCAATAACAAGTAGATTACTCCTCAATGAAGGAGATGGGCACAAAGTCCTTTGCATGCCAATTCTTCAGCTCTGTTGTAGTTGGATACACCCAATCTTCAAATGTAGCTCCTTCTTTAGAATCGCCCACGGTGTTGACTTCATGGCTTCCAATGCGGAGAGGTGGCTTTTCAGCACGAGCACGCCTCACTTCCTTCTGAGCTTTGACAGTGAAGCCCAAACTAAGATTGTCTACATTAAATGGGATATCGAGGAGTTACCCCCAAGTATCACAGTCTCCTTCTTCAATTGTCGCACGTGCGTCTTTAACTGAAACCATCTTTGGTATGACTTTAACAACTTCAGATTTATCAGAAGAACATTTGGTAGCAGCAACCATTGGTGGTACAACCTCAAAGGCTTGACACGTGGTCTCAATGAATTCTCCATCCATCTCTACATACTTGAAATAGTTAAGGTGGCTCACCATAAACTCTTCTTCTCCACAGACGGTAACTATTCTGCCCTTGACTGGATATTTGAGTTTCTGGTGGAGAGTTGAGGTTACTGCCCCAACTTTATGGATCCATGGGAGACCTAACAGACAAGAATAGGCAGGACGAATATCCATAATGTAGAAGGTGGAGTTGAAGATTTAGGAGCCCACTTTGATTGGAAGATCTACCTCCCCATGAACAGTCCTCTTTGATCCGTCTGTAATCTCAAGCCTCAACTCAACTTTAGTTTTGATGAAAGACAAACAAGCACTATGGCAAGAAGGAAAAGAAGTGGAATTAGCTTAAAGCATCATTCACTCAAAGCTTCAAGGATCATGGCAAGCAATCAAGTATATCAATTCTCATTTGAACTACATTGATTAGAAATGCTCAAAAATGATATACACACTTGCCATAACACTTCACTTAAAGTTTAAAGCAAATTCTAAGTTTTTCACTCATGTAAATCGATTTACACATGTTTTTTCAAAAACTGATTGCCCCTGGCAGCAATCGATTTACATGGAGTGTAAATCGATTGATTACTGAACTGAGTTAATTTTGTAACACTTGTAAATCGATTTACACATCATGCTAATCGATTTACACTTTAATTTTTTTGAAAACAAGAACGTTACAAACCCGTGCAATCGATTTACATCTAATGCTAATCGATTTACACGTTGTAATTTTTGAAAAATCTGAACTGGTTTCAAGATATCCTTCACACATTTTCTCCAATAGATGCATGGTCATACATTGCATCTTCTCAAGTTTTACAAACAGAAAAGTATCCTTTTGGAAAGGTATCTTGATTACTTTAAATACAAAATCTTTCAAATTATAAAACAACTCTTCTCTTATGCAATAATTCTGAACTTTGTAAAATATTCAAACTTCATATTTCTTAAATTTTAAGAACAAAGATTTTCTGCACTTTCACACATATAAGAACATAAATCTTTGAGCATTGTCTAACCATTGTGTTACAGTTTGAATTTCTTACAAGAGAAGAAAGAAGAAACTTCATTAAAGTCACTCTATGTGATCAATATCTTTCAAGAAATCATATTTCATAGAATTATACAAAGTGTAACTTATTTCCAGGATTGTTGGAATTAAGTATTAGAATACTTTTGTTCGGTGTTGTCCATTGTTGGAAACAAGAGGTATCTTTTGAGAGGATTGTTCTCAAGAGACTTATTGGAAATCCAAGAGGGTGTTCTTGGTATTTGTTAGTGTCTTTAGTTGATAAGACTAGGAAGAGTCTTGTAAAAGTTCTAACAAAATAGTGAAATCTCTTGCGTGTTTGCAAGGGGACTGAACGTACTTCCGGGGTGTGGAAGGAACCAGGATAAATCTTCGTGTCTCTTTACTTTCTGCACTTTACCATTTTCCAAAGCACTAAAACAAAACCAGAAAGTATAAAATAAGTCAAAAATCGACCACCACCTAATTCACCCCCCCTCTTAGGGCAATCTTAAACTTACAATTGGTATCAGAGCAGGTTATAGGTAACCTGCTCCTAGAGATCCAGAATGGCTTCCGCAAATCATCAACCCGTTTTCAGAGATGGTGGTAGTAACAACAAGCCTCCTCTATTATGTGGTGAATATTTTGACTTCTAGAAAATACGCATGAAGGCGCATCTAGAAGCACAAGGAGAGGAGATATGGGATGCCGTTGAAAATGGTTCATTTATCCCGGTAACGGTAATCAATGGTGTTGGCTCTTCAAAGCCTAAAACTGCATGGGACGATGATGATAAAAAGAAAGTTCTCTATGACAAAAAGGCAATAAACCTTCTTCAAGGTGCACTTAGTATGGACAAATTTTTCCGTGTCTCGACATGCAAAACAGCAAAGGAAATATGGGATACCTTGGTACAAACTCATGAAGGAACGACTGAAGTAAAAAGATCAAGGCTAAATACCCTAAGTCAAGAATACGAACTATTTCGAATGCAACCCGGAGAATCCATTCTTGACTTACAAAAGAGATTTGTGCACTTGACAAATCACTTAAGTGCTCTTGGAAAAACCTTGACAAATGATGAACTCAACTTGAAAGTCCTTAGATCATTGACTAGGGAATGGCAACCAAAGGTAACGGCAATCTCGGAAAAGAAGAGTCTCTCCGCAATGACTTCCGATACATTATTTGGCAAACTTCAAGAATACGAAACGGAACTCGGTAGACTTGAAAAACATGAGAATCTAGAAAAGAAATCCAAAAACATTGCCTTAAAAATTGATTCAAAGGAAGTAGTAAAAGAAGACAATCCAGAAGAAGATGAAAATTTCATGCTTCTTGTTAAAAGACTTGGGAAGTTTTTTGGCAGAAATGACAAGGGCGGATCTCATGCAAATAAGAGAAAGCACTTCAAGAAAAGAGAAGCCTCCACATCAACACAAGATGTCTCATGTTATGAATGTGGAAAGCAAGGACATATCAAGCCAAACTGTCCAAATCTCCCAAAGAAAAACGGATTCAAAGGAAAGGACTTAAAACACAAGAAAGCCTACATAGCATGGAAAGATAATGATATGAGTAGTACATCGGAATCGGAAAGAGACGAATGTGCAAATTTAGCCTTAATGGCATCGCATCACTCCGACGATGAAGAAGAGGTTAGTAATGAATTTAATCTTTTTGATGATGATGTTCAAGGTGCCATTGATGAACTCTTGAAAGAATGCAAAAGTTTATACAAAAAGGTGTCAAACCAAGAAAAAGAACTTCTAATTTGTCTTGAAAAAATTGACACCATGACTAAAGATTTTGATCTTCAAAAACAGAATTTTATAAAAGAAAAGGAAAACTTTGCATGCACCAAGTGTGAATCAAATGTCTTTAAAATTGTTCAATTGAAAAGAGTCATTGAACGATATGAAAAAGGACAAATAGGATTGGAAGGATTACTAAGGCAACAATGTTATCCAAATGATAAAAGAGGTCTTGGTTATGTGAATTCTAAGAAACCAAGTAACAATCCCACTGTGTTTGTAAAGGCTAGTAATAGTTCCAATCCCAAGATAGTAGAAAAGAAGCAAGTTGTTCATAATCATCAAAAGAAAAAGTCTAATGTATCTAAAAGAAAACAAATTCCTAGATACAAGAGCAAATTTGTTCCAAACTGTTTTTACTGTGGTATTATTGGACACACGCCTAATGCATGCTATATTAGAAATTTCAGTATGGCTAGTGGACACTATGCATGGGTGAAAAAGGGAACTAACTATGAAGGACTCAAGGACACTTGGGTACCTAACAAGAAATAATTTGTTTTTGTAGGTATGCTTGAAATCCACATCAAACCTTTGGTATCTTGACAGTGGATGTTCAAAGCATATGACAGGAGATGTACACCAATTTTCATATCTAGTACATAAAGCCAAAGGGTATGTCACCTATGGAGACAACACCAAAGGAAAGATTCTTGGCGTTGGAATAGTTGGCACACCTCCATCCATTCAAATTGAGGATGTTCTCTATGTTGAAGGATTAAAGCACAACCTTCTTAGCATAAGTCAACTTTGCGATAGAGGGTTCAAAATCAAATTCAACAAAGAACAATGCCTAATTATGGATGAGGCGACCAATGAGGTAAAACTCAAAGGTATAAGATCTAACAATATTTTTATGATTACTTTAGATGATTTGTCTATGAAGGTACAATGTCTCATGGTAAACAACAATGACGCTTGGTTATGGCACAAGAGGATTGATCACATACACATGGAGCACTTGATCAAATTAGTTAAGCATGACTTAGTTATTGGTCTACCAAAGATGAAATTCATCAAAGACAAATTATGTAGTGCATGCCAAATGGGCAAACAAACAAAATCAACTTTCAAACCAAAGAATGTGGTTTCAACAACTAGACCACTTCAATTGTTGCACATGGATCTTTTTGGTCCATCTAGAACAAGAAGCTTCAGAGGTAACATTTATGCTTTAGTTATTGTAGATGATTTTTCCCGTTTTACTTGGACTTTGTTTTTAGTGCACAAAAATGACGCATTCAAGGCATTCAAGAGATATGCAAAACAAGTTCAAAATGAGAAGTCATTAAAGATAACATCAATCCGAAGTGATCATGGTGGAGAGTTCCAAAACAGTCTGTTTGAAGAATTTGTGAAGAAAATGGGATCTTCCACAATTTTTCAGCACCAAGAACTCCACAACAAAATGGAGTAGTTGAAAGGAAAAATAGGTCTTTGGTAGAGCTTGCAAGAACCATACTAAGTGACTCAAGTTTACCTAAATATTTTTGGGCGGATGCGGTAAGCACGGCATGTTACGTAAGCAATCGCGTGATCATAAGACCTATACTAAAGAAAACTCCATATGAGATTTACAAAGGAAGAAAACCAAATATCTCTCACTTTCACATTTTCGGGTGCAAATGTTTTGTCCTTAACAACGACAAAGCCAATCTTGGTAAGTTCGATGAAAAATCGGATGAAGGTATTTTTCTTGGTTACTCCCTTTATAGCAAAGCTTTTAGAATTTACAATAAAAGAACTTTAACTATAGAAGAATCAATGCATGTTTCTTTTGATGAATCTAACACCTCCAAGGAGGAAGTTGTTATTTGTGATGATGATGATTCTATAGATTTACCTCATGAGAATTCATGCGAAGGTGGAAAAATTGTCAACCCGGAACAAACACATGAACTTTCACATCAAAATAAAAATGATGATGGTCTTCCTCAAGAGTGGAGAACTCATCGTGATCATCCAATTGACAACATAATTGGAGATATTAGCAAAGGGGTATCTACTCGGATAAATCTTAAGGATGCATGCTTAAATATGGCTTTTGTATCTCAAGTTGAACCTACCAAAGTGGCTCAAGCACTAGAAGACGATCAATGGATCCTTGCCATGCAAGAGGAGCTAAACCAATTCGAGCGGAACGAAGTTTGAGAACTTGTTCCTAATCCAGGAAATAAACGTATCATTGGAACCAAATGGGTATTCAAAAATAAGATGGATGAAAATGGTATAATCACTCGAAACAAGGAAAGACTAGTTGCTCAAGGATACAACCAAGAGGAAGGAATTGATTTTGAAGAAACTTTTGCTCCGGTAGCACGTTTGGAAGCAATAAGACTATTACTTGCATATGCATGCTCATTGGACTTTGAACTTTTTCAAATGGATGTAAAAAGCGCATTTCTCAACAGATTCATAAATGAAGAAGTCTATGTAAAGCAAGCTCACGGATTTGAAGACTTCAAACATCCTAATCATGTCTTCAAATTGAAGAAAGCTCTCTATGGGATGAAGCAAGCACCAAGGGCATGGTATGATAGACTAAGCGCATTCCTATGTGAAAAAGGGTTTGTAAAGGGTAAAGTTGATACCACTCTCTTCATAAAAAATGTTAACCATCATACTTTACTTGTACAAATCTATGTAGATGATATTGTTTTCGGTTCAACTAACCAAAATATGTGCAAGGAATTTTCATCTATGATGCAAGGAGAGTTTGAGATGTCTATGATGGGAAGATTGAATTTCTTTCTCGGTCTTCAAATTAAGCAACTCAAACACGGTATCTTCATAAACTAATCAAAATATTGCAAAGACCTTATAAAGAAGTTTGAGATGGAAAGTAGCAAAGAAAGTGCAATTCCTATGGGATCCGACACCTATCTTGATCCAGGTGAATCAGGGAACTCTATTGACATAACTAAGTATCGTGGAATGATTGGCTCTCTTCTCTATCTAACAACAAGTAGACCTGACATCATGTTCAACGTTTGCCTATGTGCAAGATATCAAGCCAATCCTAAAGAGTCTCACCTCGCAGCAGTCAAGCACATAATAAAATATCTCAAAGGAACAACCAACGTCGGATTATGGTACCCAAAAGGTAGTATGTGCAATCTAGTTGGTTATTCTGATGCTGACTATGAAGGTTGTAAGACTGATCACAAAAGTACAAGTGGAACATGTCACATTCTCGGAAATGCCTTGGTTTCATGGTCATGCAAAAAACAAGCAAGCGTCACTCTCAGCACTGCCGAAGCAGAATACATTGCGGCTGGAAGTTGATGCGCCCAAATTCTTTGGCTAAAACAACAGTTACTTGACTATGGAGTAAACCTTGGATGCATTCCACTTCGATGTGATAACACAAGCGCGATCAACATTACAAAAAATCCAGTTATGCATTCCCGGACAAAACACATTGACATCAGACACCATTTCATCAGAGATCACGTACTCAAAGGAGATGTCGAGATTACTTTTATGGACACTCAAAATCAACTCGCGGACATTTTCACAAAACCACTTGCAAAGGATGCATTCTTCAAAATTCGTCGTGAACTCGGAATCCTAGATGAACAAGATATATAAGGTGCACTCTATCCTTAACTATACATAAATGTACATATATATGGGCTTAGAACATGTTTCAAATGCTAAAAATACTGTTTTAAAATTTTTTTCTTTTAAGTAAATCGATTTACTTAATGTGTAAATCGATTTACTACTGAAGCAAAAATCAATTTTAATAAACTTTTTTGTGTAAATCGATTTACCAGGTATGTAAATCGATTTACCACTGAAACTAAAGCGTTTTTATTTAATTTTTCACTGTGCAAATCGATTGACCCTACACACCAATCGATTTACACCTGTTCAGCATGTGATATTTTTATGAGTCTTTAATATATTGGCCAACCTTACCTTGCCTCTCAACCTCCCACCTTCTTTTTGACCAATCATGGAATCTTGACCAACTCCACTCAATTAAGTCTCATAAAGACCTCACTTACTCTACTCTACTATTTAATCTCACCAAAACTCCCTCACTATCTCATAACACCAAAACTCACTCACTATCTCATAACAACACCAAAAATTCTCTATCTTCCTTACTCAAAACCCTAAACATCTCCATGGCTCCCAAAAGAAAAGCAACATCCTCAGAAAAAGGGAAGAAGAAAACTGTTGCAGCCTCTGAAAACTCATTGCTCGAGTACCTCTCAGATACACAACGTGAAAGATTCATCAAGCATTTTCAAAAGAAAATAATTTCAGCTCCCAAATTCGGTATGTTATCTACCTTTCCCGATGAATGCTTCACTTTTCAAAAGGATTTGATTGCTTATGGGCTAGAACCGTTAATATCATCACGTGGTTACTATTATCCGGATCTAGTTCGAGTATTTTACAGCAACATGCATTATGATAACAACAAATGCTATACCTATGTGCTCGGAACAAGAATTCCTCTGCATTCAAAAATAATAGGCAGAATTTTGAACATTCCATATACTGGAAGTTCTCTCTATGATTCAGAGGATGCTGATTGGGAAAACTATAGGAAGAGAGAATTCTTCTACAGCATTGGCCGGTTGTCAGAAGCAGAATACCGTGCAAAGTAGATTCGTAGTCTTGGCGGTGTTATTCCGGCTCGGGACACTTGGAGTGCTTGTAATTTTCATATTGATGATAGATTGTTCCATTATTTTCTGGTATATATTTTATTTCCTAGAGCAGGAAATCATTGTACTCTGACCGATCTAGAATTGCAAATTCTCTATGCGAGGAAAAATAGCATTTCGGTAAACTGGGCTAAACTGATTGTGGTGCATATGTTAAGAGTTGCCACAAGGGCTACTTTTCTGCCATATGCATACTTCATCACAAGGATCTTGGAAGCATTTGATATTGATTTTACATGGTTTGAGAGGGTTGAAATGGATCCAATCAGCAATAGGATCTCCATCAAAAATGTTGATTCTAGGATGGGTGTTCATTTCGATTCTGAAGCAAAAACCATCACATATATTGGAGAGGATGTTGTAGGTGATGAAGGCAATAATGAGGATGAAGAAGAAAATGAAGTTCCTCCTCCTGCTGCCTCTTATGGTCCAACCAACCAAGATGTTATGGATTTTATGACTCAACAGTTTGCATCTCTCAACACTAACATCAATGCTCAATGGACCACAATAAATGATTCTACCTCTTCTCGCATCAATGCTTTCTAGAATGATGTGAACCAACAGTTTTCATACCTCTACTCACATCTCCATATTCCTCCATACGATCCAAACAATCCAGCACCTCCGCCTCCTCAATACACCGAACCACCTCTACAATAACAATTTCCATATCAAGGACCCTTCTAATGTTTTCCTGACCAATATTATTAAATTCCTGTTATTTATCATTATGTTTTTGTTTTGTATTATTTCAAGTATTAGTTTTGTATTATGTGTATTTGAACTTTGTTCGATATTGTTAGAAACTTGCGTTTTAGTTTATGTTCATATCTGTTTCAAATTGTTATAAGTATCATCTTATGTTACATCTTTCCCTTCTTTTTGATAATGTCAAAGGGGGAGAAGGATGTGATAGCACTTTATGGTTGTTTGTTTCAGTTTTCTTTTCAGGGAAAGTTTTCAAATCTTTTTCTCCATAGGGGGAGAAATCTATCTTAGGGGGAGAAAACTCCTTTTGCTCCAATTCTGAACAACTCATAAAGAAAGATGGTTTGTCATCATCAAAAAGGGGGAGAATGTAATCTCAAGCCTCAACTCAACTTTAGTTTTGATGAAAGACAAACAAGCACTATGGCAAGAAGGAAAAGAAGTGGAATTAGCTTAAAGCATCATTCACTCAAAGCTTCAAGGATCATGGCAAGCAATCAAGTATATCAATTCTCATTTGAACTACATTGATTAGAAATGCTCAAAAATGATATACACACTTGCCACAACACTTCACTTAAAGTTTAAAGCAAATTCTAAGTTTTTCACTCATGTAAATCGATTTACACATGTTTTTTCAAAAACTGATTGCCCCTGGCAGTAATCGATTTACATGGAGTGTAAATCGATTGATTACTGAACTGGGTTAATTTTTTAACACTTGTAAATCGATTTACACATCATGCTAATCGATTTACACTTCACATTTTTTGAAAACAAGAACGTTACAAACCCGTGCAATTGATTTACATCTAATGCTAATTGATTTACACGTTGTAATTTTTGAAAAATCTGAACTGGTTTCAAGATATCCTTCACACCTTTTCTCCAATAGATGCATGGTCATACATTGCATCTTCTCAAGTTTTACAAACAGAAAAGTATCCTTTTGGAAAGGTATCTTGATTACTTTAAATAAAAAATCTTTCAAATTATAAAACAACTCTTTTCTTATGCAATAATTCTGAACTTTGTAAAATATTCAACCTTCATATTTCTTAAATTTTAAGAACAAAGATTTTCTGCACTTTCACACATATAAGAACAGAAATATTTGAGCATTGTCTAACCATTGTGTTACAGTTTGAATTGCTTACAAGAGAAGAAATAAGAAACTTCATTAAAGTCACTCTATGTGATCAACATCTTTCAAGAAATCATATTTCATAGAATTATACAAAGTGTAACTTATTTCCAGGACTGTTGGAATTAAGTACTAGAATACTTTTGTTCCTTGTTGTCCATTGTTGGAAACAAGAGGTATCTTTTGAGAGGATTGTTCCCAAGAGACTTATTGGAAATCCAAGAGGGTGTTCTTGGTATTTGTTAGTGTCTTTAGCTGATAAGACTAGGAAGAGTCTTATAAAAGTTCTAACAAAATAGTGAAATCTCTTGCGTGTTTGCAAGGGGACTGGACGTACTTCCGGGGTGTGGAAGGAACCAGGATAAATCTCCGTGTCTCTTTACTTTATGCACTTTACCATTTTCCAAAGCACTAAAACAAAACCAGAAAGTATAAAATAAGTCAAAAATCGACCACCACCTAATTCACCCCCCCTCTTAGGGCAATCTGAAACTTACACCGTCAAATTCCCTTACAATGATATCGCTTGGCTTCAAGACTAAACCTTCACAGTCTAGACGGTCTAATGCCCCCTTGGGTAATACATTCAGAGAAGATCCAGTGTCTACTAGCACATGTGCTAAGGTAGTCCCTTTGCACTCGACAGAAACATGTAAAGCATTATTGTGATTCCTCCCAAGAGGTGTTAAGTCAGCATCTGAAAATCCCAAGCCATTATCAGCTGTCAGGCTAGCCACACAATTCTCAAATTGGTCTGTTGTTGTCTCATGGGGGACATGAGCCTTTTTCAGGAACTTGATTATTGCTCGAGCATGGGCATCGAAGCAAAGCAGCAATGACAACTTTGAAATCTTAGAAGGGGTTTTCCCCAACTGTTCTACAATCTTAAAGTCGCTTCTTTTTATGATCTTCAAAATCTCGTCCATCTCGCGAGTGGAGGGTTCTTCATCATCTACGTCCTTGGAGGGTACTTCAAACACATCAGGCTCAACAACCTTCTCCTTCCCTCTTGTATTAGTATTTGGCTTGGTAGCAGTAATGCGGATGGGCATCTTTGTAACAACTGGTGGTGAGATATTGGGTGAAAATATTCTCCCAGTTCTAGTTACTTTGCTTGAACCAGCTATGTTATCAACATTGTCATATTTTCCTTCTTCGATCCATGCATCTTGTTTAATCCCATGATAGAACACCTTAGCACCATAATTCCATGGTACTGCCTTGCTTGAAGAGTAGGGAATCGGCCCGGGATTGGTAATTATTAAGGGAGAAACAGTGGGTTCATTTGAAATCCTAATAGGACCTTTGGAGGTGATCCTAAGAGGCTTGTTTGAGATGGTAATAATGGAGAGATCTTCACACCTGTTAATCAAACTCTTGGCAAGTGGAGTCTTCTCAAATATAATTTTGTGGCTATCCATCAGGCATTGTATGCCTTTCTTCAGCCCTTCACATCCATTGAGTTGTCTTGTACAGCACACACAGTCCTTTACGCAGCCAGGGAAAATCTTGGCTTTCAACATATTGTTTTTTATTATATTTAGCGGAGTAGTTAATTCTTCAATAGAGCCGACAAAAATTTCATCTTTGATAGCATTAACACCTTTGTCATGCTTCAGAATTAGAGCGGTGATTACATTCGAGGTTGGAGGAGGATCAAACTCAATAGTTTTTTTATCAATTAAATCCTGGATTTTTTTCTTCAAGGCCTAACACTGGTCAGTCTCGTGCCCGGGGCTGCTGGAGTGGTAAGCACACTTAGCGTTTGGATTATAATTTGGTGAAGAGGTATTAGGATTGGCGGGAGGATCATGCAATGTCACTAAATTATCCTTAAGAAAATGTTGAAGGTCTTGAGACAGTGACATGCCTAACCTCGTAAATTGTCTTCTTGGAGTTTCAAAACATTGATGATTTGCAGATGGTCTTGGAGTAGGAGTTGGATTGGAGATTCAGACAACATTGACAGACGGATGATCATTATTCTTGGTATGGGCCCTTGCCCCATACACAACATTAACTTCCTTCTTTGCAGCAAAAGGTTTCTTGATAGGATTGGGAGTGGAGGTAGATGCCACAAAGATCTTCCCACTTTTGATGCCACTTTTAACTCTTTCGCCAGTTAATATCAATTCGGTGAAACCAGAAGAAGAGCAGCCAACCAACAAATTAAAGAAAGGACCAGATAAAGTGCCCATGAATATGTCGATGTGCTCCCTATCAGTCAATGGAGGTTGGACCCTACTAGCAAGGTCTCTCCACTTTTGCGCATATTCCTTAAATCCTTCGTTCTTCCCCATGTTCATATCTTGCAACTGAACTCTCGTTGGCGCCAAGTCGGCGTTGTACTGATACTGATGGTAGAACACAGTAGCTAAATCCTCCCAAGTATTGATACGAGAACCATCTAACTGATAAAACCAATCAAGTTGTGTTCCAGCCAAGATCTCTTAGAAAAAGTGAACCCAGAGCTTCTTATCAGCAGTGTGCGGCTGTATCTTGCGCACATAAGATTTCAAATGGAGTTTTGGACAAGAAACCACATGGTACTTTGCAAAGATTGGTATTTTGAATTTGTGGGGAATGACTACCCCAAAGATCAAACCCGAATCATCAAAATCTAAAGTGGGGACGGCTTGGATTTCAACAGCTTTCAATCTGTCTTCTAACTGCTTGTATTTGATATCAGAGGGTGGATACTGCTCTTTGAAATAATCATCATCAGATTCTTGATCATTAGCACATTCAGCCTGAGTACTCTTGACCTCACCGACCTGGTTCTCATCCTCTTCAGATGAGTCTCCTCCTACTGGGATTTGACGGATTGTCTCCTCGAACCTTTTACCCATGTTGAGCAGAGCTTTCTTCTTTGGCTTCTTCTTAACGGCCAGCAAAGCCATCATATCTTGCTTCCCCTTGGCTAGGGCTAGTAAAGCTTCCTGAAACTGAGAATTCTGGGTTTAGAGTTCCGTCACAGTTTTCTCTAGATCCATCTTGCTGAAATAAATAGCAGAAAGATAAGGAAACCTGTTATGCGAAAACCTGTCATGTTATGATGCATGGGATATGTA
The DNA here is from genome assembly GCA_948472305.1 of Vicia faba. Classification (NCBI taxonomy): domain Eukaryota; kingdom Viridiplantae; phylum Streptophyta; class Magnoliopsida; order Fabales; family Fabaceae; genus Vicia; species Vicia faba. The sequence continues at coordinate 1,128,703,230 of OX451736.1, forward strand.
TATGAAAATGATTTCAAGGATTAATGAAAATTAATTTTTTATAGACAAGAGAATGTTAATTTTCATTAGAAAAACAAGAAATATTACATCATGCCTCTTGGGCTTACAAAATAACTTTCTAATATAAAAATACTGAATGCATCCTCTTTGGCGCGAGATAAGTGTTCACACTTTGCTCTTCTTGTAGCTGCTTCATAAGCTCCAAGACCCTCTTTTCACTAGCATAGAACTGAGCCTCGAAAGTATCTCGTTCTTCCTTCAGCTGGATCCAACCCTTTTGTAAGTCTTTGAGAGAGGTAGGCATGTCGGGATGGAGGATATTATAGGGAACATCTCCTTCAACCACATGCTCCATGATGACTGGTAGGATAGAGGGATAAGGCATCACAAGTTTCTGAGCACGAGCTCATACCCATTTAAGGTAAGGCTCGAGGGGAATGGAATTCTTGTTTCCTAGTGTATTGCTATCCACCTTGTTCAACATTCTCCAAGCTCGGATAAATCTCTGGCGGTGACCTTAATCGTCGTTCTCGTAGTCAAAAACCAAACCTTGAATAAGCATCTCGTGTGGACCATCCCTCCGGGCGTAACCAAACTGTCGTAGGGCTAAGCAGGGGTTGTAAGTGATAACTCTTCTAATGCCAAGCAAAGGGACATTAGGGAACTCTCCACAATGGTCGATGATAGTAACATTCTCCAAAGAGCGGGAACACCAATGAATATCTAAATGTCTGAGTGTCATTAACCTATGGGACCACCTTGAACCTTGCTCGTTCTTCAATACAGATTGGGGAAGATGCAAAATAAACCATCTTGCCAAGAGAGGAGTACAACACATAAGGATACCTCTTTTCCTCAAAGTGCGAGTGTGAAAGGAATGTAGGATGTCCCCTAGCAAAGTAGGCACCGGGTTACGAGATATGAAGATTTTGACGGTGTTCACATCTATGAGTTGGTCAGGATTTGGAAACAAAACCATCCCATAGATGAGGAGAGCCATAATTTCCTCAAAGGCTTGCAAATCCAAAGAGTTCCAACAATTTTGGGCTTTCTCAAACAAGAACCTTGCTAGGAAGCCTTTGACACCACTCCTTGTTTCCCAATTAGTTGTGATATCAGACGGTTGCAAGTGTAGAGCTTGAGCAATATCTTCTAGCTTTGGATCTCTTTCCGTACCATTGAAAGGTAGTTGATTGAGAATGGGAATCCTCAAGAGTTGGGATAATTCTTCCAAAGTTGGCACAAGTTGATAATTGGGAAAAGCGAAGCAATGGTGTAAGGGATCAAAGAACTGAAAGAGCACCTTCATCATGTCTTCATCAGTGTTAGAGGTAACCAAGTTTATTAGGCGACCATGTTGTGATCGGTGGATTTAGAACTGACTGTTTTTAGCTGGTTTTGCGAAATGTCGCGGAAGCAAGAGTCGCCACCGTCTTTTATTTTCTCCAACATGGACAGGACAAAAGCACAACAAAATTCCTTATGAGATTGTCTCTCGGTTCGGGAGGTAGATTTATAGAAAGGGAAGGTGTTAGCACCCTTTCTATCCATGGTTATCCATGGGCTCTTAGATACTTGCTCTTTGTTTTCAAAATGTTTGCTTTTCAATTGTGAGTGGGTTTGAAAAAGTTTCGTTTAAAGATTTCTGAATAACTCTTGTATCAGTCCTCAAGAGTGTTTGAAAAAATTGTTTTGAAAGCTTTTTGAAAGTGTCGGTGTGAAAAGGTTTTTTTTGATTTGTTTTTTTAGAGCAAGTATCCACGAGTCATCTACCTACCCTAAGGAATTAGGCTGTGTAAATGTCCTTAAGGTAGTGCCATCCCACCATTGAGAGGTAGGTAGCACCACCGTTGGAGGTGTTCGGGTCAATTCGTTTTTAGGGACAGTGTGGTCACCAGAGTAACAGTAGGACACCTTAGAAGCTACCCTTATGCCCTTGATCCTTTTTTAATCCGAGGCAACCGTTCCGAGGCAATTGGATCATGGACATAAGGACTTACTAAAACGTCCTATACTCGATGACCACGATTCGAAGGTAGGGCAACAGGTGAGGCGTACCCTAAGAGTGGTGTGTGAATTTGTGTGTTATTTTCATGTCAATATTTATCTTTGATCAGGGCATTGTGAGCTACGCTTGTTTTTAATTTAGCCATACATTCTTTCATGCAAAGTTTAGCAGTTAAGAGCGCGAAAATTTAAATGCGGAAAGATAAATCCTACGCTATTACAAGGCGCGGGTCTATACATCGCCAAATTACAAAGACCCGTTTTAATAAAAATGCGGAAAGTAAAAGACCTAATTACTATTACAAGCCTTGAGCAGTTACATAATATTCGAAAAGAAAAAAGAATAACGTGCGAAAGAATAAAAGTTAGGACGTCCGAGGGTTTTGACCCTTTTGAGATTAAATTGAAATTAAAGTCTAATAATTATTTAATTAAAGAAAAGAAATGTTTTTTATGTTTTTGGTGTTTATGAAATAAAGAAGATTAAAATTAAAAGAAACCCTAATTCTAAGTTATTTTTAATTATTAATGAAAAATATTAAAGTTGACCCAATTTATGCTAATTAGTTATTTACATATTTATTTACAAAAATGGTAATTAATAACAATAATAATGAGAGAAAATTATTTATTAAAAAAAGATGAAAAGGTCAAAAACCCTAATTCTACTTATTTTATTTTTGATTAAGAAAAAAAAGATTAAAGTTTTAAAACCTAAATTAAACTAAGTTAATTGTTAGAATTTATTTACAAAAAAATATTTTAATGGTGAATTTAATATAAATAAAAAAATAAACATTTTTTAGTTTCTGATTTATTATTGTGAAAATTATTTTAGGTGAATTAAATAAAATAATTAAAATAATTAAAACAAATTAAAACAAAAAAAAGGAAAGAAAAGGAAATTAAAAAAAATACAAACATTGGGGGGTGTCTGGCCCATTTTGGAGGTTTTTTGGAAGCAATTTTAGCCCATCAAGACAAGGCCTGTTTGACTTTTCCAGCTTGAGTGCGTGTCCATTGACTGAGGTACATGATAGACATTCTCTTGTGCCCTTTGGATTGAAGCTCATGGGCGCGTGGCAGGCTAGCGTGTGAGGACGCATGATGGACTTTGGGGCGTGCACTGCATTGGAATACATTGAAACAAAATTTATGAATTAAGTGGGGGGACCTGGGAATCGAACACAGGTCCCAATACCTGCAGGACAACTCATCCACCAACTGAGCTAACGCGTGCATTTGTTATTTGGATAAATAAAAACATAATACACAAAAACGTTGGATAGTAATATAAGACAAAAAATCATGAGCCAGATTTGAACCACCCTATAGCATCAGGCCACGTCCTTCGTCTTCCTTGTTTTTCCTGCAAATAGAAGACAAATAACGGGGGTTTTAAACCCCCACAAACTGCAATTCATGAAAATAGCGATTACGCCTATGGATCAAAGAAATTGGGCGCGAGGTATTGGTTCAACTTGTATGGAGCTCCTGAATTCAATGGCATAGGTTTTAAGGGCCAATTTTTCCATATGTGAGAACCCCTAATTTGGAGCTTGAAAAAACCTAAAATGCTTTAATGGTGAATCATGATTTAACGCGTTAGAATGCAATTGGATTATCCTATTAGCTTCAGAAAGCCCCTAGCAATACAAAACAATAAAAAAAATGGATCAAATGTTTATGAAATGTGATATACAGTTTTGAGAAATGAAGCAAACCGAATGAGTTATATGGCACGATTTCTTGAGGTTCTTGACTTGTTTCTGATTGCTAAAGGTTCCTAGGGATCCCAGGAGTGTGTTTTGATTGAAGTGGAGGTTTAAAACGTGCTGCAAATAGGTTTACAGTTTTGCTTTTTTCTCTCCTAACTTTGAAATGTGTTTGGCCGTTTTGGAGCTTTTTAGGTCGTCCAATCCTCTTGGGGCAGCTTGCACATGTGTTATGTAAAGAGTTTCAATCAGAATTAAGAGCCTTGAAGCCTTGCATTCATGTTTGAGATTTTGCCATAACCTCCATTGAAACCACTTTCCATTTTTGTGTCAAATTTGAATTCTTGCTTGGTATAGCCCCTTGCACGAATTTGGAATGTGCATGATGGTGTATCAAAGCATTTCAATACAAAATATATCCCCTAATTAATTTCTTTGATTTTTATTTGATTTTAAAAGATTTAAAATGAATTAAATCAAATAAAATTAAATAAAAATGGAAAAATCAATTTTAAATCTTGAAATAATTTGTGGGACACGTGGGAAGCATGGCCAAGCTGAAACAAGTGGAAAAATTGGGCCCCTTTTGTCAAAAATGAAGTTTCAAGGATAATTGACTTTGGCCATTTCACAAAAATTTCCCAACTTCTCCAATGCATATCTTGCTTAATTTTGAAGCTATGAACATGTTCTTGGACATTTTGGAAAGGTCTTGAAGTCCTCTAACCAATGTCTTTGGTCCCATGTCATTTTGATTTACCAATATCAAGTTATGGTCTTTGACTTAAAGTGCCTTTTTGTTGACTTTTGAAAATGACCTATAATGTTGAAATTGATAACTTTTTGTGAGAGCATTTCTTGGACTTGGAATGTGAAGATGAGTTGTAGGAAATGTCTTCCCCTTCAAGATGAGCATTGGATGGGATTTTTCTGATGAACCATGAAAAAGTTATGCCTTGGTCAAGTTACAGTTGACTTTTCAGCTGTCCAAAAATAGAAACTTTTGCATCTTGATGACTTTTTGAGCCATGCTTTGAGAATCATGATCAAGAATTGATCAAATGATGTTTGTGGCTTCAAAATAAGATGTTGACCAAATTTTTTGACTTTTGACGGTCAAATGACCATTTTTCCCCTGCAGTTGACTATGGAGCAATTAGGGTTTTTGACTGTGCAACTTGACCTTGTGAGCCTTGAAACTTGACATGTAGGTGCTTGACAATGTATGTAGGCATATGGGACTTGATTGGACCCTTGAAAATCTCAATTTCTTTGCCAGAACCAAAACCCTAATTTTGACTGTGTTAGGAGGCAATTGGACTGTGCAACCCTTGAGAGATTTTGAACCATGATCTTGCCAAATCTTGAAGAATATGGGAGGGAAAATTTTGGGGTACAGCAGTTGCCCCTGTTCAATCTTCTTAAACTTGAGGATGTAGATTGGCTTGCGTGCCTTTCATGATCCGAAGGTGGAAGATGATTGAATACTAGAGTGCCCAGAAATTTGCACTCACATAGTCGAATATCAGCAGTGTGATGGCGGGAATGGGCTTACAGATGCCATTTGGAGAGATGATGGATAGGAGGATGGGCTTATAGATGCCATCTGGAGATGTGACAGAACCTTGTCGGGAATGGGCTTATTGGTGCCATTTGGAGACTGTTGATAGGTGGATGGGCTTATAGATGCCATCTGGAGGTCGATCGCGTAAGAGATTCCTCAGCGAGAACTTGCGTATCTGAGAAAGAAAATAGTTACCTGGCCTGTTACAGGAATTGATCTTCGAACTCTTTATGTAGGTGGATTTTTTTTGATCGGTGGATTTAGAACTGACTGTTTTTAGCTGGTTTCGCGAAATGTCGCGGAAGCAAGAGTCTCCACCGTCTTTTATTTTCTCCAACATGGACAGGACAAAAGCACAGCAAAATTCCTTATGAGATTGTCTCTCGGTTCGGGAGGTAGATTTATAGAAAGGGAAGGTGTTAGCACCCTTTCTATCCATGGTTATCCATGGGCTCTTAGATACTTGCTCTTTGTTTTCAAAATGTTTGCTTTTCAATTGTGAGTGGGTTTGAAAAAGTTTCGTTTAAAGATTTCTGAATAACTCTTGTATCAGTCCTCAAGAGTGTTTGAAAAAAAAATTTTGAAAGCTTTTTGAAAGTGTCGGTGTGAAAAGGTTTTTTTTGATTTGTTTTTTTAGAGCAAGTATCCACGAGTCATCTACCTACCCTAAGGAATTAGGCTGTGTAAATGTCCTTAAGGTAGTGCCATCCCACCATTGAGAGGTAGGTAGCACCACCATTGGAGGTGTTCGGGTAAATTCGTTTTTAGGGACAGTGTGATCACCAGAGTAACAGTAGGACACCTTAGAAGCTACCCTTATGCCCTTGATCCTTTTTTAATTCGAGGCAACCGTTCTGAGGCAACTGGATCATGGACATAAGGACTTACTAAAACGTCCTATACTCGACGACCACGATTCGAAGGTAAGGCAACAGGTGAGGCGTACCCTAAGAGTGGTGTGTGAATTTGTGTGTTATTTTCATGTCAATATTTATCTTTGATCAGGGCATTGTGAGCTACGCTTGTTTTTAATTTAGCCATACATTCTTTCATGCAAAGTTTAGCAATTAAGAGCGCGGAAATTTAAATGCGGAAAGATAAATCCTACGCTATTACAAGGCGCGGGTCTATACATCGCCAAATTACAAAGACCCGTTTTAATAAAAATGCGGAAAGTAAAAGACCTAATTACTATTACAAGCCTTGAGCAGTTACATAATATTCGAAAAGAAAAAAGAATAACGTGCGAAAGAATAAAAGTTAGGACGTCCGAGGGTTTTGACCCTTTTGAGATTAAATTGAAATTAAAGTCTAATAATTATTTAATTAAAGAAAAGAAATGTTTTTTATGTTTTTGGTGTTTATGAAATAAAGAAGATTAAAATTAAAAGAAACCCTAATTCTAAGTTATTTTTAATTATTAATGAAAAATATTAAAGTTGATCCAATTTATGCTAATTAGTTATTTACATATTTATTTACAAAAATGGTAATTAATAACAATAATAATGAGAGAAAATTATTTATTAAAAAAAGATGAAAAGGTCAAAAACCCTAATTCTACTTATTTTATTTTTGATTAAGAAAAAAAAGATTAAAGTTTTAAAACCTAAATTAAACTAAGTTAATTGTTAGAATTTATTTACAAAAAAATATTTTAATGGTGAATTTAATATAAATAAAAAAATAAACATTTTTTAGTTTCTGATTTATTATTGTGAAAATTATTTTAGGTGAATTAAATAAAATAATTAAAATAATTAAAACAAATTAAAACAAAAAAAAGGAAAGAATAGGAAATTTAAAAAAATACAAACATTGGGGGGTGTCTGGCCCATTTTGGAGGTTTTTTGGAAGCAATTTTAGCCCATCAAGACAAGGCCTGTTTGACTTTTCCAGCTTGAGTGCGTGTCCATTGACTGAGGTACATGATAGACATCCTCCTGTGGCCTTTGGATTGAAGCTCATGGGCGCGTGGCAGGCTAGCGTGTGAGGACGCATGATGGACTTTGGGGCGTGCACTGCATTGGAATACATTGAAACAAAATTTATGAATTAAGTGGGGGGACCTGGGAATCGAACCCAGGTCCCAATACCTGCAGGACAACTCATCCACCAACTGAGCTAACGCGTTCATTTGTTATTTGGATAAATAAAAACATAATACACAAAAACGTTGGATAGTAATATAAGACAAAAAATCACGCGCCAGATTTGAACCACCCTATAGCATCAGGCCACGTCCTTCGTCTTCCTTGTTTTTCCTGCAAATAGAAGACAAATAGCGGGGGTTTTAAACCCCCACAAACTGCAATTCATGAAAATAGCGATTACGCCTATGGATCAAAGAAATTGGGCGCGAGGTATTGGTTCAACTTGTATGGAGCTCCTGAATTCAATGGCATAGGTTTTAAGGGCCAATTTTTCCATATGTGAGAACCCCTAATTTGGAGCTTGAAAAAACCTAAAATGCTTTAATGGTGAATCATGATTTAACGCGTTAGAATGCAATTGGATTATCCTATTAGCTTCAGAAAGCCCCTAGCAATACAAAACAATAAAAAAAATGGATCAAATGTTTATGAAATGTGATATACAGTTTTGAGAAATGAAGCAAACCGAATGAGTTATATGGCACGATTTCTTGAGGTTCTTGACTTGTTTCTGATTGCTAAAGGTTCCTAGGGATCCCAGGAGTGTGTTTTGATTGAAGTGGAGGTTTAAAACGTGCTGCAAATAGGTTTACAGTTTTGCTTTTTTCTCTCCTAACTTTGAAATGTGTTTGGCCGTTTTGGAGCTTTTTAGGTCGTCCAATCCTCTTGGGGCAGCTTGCACATGTGTTATGTAAAGAGTTTCAATCAGAATTAAGAGCCTTGAAGCCTTGCATTCATGTTTGAGATTTTGCCATAACCTCCATTGAAACCACTTTCCATTTTTGTGTCAAATTTGAATTCTTGCTTGGTATAGCCCCTTGCACGAATTTGGAATGTGCATGATGGTGTATCAAAGCATTTCAATACAAAATATATCCCCTAATTAATTTCTTTGATTTTTATTTGATTTTAAAAGATTTAAAATGAATTAAATCAAATAAAATTAAATAAAAATGGAAAAATCAATTTTAAATCTTGAAATAATTTGTGGGACACGTGGGAAGCATGGCCAAGCTGAAACAAGTGGAAAAATTGGGCCCCTTTTGTCAAAAATGAAGTTTCAAGGATAATTGACTTTGGCCATTTCACAAAAATTTCCCAACTTCTCCAATGCATATCTTGCTTAATTTTGAAGCTATGAACATGTTCTTGGACATTTTGGAAAGGTCTTGAAGTCCTCTAACCAATGTCTTTGGTCCCATGTCATTTTGATTTACCAATATCAAGTTATGGTCTTTGACTTAAAGTGCCTTTTTGTTGACTTTTGAAAATGACCTATAATGTTGAAATTGATAACTTTTTGTGAGAGCATTTCTTGGACTTGGAATGTGAAGATGAGTTGTAGGAAATGTCTTCCCCTTCAAGATGAGCATTGGATGGGATTTTTCTGATGAACCATGAAAAAGTTATGCCTTGGTCAAGTTACAGTTGACTTTTCAGCTGTCCAAAAATAGAAACTTTTGCATCTTGATGACTTTTTGAGCCATGCTTTGAGAATCATGATCAAGAATTGATCAAATGATGTTTGTGGCTTCAAAATAAGATGTTGACCAAATTTTTTGACTTTTGACGGTCAAATGACCATTTTTCCCCTGCAGTTGACTATGGAGCAATTAGGGTTTTTGACTGTGCAACTTGACCTTGTGAGCCTTGAAACTTGACATGTAGGTGCTTGACAATGTATGTAGGCATATGGGACTTGATTGGACCCTTGAAAATCTCAATTTCTTTGCCAGAACCAAAACCCTAATTTTGACTGTGTTAGGAGGCAATTGGACTGTGCAACCCTTGAGAGATTTTGAACCATGATCTTGCCAAATCTTGAAGAATATGGGAGGGAAAATTTTGGGGTACAGCAGTTGCCCCTGTTCAATCTTCTTAAACTTGAGGATGTAGATTGGCTTGCGTGCCTTTCATGATCCGAAGGTGGAAGATGATTGAATACTAGAGTGCCCAGAAATTTGCACTCACATAGTCGAATATCAGCAGTGTGATGGCGGGAATGGGCTTACAGATGCCATTTGGAGAGATGATGGATAGGAGGATGGGCTTATAGATGCCATCTGGAGATGTGACAGAACCTTGTCGGGAATGGGCTTATTGGTGCCATTTGGAGACTGTTGATAGGTGGATGGGCTTATAGATGCCATCTGGAGGTCGATCGCGTAAGAGATTCCTCAGCGAGAACTTGCGTATCTGAGAAAGAAAATAGTTACCTGGCCTGTTACAGGAATTGATCTTCGAACTCTTTATGTAGGTGGATTTTTTTTGATCGGTGGATTTAGAACTGACTGTTTTTAGCTGGTTTCGCGAAATGTCGCGGAAGCAAGAGTCTCCACCGTCTTTTATTTTCTCCAACATGGACAGGACAAAAGCACAGCAAAATTCCTTATGAGATTGTCTCTCGGTTCGGGAGGTAGATTTATAGAAAGGGAAGGTGTTAGCACCCTTTCTATCCATGGTTATCCATGGGCTCTTAGATACTTGCTCTTTGTTTTCAAAATGTTTGCTTTTCAATTGTGAGTGGGTTTGAAAAAGTTTCGTTTAAAGATTTCTGAATAACTCTTGTATCAGTCCTCAAGAGTGTTTGAAAAAAAAATTTTGAAAGCTTTTTGAAAGTGTCGGTGTGAAAAGGTTTTTTTTGATTTGTTTTTTTAGAGCAAGTATCCACGAGTCATCTACCTACCCTAAGGAATTAGGCTGTGTAAATGTCCTTAAGGTAGTGCCATCCCACCATTGAGAGGTAGGTAGCACCACCATTGGAGGTGTTCGGGTAAATTCGTTTTTAGGGACAGTGTGATCACCAGAGTAACAGTAGGACACCTTAGAAGCTACCCTTATGCCCTTGATCCTTTTTTAATTCGAGGCAACCGTTCTGAGGCAACTGGATCATGGACATAAGGACTTACTAAAACGTCCTATACTCGACGACCACGATTCGAAGGTAAGGCAACAGGTGAGGCGTACCCTAAGAGTGGTGTGTGAATTTGTGTGTTATTTTCATGTCAATATTTATCTTTGATCAGGGCATTGTGAGCTACGCTTGTTTTTAATTTAGCCATACATTCTTTCATGCAAAGTTTAGCAATTAAGAGCGCGGAAATTTAAATGCGGAAAGATAAATCCTACGCTATTACAAGGCGCGGGTCTATACATCGCCAAATTACAAAGACCCGTTTTAATAAAAATGCGGAAAGTAAAAGACCTAATTACTATTACAAGCCTTGAGCAGTTACATAATATTCGAAAAGAAAAAAGAATAACGTGCGAAAGAATAAAAGTTAGGACGTCCGAGGGTTTTGACCCTTTTGAGATTAAATTGAAATTAAAGTCTAATAATTATTTAATTAAAGAAAAGAAATGTTTTTTATGTTTTTGGTGTTTATGAAATAAAGAAGATTAAAATTAAAAGAAACCCTAATTCTAAGTTATTTTTAATTATTAATGAAAAATATTAAAGTTGATCCAATTTATGCTAATTAGTTATTTACATATTTATTTACAAAAATGGTAATTAATAACAATAATAATGAGAGAAAATTATTTATTAAAAAAAGATGAAAAGGTCAAAAACCCTAATTCTACTTATTTTATTTTTGATTAAGAAAAAAAAGATTAAAGTTTTAAAACCTAAATTAAACTAAGTTAATTGTTAGAATTTATTTACAAAAAAATATTTTAATGGTGAATTTAATATAAATAAAAAAATAAACATTTTTTAGTTTCTGATTTATTATTGTGAAAATTATTTTAGGTGAATTAAATAAAATAATTAAAATAATTAAAACAAATTAAAACAAAAAAAAGGAAAGAATAGGAAATTTAAAAAAATACAAACATTGGGGGGTGTCTGGCCCATTTTGGAGGTTTTTTGGAAGCAATTTTAGCCCATCAAGACAAGGCCTGTTTGACTTTTCCAGCTTGAGTGCGTGTCCATTGACTGAGGTACATGATAGACATCCTCCTGTGGCCTTTGGATTGAAGCTCATGGGCGCGTGGCAGGCTAGCGTGTGAGGACGCATGATGGACTTTGGGGCGTGCACTGCATTGGAATACATTGAAACAAAATTTATGAATTAAGTGGGGGGACCTGGGAATCGAACCCAGGTCCCAATACCTGCAGGACAACTCATCCACCAACTGAGCTAACGCGTTCATTTGTTATTTGGATAAATAAAAACATAATACACAAAAACGTTGGATAGTAATATAAGACAAAAAATCACGCGCCAGATTTGAACCACCCTATAGCATCAGGCCACGTCCTTCGTCTTCCTTGTTTTTCCTGCAAATAGAAGACAAATAGCGGGGGTTTTAAACCCCCACAAACTGTAATTCATGAAAATAGTGATTACGCCTATGGATCAAAGAAATTGGGCGCGAGGTATTGGTTCAACTTGTATGGAGCTCCTGAATTCAATGGCATAGGTTTTAAGGGCCAATTTTTCCATATGTGAGAACCCCTAATTTGGAGCTTGAAAAAACCTAAAATGCTTTAATGGTGAATCATGATTTAACGCGTTAGAATGCAATTGGATTATCCTATTAGCTTCAGAAAGCCCCTAGCAATACAAAACAATAAAAAAAATGGATCAAATGTTTATGAAATGTGATATATAGTTTTGAGAAATGAAGCAAACCGAATGAGTTATATGGCACGATTTCTTGAGGTTCTTGACTTGTTTCTGATTGCTAAAGGTTCCTAGGGATCCCAGGAGTGTGTTTTGATTGAAATGGAGGTTTAAAACGTGCAGCAAATAGGTTTACAGTTTTGCTTTTTTCTCTCCAAACTTTGAAATGTGTTTGGCTGTTTTGGAGCTTTTTAGGTCGTCCAATCCTCTTGTGGCAGCTTGCACATGTGTTATGTAAAGAGTTTCAATCAGAATTAAGAGCCTTGAAGCCTTGCATTCATGTTTGAGATTTTGCCATAACCTCCATTAAACCACTTTCCATTTTTGTGTCAAATTTGAATTCTTGCTTGGTATAGCCCCTTGCACGAATTTGGAATGTGCATGATGGTGTATCAAAGCATTTCAATACAAAATATATCCCCTAATTAATTTCTTTGATTTTTATTTGATTTTAAAAGATTTAAAATGAATTAAATCAAATAAAATTAAATAAAAATGGAAAAATTAATTTTAAATCTTGAAATAATTTGTGGGACACGTGGGAAGCATGGCCAAGCTGAAACAAGTGGAAAAAGTGGGCCCCTTTTGTCAAAAATGAAGTTTCAAGGATAATTGACTTTGGCCATTTCACAAAAATTTCCCAACTTCTCCAATGCATATCTTGCTCAATTTTGAAGCTATGAACATGTTCTTGGACATTTTGGAAAGGTCTTGAAGTCCTCTAACCAATGTCTTTGGTCCCATGTCATTTTGATTTACCAATCTCAAGTTATGGTCTTTGACTTAAAGTGCCTTTTTGTTGACTTTTGAAAATGACCTATAATGTTGAAATTGATAACTTTTTGTGAGAGCATTTATTGGACTTGGAATGTGAAGATGAGTTTTAGGAAATGTCTTCCCCTTCAAGATGAGCATTGGATGGGATTTTTATGATGAACCATAAAAAAGTTATGCCTTGGTCAAGTTACAGTTGACTTTTCAGCTGTCCAAAAATAGAAACTTTTGCATCTTGATGACTTTTTGAGCCATGCTTTGAGAATAATGATCAAGAATTGATCAAATTATGTTTGTGGCTTCAAAATAAGATGTTGACCACAAATTTTGACTTTTGACGGTCAAATGACCATTTTGCCCCTGCAGTTGACTGTGGAGCAATTAGGGTTTTTGATTGTGCAACTTGACCTTGTGAGCCTTGAAACTTGACATGTAGGTGCTTGACAATGTATGTAGGCATATGGGACTTGATTGGACCCTTGAAAATCTCAATTTCTTTGCCAGAACCAAAACCCTAATTTTGATTGTGTTAGGAGGCAATTGGACTGTGCAACCCTTGAGAGATTTTGAACCATGATCTTGCCAAATCTTGAAGAATATGGGAGGGCAAATTTTGGGGTACAGCAGTTTCCCCTGTTCAATCTTCTTAAACCTGAGGATGTAGATTGGCTTGCGTTCCTTTCATGATCCGAAGGTGGAAGATGATTGAATATTAGAGTGCCCAGAAATTTGCACTCACATAGTCGAATATCAGCAGTGTGATGGCGGGAATGGGCTTACAGATGCCATTTGGAGAGATGATGGATAGAAGGACGGGCTTATAGATGCCATCAGGAGATGTGACAGAACCTTGTTGGGAATGGGCTTATAGATGCAATTTGGAGACTGTTGATAGGTGGATGGGCTTATAGATGCCATCTGGAGGTCGATCGCGTAAGAGATTCCTCAGCGAGAACTTGCGTACCTGAGAAAGAAAATAGTTACCTGGCCTGTTACAGGAATTGATCTTCGAACTCTTTATGTAGGTGGATTTTTTTTGATCGGTGGATTTAGAACTGACTGTTTTTAGCTGGTTTCGCGAAATGTCGCGGAAGCAAGAGTCTCCACCGTCTTTTATTTTCTCCAACATGGACAGAACAAAAGCACATCAAAATTCCTTATGAGATTGTCTCTCGGTTCAGGAGGTAGATTTATAGAAAGGGAAGGTGTTAACACCCTTTCTATCCATGGTTATCCATGGGCTCTTAGATACTTGCTCTTTGTTTTCAAAATGTTTGCTTTTCAATTGTGAGTGGGTTTGAAAAAGTTTCGTTTAAAGATTTCTGAATAACTCTTGTATCAGTCCTCAAGAGTGTTTGAAAAAATTGTTTTGAAAGCTTTTTGAAAGTGTCGGTGTGAAAAGGTTTTTTTTTATTTGTTTTTTTAGAGCAAGTATCCACGAGTCATCTACCTACCCTAAGGAATTAGGCTGTGTAAATGTCTTTAAGGTAGTGCCATCCCACCATTGAGAAGTAGGTAGCACCACCGTTGGAGGTGTTCGGGTCAATTCGTTTTTAGGGACAGTGTGGTCACCAGAGTAACAGTAGGACACCTTAGAAGCTACCCTTATGCCCTTGATCCTTTTTTAATCCGAGGTAACCGTTCAGAGGCAACTGGATCATGGACATAAGGACTTACTAAAACGTCTTATACCCGACGACCACGATTCGAAGGTAAGGCAACAGGTGAGGCGTACCCTAAGAGTGGTGTGTGAATTTGTGTGTTATTTTCATGTCAATATTTATCTTTGATCAGGGCATTGTGAGCTACGCTTGTTTTTAATTTAGCCATACATTCTTTCATGCAAAGTTTAGCAGTTAAGAGCGCGGAAATTTAAATGCGGAAAGATAAATCCTACGCTATTACAAGGTGCGGGTCTATACATCGCCAAATTACAAAGACCCGTTTTAATAAAAATGCGGAAAGTAAAAGACCTAATTACTATTACAAGCCTTGAGCAGTTACATAATATTCGAAAAGAAAAAAGAATAACGTGCGAAAGAATAAAAGTTAGGACGTCCGAGGGTTTTGACCCTTTTGAGATTAAATTGAAATTAAAGTCTAATAATTATTTAATTAAAGAAAAGAAATGTTTTTTATGTTTTTGGTGTTTATGAAATAAAGAAGATTAAAATTAAAAGAAACCCTAATTCTAAGTTATTTTTAATTATTAATGAAAAATATTAAAGTTGACCCAATTTATGCTAATTAGTTATTTACATATTTATTTACAAAAATGGTAATTAATAACAATAATAATGAGAGAAAATTATTTATTAAAAAAAGATGAAAAGGTCAAAAACCCTAATTCTACTTATTTTATTTTTGATTAAGAAAAAAAAGATTAAAGTTTTAAAACCTAAATTAAACTAAGTTAATTGTTAGAATTTATTTACAAAAAAATATTTTAATGGTGAATTTAATATAAATAAAAAAATAAACATTTTTTAGTTTCTGATTTATTATTGTGAAAATTATTTTAGGTGAATTAAATAAAATAATTAAAATAATTAAAACAAATTAAAACAAAAAAAAGGAAAGAAAAGGAAATTAAAAAAAATACAAACATTGGGGGGTGTCTGGCCCATTTTGGAGGTTTTTTGGAAGCAATTTTAGCCCATCAAGACAAGGCCTGTTTGACTTTTCCAGCTTGAGTGCGTGTCCATTGACTGAGGTACATGATAGACATTCTCTTGTGCCCTTTGGATTGAAGCTCATGGGCGCGTGGCAGGCTAGCGTGTGAGGACGCATGATGGACTTTGGGGCGTGCACTGCATTGGAATACATTGAAACAAAATTTATGAATTAAGTGGGGGGACCTGGGAATCGAACACAGGTCCCAATACCTGCAGGACAACTCATCCACCAACTGAGCTAACGCGTGCATTTGTTATTTGGATAAATAAAAACATAATACACAAAAACGTTGGATAGTAATATAAGACAAAAAATCATGAGCCAGATTTGAACCACCCTATAGCATCAGGCCACGTCCTTCGTCTTCCTTGTTTTTCCTGCAAATAGAAGACAAATAGCGGGGGTTTTAAACCCCCACAAACTGCAATTCATGAAAATAGCGATTACGCCTATGGATCAAAGAAATTGGGCGCGAGGTATTGGTTCAACTTGTATGGAGCTCCTGAATTCAATGGCATAGGTTTTAAGGGCCAATTTTTCCATATGTGAGAACCCCTAATTTGGAGCTTGAAAAAACCTAAAATGCTTTAATGGTGAATCATGATTTAACGCGTTAGAATGCAATTGGATTATCCTATTAGCTTCAGAAAGCCCCTAGCAATACAAAACAATAAAAAAAATGGATCAAATGTTTATGAAATGTGATATACAGTTTTGAGAAATGAAGCAAACCGAATGAGTTATATGGCACGATTTCTTGAGGTTCTTGACTTGTTTCTGATTGCTAAAGGTTCCTAGGGATCCCAGGAGTGTGTTTTGATTGAAGTGGAGGTTTAAAACGTGCTGCAAATAGGTTTACAGTTTTGCTTTTTTCTCTCCTAACTTTGAAATGTGTTTGGCCGTTTTGGAGCTTTTTAGGTCGTCCAATCCTCTTGGGGCAGCTTGCACATGTGTTATGTAAAGAGTTTCAATCAGAATTAAGAGCCTTGAAGCCTTGCATTCATGTTTGAGATTTTGCCATAACCTCCATTGAAACCACTTTCCATTTTTGTGTCAAATTTGAATTCTTGCTTGGTATAGCCCCTTGCACGAATTTGGAATGTGCATGATGGTGTATCAAAGCATTTCAATACAAAATATATCCCCTAATTAATTTCTTTGATTTTTATTTGATTTTAAAAGATTTAAAATGAATTAAATCAAATAAAATTAAATAAAAATGGAAAAATCAATTTTAAATCTTGAAATAATTTGTGGGACACGTGGGAAGCATGGCCAAGCTGAAACAAGTGGAAAAATTGGGCCCCTTTTGTCAAAAATGAAGTTTCAAGGATAATTGACTTTGGCCATTTCACAAAAATTTCCCAACTTCTCCAATGCATATCTTGCTTAATTTTGAAGCTATGAACATGTTCTTGGACATTTTGGAAAGGTCTTGAAGTCCTCTAACCAATGTCTTTGGTCCCATGTCATTTTGATTTACCAATATCAAGTTATGGTCTTTGACTTAAAGTGCCTTTTTGTTGACTTTTGAAAATGACCTATAATGTTGAAATTGATAACTTTTTGTGAGAGCATTTCTTGGACTTGGAATGTGAAGATGAGTTGTAGGAAATGTCTTCCCCTTCAAGATGAGCATTGGATGGGATTTTTCTGATGAACCATGAAAAAGTTATGCCTTGGTCAAGTTACAGTTGACTTTTCAGCTGTCCAAAAATAGAAACTTTTGCATCTTGATGACTTTTTGAGCCATGCTTTGAGAATCATGATCAAGAATTGATCAAATGATGTTTGTGGCTTCAAAATAAGATGTTGACCAAATTTTTTGACTTTTGACGGTCAAATGACCATTTTTCCCCTGCAGTTGACTATGGAGCAATTAGGGTTTTTGACTGTGCAACTTGACCTTGTGAGCCTTGAAACTTGACATGTAGGTGCTTGACAATGTATGTAGGCATATGGGACTTGATTGGACCCTTGAAAATCTCAATTTCTTTGCCAGAACCAAAACCCTAATTTTGACTGTGTTAGGAGGCAATTGGACTGTGCAACCCTTGAGAGATTTTGAACCATGATCTTGCCAAATCTTGAAGAATATGGGAGGGAAAATTTTGGGGTACAGCAGTTGCCCCTGTTCAATCTTCTTAAACTTGAGGATGTAGATTGGCTTGCGTGCCTTTCATGATCCGAAGGTGGAAGATGATTGAATACTAGAGTGCCCAGAAATTTGCACTCACATAGTCGAATATCAGCAGTGTGATGGCGGGAATGGGCTTACAGATGCCATTTGGAGAGATGATGGATAGGAGGATGGGCTTATAGATGCCATCTGGAGATGTGACAGAACCTTGTCGGGAATGGGCTTATTGGTGCCATTTGGAGACTGTTGATAGGTGGATGGGCTTATAGATGCCATCTGGAGGTCGATCGCGTAAGAGATTCCTCAGCGAGAACTTGCGTATCTGAGAAAGAAAATAGTTACCTGGCCTGTTACAGGAATTGATCTTCGAACTCTTTATGTAGGTGGATTTTTTTTGATCGGTGGATTTAGAACTGACTGTTTTTAGCTGGTTTCGCGAAATGTCGCGGAAGCAAGAGTCTCCACCGTCTTTTATTTTCTCCAACATGGACAGGACAAAAGCACAGCAAAATTCCTTATGAGATTGTCTCTCGAATCGGGAGGTAGATTTATAGAAAGGGAAGGTGTTAGCACCCTTTCTATCCATGGTTATCCATGGGCTCTTAGATACTTGCTCTTTGTTTTCAAAATGTTTGCTTTTCAATTGTGAGTGGGTTTGAAAAAGTTTCGTTTAAAGATTTCTGAATAACTCTTGTATCAGTCCTCAAGAGTGTTTGAAAAAAAATTTTTGAAAGCTTTTTGAAAGTGTCGGTGTGAAAAGGTTTTTTTTGATTTGTTTTTTTAGAGCAAGTATCCACGAGTCATCTACCTACCCTAAGGAATTAGGCTGTGTAAATGTCCTTAAGGTAGTGCCATCCCACCATTGAGAGGTAGGTAGCACCACCATTGGAGGTGTTCGGGTAAATTCGTTTTTAGGGACAGTGTGATCACCAGAGTAACAGTAGGACACCTTAGAAGCTACCCTTATGCCCTTGATCCTTTTTTAATTCGAGGCAACCGTTCTGAGGCAACTGGATCATGGACATAAGGACTTACTAAAACGTCCTATACTCGACGACCACGATTCGAAGGTAAGGCAACAGGTGAGGCGTACCCTAAGAGTGGTGTGTGAATTTGTGTGTTATTTTCATGTCAATATTTATCTTTGATCAGGGCATTGTGAGCTACGCTTGTTTTTAATTTAGCCATACATTCTTTCATGCAAAGTTTAGCAATTAAGAGCGCGGAAATTTAAATGCGGAAAGATAAATCCTACGCTATTACAAGGCGCGGGTCTATACATCGCCAAATTACAAAGACCCGTTTTAATAAAAATGCGGAAAGTAAAAGACCTAATTACTATTACAAGCCTTGAGCAGTTACATAATATTCGAAAAGAAAAAAGAATAACGTGCGAAAGAATAAAAGTTAGGACGTCCGAGGGTTTTGACCCTTTTGAGATTAAATTGAAATTAAAGTCTAATAATTATTTAATTAAAGAAAAGAAATGTTTTTTATGTTTTTGGTGTTTATGAAATAAAGAAGATTAAAATTAAAAGAAACCCTAATTCTAAGTTATTTTTAATTATTAATGAAAAATATTAAAGTTGATCCAATTTATGCTAATTAGTTATTTACATATTTATTTACAAAAATGGTAATTAATAACAATAATAATGAGAGAAAATTATTTATTAAAAAAAGATGAAAAGGTCAAAAACCCTAATTCTACTTATTTTATTTTTGATTAAGAAAAAAAAGATTAAAGTTTTAAAACCTAAATTAAACTAAGTTAATTGTTAGAATTTATTTACAAAAAAATATTTTAATGGTGAATTTAATATAAATAAAAAAATAAACATTTTTTAGTTTCTGATTTATTATTGTGAAAATTATTTTAGGTGAATTAAATAAAATAATTAAAATAATTAAAACAAATTAAAACAAAAAAAAGGAAAGAATAGGAAATTTAAAAAAATACAAACATTGGGGGGTGTCTGGCCCATTTTGGAGGTTTTTTGGAAGCAATTTTAGCCCATCAAGACAAGGCCTGTTTGACTTTTCCAGCTTGAGTGCGTGTCCATTGACTGAGGTACATGATAGACATCCTCCTGTGGCCTTTGGATTGAAGCTCATGGGCGCGTGGCAGGCTAGCGTGTGAGGACGCATGATGGACTTTGGGGCGTGCACTGCATTGGAATACATTGAAACAAAATTTATGAATTAAGTGGGGGGACCTGGGAATCGAACCCAGGTCCCAATACCTGCAGGACAACTCATCCACCAACTGAGCTAACGCGTTCATTTGTTATTTGGATAAATAAAAACATAATACACAAAAACGTTGGATAGTAATATAAGACAAAAAATCACGCGCCAGATTTGAACCACCCTATAGCATCAGGCCACGTCCTTCGTCTTCCTTGTTTTTCCTGCAAATAGAAGACAAATAGCGGGGGTTTTAAACCCCCACAAACTGTAATTCATGAAAATAGTGATTACGCCTATGGATCAAAGAAATTGGGCGCGAGGTATTGGTTCAACTTGTATGGAGCTCCTGAATTCAATGGCATAGGTTTTAAGGGCCAATTTTTCCATATGTGAGAACCCCTAATTTGGAGCTTGAAAAAACCTAAAATGCTTTAATGGTGAATCATGATTTAACGCGTTAGAATGCAATTGGATTATCCTATTAGCTTCAGAAAGCCCCTAGCAATACAAAACAATAAAAAAAATGGATCAAATGTTTATGAAATGTGATATATAGTTTTGAGAAATGAAGCAAACCGAATGAGTTATATGGCACGATTTCTTGAGGTTCTTGACTTGTTTCTGATTGCTAAAGGTTCCTAGGGATCCCAGGAGTGTGTTTTGATTGAAATGGAGGTTTAAAACGTGCAGCAAATAGGTTTACAGTTTTGCTTTTTTCTCTCCAAACTTTGAAATGTGTTTGGCTGTTTTGGAGCTTTTTAGGTCGTCCAATCCTCTTGTGGCAGCTTGCACATGTGTTATGTAAAGAGTTTCAATCAGAATTAAGAGCCTTGAAGCCTTGCATTCATGTTTGAGATTTTGCCATAACCTCCATTAAACCACTTTCCATTTTTGTGTCAAATTTGAATTCTTGCTTGGTATAGCCCCTTGCACGAATTTGGAATGTGCATGATGGTGTATCAAAGCATTTCAATACAAAATATATCCCCTAATTAATTTCTTTGATTTTTATTTGATTTTAAAAGATTTAAAATGAATTAAATCAAATAAAATTAAATAAAAATGGAAAAATTAATTTTAAATCTTGAAATAATTTGTGGGACACGTGGGAAGCATGGCCAAGCTGAAACAAGTGGAAAAAGTGGGCCCCTTTTGTCAAAAATGAAGTTTCAAGGATAATTGACTTTGGCCATTTCACAAAAATTTCCCAACTTCTCCAATGCATATCTTGCTCAATTTTGAAGCTATGAACATGTTCTTGGACATTTTGGAAAGGTCTTGAAGTCCTCTAACCAATGTCTTTGGTCCCATGTCATTTTGATTTACCAATCTCAAGTTATGGTCTTTGACTTAAAGTGCCTTTTTGTTGACTTTTGAAAATGACCTATAATGTTGAAATTGATAACTTTTTGTGAGAGCATTTATTGGACTTGGAATGTGAAGATGAGTTTTAGGAAATGTCTTCCCCTTCAAGATGAGCATTGGATGGGATTTTTATGATGAACCATAAAAAAGTTATGCCTTGGTCAAGTTACAGTTGACTTTTCAGCTGTCCAAAAATAGAAACTTTTGCATCTTGATGACTTTTTGAGCCATGCTTTGAGAATAATGATCAAGAATTGATCAAATTATGTTTGTGGCTTCAAAATAAGATGTTGACCACAAATTTTGACTTTTGACGGTCAAATGACCATTTTGCCCCTGCAGTTGACTGTGGAGCAATTAGGGTTTTTGATTGTGCAACTTGACCTTGTGAGCCTTGAAACTTGACATGTAGGTGCTTGACAATGTATGTAGGCATATGGGACTTGATTGGACCCTTGAAAATCTCAATTTCTTTGCCAGAACCAAAACCCTAATTTTGACTGTGTTAGGAGGCAATTGGACTGTGCAACCCTTGAGAGATTTTGAACCATGATCTTGCCAAATCTTGAAGAATATGGGAGGGCAAATTTTGGGGTACAGCAGTTTCCCCTGTTCAATCTTCTTAAACCTGAGGATGTAGATTGGCTTGCGTGCCTTTCATGATCCGAAGGTGGAAGATGATTGAATATTAGAGTGCCCAGAAATTTGCACTCACATAGTCGAATATCAGCAGTGTGATGGCGGGAATGGGCTTACAGATGCCATTTGGAGAGATGATGGATAGAAGGACGGGCTTATAGATGCCATCAGGAGATGTGACAGAACCTTGTTGGGAATGGGCTTATAGATGCCATTTGGAGACTGTTGATAGGTGGATGGGCTTATAGATGCCATCTGGAGGTCGATCGCGTAAGAGATTCCTCAGCGAGAACTTGCGTACCTGAGAAAGAAAATAGTTACCTGGCCTGTTACAGGAATTGATCTTCGAACTCTTTATGTAGGTGGATTTTTTTTGATCGGTGGATTTAGAACTGACTGTTTTTAGCTGGTTTCGCGAAATGTCGCGGAAGCAAGAGTCTCCACCGTCTTTTATTTTCTCCAACATGGACAGAACAAAAGCACATCAAAATTCCTTATGAGATTGTCTCTCGGTTCAGGAGGTAGATTTATAGAAAGGGAAGGTGTTAACACCCTTTCTATCCATGGTTATCCATGGGCTCTTAGATACTTGCTCTTTGTTTTCAAAATGTTTGCTTTTCAATTGTGAGTGGGTTTGAAAAAGTTTCGTTTAAAGATTTCTGAATAACTCTTGTATCAGTCCTCAAGAGTGTTTGAAAAAATTGTTTTGAAAGCTTTTTGAAAGTGTCGGTGTGAAAAGGTTTTTTTTTATTTGTTTTTTTAGAGCAAGTATCCACGAGTCATCTACCTACCCTAAGGAATTAGGCTGTGTAAATGTCTTTAAGGTAGTGCCATCCCACCATTGAGAAGTAGGTAGCACCACCGTTGGAGGTGTTCGGGTCAATTCGTTTTTAGGGACAGTGTGGTCACCAGAGTAACAGTAGGACACCTTAGAAGCTACCCTTATGCCCTTGATCCTTTTTTAATCCGAGGTAACCGTTCAGAGGCAACTGGATCATGGACATAAGGACTTACTAAAACGTCTTATACCCGACGACCACGATTCGAAGGTAAGGCAACAGGTGAGGCGTACCCTAAGAGTGGTGTGTGAATTTGTGTGTTATTTTCATGTCAATATTTATCTTTGATCAGGGCATTGTGAGCTACGCTTGTTTTTAATTTAGCCATACATTCTTTCATGCAAAGTTTAGCAGTTAAGAGCGCGGAAATTTAAATGCGGAAAGATAAATCCTACGCTATTACAAGGTGCGGGTCTATACATCGCCAAATTACAAAGACCCGTTTTAATAAAAATGCGGAAAGTAAAAGACCTAATTACTATTACAAGCCTTGAGCAGTTACATAATATTCGAAAAGAAAAAAGAATAACGTGCGAAAGAATAAAAGTTAGGACGTCCGAGGGTTTTGACCCTTTTGAGATTAAATTGAAATTAAAGTCTAATAATTATTTAATTAAAGAAAAGAAATGTTTTTTATGTTTTTGGTGTTTATGAAATAAAGAAGATTAAAATTAAAAGAAACCCTAATTCTAAGTTATTTTTAATTATTAATGAAAAATATTAAAGTTGACCCAATTTATGCTAATTAGTTATTTACATATTTATTTACAAAAATGGTAATTAATAACAATAATAATGAGAGAAAATTATTTATTAAAAAAAGATGAAAAGGTCAAAAACCCTAATTCTACTTATTTTATTTTTGATTAAGAAAAAAAAGATTAAAGTTTTAAAACCTAAATTAAACTAAGTTAATTGTTAGAATTTATTTACAAAAAAATATTTTAATGGTGAATTTAATATAAATAAAAAAATAAACATTTTTTAGTTTCTGATTTATTATTGTGAAAATTATTTTAGGTGAATTAAATAAAATAATTAAAATAATTAAAACAAATTAAAACAAAAAAAAAAGGAAAGAAAAGGAAATTAAAAAAAATACAAACATTGGGGGGTGTCTGGCCCATTTTGGAGGTTTTTTGGAAGCAATTTTAGCCCATCAAGACAAGGCCTGTTTGACTTTTCCAGCTTGAGTGCGTGTCCATTGACTGAGGTACATGATAGACATCCTCCTGTGGCCTTTGGATTGAAGCTCATGGGCGCGTGGCAGGCTAGCGTGTGAGGACGCATGATGGACTTTGGGGCGTGCACTGCATTGGAATACATTGAAACAAAATTTATGAATTAAGTGGGGGGACCTGGGAATCGAACCCAGGTCCCAATACCTGCAGGACAACTCATCCACCAACTGAGCTAACGCGTGCATTTGTTATTTGGATAAATAAAAACATAATACACAAAAACGTTGGATAGTAATATAAGACAAAAAATCACGCGCCAGATTTGAACCACCCTATAGCATCAGGCCACGTCCTTCGTCTTCCTTGTTTTTCCTGCAAATAGAAGACAAATAGCGGGGGTTTTAAACCCCCATAAACGGCAATTCATGAAAATAGCGATTACGCCTATGGATCAAAGAAATTGGGCGCGAGGTATTGGTTCAACTTGTATGGAGCTCCTGAATTCAATGGTATAGGTTTTAAGGGCCAATTTTTCCATATGTGAGAACCCCTAATTTGGAGCTTGAAAAAACCTAAAATGATTTAATGGTGAATCATCATTTAACGCGTTAGAATGCAATTGGATTATCCTATTAGCTTCAGAAAGCCCCTAGCAATACAAAACAATAAAAAAATGGATCAAATGTTTATGAAATGTGATATACAGTTTTGAGAAATGAAGCAAACCGAATGAGTTATATGGCACGATTTCTTGAGGTTCTTGACTTGTTTCTGATTGCTAAAGGTTCCTAGGGATCCCAGGAGTGTGTTTTGATTGAAATGGAGGTTTAAAACGTGCTGCAAATAGGTTTACAGTTTTGCTTTTTTCTCTCCAAACTTTGAAATGTGTTTGGCCGTTTTGGAGCTTTTTAGGTCGTCCAATCCTCTTGTGGCAGCTTGCACATGTGTTATGTAAAGAGTTTCAATCAGAATTAAGAGCCTTGAAGCCTTGCATTCATGTTTGAGATTTTGCCATAACCTCCATTGAAACCACTTTCCATTTTTGTGTCAAATTTGAATTTTTGCTTGGTATAGCCCCTTGCACGAATTTGGAATGTGCATGATGGTGTATCAAAGCATTTCAATACAAAATATATCCCCTAATTAATTTCTTTGATTTTTATTTGATTTTAAAAGATTTAAAATGAATTAAATCAAATAAAATTAAATAAAAATGGAAAAATTAATTTTAAATCTTGAAATAATTTGTGGGACACGTGGGAAGCATGGCCAAGCTGAAACAAGTGGAAAAAGTGGGCCCCTTTTGTCAAAAATGAAGTTTCAAGGATAATTGACTTTGGCCATTTCACAAAAATTTCCCAACTTCTCCAATTCATATCTTGCTCAATTTTGAAGCTATGAACATGTTCTTGGACATTTTGGAAAGGTATTGAAGTCCTCTAACCAATGTATTTGGTCCCATGTCATTTTGATTTACCAATCTCAAGTTATGGTCTTTGACTTAAAGTTCCTTTTTGTTGACTTTTGAAAATGACCTATAATGTTGAAATTGATAACTTTTTGTGAGAGCATTTCTTGGACTTGGAATGTGAAGATGAGTTGTAGGAAATGTCTTCCTCTTCAAGATGAGCATTGGATGGGATTTTTCTGATGAACAATGAAAAAGTTATGCCTTGGTCAAGTTACAGTTGACTTTTCAGCTGTCCAAAAATAGAAACTTTTGCATCTTGATGACTTTTTGAGCCATGCTTTGAGAATCATGATCAAGAATTGATCAAATGATGTTTGTGGCTTCAAAATAAGATGTTGACCAAAATATTTGACTTTTGACGGTTAAATGACCATTTTGCCCCTGCAGTTGACTGTGGAGCAATTAGTGTTTTTGACTGTGCAACTTGACCTTGTGAGCCTTGAAACTTGACATGTAGGTGCTTGACAATGTATGTAGGCATATGGGACTTGATTGGACCCTTGAAAATCTCAATTTCTTTGCCAGAACCAAAACCCTAATTTTGACTGTGTTAGGAGGCAATTGGACTGTGCAACCCTTGAGAGATTTTGAACCATGATCTTGCCAAATCTTGAAGAATACGGGAGGGCAAATTTTGGGGTACAACACATGTCTTTCGATAAATGGAGAATTTTCAGGAATCCTTGATGCTAACTCTTTTAGTTGAGGAGGGATCCTTACAAGATTGACTTGAATGGTTTTCCTGCGAATTGAATCCATGTCCTACAAAACAGAACAAAGATAAATCCCAAAACATCCTTGAAATGGTTAGTGAGTATGAGTATGATTTTATGATGTTTATGATGTCATGTACAAGTAAATATATACAAACAAATCAAACAAGTCCTTAGGTTTAGGCTTGCATGGAGTCTCATAGGTAAGTACCCCCTTGAAGTTTAGTTGGCTCAAACCTGTCCTAGTAATAGTAATCGGGTTCTAAGGAACTCAATATCACTGATTTGTTTTCTCGGGCATTGTTTCAGCGCAAGCCTCTTAAATAGCGACCGAAATATCCCAAAAAACCAAACCTCAATGACTGTAGTATCGAGTATCTACCAACATCGGACTGCACCAAAGTCGGTCATCTCACTACGTCCTAATGGCCAAGTTGGTCAAGTAAAGGTTCTAAAAGTCAGTTAGTGCTTCATGACATCACTCAGTGGCCCCGTATTCTCCTTGATTAACTCAAGGGCTACCGGTACCCACAAATATGTCGCACTAACATAGCTATTTCTTAGACCATGTCGGTATACCCCACACAATTTCCACAACGTATTGCTACTTACCTATAAGGAATCCCAAATTCGGGTAGAGGATTCAAACCCAAACAAAGAACTAAGATGTAAAACATATAAGTTAAACAATGAAAGCAAATACATGTTATCTAACCCTAAGGTAACCCCACTTTTAGAATTCTCCCCAGCAGAGTCGCCAGTTCTGTGATATGGTGGGAGAACTGAGTTGGGTGTTTTGCATTTGATCGCAAATGTTGCGGTTAGCAAGAGTCACCACAGACTTTTCTTTTATCCAAAAGGAAAGGTGAAAAAGCATAGGAAATACCTTTGAGATTGTTTCTTGAGTTAGGGGGTAGATTATGAAAAGGGAAGGTATTAACACCCTTTTCATCCATGGTTTTTCATGGGCTCTTAGTTACTTGCTAGATCACTTGCTTTATGTTTGAAATTGTGCTTTGTGTGGTTTTTTTGAAAGTATTTTGTAAAGAGCCATTGTTTAGGCAAACTTTGTAATTATTCTCGTTCGTAAGAATGTATACAAAGTGTTGATCTTTTGAAAATGTTTTCAAGTTTGAGAGATGTTTTTGAAAGTGTTGGTGTTTGTTTTGAAAATAGCAAGGATGTTTTTGTTTTGAAATGGAGCAAGTAACTAGAAACAATCTACCTACTCAAAAGTATTTCATGTTCATTTTCTTTTTCCTTTGACATTGTTATCTTACCATTGATTTGGTAAGTAACCCTATCTTTGGATATAAACGGGACGGGCGCGGGTCATCGTATAACCATGATTAGCAACGTTGCAAGGTATCTTAGCATATTCTTTAGGGACTAAGACCATTTTGAGAGGCAACTTAGATAGTGTCATTGAGGGACTATGATCTTGTATTTTTGCTCGTCTTTGCTAAGATACCTCACATGCGTAATATGGCCATTTTTGTAAGGCAACCAATAGAGTTAACCTTAAGGGTGCATGTGTGGATAGTGTGTTTGATTTGCATGCATTTAATCTTTGATTAGGGTTATCTACTTGTTGATTTTATCTTGCCATACACACCCTAGTTACTAACATTTATATTTGAAAGCGTTAAATTGCGGAAAATAAAGTCCTACGCTATTACATCGTTTAGGGGATGAGGGTACAATTTACAAATGGGGATGAAGTAGGAACTTAAATATTACAACCATATCGAATAACCATGAAGGAAACGTAAAAACAGTGTAAAAAGAAGGAAAAATGCATCTTGAACTATTATGTGTCGACACAAGCTCACATGCATCGACACATAACTTTCCTTGCCCCTGTATTGCCAAATCAACTCAGTATGAGTCGATACATAATGGTATGTGTCGACTCATACGTGCTTTGTGTCGACTCATACATTGTTTTTCCTTCTATTTTGGGCCTATAAAGCAGTATGTATCGACTCATAAGGCTATGTGTCGACTCATACTGTCATTTTTCTACTTCAACATTGTCTTGCTTCATACATGGGTTAGTTTTCAACACATAATGAAAAGAATGGAAGATAAACGAAAGGTTAACTTCAAGGACAATGGTTACTACATTTTTGTCTTCAAAAATGAATGACTAAAGTCAAGAAACTTACCTTGGAGTTGGATATTTATACTCTGAATTTGAGTTGTTGTTTTGACTGTTATTGAAATTGGAAGAGAAAACAGAGGTGTTGTAGAAGCTTGATCTTGAGTTTGAACAATTTCTAGGTGATGTATGTGAGGTGCTTAGATGTTTAGACATAGCTTGCAAGGTGTGAGAGTTCCAAATATTTGGACTTTAAAACTCAAGAGTGGAAGCTTTTTTTTTAACAGTTATGGTTTTTGATGGCCAGTTTATAACAAGGCTTCTGGCTTTTCTCTCTATTTTTCTAAATTTTTCCAACCTCTTTCTCTTGTAAATGCTTCTTCTATTTATAGGAAAGGGGTTTGTGCATATGACCTGATTAGGTTTATAAGACAACATGTTATGGTTTGGTTGGATTACAAAGATCAAACTAAGTCAAGTACTCTTTAGTCCCAAGATGAAGTGCCAAAGTTGCTGGTATTGAGGAGCTACTTCCCATGATTTAGGGTGAAGTGTAATCAGCAACCATCAAGGTATGGGCTCAAGACAAACTTTGTACAAAAAGCTTGCTTTTCAAGAATAGCAATGGTGCCTTTATGCCATAAATGGAAAGATCTTTTGGACAATGGTTTAAACACTTGGGTAATAACTTAGGAGTGGGTGTAAGCATTAAATTATGATGAGATTTGCAAGCAAAGAAGCCCACAACATAAGATTATGCAACAAAGCATAAGAGTTTTGTTATGTGTTCTTCACTTAGAATGACTTGCAATTCAAGGATGGATGCCCAACTTCAATACCTTGAATCTCCTAGCTCAAGTATGATAAATTAATGCTCTTGGATGTTTTGGAAAGCTTGAAACATCCTCTACAACTTTCATGTTTGCCATTTTGACAGAATCATCTTGTAACTATGTGAAAAAATTCCAAGAAGTTGGGATAAAATCCTGAACAAAATCTGTTGAAAATTTCTCTAAGTGTTAAATGAAAATGTCATGACTTCATGAATTTATAACTCAAAATCCAATAATTTCTAAGATTTTATCAGCAAAGCAAAGTTGTAGATCTCATTGGGATTTACAACTTTCATGTTGAAAGTTTTCCTTGAACCGTCTTGCATCTTGGTGAAAGAATGGCGTGAAGTGGTGAATTTATCATGTATAAAAAAACTTAGAAAATTTCTAAGTCTTGGAAATCTTGACTTTTCAACTTGACTTTTGACTTTCTTGACTTCTTGATGATCAAGCTTGATATTTTTGAATGTCTTGATGAATTTTGATCTTTGGAATGTAATGTTGACCAAAAAGTCAAAGTTTGACTTTTTAGGGTATAGTTGACTTTTTCATCAGTACTGCTATTTTTAAGTCATCTGATCAATTGACTGAACAATTTTGTGATCCAAGGCTTAAAACTTTACATGAGCAATCTTAGAGGTCCATAATGATCCATTAAAGTCATTTGAGGCATCAAAAGTCCCATTATCCTTGTGCAAACTCAAACCCTAATTTGATGTATCAGTGTTGTAAACTTGAACCATTAAAGATCTTGTGAGAGAATCCTTGAGAAATGAGAGGGAAAATTTTGGGGTACAATAGTGTTACAAAGGTATTTTCTTCAATCTTGCAACAAGAAAGGCAATTAAACATTCCCATCACTTCTGACTCTTCAAAGATTTTGTTTTTCAACACCTACAATCAACATGCCAATGGAAGATTCCATCTAAAACAAGGAAATGGTCCTGGCAAACCCAACTTTCAAGGATGAGGTTCATCCAATACCAAATTAGCTCCTTTTGTGGCAAATGTGGCCACAATTTTGACATGTGATATTTTAAACATGGGTTTCCACCAGGATTCAGGTTCAAAGACAAATTAGGATTCTCCAATAATATTGATACTTGTGATGAAAACGATAATCCAATTTCACATAATGTTGATCATCAAGATCACAAGGTTGAAATTACATTTTATATGTATAGTAAACGTGTAGCATTGCTCAGTAAAACTGGGGGACAGACTAACTCTAATCCTCACATCAACAATGCATCATCCTCGGGTTTGCATTACTCTACCACTCACATTGCTGATAGTTCCTTAAGTAAAACTTAGATCATTGATATGGGTGTGTTGTACCCTGTTGTACCCAAAAACTTTCCCTCCCATATTTCTCAAAACATTGCAAGAAAAATCTCCAAGTTGCTCAAGGTTGCTCAAGAATTAGTCAGACAAGCTCTCTCCTAAGGCAGTCTACCCCAAATTAGTGTTTCATGTTGCATCAAGATCCTTGAGTACAAATTACCCCAAGTGCTCACCAATTCCCTAATATGTTCTCAAGATCATCCATGTCAATTTTCAAGCCTTGCAGAGGAAGTTTGCTCAGTCAATTGCTCAAAAGTCCAAAAATCGACTGTGCTAGGGCAAAAGTCAACTGTGACCTACAAACAGTCAAACTTCAAGATTTTTTTGTCAACATTCTCATTTTGAAGTATATTTCATCATTTTATCAAGGGTTGATCATGATTCATCAAGTATTTCTCACAATTCATCAAGATTCAAAAGTTGCTAAATTAGGGTTTTGCAGATAAAGTCAACTCAACTTTGACCAAGCATAACTTTCTCATTCTTTATGAGAAATGACCCATCCAAAGCTCATTTTGAAGAGGATGCAAGTCCCTACAATCCATCTTCATACCGCAAGATCAAAAAATGCACTCACAATAAGTTATGAATTTGGACATTATAGTTCATTTTTGAAAGTCAACAAAAACACCTTTTTTGTCAAAGCTTCTAACTTGAGAATGGAATATCAAAATGAGATGAGACTAAAAGGGTTGATTATAGGACACCTCAAGCTTTCTAAAAAGTCCAAGTACACCTCAAAAAGTTCAAAATTGAAGAAGTTATGCATTGTTAAAGTTGGACTTTTTGCAAAATTGCCAAAAGTCAACTATCCCTAAAACTTAAAATTTTGCCAAATGGGCCCATTCTTTTTCACTTGTTTTGAGTTTGCCTTATTGCCCACGTGCTCTAGCTTTGGCCATGTTCCCATATCACATTTTTATTATTTAATTTTATTTTTATTTGAATTAATTCATTTAAATCAAATAAAATCACATAAAATCTAAGGCATTGATAACAAATGATTTTTTGGTTATTTCAGGCTCCAACTACAGCTAGCATTGCAATCAAATTCGAATCAAGGCTTGTATGCATAAAAAGATCCAAATCAAGCCAATTTTGGAAGGTTTTAATGGAGAATCAAATCCAAATTCAAGAGCATTGATAGAGCAAGATTTGGACAGTAAAAGCTACCCTAATGTATTGCACATTACATAAGAAAACGAAACACACAAGAATAAGGGTTGGAAATCACTTGTGGAGGTAGAACCAACTTTGCAAAAAACACAAAAAAGTGTGACTTTAAAATCAAGGTTAGAGACATTTTCAGGACTTGAGACTTGTCTCAATCGATTTCTGGCCATCTCCAGAAGCTAACCCAATCCAAACCAAGCGTTTCCAGACCTCCAGTGCAATGTAAGTCCTTCGT
Source organism: Vicia faba (assembly GCA_948472305.1). Taxonomy (NCBI): domain Eukaryota; kingdom Viridiplantae; phylum Streptophyta; class Magnoliopsida; order Fabales; family Fabaceae; genus Vicia; species Vicia faba. Next base: position 1,128,734,974 of record OX451736.1, read on the forward strand.
AACACATCTATGTTCTTGATTTCGTATTTCCAGATTCTTGCATCCATTGAATGAAATAACTTCATATTCTTAACCCTCACATCATTTGCAAATTGTTTGTAATAACCAATTTGATTTATATGCTCTGTATCGTGAAACGCCATTGTTAGGCTTTTGCTTCTGGTTTTAGGGATTTTTGTTTCAGGGGAAAATGGCCCCAATGATGGGCATGGTTGCAATCAGGAGGAGATGACGAGTTCAACCATGCTCTTAGAGTCCATTTTTGTGGCCTGTGCAAGATTTTGGAGATGAGCAAGGTTGTAGCGACAGACTTCTGTCAGTTGGTATAGGTGGTTGCATTTTTAGCCACGGTTGGGAGGTCAAGGATGAGGCGTGTCACGCTACCACTCGCCCATTCAAATCTTGGTGCGTTATTTTTTATATCTGACCATTGAGTTTTGTTTTTTATATTATTATTAATTCCTATTATGCTAACAATCAAAACAACATGGCGTGGTGGCAAGCGTATTGTGTATTTCCCTTCAGGACCTGGGTTCGAATGCCAGGTCCCCCCCTTTCTCAATATTATTTGTTTTCAGATGATCCAGTATGCGTGCATGCCAATGGATCACCATACTCCCTCACCAATCCACACGCCAGATGGCCAGATGGCCAGATCTGGTGGTCAAGCTTCAAGGGTACACCACAAGCCAGTCAACGCGCCTACACAGGATCCCAAAAGTCCACATGGATCAGCTTAATGGGCCAGCCAAAAATGCTTTCAACACCTCTAAAAAAGGCCCATTCTCTCTTTCTCTTTATATTTTTTTTATTTAATTTAGCCATTTTCTTATTTTAATTAATTTCTAACCAATAGATTAACTTTCCTTTTTATCAAAAAATCACCAAAAATATTTTTATCCAATAAAGTTTCAAAATTATTTTTTATTTAATGAATACTAATTAATTTAATTAGGACATTAATTAGATAACTTTAATTTATTTTTTGTAAATAAATAAAATCAATTAGAATTAATTAGGTTTTTAACATAATTTAATTATTTTAATTTCTTTCTTAAATTAACAAAAAACTCCAAAAATATGTCATTTATTATGTTTCATTTAATTTATTTAATAATTAATCTAGTATTTAATTTAGGATTTAATTTCTTTTCTTAAATAAAAATAAAAACAACAAAAAAGGCATTTTCTTTTAAAAAGGGTCAAAACCCTAATTCGCATTCGATTTAATTTCCCGCGCGCTTTATTTATTTTTATCCAATTATGTATCTGCTTACGGATTGTAATAGTTAAATAGGACGTTTAATTATTTTTACCGCTTTATTTTATTTTCAAAGGGTTGCTTTTGGCGATGTAAATACCCGACGCCTTGTAATTTAATTTCCGCATTTTTAATTTCCGCACTTTAATTTCCGCAAATTATAACTGCTAGATGTTTGATAATAGGGTTTGCATGACAAGACTAAATGCTTAATCTTAAAATCAAATTAGATCACCCTTAGCATGTGCAAAGATAAAAATAACTGAAAAACGACACACTCGCACATGCACACTCTTAGGGTACACACCACTTTGTTGCCTTCATACACGGTCATTGAGTATAGGTCGTTTTAGAGGTCTCCCTCTTGTCTAAAAGATCATAGTTGCCTCGAAATGGTTGCCTCGGATATTGTTGCCTCAAATAAATGATCTAAGACATTAGGGTTACCGCTAAGGCGTCCTAACATTGCTTTAGTGACTGTATGTCCCTCATTCGAATTGACCCTCAAACTCCAACGATGATGCTACCCACTCACTAATAGTGGGATAGCATTGTCTAAAGGAAATTAGCATAAAACAATTCCTTTTTTCGAGTAGGTAGATTAGCTCTTAGTTACTTGCTCTTTCAAAACAAATACTTTTCACACTTACACTCCTTTTCGAACAAAGTTTTCAAAACACTTCATTACACTCTTGAGGACAGAACCAAGAGTTAAATCGAAGTTTCAAACAATTTTTTTTTCAAACCCACAAGCACAAAGAAAACAATTTTGAAAACAATTGAGCAAGTACCTAAGAGCCCGTAGATAACTACGGATAGAAAGGGTGCTAATACCTTCCCTTTCTATAATCTACCCCCCGAACCCGAGAAATATCTCAAAAAAAGAATTTTCCTGTGCTTTTTTCCTTTCCTTGTTGGATAAAATAAAAGACGATGGCGACTCTTGCTTACCGCGACATTTTGCGAATACAAAACGCAAAATGCAAACCAGCATTCCAAAAAACAGTCAGTTCTTCCCACCATATCAGATACCCCAAAATTTTCCCTCCCATATTTCTCAAAACATTTCAAGAAAGGTCCTCAAGTTGCTCAAGGTAGTCCTAGGGTTGGCCAGACAAGCTCTCTCCTAAGGCAGTCTACCCCAAACTAGGGTTTCATGTTGCATCAATATACTTGAGTCCAAGTGATCCCAAGTGCTCACCAATGTTCTAATATGTTATCAAGATCACCCATGTCAAGTTTCAAGCCTTGCAGAGGAAGTTTGCCCAGTCAATTGCTCAAAAGCTTGAAAATCGAATGTGCTAGGGCAAAAGTCAACTATGGCCCACATACAGTCAAACTTCAATATTTCTGGTCAACATTCTCAGTTTGAATTATATTTCATCATTTGATCAATGGTTGATCATGATTCATCAAGCATTGCTCATAATTCATCAAGATTCAAAAGTTGCTAAATTAGGGTTTTGTAGGAAAAGTCAACTAAACTTTGACCAAGCATAACTTTCTCATACTTTATGAGAAATGACCCGTCCAAATCTCATTTTGAATAGGATGAAATTCCCTACAGTCCATTTTCATCTCCCAAGTTCAAAATATGCACTCACCAGAAGTTATGAATTTGGACATTATAGGTCATTTTGAAAAGTCAACAAAAACACCTTTTTTGTCAAAGCTTCTTACATGAACATGGAAGATCTAATTGAGATGAAACCAAATATGTTTCTTAGGGGACATCCTAAGCTTTCTAAAAAGTCCAAGAACACCCTCATAAGCTTAAAATTGAGAGAGATATGCATTGTCAAAGTTGGACAATTTTTGAAAAAAATGCATGAAGCAAATATTGACCAAACTTGGATTTTTTCCAAACGGGCCTATCTTTTCAAGTTTGAAACTCATTCCTGACATGGTCTACGACCTCTAAGTCCACCCATACATTTGTCTACTATTTATGCTATTTATTTTGATATTTTATTAATTAAAATTCAGAATTAAATAAATAAATAATAGAAATAATGTAAATTTTGATGTGAATCCATTTTGGGAAAGTTTTATACTGGTTTATGTCAATTGATTTCGTGCAATAACTCTTCAAATATGTCCAGGTTCATCCACATGTGAAAATGGCATAAAATCATCAAATATGATATTTTTTTCAAATTTTGATCATGGTCTTAAAACACAACATTATGAGGGAGATTCTTTCCATGCTTTCTTGTCTCCTCATTCTCCTCTATAATTATAGAGCCATACAAGCTTGAAAGGGACGAAAATCCTCTCTAAAAAGCTCTCAAAAAGCTCTTCAAAAAGCTCTCTAGAAATCAAAGAATTGGTGCAAGTCATATCTCGAGGTTCCGGTCTCTCTCAATTGACATCAAGCCTCAAACCATCCTCTTGAAGTCCTCAAGAGTCTTACAAGGCCCAAGAGCAATCCATCACACGCCTAGCACGCCCCCCATTTGACAACACCGGTTTGGTAAAATTTTAAACTTTGAATCTCTAATTTTAATCACATTTTATGGTATGCTAACGTTTGTTTGAGTTTATATAGAACAGTTATGGATGGTTGAATCATAGGTTCCACGCAAGAATAAAAAAACATCATAGTTAGAGCATGAAGCTTTCGAAGATTTGGACCTAGGGATTTCTGATGATTGCACCCCCTGTTTACTTTTGCTACTAGGCCCATCTTTATTTTCATGTTTTATTCGTTTAATTTATTTCTTTTAATCCTTTTTTTATCAATAAACAAATATAAAAATCACATAAAAATATATTTAGGATTTTTTTTCTTAATTAAATTTTAATTTTAGGTAAAACTTTAATTTCTTTTTGTAAATAACTTAAAAATAATTAGAATAAATAGGTTTTATTACTAACTTAATTATATTTTATTTTTTCCTAAAATAACCAAAGAAACCAAAATAGGTCATGTAATTATTTTTATTAATTAATTTAATTAACTAATTAATTGCATATTTAATTTAGAAAACTTATTTCTTTTATTAAAAACAACAAAAAAAACAATTTTTCTTTTAATTAGGTTAGAAGGGTCAAAACCTTAAATTCTCGTCGATCTTAATTCTTCTCGCGCGCTTTATTTTTATTATTTACCATATTGATGTAACTGCCTAGAGTTTGTAATAGTTTAATTAGGACGTTTATTTACATTTATCACTTTATTTTCAAAGGGTTTGTTTTTGGCTATGTAAATACCTGAAGCCTTGTAAAAGCATAGTTTAAATTCCGCACTTTAAATTCCACAAATTATTAACTGTTAGATGTATGATATAGGGATGCATGACAAGAATGTATGATTAGTTTTAAAACAGTTAAATCACCCTAAATGTGCAAAGATAAATAAATCTGAAACTGAATCACTCGCACATGCGCACTCCTAGGGTACACTCCCACTTGGTTGCCTTCGTTAAAACGGTCATTGAGTATAGGATATCTTAGTGGTCGTCCTTTTGTCTAAAGATCATAGTTGCCTCGGAAAAGTTGCCTCGGAAAGGTTGCCTCGGATAAATGATCTAAGACATTAGGGTTATTACTAAGACTTCCTAACATTGCTTTAGTGACCGTGCGTCCCTTTTCGAATTGACTCTCAAACTCTAACGATGATGCTACCTACTCACTAATAGTAGGATAACATTGTCTAAAGGAAACAAGCATAGAACGGTTCTTTTTTCGAGTAGGTATATTAGTTCTTAGATACTTGCTTATTCCAAACAATTTTTTCACACTTACACTCCTTTACAAACAAAGTTTTCAAAAACACTTCATTACACTCTTGAAGACAGAAGCAAGAGTTAAATCGAAGTTAAAACAAAAACTTTTCAAAGCCCACTGTTGTACCCCAAAATTTTCCCTCCCATATTCATCAACATTTCTCATCACAAGACTCTTGGAACTCAAGATCAAGCTAGGGTTTGCTCTGCTCAAGACACCTCCTTGCACTGTTGACCTAAATTAGGGTTTGAGTTTGCACAGGGATATTTTGACCTACAATGCCCAAAGTGAATTTCATACTCCATGTTGGACCCACAAGTTTGTCCATACCAAGTTTTAAGCCTTGATTCAAATTTTTGCCCAGTCAATTGGACAATTGACCTAGAAATCAGCTGTATTGGGGAAAAAGTCAACTGTGGCCAATTGACAGTCAAACCTCATGAATTTTGACCCACATCAACATAATGAACTCATATGAATCATTTGATCAATTTTGGATCACAATTCCACAAGAAATTTGATCAGATCACCAAAAGGGCAAAATGGTCATTTTTAGGGTTTTGACTGTACAAAGGCAATTTTTGACTGTTTGACCTAACCAATGGCAAATCAAGCTCAACCATGGACTCAAGGACTTAATGAAATTGTCTTGACCAATTCAACAAGTTCAAAAGATCTCAAATGCATAGGATTGACAAATGAATTTTTCAATCAACTGATCAAAATTTGACTGTACATTGAAAAGTCAAACTTTTACTTTTTGGTCAAAATCAAGTGCCAAGAGTTATTTTTCATCAAGACATGTCAAATTATGAAAATTGTTCATCAAGAAACCCAAAAATGCAAATTAGGGTTTAAAATGGAAAATTTCCATAACTTAGAAATTTTCTAAGTTATGAAATTTTCTTATTTTTTCCTAACTTTGTCCCATTTTTTCACCAAGATGAAAATGGATTCAAACAAAACTTGAAACATGAAAGTTGTAGTCCATCACAAAGTCTACAACTTTGATTCACAAAGTTTTCTCAAAAGAATCTTGTATCTCAAGTTATGATTTTTGGAACAAGGGTATCTAAAACTTTTAACTTAGAGAAATTTTTCCCTAGTTTAGGCAGGATTTTGACCCATCTTCTTGGCCATTTTTCACATAGTTCCACTTGGAGTTTCAAGTTGCATTTCAAAGATGGATTATATTACATGTTCCAAGCTTTCCAAATTGTCCAAGAACTCCTCAAACACCCTTGTGGTTAGAGAGAATCGAATGCTTGAAGTTGGCAAAAACTCACTTTGATCCATGGCCAATACATGTTCATACCAAGTTGCAAATCTGATCTAGCTAGCTTGGTTCACAATTACAGGCCTCAAAACCAGTTTGTACTACATAATTTAATGCATATCCATTGATCTAAGGTATTGTCTTGGTCATTAGGGTATTATACACTAGAATAAGCCTTAAATGCAAAAAGTAACAATGCCATTTTTGCTTAAACTTCACTTTATGTCAAAACAAGATCCTTGAGGCATGGGGCCATATCTCTGAGGCAAGATCAAATCTACCAATTCCAGTAACCAAGGGTAAAGTATGCAACATAATATAGGACTTGTACATGCCTGCATTGAAAAGATACACACTCTTGCTTCAAGAAGAAGAAAACTTGCAAAACACAAGCCATCTTTCACATCTGATAAAACCAACTTACACAAACATTGCAAAAAAGTTTCATACCTCCTAACAAGCCAGAAACACGACCCCTTTGCCTCTCAAAACTCCTAGTGCACAAAACCCCCATTTTCTTGCAAAACAGGGTCAATTCTGCATTTTGCAAGCCATCATCAAAATCCATTGGGCGTTTTGCCCAAAGATACTTCAAACACCTTCCAACCAACATACCTGAGCTATCCAGATCATCCACAAGTTGTTGTAACACCATTAACACACATTGCCATTTTTGTTTCAAAGCTTTACATGTTGAGTTCTGTAGCACGATTCAGGCTACTACAAAACAAGCCAAGTATTGGGAAAGCTTCCTTGGACCTCAGGCAAGCTCAAAAGAACCTCAAGCACCCTTGGAAGTTGCTGCATTGTCCAGCTCGAAGTCAACTGAAATAGGTATTTCATGAATTTCTATCTCTCTATTTAGGAATAGTTAGACTTAGGTTTGTGAATGAAAGATGTTGTATTCATAGCCCTGAAACCATACATGTGCTTAGTTTTCATTTATATTAATCGAGCTAGGAGAATTTTGTTCATGAACTTTCTGAAAAAACTAGGTTAAGAATTAGGGCCATAGAAATTCTCTCTGGTCTTTGAGAGTTAGCTTAAGTTTTTTATATGGTTAGCTTCGTTGTTTGATGCTCTACAAGTTTCATGTTATGAGTTTTGTCAAAAAAACACAGAATCAGGAGATAGCATTTTGTACATGGAAGTGCGCGTGATTCTGTTTAAAGGAAGAAGATGAAGTTACTTGGGCTGGGCCTGTTTGCTTTTGCTTCTCACACATGCATTTTTAGTTCACACCCCTTGGCCCATTGCTTTGTATTTTCATTATTTTTGCATTTTTATTTTTTCTCTGACTTTAATATTTTATTTGCAAACATAAAAAATATCCTAAAAATATTTTCATATTTTTTTTCATTTATTATACATTTTATTCTAATTTTTTTTCCAATATAAACATGTTAAAAATCTTATTTTCTTTTGTTAAAACTTAAAAATAATACAAATAATACTTAATTAATTTAATTTATTTTTATACACATATTTGAAAATATTTTCTTGAAATATATACATTTTGTAAATAATTTATTTTATTTTTATATACACTTAATATATTTAATATATTTAATATATACATACATATTTTATTAAATAATTAGGACAAAAAACACAAAAAATAATACATTTTTGTTTTTATTAATATTTCATACTAAAAATACTTTTTTTCAATATACTTATATTTTTGTACAAATTAATACATTATTGTATATAAATAATAAATAATACAAATTATTTAAGAAATTAGGGTTTTTGCCCTAAATAATAAATAATTGAAATTAACTTTTTATTTTATTTGCATCTCACATTAAAAATACTTTGTCATACATAAAAACATTTTTACATAATATGCTTTATTTAATATTTATTGTATTTATTTAGATATTGTATATTTAATATTATGCCTTGTACATTCGATTTGGTTGTAATAATTTAGAATTTAATTTCTTGCAAGATAATCCCCAATTCAAATTTGTACCCCCCTCCCTATATCATGTTGTAATAGTATAGGGTTTAAATTCTCTCACCTTTAAGCTTTCAATTATGCCGATTAGACTTAGGGTTTTGTATGCAAAAAATCAAAGTAACAATTAGCTTGACCTAATCCACAGATAACAATGCATGAAAAAACAAACACAATGCACACTTGCACCCCTAGGGTTACAATCCACTTGTTGCCTTCAAAAATGGGCCATGGTTGCATGTCAAGTACTTTGGCAAAACAAAAACCAAACAAAACATCATAGTCCCTCGATGACGCTATCTGGGTTGCCTAAACAAAATGATCAAGTCCCTCAAGAAAATTGCCAAAAATACTTGACACTAGTGCTATCATGGTCTATACGATGACCCGCGCCTGTCCCGTTAATATCCTAACACAAGGTTGTTCACCAAATACAATGGTGAAACAACACTGTTAAAAGGGTTAAAAACATAAGAAAGATCTTTGAGTAAAATAGGGTAGACAACTCTTAGTTACTTGATCAAAATCTTGCAAAACATCCTTGCTATCTTCAAAATGCACTTCACAACACAAATTTCAAAACCCTACTTTCAAACATTGGAAAATTTTCAAAAGACAAAAACACTTTTGTATACATTCAAACAAGAATCATTACAAAGGTTGCCACAATGATGGCCTCTTTTCATAACATCTTTCAAAACCACACACAAAGCACCATTTCAAACAATTGAAGAGAACCATTTCAAACAATTGAAAAGCAAAGCAAGTGATCTAAGCAAGTAACTAAGAGCCTATGGATAACCATGGATAGAAAGGGTGCTAGCACCTTCCCTTTCTATAATCTACTCCCCGAACCCAAGAAAACATCTCAAAGGTCTTTCCTGTTCTTTTTGACCTTTCCTTAGGATAAAATAAAAGTCGGTGGCGACTCTTGCTAAACCGAAACATTTGAAAACACAAACGCAAAATCCCAAGTCAGTTCTCCCACCGTATCACAGAACTGGCGACTCTGCTGGGGAAATTTCTAAAAGTGGAGTAACCTTAGGGCCTAGATCACCCTTTGCATGATTATTGTTTGCTTTGATTGCTTTACATTTGGTTCTCTTGTTTGGGTTTTAAATCCTCCACCCGGATTTGGGAAACATTGATAGGTAAATAGCAATACGTTGTGGAAACTGTGCGGGGTATACCGACATGGTTGAAGCAATAGCTATATTAGTGCAACATATTTGTGAGTACTGGTAGCCTTTGAGTCAATCAAAGAGAATATGGGGCCGCTGAGTGATGTCATGAAGCACTAATGAACTCTTAGAACCTTACTTGACCATCTTGGCCTTTTTTAGGGGTAGTGAGATGACCGGATTTTGTGCAGTCCGAAGTTGGTAGATACTCGATACAACACTCATTGAGGGTTGTTTTCTTGGAATATTTTGGTCGCTAGTTAAGTGGCTAAACTAAAACAATGAACATAGAAAACAATCCAATGATATTGAGCTCCTCAGAACCCGGTTACTATTTATAGGACAAGTTTGAGCCAACTAACTTCAAGAGGGTATTTACCTATGAAACCTCATACAAGACTGAAACTAGGGTTTTGTATGACTTGCTTGTACATGTGCTTGTGCATACATCACGAACATCATAAAGCATCATATGCATCCACTAACCATTTCAAGGGTTTGGATCTTCATCTTTGTTCTTGTTTTGTAGGTCATGGAATCTCTTCGCAGGAAAACAATTCAAGTCAACCTTGTGAGAATCCCTCCTCAACTCAAGGAGCTTACTTCCAGGATTCTAGAGAATTCTCTCTTCAGTGAAAGACATGGTAGACTTCTCAACTTGGTCAACACCAACATTGAAGAAGACATGGTCAAAGTTCTTTTCCAGTTCTTTGACCCCCTACACCATTGCTTCACATTCCCTGATTACCAGCTAGTACCCACTTTGGAGGAATTTTCTCAACTCCTGAGAATTCCTGTTCTTAATCAACTACCCTACAAAGGTACGGAAAAAGAACCAAAGCCTGAAGATGTTGCTCAAGCATTACACTTGCAACCATCTGATATCAAAGGTCATTGGGAAACCAGAAGTGGTGTCAAGGGTTTCTTGGCAAAGTTTCTGTTTGAGAAGGAACAAGACTGCTGGAATTCTCTAGATCTACAAGCTTTTGAAGAGATTGTGGCACTCCTCATCTATGGGTTGGTCTTATTCCCAAACCCTGATCAACTTATAGATGTGAACGCTGTCAAAATCTTCATATCTCGAAATCCCGTGCCTACATTGCTTGGGGACATACTACACTCATTTTACATGCGAACAATGAGGAAAAGAGGTGTTCTCATGTGTTGTACTCCTCTTCTAGCAAGGTGGTTTATTTCTCACCTTCCCCAATCAGTTTTGAAGAATGAGCAGGGTTTAAGGTGGTCACAACGGTTGATGACTCTCACACATTCTGATGTACATTGGTGTTCTCGGTCCAGAGAAAATGTCATCATCATTGATCGTTGTGGGGAATTTCCTAATGTCCCACTACTTGGCATTAGGGGAGGCATCACCTACAACCCCTGTCTAGGTTTGAGACAGTTTGGTTATGCTCGGAGGGATGGCCCTCATGACATGCTGATTCCTGACCTAGTTTTTGACTTCGACAACGATGCGCAAGGACTTCGACAAAGGTTCATCAGAGCTTGGAGGATGCCCAACAAGGTAGATAGTAAGACACTAGGGCACAAGAATTCCATCCCCCTTGAGCCTTATCTTAAGTGGGTACGAACCCGCACCCAGAATCTTATGATGCCATGCCCTCACATTCTCCCCTTGATCAAAGAGCCTGTTACGGAAGGATAGGTTCCATACACCATCCTACATCCTGACATGCCAACATCACGAGAAGAAATGCAAAAGAGTTGGATCCAACTCAAGGAAGAATGAAATACTTTCGAAGCCAGCTTCTATGCCAGTGAGAAGAAGGTTTTGGAGCTTACCCTCCGACTTCATGAGGAGGAAACTCTCAACACTTATATCGCACCAAAGAGGATGCGCAATGTCTTTTTACATTAAGCATTTTGTAATATTTTGCCCATGGGGCACTTATGTACTAACAATTTCTTCTTAATATGACGTGCGTTCTTTTTGTTTGCAACAAATTCGAATTTCTAAATCCTTGAATGCATTACATAAATAAAATACCATTCATCATATGCATAAACAGGTCTACACACCAGGTTTCCTTATCTTTATGTTGTTTATTTCAGCAAGATGGATTTGGAGCAAACGGTAAAGGATCTGCAAGCACAAAATTCACAATTCCAGTAACTCCTCATGACCTTGGCAAAGGGTCAAGAGAACCTCAAAGCTCTGTTGGATAAGAATAAAGAGAAAAAGAAAAAGAGACCTGGAGTAGCCACTTTGGGAAGGAGATTTGAGCATCAGGCTAGGAGAGTTCTTGAGTTCCCCTCAACGTCTGACAAAGGGGCCGGTAAAGGGAAATGGACTGCTATACCTTCTGAATCTGAGGTTGAAGAGGAGGAAGAGGAAGAAGACGAAGACTACTCCGAACAAAAAAATACACCAGCGGATGATAAATATAAGAATCTTGAGGATAGACTGGCAGCCATGGAGTTGCAGAGGGTACCCGGTTTGGATTTTGAAGAACTAGGACTGGTATCTGGGATTGTTATCCCTCCCAAGTTCAAGGTGTCAACATTTGCCAAGTACGATGGTCTGTCTTGCCCAAAGATGCACCTAAGATCGTATGTCAGAAAAATCCAACCCCACTCATCTGATAAAGACCTCTGGGTACATTTTTTCCAAGACAGTTTTTCTAGCACACAGTTGGATTGGTTCTATCAGCTCGAGAGATCAGAGGTTCACAATTGGGAAGACTTAGCAGTTGCTTTTTACCGTCAGTATCAATACAATTCTGATTTGGAGCCCACTCGTACTCAGTTACAAAGTATGGGGATGGCTTCCAATGAAGGGTTTAAAGAGTACGCCCAGAAGTGGTGTGATCTGGCTGGAAGGGTGCAGCCGCCGTTGTCAGATAGGGAGTTAGTTGACATGTTTCTGGGGACCCTGTCTGGCCCCTTCTTCAATCATCTAATCGGGAGTTCTTCCGCGGGATTTACTGAACTAATTTTGACTGGCGAAAGGGTCGAGGCCGGTATTAAAAGTGGAAAGATTCAAAAGGATGCTTCTGCATCCACATATGTTAAGAAACCTTTCCCGGCTAAGAAGGAAGCCTCTGCTGTGTATTCTCAGAAGGGTTAGGGAAGAACCGAGCGCCGGCCGACTGTAGGGGCGGTGATGATTCAAAATTCTTCAAATGATCAACCTCGTAACAATAAGTCGAGACCTAATCAACAACGGATAGAAAGGCCACAACGGCAGTACACCCGCATCAACATGACGCCAGCTCAGGTACTCCCCCACTTGTTGAAGTTGAATCTTAACAATTTAAAGGAAGCGCCAAAAAATCCTAACACCTCCTCTCCATACTACCACTCCAATGCCAAATGTGCTTACCATTCCGATAGTGTTGGGAACGATACCAATAATTGTTGGGCGCTTAAGAACAAAATCCAGGACTTAATTGATGCCAAAGAAGTAGAATTCGATGCGCCTGAGAAGCCCAATGTGATTTTTGCTCTGATACCCAAGCACGGTAATAATGTTCATGATGTTATGGAGGACCTTCATGTTACTGATGTTGTTGACTTGTTGACGCCGTTACTTGTGATTAAAGAAAATTTGATGAGTCGGGATCTTTCCTGGTTGTGGTAAAGACTGCTATTTTTGTTTGAACATACGAGGTGATTGCCCAATGTTGAAGTCAGGTGTCCAACGCCTGATGGATACCCAAGAGATACTTTTCCAGAAAACCCCTGTTGATACCTTCAATCCTGTTACTCCTGATACTTTTGCTACTTCAACCAATGATATCGCAATCATAACCATTTCCGACAATCCTCCCAAGGCTTGCAAAAGGCCTGTCAGGATTACACCCAACTCTGAATGTGTACCTTTAAAGATCACCATGCCGGGACCTGTCCCGTACCAATCAAGCAAAATGATACCATGGAACTATGGAGGAGAAATCTTCTATCATGGTATCAAGAAAATTGAGGCAGTCCAAGAAAATTCTGAAGAAGAAAACCCTGATATAGGGAACATTGCGGGTACAAGCAAGATAACCCGCAGTGGTCGGATCTTTTCTCCGGAGATTGCCCCCCCCCCTCGAGTAGTTTTCGGACCCTTGAAAGCTTCTGTACCTGTTGGACCATCCGTGCAAGGCTCAATGATTAAAGAATTGGATACTCCTGAAGTAAGACCATCTGCTGATACTACCGACAAGGGTAAGGGGATACTAGAAGTGCCTGTCAGGACGAAGGCTCATGCTGTGTTTATCCCTGAAACCACTCAGAAAGAAATGGATGAAATCTTGAAAATAATCAGAAAAAGTGACTACGACGTTGTGGAACAGTTAGGGCAGACTGTAACACCCCTTCTAAATAACCCGCAAATATATTAATTAAATCAGAGTAACATGGAAAACAGGGATGTCACAATTCAAGATAAATATAAAAACCTCAAATCTACAGTTATCATGCTTTACTGAAGGAATTATTAAGATAATTATTCAAATCAATATCATGTTCTACACAACGGAAATGTCTCAAAACCGGAATAACTTCACTTCATAAGTATTCCCAACATAAATTACATAATAGAGTATAAAATAAAACTCATCATTCAAACGTTTCCCCCAGTGTTACAACCTATCAGAGCATGACACTGACACGCGAACTTAAAGTAACATAGCTCTAGAGCCATCCTCACTAACTCCTGAGCTGCTAACTTTAATCTGAAATCATTAAAGTAAGGGTGAGATTTCTCATAATTAACATGCATTATAAGCTTCTCAATCAACAGTATATCACAAGCATATTATTTCACCCATTTTAGCATAACTCAGATTCAACACACAGTTTCAATCATACAAGTCATTATGCACAAATCAATAGTCAACCAAAGAATTGTAACACTGGAAGACATCCTAACATGTTACAATTCCATGCAAACACAAATGCAGACACAATGTGTGGTACCAACACATGACCAAGTCACCCAACACTGATCCATCATCAACCGGATACAGCAACCATCGATTCGTCCATAAACACTCGGACACGAATCCAACTGATCCATCATCAACCGGATACAGCAATCATCGATTCGTCCATAACACCGGACATGAATCCAGCCTAACCACCCATCATCACTCGGGTATCGGTTAACGGCAATACAAGTCAAATTCCACACAATGGGAATTAACTTCACCAAAACAATGCATATGCATACACATCACCAGCATGCAACATCAAATCAGTCTATGAAATACATCAATTTATCATAACTGAACCAAAACAGAAAGAAACATGATATCATTATTTATCATACACACATCAAACAGCATAAACATGCACTTCATCCACAAGGACCTGATACAATCAATTATCATGGATACACCATTGCATATACACCAAATATGCACATAATAACAAACCGCATAATCGGAAAGTCAACATCAAATCAACGGAATATGATCAAAACATAATTCCAAATAATACCAAAACCAATATATCACATGATCACATCTCAATCATAATGGATAGCAGGCACAACACATAAGTATCAGTTCTCATTCACCAAATCAGAACAACTTACAAACAATTCTACATCATTCTCAAAATACCAAAGTTTACAAAAATCAGGAATTCGACTCTTTTTAAAATAATTTTCATAAAATAATATTTTTCTTATTTTATAAGATAGCATTTTAAATTTAAGAAATACTGCCGAAAACGGCACTCAAATCGGACTTACGGTTTGAAAGTTATGAATTTTCAAAGTTAATATTTTTCAAAAATTTACGTTTCTGGAAAATATACTGGAACACCAAAATGCAACCAATACACATCAATACAACATCATAAATCATGTTTCCATCATTCCTATTACTTATTCATCACATTAATGGTTCCAATTCCTATACTCTGACACAATTAGGGATAATCCTACAAACCTAGAATTCCAAAATCGAGATTCCTAACATGCTTAATCAATTCTATTGATCTCAAAATCTATAAGGCATATTAAATAATTGAAATCACCCCTTACCTCACGAAGATCCTTCGAATTCACGGCGTTTGGCTTTTTCCTCTCTTCTCTTCTCTTCTCCAATTTCACGTATAATGGCTTTTCCAAATAACTTCCTTTTCCTTTTCCTTTTTATCCTTCTTTTATATTCCTATTATTATTTTCCAAATAATAATAATAAATTAGTTATTATTTAGTAGAGCTTTTTACTTCACACACCTCTAATTCAACCTTACACCCCCCGGTCTTCCTTTTTAATTTCATAATTAATTCATCCATTTAATCTAAAATATTATTAATTAAGCCTTTAATTAATTTAATAATTAAATTCCTAATTATTTAACACTTGAATTAATTTGGGGTGTCACACAGACTCCTTCTAAAATTTCAATGTTGGCTCTTCTGCTCTGTTCTGAGGCCCATGCTAAGGCCCTAATCAAATTCTTGAAGGTGACACATGTTCCCCAAGAGACTTCGACTGACTAATTTCAGGAATGTGTGGCCAGTCTTACTGCTGACAATGGCCTTGGCTTTTCCGATGCTGACTTGACTCCTAAAGGAAGGAAACACAACGACGCGCTACACGTCTCAGTTGAATGCAAGGGAACCACCCTCGCCCATGTCTTAGTTGATACTGGTTCTTCCTTGAATATGCTTCCGAAGAAAGCCTTAGACCGTTTGGACTATGAAGGATTGATCCTCAAACCTAGCAATATCGTTGTTAGGGCTTTTGATGGTTCCAAAAGAATGGTTCATAGGGAGGTTGATATTCCTATCAAAGTAGGCACAAAGGTTTTCAACTCCACCTTTTATGTGATGGACATCCGTCCGTCATATTCGTGTTTGTTAGGAAGACCGTGGATCCATTATGCCGGGG
This sequence comes from Vicia faba, assembly GCA_948472305.1. NCBI lineage: Eukaryota > Viridiplantae > Streptophyta > Magnoliopsida > Fabales > Fabaceae > Vicia > Vicia faba. Next base: position 1,128,751,238 of record OX451736.1, read on the forward strand.
CAGTTACCTCCTCTTTGCACCAAATGTTGAAATATCCTGTTAAGGGTAAGATTATAATAGTGCACGGCGAGGAAGAGTACATGATTAGTCATCTCAATTCCTTCCGTTATGTGGAGTTGGATGGCGAGTTCATCGAAACACCTTTTCAACATTTCGAGGAAGTCTCTCCTGAAGTAGCAGTTGCGAAGATAATGGTTGAAGTGCCTACTGTTCCCAAGCATGTATCTAGAATGGCAACTCTCAAGGACGCAGAGGTTGTGGTTAAAGAAGGGAAGAGTACAGTATGGGGGCAATTGCCTGATTTTCCCCATAAGACAGACAAGTTTGGTTTAGGGTTCACTGCTGCAGGACAAAAGGCTATGCGACGCTCCAAGGATGGAGGGCCACCCGTAAAGATCTCACACCATGGAATCAATATTGTAGACGATGAGGATGAAGAGAGCCACTTTGAAGATTGGATCTTTCCGACCGTCGAAGGGGGTTTGAGCAACTGGGAAGCAAAGGATTTTGTTCCCATCACCTTTATCAACCAGTAATTTTATCTTTGAACAATTTCCCATTTATGGTCTGTAATAATTAAAACAATTCGCACACTATTTTCACCTCATACCTTGCCCGGGGCATGTAAGTCCATTTGTAAGGGCTTGATTTTCTTCATAATCATATGCCATGTTTTAATGAATCATTGGACGTTTTTCATCTATAAACTGTTGTGATCATTTTATTTCCTTTTTCATTTTTGTTTGTTTAAGGATGGCTATCCCTTACACACACCCACACTCACAAATGCAGGTACCCATCCACTCCGGATTCCATGGGTGACTATTCTGCTTTCGCCTTCGATAACTCTGAAGATTTGGTCAATCATGCTGAGTACAAAGTTGACGAAGACTGTGAAGTGCCGGGAGAATTAGCCAGACTTTTACAACAAGAAGAGAGGGCCATTTTGCCTCACGAAGAGTTTCTAGAAACCATCAACTTAGGGACAGAGGAAGACAGGAAAGAAGTAAAAGTGGGTGCCAACCTGGAACCAAGTGTCAAGGAGCGCTTAGTGCAATTGTTGAACGAATATGTTGAAATCTTCGTCTGGTCTTATGAAGACATGCCAGGGTTGGACACAGATATCGTGGTTCACCGTCTCCCTACAAGAGAAAATTGTCCACCAATCAAGCAAAAGGTCTGCCGAATGAGGCCTGACATGTCTGAGAAGATTAAAGTTGAGGTAGTGAAGCAATTCAACGCTGGCTTTCTGGCTGTTACTTCCTATCCATAATGGGTTGCTAACATTGTGCCCGTGCCTAAGAAGGACGGCAAAGTCAGAATGTGTGTGGACTATCGGGATTTAAACAGGGCTAGCCCCAAAGATGATTTTCCACTGCCACATATCGACATCTTGGTTGTCAACACAGCTCAGCACAAGGTATTTTCCTTCATGGACGGATTCTCGGGATACAACCAGATCAAAATGGCCCCCGAGGACATGGAGAAAACTACTTTTGTCACGCAATGGGGTACCTTCTGCTACAAAGTGATGCCATTCGGACTGAAGAATGTAGGGGAAACCTATCAATGCACCATGGTAGCTTTGTTTCATGATATGATACATCATGAGTTCGAAGTTTACGTAGACGACATGATAGCTCGATCACAGACAGAAGAAGAACACCTTGATCATTTGCAGAAGCTGTTTGCCAGGTTGAAGGAGTATAAGCTCAGACTGAACCCAAACAAGTGCAATTTTGGGGTTAGGTCTGGTAAACTTTTGGGATTTATTGTCAGCAGCAAAGGCATTGAGGTTGATCCAGCTAAAGTGAAGGCTATACAAGAAATGCCTGCCCCCCATACTGAAAAGGAGGTTAGAGGATTCTTGGGACGCTTAAACTATATCGCCAGGTTCATCTCTCACCTGACATCTACCTGTGAGCCAATCTTCAAGCTGTTGAAGAAAGATCAGGTAGTTGAATGGAACAATGATTGTCAAGTTTATTTTGATAAGATCAAGGAGTATTTACTAGAACCTCCTATTTTGATGCCACCCGTCGAAGGAAGGCCGTTAATCATGTATCTGACTGTTTTGGATAACTCAATGGGGTGCGTGCTGGGCCAACATGACGAGTCTGGCCGAAAAGAGCATGCCATTTATTACCTTAGCAAAAAGTTTACCGATTGTGAGACTCGCTACTCACTGCTCGAGAAAACTTGTTGCGCTTTTGTATGGGCTGCTTGCCGACTGAGACAGTATATGTTGACTCATACCACTTTGTTGATTTCCAAGATGGATCCGATCAAGTATATCTTCGAAAATCCTGCTTTATCTAGAAGAATTGCTAGATGGCAAATGATCTTGACTGAGTATGATATCCAGTATACTACCCAAAAAGCTATAAAGGGGAGTGTACTAGTTGACCATCTAGCTCATCAAGTCGTCGAAGATTACTAATCTATGAGATTCAACTTCCCGGATGAGGACATCATAACTTTGGACAACATTGAGGGTAACGGACCGTATGACGGACCTGAACAAGGATCCCGATGGACCATGTACTTTGATGGTGCTTCAAATGCACTTGGCAACGGTATCGGTGCGGTACTCATTTCTCCGGAAGGTTGCCATACACCCTTCACTGCCCGACTTTGCTTCAGTTGTACCAATAACATGGCTGAATATGAAGCTTGCATCTTTGGTCTCAAGGCTGCTATAGACTTGGGAATCAAATCTTTGGTCGTATTTGGGGACTCGGCTTTAGTTATCAGTCAAGTCAAAGGAGAGTGGGACACTAAACATCCTAATCTTATCCCATACAAAGAACATGTCTTAACATTGTTGCCTCATTTCGAGCAGATTACCTTCGAGCATTTCCCGCGAGAAGAAAATCAGCTGGCAGATGCCCTGGCTACAATGTCCTCCATGTTTAAACTCAACTGGGATAGCGAGGCTCCCCAAATTACCATCGAGCGAATGGATGAACCTGCGCACTGTTATGAGATTAATACCGAAGAAGTAGTGGAACAACCCTGGTTTCATGAAATCAAAAGGTATCTCCAGACTAGAGAATACCCTGAAGGAGCTTCCGTCAATGACAAAAAGTTCTTAAGGAGATTTGTTGCCAAGTTTTTCCTAAGCAATGGCATCCTTTATAAGCGCAGCCATGATTGTGTTCTACTTCGTTGTGTGGACAAGGTTGAAGCAGTGTTGATCATGACCGAGATACACAGTGGCACATTTGGAACCCACTTGAGCGGACATACGATGGCTAAGAAGATTCTAAGGGCAGGCTACTACTGGTCTACCATGGAAGCTGATTGTCATCAACATTCCCGTACCTGCCACAAATGCAAAGTCTACGCCGACAAGGTACATATTCCTCCTGTTCCTCTCAACATTCTGACAGCTCCTTGGCCATTCGCAATGTGGGGCATTGACATGATTTGAGAGATCAAGCCCACGGCATCCAATGGACATTGCTTCATCCTGGTGGCTATTGATTACTTCACCAAATGGGTCGAGGCAGCTTCCTATGCCTCAGTTACAAAGAATGTGGTTGCCTGCTTCATCAAGCAGAACCTCATATGCCGGTACGGTATCCCCGATAGGATCATCACAGACAACAGTACAAATTTGAACAACACTATGATCACCGCTCTATGCGAACAGTTCAAGATTTATCATCACAATTCATCTCCCTATCGGCCGAAGATGAACAGTGTTGTTGAAGTCGCGAACAAAAATATTAAGATCATTCAAAAGATGACAGACACCTACAAGGACTGGCATGAGATGTTACCGTTTGCTCTGCATGGATATCGTACCACGACACGAACTTCAATAGGGGAAACTCCATTTTCTTTGGTATATGGCATGGAAGCGGTTCTACCCATGGAAGTTCAGATTCCTTCCTTGAGGATTATGAAGGATGCCGGTTTGAGTGAAGACGATTGGATTCAGACCCGGCTTGATCAACTTAACTTGATCGATGAGAAGCGACTTATTGCTGTTTGTCATGGTCAGACGTATCAAAAACGGATGATCAAGGCTTTCAACAAAAAGGTTAGGCGTCAGGTATATCAAGTCGGAGATCTTATAATCAAGCGGATCATCTTACTGCAAAGTGATCCCAGGGGAAAGTGGACTCCTACTTACGAAGGACCATTTGTAATCAAGAGCATCTTTTCTGGTGGGGCAATGATTTTGACCACCATGGACGACGACGACTTGCCGCACCCTGCTAATGCAGACATAGTCAAAAGATACTACGCATAAAATGACCCGACAAGTTGAAAACCCGAAAGGGTGACTTGGGTAAAAAAGGGTTTCCTGGTGAATCGAAAACCCGAAAGGGCGGTTCAGGCAAAAATTAGGGATAAAACAAAAAAATTTGTACACCCAGCAAGTTGAAAACCCGAAAAGGCGACTTGGGCAAAAAAGGGTTTCCCGGTGGATCGAAAACCCGAAAGGGCGGTCCAGGCAAAAGTTAGGGAATTAAAGCATATGACTATGTCTCGTCGGATCACTTTAAGAATAATCTCTTCACCAACAAGCTCCAAGTTTCTGATCAATCCAATCATCTATGGACGAAGCAACGAATGGACAGATACTCATAGTTGTGAAGGCTATAGCAGAATGGCAACCCCATGGAATTGTTACACATAGCCATCTTTCTTTTTGTATAAATTTTTTCTCAATTTTTACGGAAGCATTCTATTACTAGGATGTCTGTCTCCCTTGTACAAAGATACTTACAAAAATTAATACAAATATACTTCAAAGTGCAGAAATTTTCTTGCCTTTCTTTTTCTTTTTTACACTTATGTTTTATTTAAAAACGTCCAATGTTTTGTTAAATAGGCCTATGCATTTGAATATAATCACTGCTTACAAATAAAACGAAATTGGGAAAGGATAATTACTGATAGGTTGAAGGTGTAGGAAGATATCTTTATGCCATTCAAAAAGAAATCCCCTGTGTTACTTTGTTCAGATCCTCAAAAAAGCTAAAACCTCGGAGTACATGTCCCCAGCGGAGTTAAGCTTCAAGATCCCCCGGCGGAGCCAGTACATTCCAAACTGGATTCCCCAGCCGAGTTAAGTTTCAGAGTTCCCATCAGAGTTAAAACTCCCAAATCCCAGCAGAGCCATAATAACCTAAACCTCCTTCCCCAGCGAAGTCAATTTCTAACTGGTCAAATTCCCTCAATTTCCCCAGCAGCTAGGATGATTCCCCAGTAGAGTGGCATACAACCCAAAGCTTCTGATTTCACCGGCCGAGTAAACATTCTCCCCACAGAGTTATCTCCCGGCAGATCGAAGATTCTCGATCCCGTTTCTCTAAAGCAGAAACCTCCCAGGTCTTAACTCCCCAATAGAGATTTTACCTATTTTCCAGGAAAGTCGTGAAGGATTCTCATTCCCCGCAGAAGTTGTCAGAACCCTTGTAAATCCCCACAAGTCGCCGAGGACCCTCAATCTCCAACAGTGGTCCTATGATTTCTCATTCTCAACAATCAAGAGCTTTAATCCCCAAGCAGACAGCAAGGATTTCTCATCTTCAGTAATCAAAGATTTTTGGAATCCCCAGCTTCGGTCAAGGATTTATTTTCCCCGACAGTAGTCAAAGATTTCATTATCTCCAGCTATCCAGGATTTATCTTCCTCAGCAAGACAACTACTCAACTTACATGCATAACCATTACATTCATATATCATAAACATGGATTACAGTTCATTGCATCATACATATCATGCAATATAACTTCGTGTTTTAGCTAACGTTTTACCCTTTTCAGGATAAGATTAAAAGGCTATCATTAACAATTATTCAGATACAATATGGATACGCCCCAGACGCGGCGGTCATTCTATTACTCATTCAGAACTTCAAGTCAAAATACAGTATGGATACACCCCAGACACGGCAGTCATTCTATTACTCATTCAGAACTTCAAGTTAAAATACAGTATGGATACACCCCAAACACGGCGGTCATTCTACTACTCATTCAGACTTCAGCAATCAGATACAGACTAGATACGCTCCAGACACGGCGGCCATTCTATCTCTCATTCAGATTCAACTATCAACTACAAGTTCAGATACGCTCCAAACACGGATGTTGTTCTGGCCTTTACACCAGCAGTTTGATTCCCCTAGTGCAGTCGCCACGGAAGTCATTTTGTCACTTATTCAGATCCCAGTTATAGTACGGATACACTCCAGACACGGAAGTCATTCTACTACTCATATAGATCTCAACTTCAGATACAGTCCAGATACGCTCCAGACACGGTTGCCATTCTGTCACTCATTCAGAGTTTATCCCCAACACACAGTTGCTCCATACACAGATGTTTCTATGTTACCCAGATACAATACAGATACACTCCAGACACGGCAGTCATTCTGGTATTCATTCAAAGTTCAAATACAGTTACAGCTCAGATACGCGCCAGACACGAACGCTATTCTTTTGCTCATACAGACTCAATCTCCAGATACAGTTCAAATGCATTCCAAACACAAATACCATTTTGTTGTTCATTCTTCTGACCTACAACGTTGCAAATCAATAAACATTCTTGGATGGCATCTTTAATCCCATCTCCAGCAAGATTCTACCATCTCCAAATGGCATCTTTAAGCCCATTTCCTCAGCTATATTTTTGATGAGTGCAAATTTACGGGCACTCTAGTGTCCAATCCTCTTTCACCTTCGAGTCACGAAAGGCAAACTTGCCAATCTAACTCTTCAGGTTCAAGAAGATTGAACAGGGGCAACTGTTGTACCCCAAAATTTTCCCTCCCATATTCATCAACATTTCTCATCACAAGACTCTTGGAACTCAAGATCAAGCTAGGGTTTGCTCTGCTCAAGACACCTTCTTGCACTGTTGACCTAAATTAGGGTTTGAGTTTGCACAGGGATATTTTGACCTACAATGCCCAAAGTGAATTTCATACTCCATGTTGGACCCACAAGTTTGTCCATACCAAGTTTCAAGCCTTGATTCAAATTTTTGCCCAGTCAATTGGACAGTTGACCTAGAAATCAACTATATTGGGGAAAAAGTCAACTGTGGCCAATTGACAGTCAAACCTCATGAATTTTGACCCACATCAACATAATGAACTCATATGAATCATTTTATCAATTTTGGATCACAATTCCACAAGAAATTTGATCAGATCACCAAAAGGGCAAAATGGTCATTTTTAGGGTTTTGACTGTACAAAGGCAATTTTTGACTGTTTGACCTAACCAATGGCAAATCAAGCTCAACCATGGACTCAAGGACTTAATGACATTGTCTTGACCCATTCAACAAGTTCAAAAGATCTCAAATGTATAGGATTGACAGATGAATTTTTCAGTCAACTGATTAAAATTTGACTGTACATTGAAAAGTCAAACTTTGACTTTTTGGTCAAAATCAAGTGCCAATAGTTATTTTTCATCAAGACATGTCAAATTATGAAACTTGTTCATCAAGAAACCCAAAAATGCAAATTAGGGTTTAAAATGGAAAATTTTCATAACTTAGAAATTTTCTAAGTTATGAAATTTTCTTATTTTTTCCTAACTTTGTCCCATTTTTTCACCAAGATGAAAATGGATTCAAACAAAACTTGCAACATGAAAGTTGTAGTCCATCACAAAGTATAAAACTTTGATCCACAAAGTTTTCTCAAAAGAAGCTTGTATCTCAAGTTATGATTTTTGGAACAAGGGTATCTAAAACTTTTAACTTAGAGAAATTTTGCCCTAGTTTAGGCAGGATTTTGACCCATCTTCTTGGCCATTTTTCACATAGTTCCACTTGGAGTTTCAAGTTGCATTTCAAATATGGATTATAGTACATGTTCCAAGCTTTACAAATTGTCCAAGAACTCCTCAAACACCCTTGTGGTTAGAGATAATCGAATGCTTGAAGTTGGCAAAAACTCACTTTGATCCATGGCCAATACATGTTCATACCAAGTTGCAAATCTGATCTAGCTAGCTTGGTTCACAATTACAGGCCTCAAAACCAGTTTGTACTCCATAATTTAATTCATATCCATTGATCTAAGGTATTGTCTTGGTCATTAGGGTATTATACACTAGATTAAGCCTTAAATGGAAAAAGTAACAATGCCATTTTTGCTTAAACTTCACTTTATGTCAAAACAAGATCCTTGAGGCATGGGGCCATATCTCTGAGCAAAGATCAAATCTACCAATTCCAGTAACCAAGGGAAAAGTATGCAGCATAATATAGGACTTGTACAGGCCTGCATTGAAAAGATACACACTCTTGCTTCAAGAAGAAGAAAACTTTCAAAACACAAGCCATCTTTCACATCTGATAAAACCAACTTACACAAACATTGCAAACAAGTTTCATACATCCTAAAAATCCAGAAACACGACCCCTTTTCCTCTCAAAACTCCTAGTGCACAAAACCCCCATTTTCTTGCAAAACAGGGTCAGTTCTGCATTTTGCAAGCCATCATCAAAATCCATCGGGCGTTTTGCCCAAAGATACTTCAAACACCTTCCAACCAACATACCTGAGCTATTCAGATCATCCACAAGTTGCTGTAACACCATTAACACACATTGCCATTTTTGTTTCAAAGCTTTACAGGTTGAGTTCTGTAGCACGATTCAGGCTACTACAAAACAAGCCAAGTATTGGGAAAGCTTCCTTGGACCTCAGGCAAGCTCAAAAGAACCTCAAGCACCCTTGGAAGTTGCTGCATTGTCCAGCTCGAAGTCAACTGAAACAGGTATTTCATGAATTTCTATCTCTCTATTTAGGAATAGTTAGACTTAGGTTTGTGAATGAAAGATGTTGTATTCATAGCCCTGAAACCATACACGTGCTTAGTTTTCATTTATATTAATCGTGCTAGGAGAATTTTGTTAATGAACTTTTTGAAAAAATTAGGTTAAGAATTAGGGCCAGAGAAATTCTCTCTGGTCTTTGAGAGTTAGCTTAAGTTTTTTATATGGTTAGCTTCGATGTTTGATGCTCTACAAGTTTCATGTTATGAGTTTTGTCAAAAAAAGCACAGAATCAGGAGATAGCATTTTGTACATGGAAGCGCGCGTGATTCTGTTCAAAGGAAGAAGATGAAGTTACTTGGGCTGGGCCTGTTTGCTTTTGCTTCTCACACATGCATTTTTAGTTCACACCCCCTTGGCCCATTGATTTGTATTTTCATTATTTTTGCATTTTTATTTTTTCTCTGACTTTAATATTTTATTTGCAAACATAAAAAATATCCTAAAAATATTTTCATATTTTTTTTCATTTATTAGACATTTTATTCTAATTTGTTTTCCAATATAAACATGTTAAAAATATTATTTTCTTTTGTTAAAACTTAAAAATAATACAAATAATACTTAATTTATTTATTTTATTTTTATACACATATTTGAAAATATTTTCTTGAAATATATACATTTTGTAAATAATTTATTTTATTTTTATATACACTTAATATATTTAATATATTTAATATATACATACATATTTTATTAAATAATTAGGACAAAAAACACAAAAAAATAATACATTTTTGTTTTTATTAATATTTCATACTAAAAATACTTTTTTTCAATATACTTATATTTTTGTACAAATTAATACATTATTGTATATAAATAATAAATAATACAAATTATTTAAGAAATTAGGGTTTTTGCCCTAAATAATAAATAATTGAAATTAACTTTTTATTTTATTTGCATCTCACATTAAAAATACTTTGTCATACATAAAAACATTTTTGCATCATATGCTTTATTTAATATTTATTGTATTTATTTAGATATTGTATATTTAATATTATGCCTTGTACATTCGATTTGGTTGTAATAATTTAGAATTTAATTTCTTGCAAAATAATCCTCAATTCAAATTTGTACCCCTCTCCCTATATCATGTTGTAATAGTGTAGGGTTTAAATTCTCGCACCTTTAAGCTTTCAATTATGCCATGATTAGACTTAGGGTTTTGTATGCAAAAAATCAAAGTAACAATTAGCTTGACCTAATCCAAAGATAACAATGCATGAAAAAACAAACACAATGCACACTTGCACCCCTAGGGTTACAATCCACTTGTTGCCTTCAAAAATGGGCCATGGTTGCATGTCAAGTACTTTGGCAAAACAAAAACAAAACAAAAGATCATAGTCCCTCGATGACGCTATCTGGGTTGCCTAAACAAAATGATCAAGTCCCTCAAGAAAATTGCCAAAAATACTTGACACTATTGCTATTATGGTTTATACGATGACCCGCACCTGTCCCGTTAATATCCTAACACAAGGTTGTTCACCAAATACAATGGTGAAACAACACTGTTAAAAGGGTTAAAAACATAAGAAAGATCTTTGAGTAAAATAGGGTAGACAACTCTTAGTTACTTGATCAAAATCTTGCAAAACATCCTTGCTATCTTCAAAATGCACTTCACAACACAAATTTCAAAACCCTACTTTCAAACATTGGAAACTTTTCAAAAGACAAAAACACTTTTGTATACATTCAACTAAGAATCATTACAAAGGTTGCCACAATGATGGCCTCTTTTCAAAACATCTTTCAAAACCACACACAAAGCACCATTTCAAACAATTGAAGAGCACCATTTCAAACAATTGAAAAGCAAAGCAAGTGATCTAAGCAAGTAACTAAGAGCCCATGGATAACCATGGATAGAAAGGGTGCTAGCACCTTCCCTTTCTATAATCTACTCCTCGAACCCAAGAAAACATCTCAAAGGTCTTTCCTGTGCTTTTTGAGCTTTCCTTAGGATAAAATAAAAGTCGGTGGCGACTCTTGCTAAACCGAAACATTTGCAAACACAAACGCAAAATCCCAAGTCAGTTCTCCCACCGTATCACACCCACAAACACAAAGAAAACAATTTTGAAAATTATGAGCAAGTACCTAAGAGCCCGTAGATAAATACGGATAGAAAGGGTGTTAATACCTTCCCTTTCTATAATCTACTCCCCGTACTCAGAAATATCTCGAAAAAGGAATTTTTCTGTGCTTTTTTCCTTTCCTTGTTGGATAAAATAAAAGACGGTGGCGACTCTTGCTTACCGCGACATTTTGCAAACACAAACGCAAAATGCAAACCAACAAAATTTCCTTTACGAAATAGGGAAACCACGTCCCGGTTCTGGCCACTGTATCACAGAATTGGCGACTCTGCTAGGGACTTAATAAGTGGGGTATATCTTAGGAATAGTTCATCATATTGTTTTCAATTGTTTGATTTGTTTGCTTTATTTTATGGGCTTTGTATCGGAGTTACTATAGATCCTAACCCAGATCTGGGGGATACCTTTTATGTAAGTAGCAATAGACTTTGAGGGAACTATACGGTGTAGACCGATACGGTTGAAGCAGTAGCTACGTTGGTGTGACGCATTAGTTGGTACCGATATCCCTTATGGAGGAACAAGGAAAGTATGGGGCTGCTAATGGGTCATTAAGCATCAACTTACCTTAGAACCTATAATTGACCAACTTGGCCATAGAAAAGTAGCAGTATGCTACACTCGTTGAGACCATACTCTCGCGATGATTCCGGCCGCAAGAAAAGGTTGCTAAACTGGAATTATGACTGATCGAGGATGGTCAATGATATTGAGATCCTCTAGAACCCGGTTACTATTACTAGGACAAGTTGAACCAACTAAATTGAAAGAGGGTAGTACCTAAACTCCATGCCAGCCTGAAATTTAAGGGCTATTGTGTGACTTGTGTGCTTTCAACTTAAACTACTTGCACATGTTTGTTATCTAACTACATGAGTTCTTTGCAGGTTTTGTTTACAGTCCTTATCCAATAACTTGGATTTCTTGTCGGATTTACTTACTTACATCACCTCGTATTTTTGCTTAAACGCATAGCATACGCATCATAACATCATGCTTTAACATTTCCTTAACCATTTCAAGGATCTCAAAGGTTTGTGATGCAGGTTATGGTAAATCAAACGTCCAGCAAGGGGCAAAGGGGATTTATTTTCCTCTAGCCAATGCCGTCTAAAGATCAAAACACGATAATTTGAGTCGGTGGCTATGACCCACTCGATATGGTGAACTTGACTCTTGAAGAAGGACTCTCAACAAACGTGAGGTTTCTTCAATCAAATTCTAACAGTTTCTTGTTTACCCCGCGAGATCCTTGAAAACATTGCATACATATATCATACATATCATTGCATAACTGGTCTCCCAGTACAGGTCTCTCATGTTCTCGTTGTTTATTTCAGCAATGGCTTTCCAACAAGACAACCAAGATCTTCAAACTCAAGAAGCTCAGTTCAGGGACGTATTCCTAAACATATCCAAGGGGCAGGAAGAGTTGAAAACACTCCTCATAGGAAACTTGGTCAAGAAAAGTCCTGAAGACAATAAGGACGAACGGCTGGAACAACTGCAAGCTGAGTTAGGTGCCATGAAAACCCAGATGCTGGGGCAGATGGCTCATATCCAAGGCTTAGCTCGGGAACAAGAAGAGCTGAGAACCATTATCAACCAGCTTCATCAAGACAGATACAACAGTATGAAGCAAACAGTCGAGGCCGGGGACCAAGTCATTAATCAGCCTCCAAGAAGACAAGGGTTTGGGTTGGTAAAGAATGGACCTCTTCAAATTTCTACCAACGCACAAGTCCAACAACCACCTCACCAAAAGCAACGGGTTAATCAGAGTAAGCCAGATACGCCCAAAAGGCAGTTCGCCGAGCTCAACATGCCACTGTCTTAAGCTTTACAACACTTGTTGAGATTGAATCGGGTGATGTTAAGGGATCCTCCTCAAAATCCCCACATAGCCTCCCCAAGGTACAATCCTGATGCTAGGTGTGCATACCATTCCAACAGCCCGGGGCATGACACTGATGACTGTTGGGCATTAAAAAACAAAATTCAAGACCTGATCGATAAAGGAGCATTGGAATTCACACAAGATGGTCCGGCTGGGTTCTTCTACCATCCCTCCAAGGCATGCCCTCTGAAGTGATAAGACCAGACGTGAAGACTTTTTGTTCATTAGAATTTTCAATTTGTAATTTTCTTTTGATTGTTCAAACATTTATTCATGTCAAACTTTGTTACTTTATCAATGCATTGCATATGTCTGTTTTAAATCAACCCATTCGTATTCACTATATTTAAATTGCTTTCCTTTTTGCGATGTTCAACTCTCGATTAAAAAACTCTAAACCTTTAGAGGGAGGATGACGAAAATGATATCAAATGTATACAGTATGCTTTTGAATAGACCCCGCTGACGATGTACAGGCGTTGTTTCAAATCCTAAACATTGGAGTTAAAAGGAAGATAATCCCTCGTCAACCCCTTCGAGCCAAAGAAGTAGGAGTTTTTCTTTTCACATAAATTAAAAACCTTAATCACAACCTGGGGTAGGGTAGTTTTCTCAGTTAATTCGGGTGCACAATGAATGACATCAAAGACGTCCTTCCAAAACAAGAGACAGTGATGGTTCCGTATAATCGTAAGGACAGGTAGTCACTATCTCTCGAAATAAAAGCCCATTAAGTCAAAACCTATGAAGGAGACTTACAAAAAAATTGGGGCATCCCGCTGACTGTAATCACAAAAGAAACAGTTCAGGCAAAAGACAAGGATAATAAAATCAAAAAGAAAGAGATCCTACAAAATCTCAACAAAAATGACTGCCTGCTCAAAATAAATTGTCAGTATCCGAACCATCACTGAAATATCAGAGCAAAGACTCAAACGGGATCTAATGCACAATTAGCTGAGTTTAGGATCGAAGAACATCACGAAGAGCGGGTGGGTATAAATAAATTTTGAGCCTTTATCCTTTGTTTCTTGAACCGTGAACCAGGCCACATTATCACCCTTAAAAGTCCTAGCTGAAGCATGGGTTAGTTCGAAAGCATACTGTTACAAAAGGTATCCTGACTCCTGTAGGACTTGCTGTACATCCTGAGTTGACATCACATTTTACAAAATTTGCCTGTTTTACTGAAAAATGCATTTTCAAAAAAATAATTTCAAGATAGACATAAGCTTTGCATTCTTAAAATAACAGTGTTTGCATATGACTATTTGTCCAAACAGCAGAGAAATTCGCACGACGAATATCTATTGAACAAAAAACCTTCTCAATAAAAAGGATCACCTCAAGTGGAAAAACACTTCCAACCAAGGGGCACGGCATGAGCATTGTCTATCATCTGGGGAAGTCAAGTCAAGATTCAAGGAGTCTCTCAAAGATGCCAAATAGCCAGGGGCAGATCTCCATCTAAATCACTTGGGGCATTGGACATGAATTCCAGCAACGAATATTGTATGATCAAACGAACATCTTCTGGTAGTATGGCAACACAACACTACCGACAATGACAACTCCCTACACCCTGAGAGCATGGACATAGTCAGAGAATACTGCGCATGAACAAAGACCCGCTAGGTTGATAGGCCTAGGAAAAAATAAGGGCATCCCGACGAACCAAAAGGGTTCGGGCAAAAATTAGGGATAAAAACAAAAAAAGATTTGTACACCTGGCAAGTCGAAAACCTGAAAAGGCGGCTTGGGCAAGAAAGGGTATCTCGGTGGACTGAAAATCTGAAAAGACAGTCCAGGCAAAAGTTAGGGATTAAAGCGTACGACTATGTCCTGTCATCTCGTCACTTTCCTACCAGAAGAAGATTTGTCATTTCAGTCGGTAATTACCAAGCACCTCATAGGTTGGGATAATACTCGATCCACGAGGCCTCCGCAGGCACCTTCTCCCACAGATACAGGGGCAGAAAAGTCTCGATGCAAAGCCATCGTCATACCCTTAGCACGCGTCCCAGTAACATTCACTCCCCGCAGAGTAAGAAAAAGACAATAATGTTAACTCTCCCCAGCTGAGGCTCACAACCGCGAACGAGTCGGCAATATTCTCCCCAAGCAGAGTTTATCCATCATCAGCAATAGACAATTATCCCTAGCGGAGTCTGGAAAAGCTTTCCCAGTGGAGTTTGGAGAATCATCCCCAGTAGACTCTGGAAGATTGTCCCCAGTATAGCCTAAAAGGTTATCCCCAGTGAAGTCGCAACTGGAAAATAATCCCCAACGGAGTTCATTCCTTTCAAAAACAGAAACTCAATCCCCAACAGGATTCATTATCGCCAGCAACGGTAATTCATCCCCAACTAAATTTATCAGCGGAATCCTCAGCAGAGCATGTCCTCCCCACGGAGCCACTTCCTCGTCAGCTTATTCCCAATCGAAGTTATCCTCTCCTGCAGGTTTATTCTCACAATCGTCTTCATTCACTATCTCCATCCGAAATGAAGAATTCAACTCTTTTCTCCAACAACAACCTGTGATTTATTTTCCCCAGCTACAAACATCACATTTTCATACATCATGACACATGCATATACCCATCATACAATCACAATCTCATTTATTTTGAGAACATCATTGCTTGATACATATCATGCATTACATACAGCTAACCTTTACCTTTCAGGAAAGATACAATCAAATTCTCACAAAATTCAAGCTATGAAGCCTTACCTAGGTTTCTTCCCGGTTCAGATGCAGTTTTACCTAAACTCCTCATGAAGTAGCCTTACCTAGGTTTCTTCCCGGTTCAGATGCAGTTTTACCTAAACTCCTCATGAAGCAGCCTTACCTAGGTTTCTTCCCAGTTCAAATGCAGTTTTACCTAAACTCCTCATGAAGCAGCCTTACATAGGTTTCTTCCCGGTTCAGATGTAGTTTTACCTAAACTCCTCATGAAGTAGCCTTACCTAGGTTTCTTTCTGGTTCAGATGCAGTTTTACCTAAACTCCTCATGAAGCAGCCTTACCTAGGTTTCTTCCCGGTTCAGATGCAGTTTCACCTAAACTCCTCATGAAGCAGCCTTACCTAGGTTTCTTCCCGGTTCAGATGCAGTTTTACCTAAACTCCTCATGAAGTAGCCTTACCTAGGTTTCTTCCCGATTCAGATGCAGTTTTACCTAAACTCCTCATGAAGCAGCCTTACCTAGGTTTCTTCCCGTTTCAGATGTAGTTTTACCTAAACCCATCATTGAGCAACGTTACCTAGGTTCCTTCTCTTTCCTGATGAAGTTTCACCTAGACTCATCCTGAAGCAAACTTACCTAGGTTCCTTCTCTTTCTCGATGAAGTTTCACCTAGACTCATCCTGAGGCAACCTTACCTAGGTTCCTTCCATTTCCCGATGCAGTTTCACCTAGACTCATCCTGGAGCAACCTTACCTAGGTTCCTTCCCTTTCCCAATGAAGTTTCACCTAGACTCATCCTGGAGCAACCTTACCTAGGTTCCTTCTCTTTCCCGATGAAGTTTCACCTAGACTCATCCTGGAGAAACCTTACCTAGGTTCCTTCTCTTTCCTGATGAAGTTTCACCTAGACTCATCCTAGAGCAACCTTACCTAGGTTCCTTCTCTTTCCCGATGAAGTTTCACCTAGACTCATCCTAGAGCAACCTTACCTAGGTTCCTTCTCTTTCCCAATGAAGTTTCACCTAGATTCATCCTGGAGCAACCTTATCTATGTTCCTTCTCTTTCCCGATGTAGTTACACCTAAACTCATCCTGAAGCAGACTTACCTAGGTTCCTTCTCAGATCAGATGCAGTTTTACCCAAACTCCTCACCAAGCCACCTTACCCAGGTTCCTGCTCGGTTCAGATGCATTTTTATCCAAACTCCTCACAAAGCAACCTTACCCAGGTTCCTTCTCATAAGCCCTACTATCCAGGTTTCTTTTCTCTTATCTCCAGACAGCAGTCCACAACACTGTAAGACCCAGACCTATCAAACACTGTCGGTTTCATCTTTCCCTAGTAGGTCGCGATGCAGCCTGTACACGACTAGATACGCAGTTCACTTCCGCTTTCTCAAGACAGAGATGTTTCTTCAGTTGAGTACGGACGATCGAAGTTCCTAAATATCAGCAGAGATGTTTCCTCAGTTGAGTACGGACAATTGAAGTTCCTAAATATCAACAGAGACGACTCAGCAGTAGAATAACGGACGCCGGAGCTCCTAAAATTCTACTTCTCTCAACAAAGATCAGACTTCCCCAGCGGAATCTTCCTCAAACGACAGGTATACAAGCTCTCGCTAAGGAATCCCTTATGCGATCGACACTCCTTCAGATGGCATCTTTAAGCCCATCTCCCATCAGCAATCTCCAAATGGCATCTCTAAGCCCATTCCCGACATCACAAGACAATTACCACTTCATGCGAGTGCAAATTTCTGGGCACTCTAGTGTTCAATCATCTTCCACCTTCGGATTAAGAAAGGCATAAAAGCCAATCTATATCCTCAGGTTTAAGAAGATTGAATAGGGGCAACTGTTGTACCCAAAAATTTTCCCTCCCATATTTCTCAAAACATTTCAAGAAAGGTCCTCAAGTTGCTCAAGGTAGTCCAAGGGTTGGCCAAACAAGCTCTCTCCTAAGGCAGTCTACCCCAAACTAGGGTTTCATGTTGCATCAATATACTTGAGTCCAAGTGATCCCAAGTTCTAACCAATGTACTAATATGTTATCAAGATCATCCATGTCAAGTTTCAAGCCTTGCAGAGGAAGTTTTCCCAGTCAATTGCTCAAAAGCCTGAAAATCGACTATGCTAGGGCAAAAGTCAAATGTGGCCCACATACAGTCAAACTTCAAGATTTTTGGTCAACATTCTCATTTTGAAGTATATTTCATCATTTTATCAAGGGTTGATCATGATTCATCAAGCATTGCTCATAATTCATCAAGATTCAAAAGTTGCTAAATTAGGGTTTCGTAGGAAAAGTCAACTCAACTTTGACCAAGCATAACTTTCTCATACTTTATGAGAAATGACCCATACAAAGCTCATTTTTAAGAGGATGTAATTCCATACAATCCATTTTCATCTCCCAAGTTCAAAATATGTACTCACCAGAAGTTATGAATTTGGACATTATAGGTCATTTTGAAAAGTCAACAAAAACACCTTTTTTGTCAAAGCTTCTTACATGAACATGGAAGATCAAATTGATATGAAACCAAATAGGTTTCTTAGGGGACATCCTAAGCTTTCTAAAAAGTCCAAGAACACCCTCATAAGGTTAAAATTGAGAGAGATATGCATTGTCAAAGTTGGACAATTTTTGAAAAAAATGCATAAAGCAAATATTGACCAAACTTGGATTTTTTTTCCAAATGGGCCTATCTTTTCAAGTTTAAAACTCATTCCGAACATGGTCCACGACCTCTAAGTCCACCCATACATTTTTCTACTATTTATGCTATTTATTTTGATATTTTATTCATTAAAATTCAGAATTAAATAAAAAAATAATAGAAATAATGTAAATTTTGATGTGAATCCATTTTGGGAAAGTTTTATGCTGGTTTATGTCAATTGATTTCGTGCAATAACTCTTCAAATATGTCCAGGTTCATCCACATGTGAAAATGGCATAAAATCATCAAATATGGCATTTTTTTCAAATTTTGATCATGGTCTTAAAACACAACATTATGAGGGAGATTCTTTCCATGCTTTCTTGTCTCCTCATTCTCCTCTATAAATATAGAGCCATACAAGCTTGAAAGGGACGAAAATCCTCTCTAAAAATCTCTCAAAAAGCTCTTCAAAAAGCTCTCTAAAAGCTCTTCAAAAAGCTCTCCAGAAATCAAAGAATTGGTGCAAGTCATATCTCGAGGTTCCGGTCTCTCTCAATTGACATCAAGCCTCAAACCATCCTCTTGAAGTCCTCAAGAGTCTTACAAGGCCCAAGAGCAATCCATCACACGCCTAGCACGCCCCCCATTTGACAACACCAGTTTGGTAAAATTTTAAACTTTGAATCTCTAATTTTAATCACATTTTATGGTATGCTAACGTTTGTTTGAGTTTATATAGAACAGTTATGGATGGTTGAATCATAGGTTCCACGCAAGAATAAAAAAACATCATAGTTAGAGCATGAAGCTTTCGAAGATTCGGGCCTAGAGATTTCTGATGATTGCACCCCCTGTTTACTTTTGCTACTAGGCCCATCTTTATTTTCATGTTTTATTCGTTTTATTTATTTCTTTTAATCCTTTTTTTATCAATAAACAAATATAAAAATCACATAAAAATATATTTAGGATTTTTTTTCTTAATTAAATTTTAATTTTAGGTAAAACTTTAATTTCTTTTTGTAAATAACTTAAAAATAATTAGAATAAATAGGTTTTATTACTAACTTAATTATATTTTATTTTTTCCTAAAATAACCAAAGAAACCAAAATAGGTCATGTAATTATTTTTATTAATTAATTTAATTAACTAATTAATTACATATTTAATTTAGAAAACTTATTTCTTTTATTAAAAACAACAAAAAAACAATTTTTCTTTTAATTAGGTTAGAAGGGTCAAAACCTTAAATTCTCGTCGATCTTAATTCTTCTCGCGCGCTTTATTTTTATTATTTACCATATTGATGTAACTGCCTACAGTTTGTAATAGTTTAATTAGGACGTTTATTTACATTTATCGCTTTATTTTCAAAGGGTTTGTTTTTGGCTATGTAAATACCCGAAGCCTTGTAATAGCGTAGTTTAAATTCCGCACTTTAAATTCCGCAAATTATTAACTGTTAGATGTATGATATAGGGATGCATGACAAGAATGTATGATTAATTTTAAAACAATTAGATCACCCTAAATGTGCAAAGATAAATAAATCTGAAACTGAATCACTCGCACATGCGCACTCCTAGGGTACACCCCCACTTGGTTTCCTTCGTTAAAATGGTCATTGAGTATAGGATATTTTATTGGTCGTCCTTTTATCTAAAGATCATAGTTGCCTCAGAAAAGTTGCCTCAGAAAGGTTGCCTCGGATAAATGATCTAAGACATTAGGGTTATTACTAAGACGTCCTGACATTGCTTTAGTGACCGTGCGTCCCTTTTCGAATTGACTCTCAAACTCCAACGATGATGCTACCTACTCACTAATAGTAGGATAGCGTTGTCTAAAGGAAACAAGCATAAAACGACTCTTTTTTCGAGTAGGTAGATTAGTTCTTAGATACTTGCTCATTCCAAACAAAATTTTCACACTTACACTCCTTTACAAACAAAGTTTTCAAAAACACTTCATTACACTCTTGAAGACAGAAGCAAGAGTTAAATCAAAGTCAAAATAAAAACTTTTCAAAGCCCACAAACACAAATAAAACAATTTTTAAAATGATGAGCAAGTACCTAAGAGCTCGTAGATAACTACGGATAGAAAGGGTGCTAATACCTTCCCTTTCTATAATCTACCCCCCGTACTCAGAAATATCTCGAAAAAGGAATTTTTATGTGCTTTTTTCCTTTCCTTGTTGGATAAAATAAAAGGCGGTGGCGACTCTTGCTTACCGCGACTTTTTGCAAACGCAAAACGCAAACCAGTAAAATTTCTTTAACGAAATAGGGAAACCACGTCACGGTTCTGGACACCGTATCACAGGGTGCGACAAACCAAATTTACTCTTTCCTAAGTTTATTTTAATCTCATCACTTTATCAAACCTATTGTTATCAAGCTTCCTAATGTTTTTTATTTTGTCCAAAATGTCTAGCATTGTCAAACTGAATGAATGCTTAACATTATACAATGTTATTTTTGTCCCTGAATTTAATAGTAACCTAATTTCTGTTTGTCAATTATCCTCTTGCAACAAATGTAACCTTATATTTGACCATTTCTCTTGCATTATTTAAGAACAAACTTCATTGAAGATGATTGGGCTTGATAGATATCAAAATAACTTATACGTTCTTAGTCAGGATTCATGCATTTCCTTTCCTTATTATACTAATGTAAATTTCTAAACATGTAATTACAATGTTTCTGTCAAGTTCAGTCTTTGGCATCATAGACTTGGACATCCTTCCTACCATGTTATCTACACCATTAAACAAAGATTTTCTAATTTTGTGATCGTTATAATTATGTTTGTGATTGTTTCCACTATGCTAAACAAACAAAGCTTTCTTTTATTTTAAGCACAATTAAAATTGTATCAGCTTTTGAGCTAATCCACATGGACATTTTGGGCCCTTTGCACCTTTTGTATGTTCATGGTCATTATTACTTATTACCTATTGTAGATGACTTTACAAGACATACTTGGGCCTTCCTAATGAAAATAAAATCTGAGACTAGATCATTGGTTATGAAACTCATTAGCTTTGCAAATAATCAGTTTGGGAAGATAGTCAAAAAAATTAGATATGTCAATGGGAAAGAATTTGTAATGGATAATTATTTCAAATACCAAGGCATCATTCACCAAAATAGTTGCATAGAGACTCTGCAACAAAATTTTGTTACAAAGATAAAATGTAGACACATCCTCAATGTTGCAAGAGCCATCATGTTTCAATCAAACTATTGTTGCGGTAAAGCAGGAAGAAAAAGTAAGTATTTTTGTTTAATCGTCTCCACATGGATTAGTGTGAGGAAAATAATGTATTTCAATAGTATCTATGTTTCTAAGCTTGGTTTTGAATGGTTTAAAACGTAAAGCAAAAAGTAAATTATATGAACAAGAAAATAAATACATTCTTTGGAGAGGAGAAAACTCGCTCGGGTTTGGATTTCATCTACCCGTCAAATACTTAAATATATAGATCAGTTGTACATAACCTAAAATACTCATCAATATCATCATGTATCACCCACAACACAGGTTATGACTAACCCAAAGTTGAGAGAACAACCGTATTGTCTCATCAGTGATGTCTCACGCAACTAAACAATACAGAAGCATTAAGAACGGATAACCACTGTGAATATTAAGTCTGAATCTATCTTTACAGTCTAGAGCCTAATAAATGTTCATCCTAAATTCGAATTTGAAGAGTATATGTCTATAGCAACTCAAATCCAACATAAAACAAACAATCGTCGATATTGATTTATAAAATAGATAGTATACAACACTATGATCAATACATATACATATAATCAAGGTAAACTTACATACAAAACCCAACAAATAGAGAATACAATAAGAAAGAAGAACCAAACATCTCTCGTGGTGACAAGACGATTGATGAGAAATTTGACTCTGGCTCATCCAGATTCAACCTCTATTATTGTTTTCTAAGCTTTAACATCAAAGAATGTTTGTAATTGAGTTGAGACTAAAAATCCCCAAAACCATGTTGTAATACGGTGGGAGAACTAACTTGGGATTAGCAAGAGTCGCCATCGACTTTTCTTTTATCCAAATAAGGAAAAGGTGAAAAGAACATGAAAGACCTTTGAGATTATTTCTTGAGTTTGGGGGTTAGATTATGAAAAGGGAAGGTGTTATCACCCTTTTTATCCATAGTTATCTATGGGCTCTTAGTTGCTTGCTAGATCACTTGCTTTGTTTGAAAATATGCTTTGTGGTGGTTTTTGAAAGTATTTTTGAAAAACGCCTTCATTTAGGCAAACTTTGCAATGGTTCTCATCTTATAAGAACATATATAAAGTGTTGGACTTTTGAAAATATTTCATGTTTTGAAAGTGTTTGGTGTGTGTTTGTTTTGAAAGTGAGCAAGCAACTAGGAATGTTTCTACCTACTCAAAAGTCTTTGTTCGTTTCCTCTTCCTTTAAATGTTGTTATCTTACCATTGATTGGTAAGAAGCCTTATCTTTGGATGTAAAGAAACGGGCATGGGTCATCGTATAGTCATGATAGTAATGTTGTGATATATCTTAGCATTTATATTGAGGGAATAAGATCATTTGAAAGGCAACATTTGAAGCGTCATCGAGGGAATATGATCTTGTATTTTTGATTGTTTTGCTAAGATGTCTCACATGCATAACATGACCATTTTTTAGGCAACAAGTGGAGTTAACCTTAGGGGTGCATGTGTGAATAGTGTGTTTTATTTGCATGTATATAATCTTTGATTAGGGTTGTTTACTTGTTGATTTTATCTTCCCATACAAATCCTACTTTACTAGCATTTATATGAAAACGATAAATTGCGGAAAGTAAATATTCTACGCTATTACAATCATTAGGAGGACGAGGTGTACAAATTTACAAATGGTGATTGCAAGTAATTAAATTCCTAATTATCTATTACAAATATATTAAAATAATGTACAAGAAATGTAAAATAGGCTTGTTTTGTTTTAAGAGAAGAAATAAATTGGCTTAAGAAAATATTTTTAGTCTTCTAATTTTAAAAGAAATAAAATAAAAACTGTTTTTGGTGTTTTTTGATTAATGAAAATAAAATGATGATAAAAACAATAAGAGGAAAAGGGATCAAAATCAACACGTTGCTGAAATAAGAGAGAACAGAAGTTCTGACTCCGGTGCACTGCAAGTCAGAAAGAAACTGTTAGCAGAAAAGGGGGAGGTCTGAAGTTCTGATCAGGGTACACTAAAGTTATGGGGTTGCTGGAAACAAGGGAAATCCTAGAAGTTCTGATGAAACTGACAGCCTAGAAGTTCTAATGTTACTGGAAGGTCAGAAGTTTTGGTTATTGAGAGAGTCTGGAAGCTCTGATGTAGCTGGAAACCTAGAAGTTCTAGTGTCACTAGCAGGCTAGGAGTTATTATAATGGGTATGTGAGGTGTCAATGTTGTTGGATGGGAACGTCTAGAAGTTCTGGTCTAGGATCACCATTTTGACAAGCAATTAAAGGGGATTGATGTAGAAGTTCTGATACAACTAATGGGGGTAAAAGTGTCAGGAAATAAACATAAAAAAAGTGTTTCTGGGTATAGAACTCATGACCTTTAACACTAGTGTTTTATGCACACGCTCTCTACCACTGGGGTTACTATACATCCGGTATTAGAAGCAAAATCATAAACATATATCACAAAGTAAGTTCTGATGATAAATTTCATCTCTTTCTCCATGCCAGTCAGAGCATCTGCAGCTTAGCCATTTCTCAACAAAAATAGAAAATGCACACATAACAGTTATGGCAGGTTTCATCATGATTTCAGAAACATGAAGCATATGAACTGTAAATCAGAGGCAAGCATGAATTTTGTTAATCTTAATTCTGAATCCTAATTACCTCAAGAAGTTATGAGCTAAAATTCTCTACTTAGGCAAAAAATACATGAAGTCTATGAATATGTACAGCATCAGAGTCAGGATATCTACATTGTATTTTTGGACATGCAAGTCTATCAATGCCTAAGTGTTGAGGTAAAAGTCAGAAGAAACGTACCTTGCAGCTGGAAATTATTCTGTGAACTAGAACCTTGTTATGACTGATGTTCTGGTCAGCTTCCTTCAATTCTCAGAAAACTAGAACAACCTTGAACTTATGGATAGCTGGAAAATTCTGGAGCTTCCAAGAAGCAATGTTCTGGTTTTTTGAGATGGAGATTGATGAAGGTTGTGTTACAGTCTGAAAACAGAAGTTGGGACAACTTTTAAATGTATATCAGAAGTTGTGTGGGTGATTTGGTTGGGAAATGCACAAGGAAGATTAGAGCTTGGATGCAAAAACCAGAAATTAGCAGGTTTTGTATTTTGTGTTTACAGTTTCAAGTTCTTTGAAATTTCAGCAAAGTTTCAAGACTTTTTTCTCAAATTTTCGACCTCTTTACAGTTGCAAATGAAGTTCAATTTATAGGCAAGGATTTAGTAGCTTGGAGAAGCCAAGAGTACAACCACCATATGCTAGGGCGCTGACTTGTTCTTGAAGCAAGTTTAAACAAGTATGGTGGTTAGCTGCTTTAGCCACGCTTAATCTAAATTTGTAAGCAAGAATTAAGGAAAATTACCCCCAGAAGCAAAAGCAAAGCATGGGCCCATCATAAACTTGTGCAAAAGTTTGCTTTTCAAGGACAACAATGGTACTTCAATGTCACACGTGGGGAAATCCTTTGGATAAAGACTCAAAAGTGGGTGTGAGCATTAAATGATGATGAGATTTGTCAAAACAGAAACCTACAATATGAGATTATGTATTATAGCTTAATCTGGATCCGAAGTTCAGCATCAGCGCAACTTAGAACAAATATCCAACTTCTGATCTTTGAATATCCCTGCTCCAGCATGTTCTGAAGGAGTTCTCAGACTTTTCAGAAAGCTTGTAACATGCTTTGTAGACTTTCTTTGGACCTCTTGCAAACTCTGCCTGAACCTGCATGAAAACTAACCCAGAAGTTCTAACCAAATTCTGTCTTGGAAAGGGCCCATAATTTATCGAGTGTTTCAGTTTCATGGACATGTCTTCAAAGATTTATAACTTGAAATCCCAGCATTTCTAGGAGATGTTCTGTTCTGCAATGTCTTAGATCTTATTGAAATCTAAAACTCTTGTGTCAGAATTTCTTCCAGAATCAGCTTGCCTCATGGTGAAAATCTGGCCAGAAGTTCTGAACTTATCATCTTTCCTAAACACTTAGAAAAATTTCTAAGTATTTAGAATTTTGACTCTTTCAACATAATCTTGACTTTTGATTTTCTTGATGAAACAAACTTCATATTCCAATATGTCTTGATGAAATATGGTTCTTGAAACTTGATTTTGATCCAAAAGTCAAAGTTTAACTTTTCAGTGTGCAATTGACCATTTTACCCTTTTGCCAATTCCAAACCTAAATTGATGTTTTAGTGCTGCAAACTTGATGTCATGGAAAATCTTGTGAGAAAATTTTTGAGAAATGAGAGGGCAAATTTTGGGGTACAACAGCTGCCCCTGTTCAATCTTCTTAAACCTGAAGAGTTAGATTGGCGAGTCAGCCATTCGTGACTTGAAGGTGGAAGATGATTGAACACTAGAGTTCCCAGAAATTTGAAATTGATGATGTGTTTGTTGACTGTGTAGGGAATGGGCTTAGAGATGCCATTCAGAGTTACTGGGGAAAATATCAGGATAAATCTTTTGGTTGATTTAAACGGGAGTGGTAGATGTCTTCGTCTATAGATTTTTCTGCAAGGAAAAAGATTAGTTGCATGCAGATGTATGCATGGGGTAATGATGCTCTCAAAATAAATGATCTTATGATGTATGCATTTGTCATGTATGTGTTATGGTTTATGAATGTGATGCATTCCTTGCAACGTGTCTTGGTCTAGGAAAATAAATCCTTGACAACATGCTGATGAGCCTTGGGAAATGATCTCCCAGACTGCTGCTGGGGATGAAGAGTATGCTCCTCTTGCTTTAGGATGTTTCCGCTAGGAATTCCTGTTCCGTTGTTTAAGAAGAAACTCTGTCGGGGAATACTGGCTTGTGTAAGAAGAATTTGTGGAGAGTGCTGATATCTGCTTGGGAAAAGAGTTCAATGCTCTATTGGAGAATCATTCCTGACTGGAGAGCATCGAAAACTGGTTGTTATCTAGTCAAAATCCAGGCTTGGCAGTAATTTGTTTGGGATAATAAAGTTGACTTATATCCGGTTGTATTCCATGCTTCGCAGTGACTTGTAGGGTAAGATCTGAATTAACTGTTATCTGGTTGGAATCCAGGCTTCACAAAAAATTGCTTGAAGTTGAACTGTTATCTGGTTGGAATCTAGGATTCATAGTGACTTACTGGGGAAGAATAAATTAACTATTATCTGGTCGAATTCCAGGCTTTGCAGAAAATTTCTTGAAGTTAAACTGTTATCTGGTCAGGTTTCAGGCTTCATAGTAACTTGTTGACATTAAACTGCTATCTGGTCGGATTCCAGGCTTTGTAGATTTCTGAGGTGGATGAAGTTAATTGCTATCTGGTCAGGTCTAGGCTTCACAATAACTTGCTTGAAATGATGAAGTTGAACTGATAACTGGTCGGATCTAGGCTTCACAGTAACTTACTTGCAATCAGTTGTTATCTGGTCGGATTCCAGACTTCACAATAAATTTTAAAGGACATAAAGTTAATTTTTATCTGGTCGGATTCCAGGCTTCACATTAACTTGATGGGGTATAGGAAAACTCTACTGGGGAAAAGAAGTTAAACCCTTGTCTAGTTGAGTCCAGGTTCTTCAATATCTCGAAGAGTTAAACTATTATCTGGTCGGGTCCAGGCTTTATAGTGTATTGAGAAGAACTATTATCTGGTCGGGTCCAGCCTTCATGGTAATTGAAAGTTGTACTATTATCTGGTCGGGGCCAGGCTTCATAGTATTTGAAAAGTTACACTATTATCTGGTCGGGTCCAGGCTTCATAGTGACTGAAAGTTGTACTACTATCTGGTCGGAGCCAGGCTTCATAGTAATTTGAGAAGTTACACTATTATCTGGTTGGGTCCAGGCTTCATAGTGACTTGAAAGTTGCACTATTATCTGGTCGGGTTCATTCTTCATAGAAACTTTGAGAAGTTACACTATTATCTGGTCGGGTTCAGGCTTCACAGTGACTTAAAAATTTTACTATTATCTGGTCAGGTCCAGGCTTCATTGCAACTTTTGGAGATGGCAATGACTTTGTTGGCGACTTAACTGGAGATCAGGGGTTGTGGTCCTCTGATTTGTAATAGTCTGAGAGGCAAAATCAAGCTGGAGAGGATAGACTCAGCTGGGGAAAACAGATTTAGCTGAGGAAATAAACCCTGTTGGGGAAATAAACCCTATTGAGGAATACTTGACGAACTTCTGACAATATGAGTTCTTTTAGGAAGAGATCTACAAGGCTTCTTATTTTAGGACCAACTTAGTTGGGGAGAGGGCTATCAAGAGATTGAGACTCTGGATGGGGACCAACCTATGCAAAGAGACTTTGTGGGCAACTCTGTTGGGGAAAGGTTTATTGTAGCTGGCTTTGTAGGGATAATGCTAATGAGATAACTCTGTGGGGACATCTCAACTGCATTAAACATATGCTTGCTATTGTACCCCAAAATTTGCCCTCCCTTTTTCACAAGAAATCACGAACCTAGGGTTTTCTCAGATTTTCAAGATTGGCTCAGGAATCGATCAAACAGACTTTTCTTTGGCAGTAAATCAAGAATTAGGGTTTCTCTCGCATTTCTCAGAAGAAATTGAATCCTCAGAAATTCAGTTTACTGTTACATTGTTTTCACACTTTTTCAAGTTTGCTGAAAGGTTTACTAGTTGTTCTGAAGGCCTGATTATCTGGGATAAGAGATAGGAGCTGAGACTGTTATTTGGAATATCAAGACATCTGCTTGTTAATGGAATAAAATGTTTGCCTGTTAATGGAATGCTTTCTTGTTTATTATACAATGCGTATCTTGATTGGAATGTTGTTGCAAGGTTATGAAACTACAAAATTATCGGTTTACTTAAAGTTTAAGTTATCTGTATTAGAATTGTTGAAATGTGTGATACGGTGGGAGAACTGACTAGTGTTTTGCATTCGCATTCGCACTTGTGCGGTTGAGCAAGAGTCGCCACCGACTTTTTATTTTATCCTAAAGGAAAGGTTAAAAAGCACAGCAAAAACCTTTTGAGATATTTCGTGGGTTCGGGGGGTAGATTATGAAAAGGGAAGGTATTAGCACCCCTTTCATCCATGGTTATCCATGGGCTCTTAGTTACTTGGTTTTTTAGATCACTTGCCTTGTTTTTCGATTGCTTTGAAGATGGTGTGTGTGTGTGGGTGCTTTTGAAAATGCTTTGGAAAAAAGATGCCTTGTCTTAGGCAACTAATGTATTTGACTCGTGTTTGAGTGTTTTACAAAAGTGTGAATCTTTTCGAAAAGATGTTTTTAAATGTTTTTTGAGAGTTTGTTTGAAAGTGTTGTGGATTGTGGTTTTTGAGAAGAAGGCAAGTGTTTTTGCAAGTTTGATCTCAAGTAACTAAGAGTTTTTGTCTACCCTATTGTACTCAAAGGTTTTTGTTATGTTTTAACCCCTTTTAACAATTTTGTTCCACCATTGAAATTGGTAGACAATCTTGCGTTTAGGAAGTTTATTCGGGACGGGCGCGGGTCATCGTATGGACCATGAATGCAATGATGCCAAGTGTCTTTGGCAATTTTGCTTTGAAGGGACTATGATCATTCCGTTTAGGCAACACTTTGAGGGACTTATGATCATTTTGAATTCGTTTTGCCAAAGATACTCGACGTGCAAGCATGGCCCATTTTGGAAGGCAACATGTGGGATTACCCTAGGGGGTGTAAGTGTGATTGTGTATTGATTACATGTATTTGTCTTGTATTAGGTCATCTAGCGTTTGGTTTTATTGTACATACAAACCCTAGGTCTAACCATGGTATAATTGGAAAGCTGTAAATTGCGGAATGTAAAATCTACGCTATTACAAAATAGTGTCCGGGAGTGGGGGTATAAATGTACAAGAGGGGATGAGGCTTATAGTATCCAATAAGTTACAACCAAATCGAATGCGCAATCAAATGTAAATATCGAATATACAGATATAATATAAACAAATGTGTATGGGGCAATGTATTGTGTAAGTGTACATGTGAGATGTATATGAGGTATATATGTATTGTGTGTAATTATTTACAGGCGCGAAATGTGAGATTAAAGCGTATTAGGGTTTGACCTAGAGAAATGTATTTTAATGAATCTGTGATTTTTATCTTTAATTATGTACAAAAGAAAAATGTTTTAATTAAATGGTATGTTCAAATTTTAATTAAATTGTATTATGTATAAAAAGGAAAGTATTCTAATCAAATATTTGTGAATTTTAATATTAGAGAAAAAATGTATTTAAATTGTTATGTATGAATATGTATGTTAACTAAAAAGTTTTCAATTTTAATTATATGATAAAAAAAGTATTTTGCTATTTCATATACAAATATATATTTAAAAGAGATATTTTAACTATATGATAAAAAAAATATAACATGTACAAATGTATTTCAATGTGTATTAAAAATGTTTTCAAGTTAATTGGATTAAGCATATAAAAAGTGTTTTAATTATTTTGTGAATATTAAAGAATGTAAAATAATATATTTGTCTATTAAAATGATTCCTGTAAAGAAAATAAAATGCTTAGATAACATATATAAAAAAAAGGTTAGTATTTAGAAAATGCTTGGTTAGAAGTGAAAATCTTAATGGGCTTTAGAGGGACGCAGAATGGGCAAGGCCCATGTTAATCTGGAAACAAATTTAGGGTTAGGTTTTGTTAGTTCAGTTGGTAACGAAGGTTTTAGGGTTAGCAGCGGCGCGCCGTTCACTGAGTTCGTCTTCTCCGATCATCTTGAACTTTGAAACGCAGTCCTCCGCCCAGAGCCACCGTGCCATCTCCTCCTCCGTCTACCATCCTCCATGAATCACTCACGTCAGGTACAGAAACTTGCTTTCATCCCCATTCTAACTTTCTTTTGTCCTTGTATGTCGTGATTGTATATTTGTTTGATTTTCGTTTACTGGCTTATACGAGGTTTTTTTTTTTGAAGAAAAAGGTGAAAGAGATTTTACCTTTACAAAGGAAGAGGAAGGAGGCAGTTGGAGGCTCGATGGCGGAGGTTCGGTGACGAATGTTTGCTTCTTGATGCTTTCCTGGTATCTTTATCTGATTGATATTTTAGGGTTTTGATGATGATGTGTGCTGAGAACCCTCTTGAATTTGCCCTTTTCTTCTTCTTCTTTTCTATTGCGTGCTTGTTGCTTATGTTGGATTGGAATGTGATGCTTTGAGATGAACTTGCCCAGTGATGTTTGTACTGAGGGCTCGTGTGTTGCCTTTGAATATTTTGTTTTCCCCTGATCCCCTGATGCCTTGAGTTGCTGTTCTGTATTATCTTGAACTTGCCTCTCTTCTTCTGACTTTCTTCTGATTTTGTCCCTTGAACGATCCTTGAGTTAGATGCCTTCTGAAGCTTTTTATTGCCCGATGATGTTCATACTGAGGGCCTAGGTTGCCTCACCTGCATTGCTTTGAACTTTTATGCTTGTGAGTTTGTTGACAGTATAGTGTTTTGGTAATGGTCAGGCTTGAGATTAGGCAATAGGCATGGTGATTCTGGTTATATGGTTAGGCCTTGACAGTAGTGGTGAGGTTTTGGTAGTGTTTGATGGCTCTTTAGGGTGAAGCATGGGTTCTGCAGGTTTTCAACTGGTTTATCACTTCTAATCTGTCTTTTGAGTTGTGTTTTCAGGTTTTTGAGGCTTGGGTTTTGAGGTGTTTCAGGTTATGGTAGTGCCTGAGACAGGTATGAGGTTATTTGGTTGTTATGCTGGTATCAAGTTTGAGATGTGTTTGATTTGCTTCAGTTTGATAACAGGCAGGTTAAGGCATTAGCAGGTTTTGGGTAGTTTTTGAATTTGTATGTTTTTGATGTTCCACAGGTTTTTCTATGCTTTTGAACTTGGTTTCAGGTTTTGAACTTTTGGAATTTGAGGTTGAACTTGTCGTGGGTTTATGTCTGCCTGGCTTGGTTATGTTGTTTGCAGATTATATATTTTGTGATATTGGTGCTTGGCTCAATCAGGTTTTACAGTATGTTTTCTTGTGTTCTTTTGTCCTCTTTCTCTTGGTCTTTGGCGCCCAATCTTCATTCAAACCTTGGTATTCTCTTTGATCCAAGTTTGCTGGGTAGTTTTACAAAGTTTCTTGGAACTTTTCTATTTTTGGTAATTGTCTATGTTGTGTACTTCTGCCCAGTTTTGAATAATGCTGAATTGTATTCTCTTTTTTGTATATCTTTTCTGTCTTCCCTGCCTAAGCCTAAAACCTGCCTATGCTGCTTTATCTCTCTTCTTCTCATTTTTCAGTACAGTTTAATATTATTATATGATTTCCTGTACTATTTCTGAAGGGGCCCCTCTATGCTGGGAAATGATGATTTAAGATTTTAGCTTGCATAACACATTTCTTGACTGCATCCTCTTTATCTCTTTTTTTGACAGTTTGGATAGATTTTCTGTTTTGACAGTAAATTGCCTTTTTGCTTTTGGTGGAAAGTGGAATTGGATTTGAACTATGTAGTTTGAACTTTGGATTTGAGATTCTATGCAACTTGAATTTTGGAACTTATGCATTTGACATTTGCATTCATGAATAAAAATCTTCCCTCTCTGTGAACCGGGAGAAATCCCGTGATTTGCAGAGAGGGTCAACTGATCCCAGTCAGTGGCCTCTAATGATGAGCAAATTTTAACTGTCTCTTTTAATTTCAATTGCTTTATGACTTCCTCTTTCTTTCTTTTTTGCAGATAAAAAATGGAGCACCGAAACGGAGTGAAGAATGAAGAATTAGAAATAGGATAGAATTTTTATTTTCAGTTTAATTCTTGTACATTATTATTATTTTAAATATTTTGTAATACATATTCGTATCCAAATAATAACAATTGTAACAATTATTAAATGTGAAATAAAAAATTCATTGGTATTTAATTCTCTTTCAATTCCTTTTCTTTAATTGTTTACTTGTTATTTATAGTTCCTTAAATAAAATAAAATGAAAGTTTAAATTTCAAATATTTTAATTCTTAGAACCATAAATAATCAACTAAACCTTTGATGATCAAAATAAATGAATTCGACGTATCCATTATTCAAAGCAACGCACAGTCGAACACAAAAACTTAATCAGATGCAATCCTTTTTTCACTGATTCTTTTGCCAAGCACTGTAATTCCACATTGCACACATCCCTTTTGACTGGTGAATTCAAACCAACTTCCTCCTTTACTGATTAAATCAAGATAACGCGAATTTTAACCCGAATCTCGGAATAAACTGCAAGGTGCGGTAGAATTTAAATTCTTCTGAGAATATGCCCATAAAACCTTAATTCCTGATTAAATGCTAAATAACGCTCGCCTGATCAAAATTGAACCAAAAATCATCCAAACCCTAAGCCAACTGTATGAGACAAATCAGAGCTCTGAAAATCAGTAAAACCCCTAATTTTGCTTGACTGTCAAGAAAAGTTCGTTTGTCCGATTCTTGTGCCAGTTTGAAAAGTCAGGAAATGTCTGAAGCTGAGATTGCTTGTAGAAAAATGCGAGGGCAAATTTTGGGGTACAACAAAATGCAATTTCAATTATTTTGATATGAAAATCTTAAAAGAATAAGTGAAGACTTGAAGAAAGAATGGTAAGATTATTGGACAGTAAATGATTTTATTGGATATCAGTTTGCCTCACAAAGATTTTTCAGATGATTGATACAAAAATAATTTATTATTTGAATATTGTAAGTTTTTACAACTTATAGTATTTAAAAAAAATAAATGATTACAATAAATGGAAAATATAAGTCTAAGCCTAAGCTCCATTACTCCCATGCTCAAAGTCTCCGGCTTCTACTGCTTTGTCGTCGTCCAAGTTGCACTCACATGAAAAAGACAAAGGAAAAGAAAATTAGTACAGTTAATTGAAAAGAATTTTCAAATGAAAAAGAAAGGAAAAAAGTCACCATTAAAGTTTGTCGTCCGGAATCAGAGTGCTATTGTTCATCATGTTTTTATTTTTCTCTTTGCAAATCACAAGAAGATTGCTCTTCTTGGTTCACAAAGAGAAAAGTAAAAAAATGCAAATGCAAGCATACAAAAGCAATTATTCAAAAAAAAAACATAGCAAGAACACCAGAAGCCTAGAAAAACTACAAGCTTTCCCAAACTACAGCAAAACTGTAAACTGCCTACCAAAACTGTAACAACTACAAAATCTGCAGTCTAAACAATCATCACCAAGCCATAAACTGCAAACCAGTTTCAGAAACAATCAACCAAAGCCTACCAAATTGAAAACCTGTCATCAAACTCAACATCCAAAAACCACAACTTGTGTAACAGTTCAAATCAGAAGAGAAGCTACCAACAAATCAGTTTCAGAAGCATATATCTCAACATCCAAAAAACCATTCACCAAGACTTAATCATCATCACTGTAAATCATCCAGATTCAAAGAGAAAGGAAATATCAACAAGGAGTTTCAGAAAATATTGAATCATCATCAACAAGGAGTTTCATAAAACATTAAATCATCACCAACATTCAAGATAGAGGAAAAGAAAAACAAAGTTTCAGAACTTTTGTCATCATCAACAACAAAAAAAACGAGTTTTGGAAACGTTTCATCATCAACAAATCAATAAACAATAATAAAATCTCAGAAGTTACCAAAAGGCGTGACCATCATCTCTTCCTCGTACCTCCGTCCACCAAGGAAGCGCCGCCAGTCCAACCTCTCTCCCTCTATTTTCCAGAAAATCCCCAAGGTACGTTTTTCTCAAATTTTCTTTGCTGCATCTCAGGCATAATACCATAGATTAAAAATGAAACTGAACATGCAAGCAAACTAGAACAAAGCGAGCAAACACAACGAAACTGTAAAACCCTAAAAAGAGGACGAATCATACCATTCAATCCAGAGCCACTGATCATTGAGAAGAGGTGAGAGGTGAGAGACAGTGCTCCGGCGGCCTAGGTAGGAGGAGAATTAGAGCGCTTTTGAACATTGAGAGAGATGAAGAGGAAAGGATGAAGAAACGGCGCCACTGTAAATCGCTGACAAACCCTACATTCTGAGAACCCTAACAAAAATGTGAACAAACCTTTGATTTGGGCCTTTCTGGCCCCAAGCGCCTAAGCCCATAACAAATTGGCCAGCACACCCCCCACCTCTGTTCTGACCCCCCTTCTGCCTCCTTTCATTTTTATCTTGGGCCTAGCAACCCCAAACAGCCTTAAGCCCATTCTTTTTTATTGTTTTAATTCACCTTTTTATAAATTCAT
Source organism: Vicia faba (assembly GCA_948472305.1). Taxonomy (NCBI): domain Eukaryota; kingdom Viridiplantae; phylum Streptophyta; class Magnoliopsida; order Fabales; family Fabaceae; genus Vicia; species Vicia faba. The sequence continues at coordinate 1,128,785,907 of OX451736.1, forward strand.
CAATACATTTTTTTTATATATATAGCAAATTAAGTTAATATTTTAGTTAATTTTCTTTTTCTTCTTTTAATTTATTTCTATGTGTTAAAATAAATACTAACATTTAAAACTTCATTTTTTTGTAAAATAAATTAGTTTCTTTTATTAGTTTTGTTTAAATCATTTTTCTTTTTATTATTACACATGATGAAAATACTACAAAAACAAAACTTTTAATTTGGTTTAATTAATTTTGTTGTCTTTAAACCCTTTTTATTGATTAATAAAAATACAAGAATAATAGAAATTTTGTTTAATTATTTTTTCTTTTAAACTTTTTATTTACATGATTGATAAAATACACAAAGAATAATAATAATAATAATTCTCAATCTTTTAGAATAGATTTTTTATTTGTTTATTTGTAAATAAATACATGCATCTCATAATATTATTGATTTCTTCGTTTGTTATAATTTTGTATTGAATTGTGACAATTAGATTTGGTTGTAACACATGATATTTGGACATTATTATTCTTGTGAGATTAATCCCCATTTGTAATAATTTGTACCCCCATCCCCGGAGATTTCTGTAATAACTTAGACTTTTAATTCCCGTAATTTATTGCTTTCAATATACTGTATGGTAATTAGGCGTGTATGGCAAGATTCAAAATCAATCGCTAGATGACCTAATACAAGACCTAAATGCATGAAAATCAATACACAATGCACACTTGCACCCCTAGGGTTACATCCACTTGTTGCCTTAAAAATGGGCCATGTTATGCATGTTGAGTACTTTGGAAAAACAAAAATAAAACGAAAGATCATAGTCCCTCGATGACGTTATCTTGGTTGCCTATATAAAATGATCTAGTCCCTCGGAAAATTTGTCAAAAATACTTAACACAATTGCTATCATGGTCTATACGATGACCCGCGCCTGTCCCGTTTAACATCCTAATACAAGGTTGTTTACCAAATGCAATGGTAAAACAACACTGTCAAAAGGGTTAAAAAATGTATAGAAAAGATCTTTGAGTAAAATAGGGTAGACAACTCTTAGTTACTTGATCAAAAGCTTGCAAAACATCCTTGCTATTTTCAAACACACATCACAACACAATTTTAAAACATTTCCCAAATCAAACTTTCAAAATATTGAAATATCTTTTCAAAAAGACAAACACCTTTGTATATATTCAAACAAGAATCATTACAAAGGTTGCCACAATGATGGCCTCTTTTTCAAAGCATTTTTCAAAACCACACACACAAAGCACCATTTCAAACAATTGAAAAGCAAAAGCAAGTGATCTAAATAAGTAACTAAGAGCCCATGGAAAACCATGGATGAAAAGGGTGCTTGCACCTTCCCTTTTCATAATCTACCCCCCGAACCCAAGAAAACATCTCAAAGGTCTTTCCTGTGCTTTTTGACCTTTCCTTAGGATAAAATAAAAAGTCGATGGCGACTCTTGCTAAACCGCACAATTGCGAACACAAACGCAAAACCTCAAGTCAGTTCTCCCACCGTATCACACTTGTTGTTGCTTGATAGGTGTTGTACCCCAAAATTTGCCCTCCCATTTCTCATTAATTCCTCACCACAAAGCCCTTGAAGCTCAAGATCCAGTTAGGGTTTCATCTGCTCAAGACCTCTCCTTGCACTGTTGACTCAAATTAGGGTTTGTGTTTGCACAAAGATATTTTGACCTAAAATGCCTAAGATGACTTTCATGCTTCATATTGGACTCCCAAGTTTACCCACATCAAGTTTCAAGTCTTGATTCCAAGTTTTGCCCAGTCAATTGGACAATTGACCTAGAAATCAGCTGTAATGGGAAAAAAGTCAACTGTGGCCAATTGACAGTCAAACCTCATGAAATTGAACCCACATCAACATTATGAACTCATATGGACCATTTGATCAAGTTTGGATCACAATTCCCCAAGAAATTTGATCAGAGCACCAAAAGGGCAAAATGGTCATTTTTAGGGTTTTGACTGCACAAAGGCAATTTTTGACTGTTTGACCTAGCCAATGGCAAACCAAGCTCACACATGGACTCAAGGACCCTATGGAATTATCTTGACATGATCAACAAACTCAAAAGATCCCAAGTACACAAGATTGACAGTTGAATTTCCCAGTCAATTGATTAATTTTGACTGTATACTGAAAAGTCAAACTTTGACTTTTTGGTCAAAATCAAGAGTCAAGATTCATTTTTCATCAAAACATGCCAAATCATGAAACTTGTTCACCAAGAAATCACAAAATGCAAATTAGGGTTTAAAATGGAATTTTTCATAACTTAGAATTTTTCTAAGTTATGAAAAACCCTAATTTTTTCCCAACTTTGCCCCACTTTTTCACCATGATCCATTTGGATTCAAACAAAAGTCCAAACATGAAAGTTGTAGTTTGTTGAATAATCTACAACTTTGATTCACAAAGTTTTCTCATTTGAAGCTTGCATCTCAAGTTACAAATTTTTGAATAAGGGCACTAAACCATTCTTAACTTAGTGAATTTTTGACCTATTTTGACAAGGTTTTCTACCCCACTTCAAGGCCATTTTCCATACACTTCCACTTGGAATTTCAAATTGCACTTCAAAGATGGATTGTAGTACACAATCCAAGCTTTCCAAAATGTCCAAGAACTTCTCAAACAACCTCATGGTTAGAGAGAATCGAATTTCACAATATAGCAAAAAACCACTTTGTTCATGAACAAGTTACATGTTCATAACCTTGCAATTTGAACTCAGCATGTTTTAGATTAGATTACAGGTCCTTAAACCAAGTTACACTCAATAATTTAATGCTTGTTCATTGTGTCAAATTGTTATTCTATGAGTTCAAGTATTGTACACAAGCCTAATCCATTTTTAGATAAAGTGAACTATCCATTTTTGCAAAAGTTCACTTTATGTCCAATTGGTAAATCAAGCAAGTACAAGCTAAATCTCTTTGGCACATGATTATGGACAAAATTGCTCTGATCAAGAGAAGCTTTGCAGCAGGATTAGAGGTCCCCTACTGACCTAAACCATCAAGTTGTATTTTGTTGCTTAAGAGTGAAGAAAAGTGCCATAACATCACACAACATCCATCTCAGCTTAGACACACAAGAACTAAGTTATCAAACACATCACACGGATCATAACCAAGCTGATACACGACCCTTGCACCTCTCAAACACTCCCATTGCCATAATCACCCTCAAACTGCACAAACAGGGCAAAGCCTGCAGTTTGAGTGCTATCTTCCATTTCCTTCAAGCTCTTTTGCCAAAATCAGTTCATACACATTTCCTAGCACATATGCAAGCTAACCATGCCTTGAAACACGACCTGTAACTCCTCTAACAAGTTCCACCATTTTCACTTTTTCATTTTGCAGTTGAAGTTCTACAGCTCAGTTCAAGGTGTCTCAAGGCAAAGTAGATATTGGAACAGCATCACCACACCTCAAGGAAGCTATAGCAATCAGTATCTTGCACTGTAAGCTCCCCATTTGCCAGTTAGAACTCCAGCTGAACAAGTATTTTGATGAACTCGTATCTCTCTTATTATGCATCATTAGTCTTAAGTTTGTGAAGAAACAATGTCCTATTCATGCCACTGAACATGTACATTCTTTTACTTTTCATTTCTTTTGCCTGAGTAGAGAGAATTTGGAGTTTGAAAATGACAGAAAACTTAGGTTAGGATTTGGGATCATTAAAATTCTCTCTCATTTTTGAGAGTTAGGAGATGTTCTTTATATATTTGGAATCGTGGTTTCATGCTTAACATCTTTTGTGTTGGAAGTTTGTGCAAAAGCTCAAAGAATCAGGATGTTTGAATCCCTGTTAGAAGCGCGCGTTTTTGATACATTTTTGGCTGAAGGTTGAAGAAGATGCTATGTGGGCTGGGCCTGTGTCATTTTTTTATTCACACCATATTTTTGATATTGCACCCCCTGAGCCCATTTTGTCCATTTGCTTGATTTTTTGACTTTTCTTTTTTATTTCTGACTTATTTATTTTTATTAATAATATAAAAAACATAAAAATATTTTTCCTCACCATTTTTTAATTTATTAGGTATTTATTTGATTTTCTTCTAATTTATACATAAATAAAGAAATATATACATTTTGTTAAAATATTAAGAAATATGTAAAAACACATTTATTTTCATTTTTATTTTTTATTTTGCCTTCTGAAAATATTTATATGAAAAAATACTATTTTCTAAAATATTAAATATTATTATTATTTATATATATAATACATATTTAAAATAATACATATATACATATACTCATTAATATATTTAGGATAAATACAAAATATATACCCCTTCTATTTTTCTTATTAATATTAAATATAAAAAATGCATTTTTGACAAATACCTCACTTTATTTTATTTTTGTATATATACATAAATATTTGTTCATAATAAATAAATGGTATGCTTTATTTAATAGAATTAGGGTTTTTGCCCTAAATTCAAAAATACTCCAAAAATAATATCCCTTTTATTTTCTTTTTTTTATTTCACATAAATAATACTTTTTTTTTCATACATATAAAAATTCCTTTTGCATACTTGCATATTTGTTTCATTTACCATTTGAATTATACATTCTTATTTATCTTGTAAATATTCATAAAAATGATGTAATAGTTTTAGGTTTAATTTCTTGTCTAAATATCCCCATTTGAACATTGTACCCCCCTCCCTATATTATTGTGATGTAATAGCGTAGAAATTTAAATTTCTCACTTTATCGCTTTCTAAACATACTATGCTAGAATTAGGGTGTTGTATGCGAATAAAAATGAACAAAGTAGTTGGACCTAATACAAGATAAATAAGCATGAAAAATGGACAACACATTTCACACTTGCATCCCCTAAGGTATTCCACTTGTTGCCTTTTATTATTGGGCCATATTGCATGTTGAACTTCTTTGGGCAAAACAAAACAATCAAATGATCATAGTCCCTCAAAATGTTGCTTAAATGAATGATCAAGTCCCTTTTAAAGAAAATTGCCCAAAGACATTTAACACTATTGCAACTATGGTCTAAACGATGACCCGCGCCCGTCCCTTTAATCTCCTAAAACAAGATTGTCCACCAAATGCAATGGTGGAACAAAATTGTCAAAAGGTCTAAAACATAAACAAAAATCTTTGAGAAAATTTTAGGGTAGATAAACTTTTAAGTACTTGTCAACTTTCCAAGAAAACACTTGCCTTATTTCAAAATCCATTTCACAAACACTTTCAAAATAAACTTTCAAAAAAACCTTGAAACATCTTTTTTTCAAAGACAAAACACCTTTTGTAAAACATTCGAGTAAAGAATTGTTACAAGGGTAGCCTATACAAGGCATCTTTTCAAAACATTTTTCAAAACCCCACACAAAGCACCATTTTCAAACAATTGAAAACCAAGGCAAGTTGATCTAAGCAAGTACTTAAGAGCCCATGGATAACCATGGATAGAAGGGGTGTTAATACCTTCCCCTTCTATAATCTACTCCCCGAACCCAAGAAAAATCTCAAAGGTTTTTGCTGTTCTTTTTAAACCTTTCCTTAGGATAAAATAAAAAGTCGGTGGCGACTCTTGCTCAACCGCACATTTGCGAAAACAAACGCAAAACCCTAGTCAGTTCTCCCACCGTACCACAGAACTGGCGACTCTGCTGGGGAGAATTCTTAAAAGTGGAGTAACCTTAGGGCTTAGATCACCCTCTTGCATGACTAATTGTTTGATTTTCTTGCTTTATACTTTGGCTCTATTGTTTGGGTTTACAATCCTCCACCCGGATTTTGGGAAACATTCATAGATAGCAATACGTTGTGGAAACTGTGCGGGGTATACCGACACGGTCTAAGCAATAGCTATATTAGTGCGACATATTTGTGAGTACCGGTAACCCTTAAGTTCAATCAAGGAGAGTACGGGGCCGCTGAGTGATGTCACTAAGCACTAATGACCTAGAACCTTACTTGACCATCTTGGCCTTTTATTAAGGGTAGTGAGATGACCGGCTTTGGTGCAGTCCGAAGTTGGTAGATACTCGATACTACACTCATTGAGGGTTGTTTTCTTGGAATATTTTGGTCGCTAGTTAAGTGGCTAAACCAAAACAATGAACATTGAAAACAATCCAATGATATTGAGCTCCTTAGAACCCGGTTACTATTTATAGGACAGGTTTTTAAGCCAACCACACTCAAGAGGGTACTTACCTATGAAACCCCATGCAAGCTTGAAACTAGGGTTTGGTGTGATTTGCTTGTACATATATTTTGTGCATACATCATAAACATCATAAAGCATCATATGCATTCACTAACCATTTCAAGGGTTCTGGATCTTCATCTTTGTTCTTGTTTTGTAGGACATGGAAATCCCTCGCAGAAATACCATTCAAGTCAACCTTGTGAGAATCTCTCCTCAACTCAAGGAGATCACCTCAAGAATTCCGGAAAATTCATCCTTCAGTGAAAGACATGGTAGACTGCTCAGCCTAGTCAACACCAACATTGAAGAAGACATGATGAAAGTGCTATTCCAATTCTTTGACCCTCTTCACCACTGCTTCACTTTCCCAGATTACCAGTTGGTACCCACTTTAGAGGAGTTTTCTCAACTCCTAAGAATCCCTATCCTTAATCAACTACCCTTCAACGGTACGGAAAAGGAACCAAAGCTGGAAGATGTTGCTCGAGCATTACATCTACAACCATCTGACGTCAAGGGGCATTGGGAAACCAGAAGTGGCGTCAAAGGATTCTTAGCAAAATTCTTGTTTGAAAAGGCACAAGAATGCTGGAACCCATTGGACCTGCAAGCCTTTGAAGAAATTGTGGCACTCCTTATCTACGGGTTGGTCTTGTTCCCAAATCCTGACCAATTGGTAGATGTCAACGCCATCAAAATCTTCTTGTCCAGAAATCCAATACCAACATTGCTTGGGGACATCCTTCACTCATTTTACACACGAACAATGAGAAAGAGGGGTGTTCTCATGTGCTGTACTCCTATCCTCGCAAGGTGGTTTATTTCGCACCTTCCACAATCTGTCTTGAAGAATGACCAAGGTACAAGGTGGTCCCAACGATTGATGACTCTTACTCATTCTGATGTGCATTTGTGTTCTCGGTCCAGAGAAAATGTCATCATCGTCGATCGTTGCGGAGAGTTTCCTAATGTTCCTTTACTTGGAATTAGGGGAGGTATCACCTACAACCCTTGCCTAGCTTTGAGGCAATTTGGATATGCACGGAGGGATGGCCCTCATGACATGTTGATTCCTAGCCTAGTTTTTGACTTCGACAACGATGCACAAGGACTTCGCCAAAGATTCGTCAGAGCTTGGGGAAAACTCAACAAGGTTGATAGCAATACTCTGGGACACAAGAACTCCATCCCTCTTGAGCCCTATCTCAAGTGGGTACGAGCCCGAGCCCAAAGTCTAATGATGCCTTATCCTCATGTACTCCCAGTGATTAAAGAGCCCGTCAATGAAGGAGAGGTTCCCTACACCATCCTGCATCCAGACATGCCTACATCATGGGAGGAAATGCAGAAAAGTTGGATTCAGCTCAAGGAGGAACGGAACACTTTTGAAGCTAGCTACTACGCCAGTGAAAAGAAGCTTCTAGAGCTTACCCGCCGACTCCATGAGCAAGAGTCCCTCAACACCTACATCGCACCAAAGAGGATGCGCAATGTCTTTCTGCCTTGAGAAGTTTATTTTGTAACATCGCACCAAAGAGGAACACTTTTGAAGCAATGATGTTCTCAACATAAATGAGATTTGTAAGATACGATGCGTATATGCATGCTATAAATGTATGGAAGTATGATGTTTATGAGTATATGTTTTCCTCTTAGGAAAATAAATCCTTGACGGGCGCCGGGAAGTCACTCCTGGGCTGATGTTGAAGAATAGATTTTGCTTCCGCTGGGGATGATAACTGCAAGAATACCGGTAGGAGAAGATGACTCCGTTGCGGAACAAACTTGGCAAATGGAGGATTCTGCGGGGAGAAAAGATACTCTAGCGACCATGCTGGGAAGCAATACTCTGTGGGAAGAGGGATGCCTTGCTGAGTATTGATGATAGTTTGCTGGGGATAAGAAGGCTTCGTCGACGACGCTCTTTCCGCGGCTTTTGGCTGAGGATAACCCAGTTATATCCTGTTGAGGAAATAACTCTTTAAATAAAGCCGGGAGATGCGTTCGTGCTCTGCGAAGGATAAGCTTCCAGAATCTACTGGGGATAAGCTTACTGCTTGGGGAGATGGATTCCAATTTTCCTGGGGAAACTGGATTGGGCTCTTCTGGGGGGTTTTGGAACTGCGGGGGAGTGATTCCTTTTAATGTTGATATACCGCCGGGGAACAATCTTTAGGCCAAGACTGCCGGGAATGCTTGTTAAGAATATATGTATATTGCTGGGGGAAATGTTGAGATCTGCTGGAGGATACTCAATTTCCTTAAGATTTGATGATTCTGCTTGGAGAGAGTGCACTGACTTGCTAAATCACTCTCTGGGGAATTAATATGTACTGGTCATGTTCTTTAGCTGAACCTACCTTGGTACCTTGGAGGATGGAACAATTGGATTGTTTAGACAACTCTTTTATTGCCCCTGTTTCTAGCGTCACCTGCAATTGATTCCTTTGTTTCGTATGCAAATATTTATGAGTTAGCAAATTATTGTCAATGCATATATCACAAATTGAACCTTGGACGTTCTTCGCAAAACAAAACAGAAAAAGAAAAACACTTGGCACGTTTAACTGAAAATATATTTGTATTGATTTTGAATGGCCTGAAAATAGGCGTTTTGTGTACAAGAGGCTGACGTCCTAGTAAGAGGAACGCCGCCGAACAAAAGAGTTTATACAAATTTTGTACAAGAAAATAAAACAGCTGCGTGAAATATGAATGATCCACTGGGTTTCAACTCTGCTATTGCCTTTATAACTCCGAGCGTCTCATCACTTGATGACCTTGGTTGAAGGTGAAGCTGATTGATCGATTCCGTCTGAACTTGATGTAGATACCGGATTCTGGATGCAAAGTGATCAATGAGACATAGTATTACGCTTTTATCCCTAATTTTTGCCTGGACCGCCCTTTCGGGTTTTCAGTCCACCGGGATACCCATTTTTGCCCAAGCCGCCTTTTCAGGTTTTCGACTTGCCGGGTGTACAGATTTTTTTTATTTCATCCCTTCATTTTGCCCGAACCCTTTTGGTTCGACGGGAAGCCCTAAGTTTTGCCTAGGCATGTCAACCTAGCGGGTCCTTTTTTATGCGTAGTATCTTTTAACTATGTCTGCATTGGCGGGGTGAGGAAGGTCGTCACCATCCATGTTGGTCAATATCATGGCTCCTCCTGAGAACACATGCTTAACCACAAATGGCCCTTCGTACGTAGGGGTCCATTTGCCCCTTGGATCACTCTGAGGAAGGATGATTCTCTTGATTACCAGATCCCCAACTTGATATTCCTGTGGTCTGACCTTTTTGTTAAATGCTCTGATCATCCGTTTCTGATACGTCTGACCATGACAGATAGCAGCAAGTCTCTTTTCGTCAATGAGGTTGAGTTGATCAAGTCGTGTCTGGATCCAATCATCTTCGTTCAGATTTGCATCCTTCATTATTCGGAGAGAGGGTATTTGCACTTCGATTGGCAAGACTGCCTCCATGCCATAAACCAGAGAGAAAGGAGTTGCCCCAGTTGACGTCCTAGCTGAGGTTCGGTATCCATGTAGAGCGAATGGTAACATCTCGTGCCAATCTTTATAGGTCACTATCATTTTTTGCACGATTTTCTTGATGTTCTTATTTGCTGCTTCTACAGCCCCATTCATCTTCGGTCTGTAAGGAGAAGAATTGTGGTGCTGTATCTTGAACTGTTCGCAGAGCTCAGCGATCATCTTGTTATTCAGATTGGTACCGTTGTCTGTAATTATCCTTTCGGGGACGCCGTACCGACAGATCAGGTTGTGCCGAATGAACCGTGCCACAACAGTCTTGGTTACCGTAGCATAGGATGCTGCCTCAACCCACTTCGTAAAATAATCAATCGCCACTAAGATGAAGCGATGTCCATTGGATGCCGTAGGTTTAATCTCACCAATCATGTCTATGCCCCACATTGCAAATGGCCAAGGCGCAGTCAGAACATTTAGGGGAACTGGAGGAACATGCACCTTGTCTGCATAGATCTGGCACTTGTGGCATGTCCTGGAATGTTGGTAACAGTCAGCTTCCATTGTGGACCAGTAATATCCTGCCCGTAGGATCTTCTTAGCCATAGTGTGTCCACTGGAATGTGTACCAAAGGTCCCTTCATGTAGCTCTTCCATGATCCTTTCTGCTTCAGTCTTATCCACACAACGCAGTAGGGTTGAATCATGGTTTCGCTTATACAAGATGCCGTTGCTTAGGAAGAACTTGGCTGCGAACCTCCTCAGGAATTTCTTATCATTGACAGATGCACCTTCAGGGTATTCCTGAGCTTCCAGATATCTCTTCACTTCGTGGTACCAAGGCTTCTCAGTCACCGATTCAGTTTCGAGATCGCAACAGTATGCCGGTTCGTCCAATTTCCAGATAATGATCCGGGGAGCCTCGTTATCCCATTTGACCTTGAACATTGAAGACATTGTAGCTAACGCGTCCGCTAACTGATTCTCTTCTCTTGGAAAATGCTCAAAGGTTATCTCTGTGAAGTGGGGGATCAGGGTTAACACACATTCTCTGTAAGGAATCAAGTTTGGATGTTTCGTATCCCACTCTCCTTTAATCTGGTTGATCACAAGAGCGGATTCTCCGAAGACACTTAGAAATTTGATCCTTAGGTCGATCGCAGCTTGAAGACCCATGATGCACGCCTCATACTCCGCCATGTTGTTGGTACAGTTGAAACACAGCCGGGCAGTGAGTGGAGTATGAGTACCTTGAGGAGATATGATGATGGCGCCGATACCATTACCCAAAGCATTGGAGGCTCCGTCAAAGTGCATAGACCATCGGGATCCTGGTTCAGGTCCTTCATCCGGTCCAGGTACTTCACAATCAGTCACTATCATAATGCTTTCATCCGGAAACTCGAAGTTCATTGACTGATAGTCATCTACAGCTTGATGAGCTAAGTGGTCTGCCAATACACTTCCCTTGATGGCTTTCTGGGTTGTGTACTGAATGTCGTATTCCGTCAAGATCATTTGCCATCTTGCGATTCTCCCAGACAGAGCAGGCTTTTCGAATATGTACTTTATAGGATCCATCTTTGAGATCAACAAGGTAGTGTGAGTCAGCATATACTGTCTCAGCCGGCGAGCAGCCCATACCAAAGCGCAGCAAGTTTTCTCAAGCAGTGAGTATCGGGTCTCACAGTCGGTAAACTTTTTGCTAAGGTAATAAATGGCATGCTCTTTTCGGCCAGACTCGTCATGCTGCCCCAGCACACACCCCATTGAGTTGTCAAGCACTGTCAGATATAGTATCAGAGGTCTCCCTTCAACCGGTGGCATAAGGATAGGTGGTTCTTGGAGATACTCTTTGATTTTGTCAAAAGCAGCCTGACATTCATCATTCCAACGTACTACTTGATCTTTCTTCAGCAGCTTGAAGATTGGTTCACAAGTAGCGGTTAGGTGTGAGATGAACCGAGCGATGTAATTCAGGCGTCCTAAAAAGCCTCTGACTTCCTTCTCTGTCTTAGGGACTGGCATCTCTTGAATAGCTTTGACCTTAGCAGGGTCCACTTGAATTCCCTTATCACTGACCACGAAGCCTAACAACTTCCCAGATCTTACCCCGAAGGTGCACTTGTTTGGGTTCAGTCTCAGTTTGTATAGTTTCAACCGGTCAAACAACTTCTGCAGATGATCTAAGTGCTCTTCCTCAGTTTGGGATCTTGCGATCATATCGTCAACATACACCTCTATCTCGTGATGGATCATGTCATGAAATAAGGCAACCATGGCACGTTGGTAGGTTGCCCCAGCATTCTTCAGTCCAAAAGGCATGACCTTATAGCAGAAGGTGCCCCACTGAGTAACAAATGTAGTCTTTTCCATGTCTTCAGGTGCCATCTTGATCTGACTGTAACCTGAAAAGCCATCCATGAAAGAGAAAACCTTGTGCTGAGCTGTGTTATCAACAAGGACATCAATGTGAGGTAAGGGGAAGTCATCTTTGGGGCTGGCCCTGTTCAGATCCCTGTAATCGACACACATTCTGACTTTACCGTCCTTCTTAGGTACCGGCACCACATTAGCAACCCACTGAGGGTAAGAAGTTACTGCAAGGAACCCCGCATCAAACTGTTTCATGACCTCGGCTTTAATCTTCTCAGACATCTCTGGACGCATCCGACAAACCTTTTGCTTAACTGGAGGGCAGTCTTCCTTAGTTGGCAAATGATGGACCACAATATCAGTATCCAACCCGGGCATGTCTTCGTAGGACCAGGCAAAGATCTCCATATAATCATGTAACATCTTGGTTAACCGTTGCTTCACGCTGAGCTCTAGGTTGGCACCAATCTTTACCTCTTTCCTGTCTGCTTCAGTACCCAAGTTTATTGTTTCCACTGGCTCTTCATGGGGTTGAATTGCCCTCTCTTCCTGAAGTAACAGTCTTGCAAGCTCGCCAGGCACTTCGCAATCGTCTTCGGCTAAGTTGATCGGATTTTCGAAGTCATAACTGGCAGTAGCAGAGTTGTTATCAGTAAGATCTAGAGTGGATTGAAACCTGTATGAGTGAGTGTGTGTGTAAATATAGCTGTTTTGAAATATATGTAAAGGAAAGGAAAGACAGAAAAGGAGCACAATATTTGCAATGCGAAAGATACGTCCAAGATTTTCATTTATGATATATGAAATGACAGTTTGTATGCCCTCACAAATAGAACCACGGTGCCTCGGGTAAGACACCGGGCCATAGAGTTTATCATTGTTTATTACAAAATAACAAAACATAGGAATTCATTACTGCGTCACAAAGGTAACAGGAGTATGATCCTTAGCAATCCAGTTGTTCAATCCGCCTTCGGTCGTCGGATAGATCCAGCTATTAAATTCCGCTTCATCCACTTCGTTGTTTTCCCCAACAGCATTCACTCCTGAACTTTTAATAAATACCGGAGGCCTTCCGATCTTCGCTTTCCTCATAGCTTTCTGACCTTCTGTGGTAAAACCCAGCCCAAGTTTATCAGTCTTCTGAGTAAAGTCTGGAAGTCTGCCCCAGTCGGCACATTCACCCTTCTGAACCACAGCCCGGGCATCCTTCAGGGAAGCCATCTTCAAAGGACCACTTTCTTCTGCTGCTGTTTCTGCTGCTGCTGTAATTGGAAGCACCTCCTCGAAATGCTGAAAGGGGGTTTCAATAAACTCCCCATCCATCTCAATGTATCTGAAGGAGTTCAGGTGGCTCACCATGTATTCCTCCTCTCCCTGCACAGTGACGATCTTCCCTCTGACGGGGTATTTCAGCTTTTGATGCAAGGTAGAGGTCACTGCCCCAGCCTTATGTATCCAAGGTCGACCCAATAGACAAGAGTAAGATGGACGGATATCCATCACATAAAAAGTGGAGTCGAACACCTGAGAGCCCACACGAATCGGAATGTCAACCTCTCCATGAACCATCCTCTTTGAACCATCAAAGGCCTTGACGATGATATTGCTGGGTTTTAATTCCAGGCCTTCACAATCTAGACGGTCCAAAGCCTTCTTGGGCAGCACATTCAAAGATGACCCAGTATCCACCAACACATGTGCCAAGGTAGTGCCCCTGCATTCAATAGAGACATGCAGAGCATCATTATGGTCTCTCCCCTTTGCGGTCAAGTCAGCATCTGAGAAACCCAAGCCATTGTCTGCCGTCAGATTTGCTACGCAATCAGTGAACTGGACTGAAGATGTCTCATGTGGCACATGGGCCGTCTTGAGGAATGAGATTAAGGCCTTGGCATGGGCCTCGGAGCACAGCAATAAAGAGAGCATGGAGATTTTAGAGGGCGTATGCCCCAGCTGTTCCACAACATTGAAGTCACTCTTCTTTATAATTTTTAGAATCTCCTCCATCTCCTGTGGGGAGGCCTCAGCAGCTATGGGTACGGGTGCCTCCATCTGGGCAGGCTCAACTTCAACTCCTTTGCCCCGAGCATTGGATGACTCGGCAGCAGGAGAAACAATTGGATCAGCAGCAGAAATAGGTACACTTGCAGGGGTTATGAGAAGTGGTCTTCGGGCAGCAGGTGGTGCAATGTCAGGCGAGAAGAGCCTGCCACTGCGGGTAACCTTGGCTGGGCCAGTAATGTCACAAATACTGGCGGCAGCGTTGAACTCTTGTTTAATCCCGTTTACATATACATCTGCCTCATAATGCCAGGGGACAGCTTTGTCAGATACATAGGGCAGGGGCCCTGGAACAGTGATAATAACAGGCGCAACGGTCATGATTTGGACGGGCTTCTTCGGGAGAGCCGGGATCGGATTATTGAAGATAGTCACCACAGAAACTTCTTCCACTGGAACCAACCGAACAGCAGACTTCTTGAATAGAATCTCCTTGCTATCCATTAAGCTTTGGATGCCTAACTTTAGCAAGGGACAACCAGATGGGGACACAGCACAGAACAGGCAACCCTCACTACAACCCGGAAATAAACCGACCTGCAGTAGGTTCTTCTTGACAATCTTTAGAGGAGTGGCTAGATCATCCACAGAAACAGCATAAACGTCTTCATCAACAGCATTTACCCCATGTTGAGGCATAGGGGCAGTAATTACATTCGGCTTCGCATGCGCTTCGAACTGTATCTCCTTTGCGTCGATAAGGTCTTGCACCTTATTTTTTAACGCCCAACAGTCATCAGTAGAGTGCCCCGGGCTATCTGAATGGTAGGCACAACGAGCATTCGGGTTGTACTTGGGGGATGCAGTATTTGGAAACTTCGGCGCTTCCCTGACAGTCACTAAATTGGTTGAGAGCAACTGCGGCAGGATCTGCGACAAAGTCATGTTTAAGCGGGTGAATTCTCTCCGGGGTCTTTCAACCTTCTGAGGATTGTTTGGCCGGGGAGCGACAGCAGGCTTAGCAATCATTACCGCACTGAAAGATTGGCGATGCTCATGTCTCTCTGATTTCCTGGAACCATATACGGCACTAGACTCCTTCTTGAAGGGTTTCTTCTCAGAACTAGATGATGTACCATTCGGAATTTTTCCAGACTTTAACCCAGCTTCAATCCTCTCTCCAGTCAAGATTAGATCAGTGAACCCTGCAGATGAATTCCCGATGAGATGGTTGAAAAATGGCCCAGATAGGGTCCCCAAGAACATGTCCACCAATTCCCGATCAGTCAACGGTGGCTGCACCCTGCCAGCCAGGTCTCTCCATTTCTAAGCGTACTCCTTAAAACCTTCACTTGCACCTAACGACATACCCTGAAGTTGGGTACGTGTGGGGGCAAGGTCGGCATTATATTGATACTGCTTGTAGAAAGCAGTAGCCAACTCCTCCCAGTTACGAACCTTGGTCCCATCCAGCTGATAGAACCATTCGAGATGAGTCCCTGAAAGACTCTCCTGGAAGAAGTGGATCCATAAATTCTTATCCGCAGAGTACGGCTGAATTTTCCGAACATAGGACCTCAGATGCAGCTTGGGACAAGACGCCCCGTCATATTTGGAGAAGGATGGTGCTTTGAACTTGTGGGGGATGATCACACCAGTTGACAAACCCAGATCTCCGAAATCCAGCCCAGGTACCTGTTGAACCTCCATAGCCTTCAACCTATCCTCCAGTTGCTTGTATCTGTCGTCTGCAGGAGGGTACTGCTCTTCATCAAAATCTGTCTCGTTGTCGGAGACTACCGGGCTAGGGACCTTTACTTCTGCCTGAGAAGGACTCTTGCCAATAGAAGAACCAGCCTCTTCATGCTGCAGAGTATTGCCAAACCTTCGGCCCGAGTTGAACAGAACAGTTCTTCTCTTCTTCTTCTTCTCCTTCTTCAGGAGCATAGCCTTCAGTTCTTCTTGGCCTTGAGCCAGACCCTTGATTAACTCCTGGAATTGTGCATTCTGCACCTGAAGAGCCTTGATTGATGTCTCAGTTGATGCAGATTCGGGATTCATGATGCTGAAATAAACAGCGAAGAACTGTAAGCAACCTGAAAAGGGGAAAAACCTGCTATGCACATGATGAATGAGATGTGGTTATGCAATGCATTCAAGGGTTCGAAAATTCAACTTTGTTGTAGACAAAAAGGAACACACGTTATTATTAGAGAAATCATTGTTTAATACATTAAGGCCTCATGGGAAAAAGTACAAAAATCAAATCAATCCCAAAATACGCTGCGCATCCTCTTTGGAGCTATGTAAGTGTTGAGATTCCTCTCCTCATGCAACAGGCGGGTGAGCTCCAAGACCTTCTTTTCACTGGCATGTAGACTAGTCTCAAGAGAATTCCGTTCTTCCTTAAGCTGGATCCAGCTCTTCTGCATCTCTTCCCAGGATGTGGGCATATCAGGGTGCTGAATAGTATGGGACACTTCCCCTTCCAGGACTGGTTCCTTGATTACTGGGAGCATGTGGGGATAAGGCATCACTAACTTCTGGGAGCGGGCTCGTACCCACTTGAGATAAGGTTCCAATGGGATGGAGTTCCTATGCCCCAGAGTCTTACTGTCTATCCTACTGGGCATCCTCCAAGCTCTGATAAATCTCTGGCGAAGTCCTTGAGTATCATTGTCGAAGTCAAAAACTATGTCAGGAATTAACATGTCATGAGGACCATCCCTCCGAGCATAACCAAACTGTCTCCAAGCCAGGCATGGGCTGTAAGTAATACCTCCTCTGATTCCAAGTAAAGGAACATTAGGGTACTCCCCGCAACGATCAATGATGGTGACATCTTCTCTGGACCTAGGGCACCAATGTATATCTGCATGTGTAAGAGTCATCAACCGTTGTGACCATCTCAAACCCCGCTCATTCTTCAAAACTGATTGTGGAAGGTGCGAAATAAACCACCTTCCCAGGAGAGGAGTGCAACACATAAGGACACCTCTTTTTCTCATGGTTCGAGTGTAACATGAGTGAAGGATGTCCCCCAGCAACGTAGGTATAGGATTCCTGGACATAAAGATCTGGACGGCACTGATATCAATAAGCTGATCTGGGTTAGGGAACAACACCAAACCATAGACAAGGAGGGCCACAACCTCTTTAAAAGCTTGCAAGTCAAGGGAGTTCCAACATTCAAGGGCCTTTTCAAACAGAAACCTGGCTAAGAACCCTTTGATACCACTTCTAACTTCCCAATGTCCTTTGAGGTCAGACGACTGTAGGTGCAAGGCTTTAGCAATCTCTTCAAGCTTAGGTTCCTTTTCTGTACCGTTAAAGGGTAGCTGATCAAGGATAGGGATCTTCAGGAGCCGGGAGAACTCCTCCAATGTAGGTACCAACTGATAGTCCAAGAAGGTAAAACAGTGATGCAGAGGATCAAAGAACTGGAACAGGACCTTTATCATATCTTCCTCAATGTTGGTGTTGACCAAGCTGATGAGGCTTCCATGTCTTTCACTGAATGAAGAGTTCTCGGGAATCCTGGATATAAGCTCCTTAAGCTGAGGAGGGATCCTTACAAGACTGATTTGAATTGTCTTTCTACGAACAGTTTCCATGTCCTACAAAACAAGAACAAAGATGAAAATTCGAACCCCTGAAATGGTTAGTCAATGCATATGATGCTGGATGATGTCATGATGCTATGATTAAGCACACCACAGATATTTACAAAGACAAACATGTAAGGCACACAAGGCACACAAGACAAGCCCTTAAGTTTTAAGGCCAGCATGGGGTCTGGGTAGTACCCTCTTGAAGTTGGTGGGTTCAACCTGTCCTAATCAAAGTAACCGGGTTCTAAGGTTCCCAATATCACGGGATTGCTTTCATTGTTCATCGTTTCGATTTAGCCACTGAACTGGCGACCGAAATATTCCAGGAAAGCAACCCTCCATTGAGTGTAGTATCGAGTATCAACCAACCTCGGACTGCACCAAAGTCAGTTATCTCACTACCCTAAAGAGGCCAAGATAGTTCAATTAAGGTTCCTAAGGTCTGTTGATGCTTCACGACACCACGCGGAGGCCCCGTACTCTCCTTGACTGAACTCAAGGGTTACCGGTACACACCAAAATGCCACATCAACGTAGCAGACTGTTTCAACCATGTCGGTATACCCCGCACAGTTCCCTCACAGCCTTGTTGCTACTTT
Organism: Vicia faba; assembly: GCA_948472305.1. Classification (NCBI taxonomy): domain Eukaryota; kingdom Viridiplantae; phylum Streptophyta; class Magnoliopsida; order Fabales; family Fabaceae; genus Vicia; species Vicia faba. Next base: position 1,128,804,224 of record OX451736.1, read on the forward strand.
CTAAGAAGGTATCCCCCAGATCCGGGTTAGGATCTATAGAACTCCCAAGCAACCCACAATTTAAAGCACACAAGGAAAATAATTGAAAACATAGTTATGAGCTATCCCTAAGGTACACCCCACTTTAAGTTTTTATCCCCAGCAGAGTTGCCAGTTCTGTGATCGGTGGATCTGGAACTGACTGTTTAACGCTGGTTCGCGAAATGTCGCGGAAGCAAGAGTCGCCACCGTCTTTTATTTTCTCCAAATGGAAAGGACAAAAGCACAGAAAAATTCCTTATAGAGATTGCTCTCGGTTCGGGAGGTAGGTTATAGAAAGGGAAGGTGTTAGCACCCTTTCTATCCATGGTTATCCATGGGCTCTTAGATACTTGCTCATTGTGTTTTCAAAAATGGTTTGTTTGCTTTTCAATTGTGGGTTTTAAAAAAAGTTTCTTTGAAAATTCCAGTTCGACTCTTGTGTCAGAGTGTTTGAAAAATTGCTTTGAAAGCTTTTGAAAAGTGTCGGTGTGAAAAGATTTTTGTTTGTTTTTGAAGAGAGCAAGTATCTAGAGTCGTCTACCTACCCTAAGGAATTCGTCTGTGTAAATGTCCTTAAAGTAGTGCCATCCCACCATTGAGAGGTAGGTAGCACCACCGTTGGAGGTGTTCGGGTCAATTCGAGGTTCGGGACATGGTGATCACCAGAGCAATGGGAAGACACCTTAGAAGCTACCCTCATGCCAGGTTCCCGGATCATGAGGACTTACTAAGACATCCTCTACTCGACGATCACCTTTCGAGGCAAGGCAACAGTGAGGCGTACCCTAGGGGTGGTGTGTGCGATTCGTGTGTCGTTTTCATTTGCATTTGTCTTGTCATGTCATTGGTGTTCTACGCATTGCTTTTATTTAGTCCATACATTCTTTCATGCTTTTGATTAACAGTTAAAAGTTGCGAGGAAAAGTAAATCTAAAGCTATTACAAATGGCGCGGGTCCACATCGCCAAAAATTAAACCAGGACCCGATTTGACTGAAAATAAAGAAATTAAAAGTGCGAGAAGTAATTACAAGGCTTCGGGAGAGGTACATAATTATTTAAGCAAAATAAAATAAATATGCGAAGAAATAAGAAATTACGAACGAGGGCGTTGGACCCTTTTGCAAAATATTAAAATTAATGAGGAATTAAAATTAAAATTAAAAGAAAAAAAAGAACTTTTTTTTGGTGTTTTTAATATTTTAAGATTTAATAGAAAAAGAAAGAATTAATTAAAATTAAAATGAAATGTTAAACCTAGTTCTAATTATTTTTAAGTTATTAAGAAAAATATTGAATTTTAACCTAATTTAAACCTAAGTTAATTTACATGCAAATTTGACTATAAAAAATAAATAAAATAAATAAATATTATTATGAGAAAGAAAAAATTAAAAAGGGATAAAAACATTAATTAAACCTATTTTTACATTTTTGTATTTTTGTTATTAAAAGAATTAAAATTAAAAAACCCTAATTTAAGCTAATTAATTTACAATTTATTTATGAAAATAATTAAAAGAAAATACTTATTATATTTTTGTCTTTTCTGATTTTTAGGTATTTTTTATAATGCTTTTGTATTTTGTAAAAACATAATATATTAATTAAACAAAGCAATAATTAAAATAAAAATAGAATAAAAAAACATAAATTATGCAAACCTTGGGGGGTGGTAGTCCCCAATATGGAGGTATGGCCCAAGAATTCTGGCCCAACAAGCTTCAAATTCGTTGACTTTTCCAGGCACCATGTGGCACCTATGACCAGGCCTAGGATACACTTCCAATCTATGCCCTTGATTTGATCTCCAGGACGCGTGGCTGTGGGATTCTTGAAGGCATATGGTAGTCTTGACCTTGGGCGCTGCATGGGAATTGTTAATGAAAAATATTATGGAAATTATACAGACCTGGGGCTCGAACCCAGGTCTTAGATGTCAACGCAATGAGCGCTTGCCAGCTGAACCATGAAACTCTTTTGTTAAATAAATAAGCAACAAATATAATAAAAGAAAACAACGCGTTAGTGGGCTAGAACGCGCGAAATTCAAAAAAACCTATCACGTCTTGCCAACACATCGTCTTCTCCATTATCCCTGAAACATAAAAACAAAAGCAACGGTTTTTCATGCGTTGTGTTAGGCCGGCTATGGGAAAATAGCGATTAGGCCTATGGTGTCCATAAATTTGGCGCGATGGGTGCTTCTTCTTCGTCCAGATGCACTGATGCTAATGGTCATGGTCTTGAGGGCCAATTTTTCCTCTTTTAAGAATCCCTAATTTGAAGCTTTATAAACCCTAACAATCAAACATGGCATAATCGTATATAGCGCACAAAAATGCAATTGAATATGTTGGTTAGCATCAGAATATCATAATGAATACGAATCAATAAATAAAAAATACAAAGGATGCGTGAATCATGATGCACGATCGTGGAATTTTCTTGATACAGTTCGTGTTCAATATACCAATTCTTGGAGTTTGAATGGATGTTTTTGATTGGAATGTATTCAGGAACCTTCAAGGAAGCTAATGGAATCGGTTTTGTGCTTTGAATCGCCCTCTAACAATGATTTCAGAATTGCCTTTTTTAGAGAAAAATTCAAGTTTGAATCTTGTGTTTCTGAGCAGCTGCGCCTCTCCTTGCATTAGGGTTATGATCTAGCATATGTAGTGAATGCATTAGGTCAGAAAAATTCAATCAAATCTCTTGTAATCATGGTTTTGAATATTTGATTTCTAAGGATCTTTTTTCAATCTTTTTCAAGTGTTCTTTGTTCTCAATCATGCCAATCAATCCAAATCTTTCCTAATTTGCATATGCACGAAATATTGATGATATAATGTGCACAAAAAGATTGAAAAAACTTAGGTTAGCATTTTTCATGTATTTATTTTAATTTAAATGAATTATTATTAATAAAAATCCAAATAAATAAATAAAAATGAATAAAAACTTCCCTTTGGGCCAAGTGGTCGTGCACATGCTTAGAATGATGAATCATGGAAGAAAAATGGGCCCATTAGCAATTTTAGGTCATTTGAAGTAATGTTGACTTTTCAAAATATCCAAAAATTGCCCAACTTCCACAAGGCATAACTTGCTCAATTTTTAAGCTTTTCTCATGTTCTTGGACATTTTGGAAAGGTCTTTGAGTCCTCTAACCAATGCCTTTGGTCCCATGTCATTTTGATTTACCAATCTCAAGTTATGGTCTTTGACTTAAAGTCCCTTTTTGTTGACTTTTGAAAATGACCTATAATGTTGAAATTGATAACTTTTTGTGAGAGCATTTCTTGGACTTGAAGTATGAAGATGAGTTGTAGGAAATGTCTTTCTCTTCAAAATGAGCTTTGGATGGAATTTTTATGATAATCCATGTGAAAGTTATGCCCTGGTCAATTTCAGTTGACTTTTTCAACTGTCCAAATAAGGAAACTTTTTGCATCTTGATGTTTTCTGAGCCAAATTTTGAGAATCATGATCAAGCATTGATCAAATGATGTTTGTGGCTTCCAAATGATATGTTGACCAAAAATTTGAACTTTTGACTGCCAAATGACCATTTTGCCCCTACAGTTGACTGTAGTGCAATTAGGATTTTGACTGTGCAATTTTGTGTTGAATGCCTTGAAACTTGATATGAGGATGCTTGACCATATTTGTAGGCATATGAGACTTGATTGGGCCTTTGAAAACTTCATTTTCTTGATCAGAACACAAACCCTAGTTTTGACTGTATAGGAGGTTCTTGAACTGTGCAACCCTTGGGGAAATTGGAGACTTGATTTGGCAATTTCTTGGAGAATATGGGAGGGCAAATTTTGGGGTGCAACAGACTCTCCTGGGGAAATAGGGCATTCATTGTAAGGCTGATGCAATGCTGAAACTTTTCCTTACTCTGTGGGGAATTGAGATAACTTGGTCACATTCTTCAGTTGAACCTATCTTGGCGGACAAGGCGACCAGACTGCATTAGACAACTCCACATTTCCCCTGTTTCCGATGTCACCTATAATTAATCTTTCGTTTCATATGTAAACATTTATGAATCAGCAATTTAATGTCAAATGCATATATCAAAAATGAACATTGGACGTTCTTCGCAAGACAAAACAGAAAAAGGAAAACAACGATAATTTGCATGGACAAGTGAATTTGTATTGATTTGAATTTTGCCTGTGAATAGGCATTTTTGTACAAGAGGCTAACATCCTAGTAAGAGGATGCCACCGAATAACTTAGAGTTATCAATTTGAAAAGAAAAAGGAAATCAAAACAGCTATGTGAACGATCCCACTGGGTTCCAACTCGGCTATCGTCTTTATGTCTTCGAATGTCTCATCGCTTTGCTACCTAGTTGAAGATGAAGCTGATTGGTCGATTCCGAAATCTGAGCCAGATAGTTGATGCCGAATTCCGGATGCGAAGCGATCCAATGAGACATAATGTTACGCTTTTATCCCTAACTTTTGCCTGGACCGCCCTTTCGGGTTTTCAGTCCACCGGGATACCCATTTTTGCCCAAGTCGCCTTTTCAGGTTTTCGACTTACCGGGTGTACAGATTTTTTTTATTTCATCCCTTATTTTTGCCCGAACCCTTTTGGTTCGCCGGGAAGCCCTAATTTTTGCCTAGGTATGTCAACCTAGCGGGTCTTTTATTTATGCGTAGTATCTTTTCACTATGTCTGCATTGGCGGGGTGAGGAAGGTCGTCACCATCCATGGTGGTTAGGATCATGGCTCCTCCTGAGAACACACGTTTAACCATAAATGGCCCTTCGTATGTAGGGGTCCATTTGCCCCGGGGATCACTTTGAGGAAGGATGATGCGTTTGATTACCAGGTCCCCAACTTGATACTCTTGCGGTCTGACTTTCTTGTTAAATGTCCTGATCATCCGTTTTTGATACGTCTGACCATGACAGATAGCAGTGAGCCTCTTTTCGTCAATCAGATTTAATTGATCAAGTCGAGTCTGGATCCAGTCATCTTCACTCAAGTCTTCATCTTTCATTATCCGGATAGAGGGTATCTGGACTTCAATTGGCAAGACTGCCTTCATGCCATAGACCAAGGAGAAGGGGGTTGCCCCGGTTGACGTCCTTGCTGAGGTACGGTACCCATGAAGAGCGAACGGTAACATCTCGTGCCAATCTTTATAGGTCACTGTCATCTTCTGCACAATTTTCTTGATATTTTTATTAGCTGCCTCTACAGCCCCATTCATCTTCGGCCGGTAGGGAGAAGAATTGTGGTGCTGTATCTTGAATTGTTCACAGAGTTCAGTGATCATTTTGTTATTGAGATTGGTACCATTGTCCGTAATGATTCTTTCCGGGATGCCGTACCGACAGATCAAATTATGCCGGATGAAACGTGCCACGACGCTCTTGGTTACTGTGGCGTAGGAAGCTGCCTCAACCCACTTCGTGAAGTAATCGATCGCCACCAAGATGAAGCGATGCCCGTTGGATGCCGTCGGTCGGATCTCACAGATCATATCGATGCCCCACATTGCAAAAGGCCAAGGTGCCGTCAGGACATTCAAAGGAACCGGAGGGATATGCACCTTGTCAGCATAGATCTGGCACTTATGACAAGTTCGGGAGTGTTGGTAACAATCGGCTTCCATTGTGGACCAGAAATATCCTGCCCGAAGGATTTTCTTAGCCATAGTATGTCCACTGGAATGTGTCCCAAATGTACCTTCATGCAGTTCTATCATAATTTTCTCTGCTTCAGCCTTATCCACACAACGCAGCAGGGTTGAATCATGATTTCGTTTGTAGAGAATGTCGTTGCTGAGGAAAAATTTTGCAGCAAACCTCCTCATGAACTTCTTGTCATTGACAGACGCACCTTCAGGATACTCCTGAGCTTCCAAGTACCTCTTCACCTCATGATACCAGGGTTTTTCAATCGCCTTCTCAGCCTCGAGCTCGCAGCAGTATGCCGGTTCATCCAACTTCCGGATAATGATTCGGGGAGCCTCATTGTCCCATTTAACTTTGAACATTGAAGACATCGTAGCTAGGGCGTCCGCTAGCGGATTCTCCTCTCTAGGGAAGTGTTCGAAAGTTATCTCTTCAAAGTGGGGAAGCAAGGTCGACACATACTCCTTGTAAGGAATAAGATTCGGGTGTTTCGTATCCCACTCGACTTTGATCTGATTGATCACAAGAGCGGAATCTCCGAAGACACTTAGAAATTTGATCCTTAAGTCGATTGCAGCTTGTAGACCCATGATACATGCCTCATATTCCGCCATATTGTTGGTGCAGTTGAAACATAACCGGGCAGTGAGGGGAGTATGAGTTCCTTTGGGAGATATCATTACAGCGCCGACGCTGTTACCCAAAGCATTGGAGGCTCCATCAAAATGCATAGACCATCGGGATCCTTCTTCAGGTCCTTCATCCGGTCCAGGTACTTCACAGTCAGTTACCACCATGATGTCTTCGTCCGGAAAATCAAAGTTCAATGATTGGTAATCGTCCACAGGTTGGTGTGCCAAATGATCTGCCAGTACACTTCCTTTAATTGCTTTCTGAGTTGTATACTGGATGTCATATTCTGTTAAGATCATTTTCCATCTTGCTATTCTTCCAGACAGAGCGGGCTTTTCAAATATGTACTTGATGGGATCCATCTTTGAAATCAATAAAGTAGTGTGAGTCAACATATACTGTCTCAGCCGGCGAGCAGCCCATACAAGAGCGCAGCAAGTTTTCTCAAGCAGTGAGTAACGAGACTCACAGTCGGTAAACTTTTTGCTCAAGTAATAAATAGCGTGCTCTTTTCGGCCAGACTCGTCATGCTGCCCCAGCACACACCCCATTAAATTGTCAAGTACTGTCAAGTATAGTATCAGAGGTCTTCCTTCCACCGGTGGCATAAGAATGGGTGGCTCTTGGAGATATTCCTTTATCTTTTCAAAGGCGGCCTGACATTCATCATTCCAGCGTATTACTTGATCTTTCTTCAGTAATTTGAAGATCGGATCACAAGTAGCAGTCAGATGCGAGATGAATCGGGCAATGTAATTCAGTCGTCCTAGGAAACCTCTGACTTCTTTCTCTGTTTTTGGAGTCGGCATTTCTTGTATGGCTTTCACCTTGGCAGGGTCCACCTGAATACCTTTATCACTTACAACGAAACCTAGCAATTTTCCGGATCTTACCCCAAAGGTGCATTTGTTGGGATTCAATCTCAGCTTGTACAACTTGAGTCGGTCAAATAACTTCCTCAGATGGTCAAGGTGCTCCTCCTCAGTTTGAGACCTTGCAATCATGTCATCAACGTATACCTCAATCTCATGATGGATCATATCATGAAATAAAGCAACCATGGCACGTTGATAGGTTGCCCCAGCATTTTTCAATCCGAATGGCATGACCTTATAACAGAAGGTGCCCCACTGAGTCACAAAGGTAGTCTTCTCCATATCTTCTGGAGCCATCTTGATTTGATTATACCATGAAAAACCATCCATGAAGGAGAACACCTTGTGTTGAGCAGTATTGTCGACAAGAACGTCGACGTGGGGTAAGGGGAAGTCATCCTTGGGGCTGGCCCTGTTCAAGTCCCTATAGTCGACGCACATTCTGACTTTGTCGTCCTTCTTTGGTACTGGCACCACATTGGCAACCCACTGAGGGTAAGAAGTCACTGCAAGGAAACCGGCATCAAACTGTTTCATAACCTCGGCTTTGATCTTTTCAGACATCTCTGGACGCATCCGTCGGACTTTTTGCTTTACCGGAGGGCAATCTTCCTTGGTTGGCAGGTGATGAACTACAATGTCGGCGTCCAAACCAGGCATATCCTCATAGGACCAAGCAAAAATCTCCAGGTAATCCTGTAGCATCTGGATCAATCGTTGCTTCACGCTGAGCTCTAGATTGGCACCAATCTTGACCTCTTTCCTATCTGTCTCGGTACCCAGGTTAATCGTCTCCACCGGCTCTTCATGTGGCTGAATAGCTCTCTCTTACTGAAGTAGCAGTCTCGCGAGTTCACCAGGCACCTCGCAATCATCTTCACCTTCGTCTTCGGCCAAGTTGATCGGATTTTCGAAGTCATAACTGGCGGTAGCAGAGCTGTTACCAGTGAGATCCAGGGTGGATTGAAACCTGTATAAGTGAGTGTGTGTAAATATAGCTGTTTTGCAATATGTATAACACAGAAAGAAAAAGAGCGCAAGATTTGAAATGCAACAAACGTCCAATGTTTTGATTGATGATATATGAAAATGTCATACAAAAAGCCCTCACAAATGGAGCTACGATGCCCCGGGTAGGACACCGAGCCAACAAAGTTTTAACATATTGTTTGTTACAAATTTGGAAATCAAAAGAAATCAATTACTGCGTGACAAATGTGATAGGTGTAAAATCCTTTGCCTTCCAGTTGCTTGGTCCGTCGCTGGTAGTCGGGTAGATCCAACTGTCAAACTCTGCTTCCTCTACATCCTCCTCAATAGCATTCACCCTTGAACTGGAGATAAACACCGGAGCCTTTCTGATCTTCTCCTTGCGCACATCCCTCTGAGCCTCTGCAGTAAAGCCCAGCCCAAACTTGTCGTTCTTCTGAGTGAAGTCAGGGAGCTGACCCCAGTTTGCACAATCGCCTTTCTGAACCACAGCCCGGGCATCCCTTAGGGAAGCCATCTTCAAGGAAACATTCTTCTCGACTGTTGTTTCTGCTACTGCTGAAATTGGATGTACCTCCTCGAAATGCTGAAAGGGGGTTTCAATAAACTCCCCGTCCATCTCAATGTATCTGAAGGAATTCAAATGGCTCACCATATACTCTTCTTCTCCTTGCACAGTGACGATCTTCCCTCTGACAGGGTACTTCAGCTTCTGGTGCAAAGTAGAGGTTACTGCCCCAGCTTTATGGATCCAAGGTCGACCCAATAGACAAGAGTACGATGGACGTATATCCATCACATAAAAAGTAGAGTCAAACACTTGAGAGCCCACACGAATAGGGATGTTAACCTCTCCATGAACCATCCTTTTGGAACCGTCAAAGGCCCTGACTATGATATTGATGGGCTTCAGTTCTAGGCCTTCATAATCCAAACGGTCTAAAGCCTTTTTTGGTAGGACATTCAAGGAGGAACCAGTATCCACCAATACATGCGCCAGAGTAGTGCCCCTGCATTCGATAGAGACATGCATGGCCTCGTTATGGTCTCTTCCCTTCGCAGTCAGGTCAGCATCTGAAAAACCCAGGCCATTGTCTGCTGTCAGATTTGCTACACAATCAGTGAACTGGACTGCAGTTGTCTCCTGCGGCACATGGGCCGTTTTGAGAAATGAAATCAAGGCTTTAGCATGGGCCTCGGAGCATAGCAATAAAGAGAGCATGGAGATCTTGGAGGGTGTATGCCCCAGCTGCTCGACAACATTAAAATCACTTTTCTTTATTATTTTCAGGATCTCCTCCATTTCTTGTTGGGGGGCCTCAGCATTTATAGGTATTGGTGCCTCCATCCGGGCAGGCTCTTCTTCAATCCCTTTGCCCCGAGCATTTGATGACTCGGCAGCAGGGGAAACAACTTGATCAGCAGTAGGAACAGGTAAACTTGTAGGTGTTATAAAGAGGGGTTTTCGAATAGCGGGCGGTGCAATGTCAGGCGAGAAGAGCCTGCCACTGCGGGTAACCTTGGCTGGACCAGTGATATCGCAAATACTGGCGCCAATGTCGAATTCTTGTTTGATTCCATTCACATATACGTCTGCCCCATAATGCCAGGGGATAGCTTTATCAGATACGTAGGGGAGAGGCCCCGGAACAGTAATAACCACAGGTGCAACAGTCATGATTTGAACAGGCTTCTTCGGGAGAGCCTTGGTTGGATTTTTGAAGATGGTAACCACATAAACTTCTTTTACCGGAACGGACTGAACAGCAGACTTCTTAAACAGAATCTCCTTGCTATCCATTAGGTTTTGAACGCCTAACTTCAGCAAGGGACAACCAGATAGGGAAACAGCACAGAACAGGCAACCTTCACTGCAACCCGGAAATAAACCGGCCAGCAGTAGGTTCTTCTTGACAGTCAAAAGAGGGGTAACAATTTCATTTACCGAAATAGCATACAACTCTTCCTCAATGGCATTTACTCTATGCTGGGGCATAGGAGCAGTTACAACATTTGGTCTCTCCGGCGCTTCAAACTGAATTTCCTTTGCATCGATCAGATCTTGCACTTTGTTTCTCAAGGCCCAACAATCATCAGTAGTGTGCCCGGGACTATCAGAATGATAAGCGCACCGGGCATTTGGGTTATACTTAGGAGACGTAGTGTTGACGACCTTAGGAGCTTCTTTGAGGGTCACCAGGTTGGCGGATAAAAGTTGGGGTAAAATTTGAGATAAGGTCATACTCAGTCGAGAATACTGCCTCTTGGGCCTTTCGCTTCTTTGTTGATTGTACTGCTGAGGAGGAGCAACAGGTTTCGAGATGACCAAAGCATTGACGGCTTGGCGACTTTCGGGCTTGATCTGTCTTCTAGGACCATAGACGGCACTTGCTTCTTTCTTAAACGGCCTCTTCTCAGCGCTTGTGGAGGCAGCCTTTTGTATCTTGCCTGACCTGATGCCAGCTTCAATCCTTTCTCCCGTCAATATTAAATCTGTAAACCCAGCGGAGGAGTTACCAACCAAATGATTGAAAAACGGACCAGACAACGTCCCTAGAAACATATCAACCAGCTCCCGATCAGTCAATGGAGGCTGCACCCTGCCAGCCAAATCTCTCCATTTTTTAGCGTACTCTTTGAACCCTTCACCCGTTCCTAGAGACATACCCTGAAGTTGGGTACGCGTAGGAGCGAGATCAGAATTGTATTGGTATTGTCTGTAGAATGCGCTTGCCAAATCTTCCCAGTGTCGGATGCCAGTTCCATCCAATTGGTAGAACCATTCAAGTTGTGACCCCGAGAGGCTATCTTGGAAGAAGTGAATCCAGAGGTTCTTATCTGCCGTGTAAGGTTGGATTTTCCTTACGTACGACCTCAGATGCAGCTTTGGGCAGGAGACTCCATCATACTTGGCGAAGGCAAGCGCCTTAAACTTGTGTGGAATTACTACCCCAGAAGATAACCCCAAATCTCCGAAATCCAGCCCCGGCACATTCTGAATTTCCATGGCGCTCAAGCGGTCCTCCAATTGTTTGTATCTGTCAGCATCAGGTGGGTATTGTTCGTCGTTGTAGTCCGTCTCGTTGTCGGAGACTGCGGGACTAGGAGCTCCTCCCCCTTGGGGACTGTTTTTCTCAGCAGAAGAAGTAGTTGGATCAGCTTCATTATGGAGTGTGTTCCCAAATCTGCGTCCGGTGTTGAACAACGCAGTCCTCTTTTTCTTCTTCTTCTTCAGGAGTAGAGTCTTCAACTCTTGCTGACCTTGGGCTAGGCTTAGGACCATCTCTTGAAATTGTGCATTTTGGGCCTGAAGGGCCTTGATTGCTTGCTCACTGGAGGAGTCTGGATTCATGATGACTGTGCACACAAACAGCGAAGAAAATTAAGCAACCTGTGAAATAGGGTACCTGCTATGCATATGGTGCGATGGAATGCGTATGTATGCAATGCATTCAAGGATTTAGAATGTTCACAATTTGTTGTAGACAAAAAGAACGCACATCATATTAATAAGGAGAAATTCGTTAGTACATAAATGCCCCATGGGCCAAATATTACAAAATGACTCCTTAAGGCAAAAAAACATTGCGCATCCTCTTTGGTGCGATGTAGGTATTGAGATTCCTCTCCTCGTGCAGTAGGCGGGTGAGTTCCAGGACTTTCTTTTCACTAGCATGTAGACTGGTCTCAAGAGAATTCCGTTCTTCCTTAAGCTGGATCCAGCTCTTCTGCATCTCTTCCCAGGACGTGGGCATGTCAGGATGTTGAATGGTGTAGGACACCTCTCCTTCCAAGACTGGTTCTTTGATCACAGGGAGCATATGAGGATAAGGCATCACTAACTTCTGGGAGCGGGCTCGTACCCACTTGAGATAAGGTTCCAACGGAATGGAGTTCATGTGCCCCAGTGTCTTGCTGTCTATCCTACTTGGCATCCTCCAAGCTCTGATAAATCTCTGACGAAGTCCCTGAGTATCATTGTCGAACTCAAAAACTATGTTAGGAATTAACATGTCATGAGGGCCATCCCTCCGAGCATAACCAAACTGTCTCCACGCCAGGCATGGGTTGTAAGTAATACCTCCTTTGATTCCAAATAAAGGAACATTAGGGTACTCCCCGCAACGATCAATGATAGTGACGTCTTCCCTGAACCTAGGGCACCAATGTATATCTGCATGCGTGAGAGTCATTAACCGTTGTGACCATCTCAAGCCCCGCTCGTTCTTCAAAACTGATTGTGGAAGGTGCGAAATAAACCACCTTCCTAGGAGAGGAGTGCAACACATGAGGACACCCCTTCTTCTCATGGTTCGAGTGTAACATGAGTGAAGGATGTCCCCCAGCAACGTAGGTATAGGATTCCTGGTCATGAAGATCTGGATAGCACTGATATCAATAAGCTGATCTGGGTTAGGGAATAATACCAAACCATAGACAAGGAGGGCCATAACTTCTTCAAAAGCTTGTAGGTCAAGGGAGTTCCAACATTCTTGGGCCTTCTCGAACAGAAACCTGGCTAAGAAACCCCTGATACCACTTCTAACTTCCCAATGTCCCTTGAGGTCAGACGGTTGTAGGCGTAAGGCTTTAGCAATCTCTTCAAGCCTGGGTTCCTCTTCCGTACCGTTGTAGGGTAGTTGATCAAGGATAGGGACCTTCAGAAGTCGGGATAACTCTTCCAATGTAGGCACCAATTGATAATCCGGGAAGGTGAAGCAGTGATGCAGAGGGTCAAAGAATTGGAACAAGACTTTTATCATATCTTCCTCAATGTTGGTGTTAACCAAGCTGATGAGTCTTCCATGTCTCTCACTGAATGAAGAACCCTCGGGAATCCTGGACATAAGTTCCTTAAGCTGAGGAGGGATCTTTACAAGGCTAATCTGAATTGTCTTTCTGCGAGCAGTTTCCATGTCCTATAAAACAAGAACAAAGATGAAGATTCGAAACCCTTGAAATGGTTAGTCAATGCACATGATGCTGTATGATGTTATGATTAAATACACCACAAATATTCACAAAGGCAAACATGGTAAGGCACACAAGTCACACAAGACAAACCCTTAGAGTTTAGGCCTGCATGGGGTCTGGGTATTACCCTCTTGAAGTTTGGTGGGCTCAACCTGTCCTATTAGAAGTAACCGGGTTCTAAGGGTCCCAATATCACTGGATTACTTTCATTGTTCATCGTTTCGATTTAGCCACTGAACTGGTGACCGAAATATTCCAGGAAAGCAACCCTCAATCGAGTGTAGCATCGAGTATCAACCAACCTCGGACTGCACCAAAGTCAGTTATCTCACTACCCTAAAAAGGCCAAGATGGTTCAATTAAGGTTCCTAAGGTCAGTTGATGCTTCGCGACACCACGCGGCGGCCCCGTACTCTCCTTGAATGAACTCAAGGGTTACCGGTACACACCAAAGTGCCACATCAACGTAGCAGACTGCTTCAACCATGTCGGTATACCCCGCACAGTTCCCTCACAGCCTTGTTTCTACTTTCTAAGAAGGTATCCCCAGATCCGGGTTAGGATCTATAAAACTCCGATACAAGGCCCACAAATGTAAAAGCAAACAAGACAATCAATTGAAAACAAAAGTGATCTAAACCCTAAGGTAACCCCACTTTAAAAATCCTCCCCAGCAGAGTCGCCAGTTCTATGATACGGTGGGAGAACTGACTAGTGTTTTGCGTTCACATTCGCACTTGTGCGGTTGAGCAAGAGTCGCCACCGACTTTTTATTTTATCCTAAAGGAAAGGTTAAAAAGCACAGCAAAAACCTTTTGAGATATTTCGTGGGTTCGGGGGGTAGATTATGAAAAGGGAAGGTATTAGCACCCCTTTCATCCATGGTTATCCATGGGCTCTTAGTTACTTGGTTTTTTAGATCACTTGCCTTGTTTTTCGATTGCTTTGAAGATGGTGTGTGTGTGTGGGTGCTTTTGAAAATGTTTTGGAAAAAAGATGCCTTGTCTTAGGCAACTAATGTATTTGACTCGTGTTTGAGTGTTTTACAAAAGTGTGAATCTTTTCGAAAAGATGTTTTCAAATGTTTTTTGAGAGTTTGTTTGAAAGTGTTGTGGATTGTGGTTTTTGAGAAGAAGGCAAGTGTTTTTGCAAGTTTGATCTCAAGTAACTAAGAGTTTTTGTCTACCCTATTGTACTCAAAGGTTTTTGTTATGTTTTAACCCCTTTTAACAATTTTGTTCCACCATTGAAATTGGTAGACAATCTTGCGTTTAGGAAGTTTATTCGGGACGGGCGCGGGTCATCGTATGGACCATGAATGCAATGATGCCAAGTGTCTTTGGCAATTTTGCTTTGAAGGGACTATGATCATTCCGTTTAGGCAACACTTTGAGGGACTTATGATCATTTTGAATTCGTTTTGCCAAAGATACTCGACGTGCAAGCATGGCCCATTTTGGAAGGCAACATGTGGGATTACTCTAGGGGGTGTAAGTGTGATTGTGTATTGATTACATGTATTTGTCTTGTATTAGGTCATCTAGCGTTTGGTTTTATTGTACATACAAACCCTAGGTCTAACCATGGTATAATTGGAAAGCTGTAAATTGCGGAATGTAAAATCTACGCTATTACAAAATAGTGTCCGGGAGTGGGGGTATAAATGTACAAGAGGGGATGAGGCTTATAGTATCCAATAAGTTACAACCAAATCGAATGCGCAATCAAATGTAAATATCGAATATACAGATATAATATAAACAAATGTGTATGGGGAAATGTATTGTGTAAGTGTACATGTGAGATGTATATGAGGTATATATGTATTGTGTGTAATTATTTACAGGCGCGAAATGTGAGATTAAAGCGTATTAGGGTTTGACCTAGAGAAATGTATTTTAATGAATCTATGATTTTTATCTTTAATTATGTACAAAAGAAAAATGTTTTAATTAAATGGTATGTTCAAATTTTAATTAAATTGTATTATGTATAAAAAGGAAAGTATTCTAATCAAATATTTGTGAATTTTAATATTAGAGAAAAAATGTATTTAAATTGTTATGTATGAATATGTATGTTAACTAAAAAGTTTTCAATTTTAATTATATGATAAAAAAAGTATTTTGCTATTTCATATACAAATATATATTTAAAAGAGATATTTTAACTATATGATAAAAAAAATATAACATGTACAAATGTATTTCAATGTGTATTAAAAATGTTTTCAAGTTAATTGGATTAAGCATATAAAAAGTGTTTTAATTATTTTGTGAATATTAAAGAATGTAAAATAATATATTTGTCTATTAAAATGATTCCTGTAAAGAAAATAAAATGCTTAGATAACATATATAAAAAAAAGGTTAGTATTTAGAAAATGCTTGGTTAGAAGTGAAAATCTTAATGGGCTTTAGAGGGACGCAGAATGGGCAAGGCCCATGTTAATCTGGAAACAAATTTAGGGTTAGGTTTTGTTAGTTCAGTTGGTAACGAAGGTTTTAGGGTTAGCAGCGGCGCGCCGTTCACTGAGTTCGTCTTCTCCGATCATCTTGAACTTTGAAACGCAGTCCTCCGCCCAGAGCCACCGTGCCATCTCCTCCTCCGTCTACCATCCTCCATGAATCACTCACGTCAGGTACAGAAACTTGCTTTCATCGCCATTCTAACTTTCTTTTGTCCTTGTATGTCATGATTGTATATTTGTTTGATTTTCGTTTACTGGCTTATACGAGGTTTTTTTTTTGAAGAAAAAGGTGAAAGAGATTTTACCTTTACAAAGGAAGAGGAAGGAGGCAGTTGGAGGCTCGATGGCGGAGGTTCGATGACGAATGTTTGCTTCTTGATGCTTTCCTGGTATCTTTATCTGATTGATATTTTAGGGTTTTGATGATGATGTGTGCTGAGAACCCTCTTGAATTTGCCCTTTTCTTCTTCTTCTTTTCTATTGCGTGCTTGTTGCTTATGTTGGATTGGAATGTGATGCTTTGAGATGAACTTGCCCAGTGATGTTTGTACTGAGGGCTCGTGGGTTGCCTTTGAATATTTTGTTTTCCCCTGATCCCCTGATGCCTTGAGTTGTTGTTCTGTATTATCTTGAACTTGCCTCTCTTCTTCTGATTTTGTCCCTTGAACGATCCTTGAGTTAGATGCCTTCTGAAGCTTTTTATTGCCCGATGATGTTCATACTGAGGGCCTAGGTTGCCTCACCTGCATTGCTTTGAACTTTTATGCTTGTGAGTTTGTTGACAGTATAGTGTTTTGGTAATGGTCAGGCTTGAGATTAGGCAATAGGCATGGTGATTCTGGTTATGTGGTTAGGCCTTGACAGTAGTGGTGAGGTTTTGGTAGTGTTTGATGGCTCTTTAGGGTGAAGCCTTGGTTCTGCAGGTTTTCAACTGGTTTATCACTTCTAATCTGTCTTTTGAGTTGTGTTTTCAGGTTTTTGAGGCTTGGGTTTTGAGGTGTTTCAGGTTATGGTAGTGCCTGAGACAGGTATGAGGTTATTTGGTTGTTATGCTGGTATCAAGTTTGAGATGTGTTTGATTTGCTTCAGTTTGATAACAGGCAGGTTAAGGCATTAGCAGGTTTTGGGTAGTTTTTGGATTTGTATGTTTTTGATGTTCCACAGGTTTTTCTATGCTTTTGAACTTGGTTTCAGGTTTTGAACTTTTGGAATTTGAGGTTGAACTTGTCGTGGGTTTATGTCTGCCTGGCTTGGTTATGTTGTTTGCAGATTATATATTTTGTGATATTGGTGCTTGGCTCAATCAGGTTTTACAGTATGTTTTCTTGTGTTCTTTTGTCCTCTTTCTCTTGGTCTTTGGCGCCCAATCTTCATTCAAACCTTGGTATTCTCTTTGATCCAAGTTTGCTGGGTAGTTTTACAAAGTTTCTTAGAACTTTTCTATTTTTGGTAATTGTCTATGCTGTGTACTTCTGCCCAGTTTTGAATAATGCTGAATTGTATTCTCTTTTTTGTATATCTTTTCTGTCTTCCCTGCCTAAGCCTAAAACCTGCCTATGCTGCTTTATCTCTCTTCTTCTCATTTTTCAGTACAGTTTAATATTATTATATGATTTCCTGTACTATTTCTGAAGGGGCCCCTCTATGCTGGGAAATGATGATTTAAGATTTTAGCTTGCATAACACATTTCTTGACTGCATCCTCTTTATCTCTTTTTTTGACAGTTTGGATAGATTTTCTGTTTTGACAGTAAATTGCCTTTTTGCTTTTGGTGGAAAGTGGAATTGGATTTGAACTATGTAGTTTGAACTTTGGATTTGAGATTCTATGCAGCTTGAATTTTGGAACTTATGCATTTGACATTTGCATTCATGAATAAAAATCTTCCCTCTCTGTGAACCGGGAGAAATCCCGTGATTTGCAGAGAGGGTCAACTGATCCCAGTCAGTGGCCTCTAATGATGAGCAAATTTTAACTGTCTCTTTTAATTTCAATTGCTTTCTGACTTCCTCTTTCTTTCTTTTTTGCAGATAAAAAATGGAGCACCGAAACGGAGTGAAGAATGAAGAATTAGAAATAGGATAGAATTTTTATTTTCAGTTTAATTCTTGTACATTATTATTATTTTAAATACTTTGTAATACATATTCGTATCCAAATAATAACAATTGTAACAATTATTAAATGTGAAATAAAAAATTCATTGGTATTTAATTCTCTTTCAATTCCTTTTCTTTAATTGTTTACTTGTTATTTATAGTTCCTTAAATAAAATAAAATGAAAGTTTAAATTTCAAATATTTTAATTCTTAGAACCATAAATAATCAACTAAACCTTTGATGATCAAAATAAATGAATTCGACGTATCCATTATTCAAAGCAACGCACAGTCGAACACAAAAACTTAATCAGATGCAATCCTTTTTTCACTGATTCTTTTGCCAAGCACTGTAATTCCACATTGCACACATCCCTTTTGACTGGTGAATTCAAACCAACTGCCTCCATTACTGATTAAATCAAGATAACGCGAATTTTAAACCGAATCTCGGAATAAACTGCAAGGTGCGGTAGAATTTAAATTCTTCTGAGAATATGCCCATAAAACCTTAATTCCTGATTAAATGCTAAATAACGCTCGCCTGATCAAAATTGAACCAAAAATCATCCAAACCCTAAGCCAACTGTATGAGACAAATCAGAGCTCTGAAAATCAGTAAAAACCCTAATTTTGCTTGACTGTCAAGAAAAGTCCGTTTGTCCGATTCTTGTGCCAGTTTGAAAAGTCAGGAAATGTCTGAAGCTGAGATTGCTTGTAGAAAAATGCGAGGGAAAATTTTGGGGTACAACAAAATGCAATTTCAATTATTTTGATATGAAAATCTTAAAAGAATAAGTGAAGACTTGAAGAAAGAATGGTAAGATTATTGGACAGTAAATGATTTTATTGGATATCAGTTTGCCTCACAAAGATTTTTCAGATGATTGATACAAAAATAATTTATTATTTGAATATTGTAAGTTTTTACAACTTATAGTATTTAAAAAAAATAAATGATTACAATAAATGGAAAATATAAGTCTAAGCCTAAGCTCCATTACTCCCATGCTCAAAGTCTCCGGCTTCTACTGCTTTGTCGTCGTCCAAGTTGCACTCGCATGAAAAAGACAAAGGAAAAGAAAATTAGTACAGTTAATTGAAAAGAATTTTCAAATGAAAAAGAAAGGAAAAAAGTCATCATTAAAGTTTGTCGTCCGGAATCAGAGTGCTATTGTTCATCATGTTTTTATTTTTCTCTTTGCAAATCACAAGAAGATTGCTCTTCTTGGTTCACAAAGAGAAAAGTAAAAAAATGCAAATGCAAGCATACAAAAGCAATTATTCAAAAAAAAACATAGCAAGAACACCAGAAGCCTAGAAAAACTGCAAGCTTTCCCAAACTACAGCAAAACTGTAAACTGCCTACCAAAACTGTAACAACTACAAAATCTGCAGTCTAAACAATCATCACCAAGCCATAAACTGCAAACCAGTTTCAGAAACAATCAACCAAAGCCTACCAAATTGAAAACCTGTCATCAAACTCAACATCCAAAAACCACAACTTGTGTAACAGTTCAAATCAGAAGAGAAGCTACCAACAAATCAGTTTCAGAAGCATATATCTCAACATCCAAAAAACCATTCACCAAGACTTAATCATCATCACTGTAAATCATCCAGATTCAAATAGAAAGGAAATATCAACAAGGAGTTTCAGAAAATATTGAATCATCATCAACAAAGAGTTTCATAAAACATTAAATCATCACCAACATTCAAGATAGAGGAAAAGAAAAACAAAGTTTCAGAACTTTTGTCATCATCAACAACAAAAAAAACGAGTTTTGGAAACGTTTCATCATCAACAAATCAATAAACAATAATAAAATCTCAGAAGTTACCAAAAGGCGTGACCATCATCTCTTCCTCGTACCTCCGTCCACCAAGGAAGCGCCGCCAGTCCAACCTCTCTCCCTCTATTTTCCAGAAAATCCCCAAGGTACGTTTTTCTCAAATTTTCTTTGCTGCATCTCAGGCATAATACCATAGATTAAAAATGAAACTGAACATGCAAGCAAACTAGAACAAAGCCAGCAAACACAACGAAACTGTAAAACCCTAAAAAGAGGACGAATCATACCATTCAATCCAGAGCCACTGATCATTGAGAAGAGGTGAGAGGTGAGAGACAGTGCTCCGGCGGCCTAGGTAGGAGGAGAATCAGAGCGCTTTTGAACATTGAGAGAGATGAAGAGGAAAGGATGAAGAAACGGCGCCACTGTAAATCGCTGACAAACCCTACATTCTGAGAACCCTAACAAAAATGTGAACAAACCTTTGATTTGGGCCTTTCTGGCCCCAAGCGCCTAAGCCCATAACAAATTGGCCAGCACACCCCCCACCTCTGTTCTGACCCCCCTTCTGCCTCCTTTCATTTTTATCTTGGGCCTAACAACCCCAAACAGCCTTAAGCCCATTCTTTTTTATTGTTTTAATTCACCTTTTTATAAATTCATCAATACATTTTTTTTATATATATAGCAAATTAAGTTAATATTTTAGTTAATTTTCTTTTTCTTCTTTTAATTTATTTCTATGTGTTAAAATAAATACTAACATTTAAAACTTCATTTTTTTGTAAAATAAATTAGTTTCTTTTATTAGTTTTGTTTAAATCATTTTTCTTTTTATTATTACACATGATGAAAATACTAAAAAAACAAAACTTTTAATTTGGTTTAATTAATTTTGTTGTCTTTAAACCCTTTTTATTGATTAATAAAAATACAAGAATAATAGAAATTTTGTTTAATTATTTTTTCTTTTAAACTTTTTATTTACATGATTGATAAAATACACAAAGAATAATAATAATAATAATAATTCTCAATCTTTTAGAATAGATTTTTTATTTGTTTATTTGTAAATAAATACATGCATCTCATAATATTATTGATTTCTTCGTTTGTTATAATTTTGTATTGAATTGTGACAATTAGATTTGGTTGTAACACATGATATTTGGACATTATTATTCTTGTGAGATTAATCCCCATTTGTAATAATTTGTACCCCCATCCCCGGAGATTTCTGTAATAACTTAGACTTTTAATTCCCGTAATTTATTGCTTTCAATATACTGTATAGTAATTAGGCGTGTATGGCAAGATTCAAAATCAATCGCTAGATGACCTAATACAAGACCTAAATGCATGAAAATCAATACACAATGCACACTTGCACCCCTAGGGTTACATCCACTTGTTGCCTTAAAAATGGGCCATGTTATGCATGTTGAGTACTTTGGAAAAACAAAAATAAAACGAAAGATCATAGTCCCTCGATGACGTTATCTTGGTTGCCTATATAAAATGATCTAGTCCCTCGGAAAATTTGTCAAAAATACTTAACACAATTGCTATCATGGTCTATACGATGACCCGCGCCTGTCCCGTTTAACATCCTAATACAAGGTTGTTTACCAAATGCAATGGTAAAACAACACTGTCAAAAGGGTTAAAAAATGTATAGAAAAGATCTTTGAGTAAAATAGGATAGACAACTCTTAGTTACTTGATCAAAAGCTTGCAAAACATCCTTGCTATTTTCAAACACACATCACAACACAATTTTAAAACATTTCCCAAATCAAACTTTCAAAATATTGAAATATCTTTTCAAAAAGACAAACACCTTTGTATATATTCAAACAATAATCATTACAAAGGTTGCCACAATGATGGCCTCTTTTTCAAAGCATTTTTCAAAACCACACACACAAAGCACCATTTCAAACAATTGAAAAGCAAAAGCAAGTGATCTAAACAAGTAACTAAGAGCCCATGGAAAACCATGGATGAAAAGGGTGCTTGCACCTTCCCTTTTCATAATCTACCCCCCGAACCCAATAAAACATCTCAAAGGTCTTTCCTGTGCTTTTTGACCTTTCCTTAGGATAAAATAAAAAGTCGATGGCGACTCTTGCTAAACCGCACAATTGCGAACACAAACGCAAAACCTCAAGTCAGTTCTCCCACCGTATCACACTTGTTGTTGCTTGATAGGTGTTGTACCCCAAAATTTGCCCTCCCATTTCTCATTAATTCCTCACCACAAAGCCCTTGAAGCTCAAGATCCAGTTAGGGTTTCACCTGCTCAAGACCTCTCCTTGCACTGTTGACTCAAATTAGGGTTTGTGTTTGCACAAAGATATTTTGACCTAAAATGCCTAAGATGACTTTCATGCTTCATATTGGACTCCCAAGTTTACCCACATCAAGTTTCAAGTCTTGATTCCAAGTTTTGCCCAGTCAATTGGACAATTGACCTAGAAATCAGCTGTAATGGGGAAAAAGTCAACTGTGGCCAATTGACAGTCAAACCTCATGAAATTGAACCCACATCAACATTATGAACTCATATGGACCATTTTATCAAGTTTGGATCACAATTCCCCAAGAAATTTGATCAGAGCACCAAAAGGGCAAAATGGTCATTTTTAGGGTTTTGACTGCACAAAGGCAATTTTTGACTGTTTGACCTAGCCAATGGCAAACCAAGCTCACACATGGACTCAAGGACCCTATGGAATTATCTTGACATGATCAACAAACTCAAAAGATCCCAAGTACACAAGATTGACAGTTGAATTTCCCAGTCAATTGATTAATTTTGACTGTATACTGAAAAGTCAAACTTTGACTTTTTGGTCAAAATCAAGAGTCAAGATTCATTTTTCATCAAAACATGCCAAATCATGAAACTTGTTCACCAAGAAATCACAAAATGCAAATTAGGGTTTAAAATGGAATTTTTCATAACTTAGAATTTTTCTAAGTTATGAAAAACCCTAATTTTTTCCCAACTTTGCCCCACTTTTTCACCATGATCCATTTGGATTCAAACAAAAGTCCAAACATGAAAGTTGTAGTTTGTTGCATAATC